>OY982572.1:3808204-4470081 GCA_963859945.1 Euplagia quadripunctaria
GCCCCTTCACAACGGTGCACGAGTCTGCGCTAGGGGTGCACGTGCGTGGCGCGCACGCGCTCGCGCACACGTGCGCGGTGTGCGGCCGGCCCTGCGCCAGCCGCCGCGGGCTCGCGCTGCACGTGGCCACCGCGCATCGCGGTGTCAAGGTCATTTGGTCAGACATGCCGATTTATTACACAAATTGATTAACAAAAAAAATTTTAAAAACCATTGTTTTGTTCAAACCTTGCACTTTGGTTAGTCCAACTTATGCACTAAGGTGAATAATGGATGAAGGCACTGACCTTTGGAAATGTCACAGTAGAGTACTGATCAACATTCTTCTATTGAATTAATTTTATACTTACTTGATTTGTCGTGAAGTAGATTTAGAGAAAAAACACGAGAAATAAAGAGATCTTCGTCTTTATTTATCTAAAACTAAATAAAAATTAAAAACATTACCGGATTATCGTCATTACAAAGACAAGTTCAATGTCATCATCATCAGCCTATCTCCGTCCACTGCTCCTGTTGGACGAAGGCCTCAGTCAGGCATCCGCATCCATCCGCTGCCAGCCACCTACTTCAAAAAATCGTCGGTACATCGTGCCGCAGGGCGCCCTACACTACGTGTGCCTAATCGCAATTAATAATTTAAACTAATTTGCCTATTAATATCAGGATATCGTAACTAACTATTTTCTGTTGTTAATTAAATTTTCTTAAAACGTTAATGTGTACCCATTTGTAGGACACAGATTTGACGAAAGCGTATCGGTGCGAAGCATGTGATATCAACTTCGTGTCGGAAGGAGCCAGGCGGGTACACTTACTGACCTCCAGCCAACACAGGAACAAGTCTAACCTTTGGTAAAGGTTTTTATGAAAAGAAAGTAATCGACGACGAAGTGCCAATAACTCCTAACTAACGAAGTCAAGAATTTAAAAAAACTGAAAAAAAAACATGTCTGAGTTACTAAAAAAAAAATTATTTAATATTTATGAATTAAGAATAATAATAATTTACGCTTTTATTATTTTGCTATATTAATGCACTTTATAATAGTGTAGTAGTAATTCCGTAGTAGTTCGAAGTCTAATACCAAAAATGACACATTAGTTGGAAGTTACTTCCATAGTATTATTTAATGCTGTTATTACTAAATTTTTTTTATACTCTGTATAATATGTTCATCACATATCATAATTTTTAGCGATCCTTCAAGTCAATCAGCAGAGCTTCGCAATACATGCAGCAAGTGCGGTGTAAAATGTTCGTCGTTCAGTGAGTTAGTATCACACGCAAGGGCCGAACACCCGCGTGTCAACAGGAAAAAATGGCGGGTACTAGACAGCTATCCAACACAGTGTGAACTTGTGAGTTGAGTTGAAGAAGACATGTTAATTACATGATTGCTTTATAGGATTTGTCTCCGTTTTCACGTATTTAGTTTTTTTGAACGAGTTAGAAAATTACCTTAACACACTGTTAATATCAGCGGTATTGCCGGTAGCAAACGCACATTGTCTATGTTCCCTTAGGATTCAGTTCTCGCCAGCCACGATCATACTCGTCAGCAAAAATAGATAGTATCACATTGTTGCGGGCATAACCGTAGAGTAAGTAAACACACCCCTTTTAACATCATTGTTTACCCGCCTTAAGAAGGGAGGATGATGCCAACCGCTATATGTATCTACCGCTGACTTATTAGTGTACTCAACGTCCGTATCAATAGTCCGTATGTGTGCGGTATCGTGAAACAAGCCATGGTTTCCGCAAGAAAAATATGTGCAGTTCACATAAATCTTGCAGCCCCTCCAAAGACCTAAACAGATTTTTGATCGAAACTACTTTTCGTCATGAAATCGCTCTTTTTAATTGCCTCAGGTATAAGTTCCACATGCTGCTTAACCGCTGGCTTCAGTAGGGAGGAGATACTTCCGCAGTTGTTCTGCTTAGATTCAAACGAAAATTGAATTCTGGCGAATTTATAATGTCGAAATGTTCCATCCAATGTGTCCAAACTCCTAATGTTAAGAAACAAATATAGCGTTGTCCATTTTGGTTATCGGCTCTCCGGACTATATCCTTCATTGCCAGCCGGGCAAAGCATTCATAGTTTACGCAGGGTTGCAGTCGGTTCCGTGATATCCGTGTATAATTTTTAATGTTTTGTTATCCAGTGTGATGAAACGGTAACCTGTCGACGGAAACATTGGCAGCACGTACGCAGGCAACACCCAAAGGAGATTGATACCTACCGTCCCGTGGTCACGGCTGTATGTGACACCTGTGGAAAAGGGTTCCAGGTACATTATAAAAGAGTAGTGATGTGCCTTATTTATGATTCGTATGTACCAGTAAAAAAAGTGACATCATGGACTGTTGGCGCCACATAATCGGATAAATATAAAAATCGGAATTGCCATCGAAAGCCGATTTTTCGACTGCAATGTTCAATTGTAAAGCAATTTGCTGTCTCAAAAATTTTCGAGCGTTAAACACTGACTCTTTTAAGATTTATTAACACTATATTATCTTGTACACTTATTTAACTTATCTTTATATCTTATCACTTAAAATCTAATTCCAATACGTCACTACTATAATTAATTTATTATTTCAGTCATATTGTAAACCAACCACTTCTTTTCAGAATTCAACTAAACTCCACCTTCATCAACTAAGACATCGTGCGCCTACAGTTCGGTGCGAAACTTGTCCTCGGCTATTTTATGACAAATACGCTTTAGCTCGCCACGCGATCACACACAAAACGAATAAACCATATCAATGTCGCACCTGCGGAAGAGCATTCAAATTGCGTAGCAATTTAGAGCGGCATTCGAGGGTGAGTTGATCTTATGATGAAAAGACTTATATTCGGTTATCGGAGTTGTCTTAGTATTTTTACTATACTACGGGTAGGGGAATTTCAGAGTATAACTAAGTAAGTAACTTTTGTTTTTATGCAGGCCCAAAGCGTATTCGTGAGTTGCAAATCATTTCAAACTTTCAGTTAACCACTTACATACTACTTTCTCAGGTACACTCAGATATTGCTCCATATGAATGCACGATGTGTGGTAAAAAGTTTAAATACTCGTCAAGCGTAAACTTGCACATTCGCACCGTGCACTACAAATTACCGCATCCACCTAGAAAGAAGAGGAACAAATTGGTGAAAAGTGGTGTCAGCCATAATGACTTGTGATGATCATAAAATAAAAACCATAGCTTAGGAATTTCGTTTTATTTATTGTTTAATGTGCCTGATCTAGTTAAGATGCAGTGTAATCTATGTAGGAGACCAGTTAGTACAACGGCAGTGTCTGATTTCTTTATACCCTAGAGTCTTGGAAATTGTACAAAATCGAACTCCATTTTTAACGAAACCGGTGTAGTCAAATATAGTTTATTAAATACATTCGGAGTAAAACCATATTTCCTAAAGTTAGTCTGACATTACATTGGTAAAGCGATTGTAAGCAATTAGATACCTACAGGTTTCAAATAAAAAAATACCTTTTATTCTCCTTGAAGGGGATAGGATTACCCCAAAAAACAGTGAGGCGCCGCATAACGGCAAAACTGTCTCTCTTAGAAATAGTTTGATGTTGGAGACACTGCTTAGATTTATATAGTCGACATTCGTTACGTCGTCATTGGGATAGTACCTGTAGATGTATCATCAGAATCGAACTATAAAATGAACTGTAAAATTTAAATAACAAATTGAAACAGGTGTGACCTGACGAGATTATATTGTAAAAAAGAAAAAGGAAGAAACTTACATTCAAACTTGCAGTCAGTAGTGTCTACATATCGGACTTACGACGACATATTTGATTAAAAATTTAAGTTTAAATTAAAACTACGACAAAAACTCATGATTGTTCGTCAGGTAAATAGGATATGGGTACTCAAATTG
This sequence comes from Euplagia quadripunctaria, assembly GCA_963859945.1. Lineage (NCBI taxonomy): Eukaryota > Metazoa > Arthropoda > Insecta > Lepidoptera > Erebidae > Euplagia > Euplagia quadripunctaria. Next base: position 3,812,125 of record OY982572.1, read on the forward strand.
GAGGAGCTAAAAAGACTATTACCCTAACTTCTTTATTTGCAATCTGCAAAATTTATTTTTATCTGTGAACACAAATTGTCATTTGTCATTTTTGCTGCAGTAATCGTTTCGCGACTTTTGTTTTCTTGTCTCAAAATAATCCCAATTGAAGTTCACGTGTTATGCTATCATTACAATAATCTAGTTACATTACTGTAATATATAAATAAGCAGTAGATACTTTACAAATTGGAGTATACTGCATGTGTGTACATTCACAACAATGGAGAACCTTGATCTTAGCAATAACAAAAACGTGTCTTTGAGTTTGATCGCGGAGTACGGTGGTTCCGATTCCGATTCAGACGATACAGAAACTCGTTCAAACAGTAATACAGGGAACGATGATTCTGATGCAGCGGAACTTAGTGAAATGGTGTTGAAAAATAATATAATAAACGCGTGTGCTCACGGGCCGTTGTCACGACCGAGCGTCCGTGACGATGCGGATGTGACCAGACATATGATCATAGACAGTGCGGAAAGCGGGGTTGTGGAGTACGAGGTCACGGAATACCGTGATATAGACTCGGACACTGACACCAGCTCTTCTAGCGACTCCAGTGACAGCGAGGTCGACTCAGTCAAGGATATCGAAGAGGTCTCCAGTGGGTGAGGACTTTTTACACTTCTAAGATCTTATGAGACCCACTGAAACATTCATTAAGTAAAAGTATGGGTATTTAATAACTTCATTTACATATTTAAATTTGAGCTAAATTCTGTATAAAGACAAATCTTCGTAAAACATTATGGGTATTGCATGAGAATTTCGTAATTGTCATATATGATTGCTATTATGATAACAGCAATCAGCAAAAATGGCTTTGGGGTTTTAGTCTCATCAAATACTTCAGTTTAGTCTATTAGTAAGGAAATTATTATGTTATATAAAATGTATCCTTTGACAAATTTCTATATAAATAGTGTTAAAACAGTATACTTAAGAGATAGCCCATGAAATAAATACAGAAAAGGCCCAAACAAAAATAATTTGATATGACACAATTTTGCTGTTGACTGTTTTTATCTAAAATTGATATATTTCAATATAATAATAAAACAAAGAAATTTACCTCCTTTCACCCCCTAAAAAAAAAGTCTACTAATGAAATCAAGGGTACTTTTCAGGGTGTGTTTCGGACACCAAAATAAAGGCCTCACAAACATGTAGCTTGTTTGAAACTTCTTGTATAGTTTAGTTATAGTTTTAGGTATAGTCTTTATTTTCTGGGCTAAGGTGACATTTATGATAGATAACTAAGTCATTGGTCTGAGTATGATAATTGTATGATTAGACATACATAACACATACTTGTTTTACTTTTTAATATAATTCTCAATTGGTTCAAAAACACACCTAGGAATCATCTTCCTGCCCCTTTACTAATTTTCATTGGAGTAGGCTCAATGTCAAAAAGCGGCAGTAGTGTAATGGCTAAGGCGTTGGACTTGCGATCAAGTGGTTGCGGGTTCGAACACCACCTTGTTCGCTACCGGTGTGAACCCACTCCTTACACAAGCATTTAGCTTAGCTTGAGGGGTTAAACTAAGAATGCTAGTAATGTGTGCCCTACATAACAAGTATTCTTTTACAAAAAAATGTCTAAGATTGCAAAAGAGTTTTGGCTAATTTCTTTTATGGCCGGCCGCCAACCTGACACCGAAGTAGCTAACGTAAAAAAAGTAACTTGGGCATGTAGGACAAAAAAATTAAGTATGCACTTGACCATAATTACTTTGCTGGGAAACTCCACTACCATTGTTAACTCTAGCTATTAATAGCAATAACTACTATATCTAAATTAAATAATAAAACAATTAATTTATTTACAGATTTACATAAACGAGAATTGAAAAATCAAATTCTTATATTTAACAATTTATCTACTTTAGTTTGAAATAAATTTCAATAGCAATTGTTATTAGATTTGATCTTGTGTTCTAAAATTTTAATTCTTTCAAAGATCAGGTCCTTAAGAAGATTTTACAAGGCCAATTAGGAAAACAACCAATAAATATTTTTAGTACTTACTAACCAATCAATTAGAAATAGTAACAAAACAACTTAATATCTTTTTTTTTTAAATTTGCGATGAATGTAATACCACGAAGCAGAAGGTCAAATTAATGCAGGTTGTCTTCTATCAATATGTACTTTAAACATTTTGTTTTATAGATTTTGAGCTTATCTTGACGTTAATGTCATTGTTATTCACAGTATTTATATAATTGATTATTTTAAATATCACACTGTAAACTGAGTACACCTACTGCATTTTTTTAATACAATATAATCAACAATACTCTGAATGATAAAAAGTCCCAGCAATGGATGCTATAATTATGCAATGATTCCAAACAAATTTCGGAACAAATTCCAAAAAAATAATGTTAAAAATTAACTATTAAATGCTTAATAGGTAAGGCTCTGATTCTTTTGACTAAAATATATTATATTTGATATTGGCTGTAAAATATATTAAATAGAGTTGGGTGTAATCAATTATTTTTGTAATTAGGTTATACAATATGTAGCATAGCCATGGATGCCTTTTAGAAAAAAATTTTTGGAGAGCTGACATCTATTTATCAGCTTGCAAAAATCAATGAAAAATAACCCATAATTTTTTCGAAATCAACAGGTTCGATAATCCAATGATGCAGTTTTAGTTTTCATCAAAATCGGGTCCGAGGCCACTTTGAGTGTTTTTCGCTATTTCTCATAGTTTCAGAATGGCCATGCACCCTCTCTTGAAAAATTAACCCTGTAAAAACAGTGTTCAGCCAACCAGTACCAGTATAGACCCTTCAAAAGATACAAAACCTGTGCAGTAACAAGAGTTCTCACCGGTCACTGCAAAGTGAACAAACATGTTCAACCTAAAGTTGGGCGAGAACACAATATGCAGATTCATGTCAAGAAACTGCAATCCATATTCTATGCTCTTGTGGCCCACTAATGAGGCACCGATGTATTAACCTAGGGTTGCACATCATGCAACCGCAGGAAATACAAACAATCACAGCTTTGTGAACAGTGTCATCAGCTAAGGTGTTTTATATACAACTATCTGCGCCCCGCGGTTTCACCCGCGTAAGTCCCGATCCCGTGGGAATATCGGGATAAAAAGTAGCCTATGTGTTAATCCAGATCTCCAGCTATCTACATACCAAGGTTCATCGCAATCGGTTCAGTAGTTTTTGCGTGAAAGAGGAACAAACATCCATCCATCCATCCATCCATACTTACAAACTTTCACCTTTATAATATTAGAAAGATTTAGCACGAAATACAGCTTCCTTAGTTGTATAATTTCCATAATATGCCTGTTCTATACATTATAAATCTGTCGGGCTGGAAGTCTTAGAAAGGAACAATGTGAAGGTGTTTATTTATCTATGAAAATTTCTTTATATTATTAAACTATTCATAGGCAGTTAATAGAACATCTGTTCAAACACAAGTCTGATAAGCCTTCTCCCTAAAATAGCTAATTCGCGACGGTTTTCTGTACGCCGGAAGCACTTAACCAATCTGGCAACTTCAGATCAAGCAGAAATTTTGTTTTTTTTTAGGTCGGTCGGCGGTAGTTCACATGTCTATTTTTTAACTTTCGCATTCGGTCGGAACGTCAGGCAATTAAAAGCTATGAAATACCTATTACGTGATCGCCTTAATTCCCGTAAACAAAATTATAGTTCACCTGTCGTTCGATTACAATTAAATCAGAAGTTTCCAGTGGCGAACTGCCCATCTCCTCTGGCTGTTTAACCAGTATCTTATATACGGTGAATTAATTTCCCCAGTCGATTTACTACAGCTTATGCAGAAACAGCTGTACACGACCTCGTCGACAGTACAACGAGCTTCTCGTTGTACTGTCGACGAGGTCGTGTACAGCTGTTTATTTACCAATCTCATCGTAATCCCTATCCCTACATTACTCAAAGTAAAGATCAGGACAAGAAGAATTACGAACATGACTAAAAATTAATAATTATCAATCAATCAGCCTATTGCAGTCTACTGCTGGACATAGGCCTCTCCCAATGTGCGCCATAGCACCCGATTCTCCGCCTTTTGCATCCAATCCAGCCCTTAATCTATCCATCAGATCGTCAGTTTATCTGGCTGGGGGGCGTCTCACCTTTTGTTTACCGATTCGCGGTCTCAACTCTAGGACCCGTTTGCTCCGATGGCCATCGGTCATAAAATTATTCCTTTTCTATTGTGTAATTATAATAAATTGATTATTTCAAAATGAAATCATAAAGATCAATCATTAATCTGATTATTTATCTTGAGTGACACTGTTTTATATGTTTGTCCGCAGTTTATTATTCTAGGTGTTTATGCTACAGACGCATTATCCAATGAAAGTGAGCTAATTAATTTCGTTATAGCTTTGAACTGTCCCAACAATTAATTTGATTAAGTGATATTGGCTTCCTGTGGCTTATCAATTGCTTTTTTATATAAAAGTATAGGGTAAAGTCGAAGATACTCTAAGAGAATCGGTATTTACGCAACCAAATTAAGACCCAGTTGAGCAATTGGGTTCAAAAACGTGTCGATTTTTCTACAAATGAAAATTTCTTGACGCCAATAATTTTATATATTTACACTTCACTCTCAAATTTCATCACTCACTATTATATATTATATAATAACTTCCATCCGTACACCACTTTTTATGTTAAGGCCAGTCTGAATTTCATATTAGACTAGCAACCCGCCCCGGCTTCGCACGGGTAGTAGAGACATCTTCAACAATCATCATCATATTACAACCAAATTACACAAAACGTTAGCAAATTATACACAAACCTTCCTCATAAATCACTCTGTCTATTGGTGAAAACCGCATGAAAATCCGATCAATAGTTTTTTCAGTTTATCGCGAACAGACAGACTCAGCGGGGGACTTTGTTTTATAATATGACTAGCGACCCGCCGCGGCTTCGCACGGGTGCAATGATGAAACTAAATATACTACAGAATGTCTTTATATACAACGTTCACAGCTTTTTTGTCATTAGACAATACGAACATGTTTTCTTCAGAGGTTGAAAGAGCGACATAATTGGCCATGTGAAAACACTCAACGCTCAAATCTAAGCCTGCAACATTGAAAGTTTGACCCTGCGATTTATTAATGGACATTGCAAAAGATATCTTTACCGGAAATTGTCCGGCCCTCTGGCCGGTACCGCTGCAACCGCTATGTCCCTGCATTTTAAATCTGTAATATCTTCAAAAATATTCATTGAAATTACATGCTGTAAAGGGCCATTTTGATCTATATTAAATGCACAACGTACTTAATTGGATAAGGATTAATGCTGTATTGCTTAAAATCGCTTCGTCAATAAGCCATTATTTCTCGTAAAAAGTAAAGGATAAAAAATGGTTATTGTGGGTTATCCCTAAGAGATTGACATATACCATCGCGGACTTTTTTGTAGACCTTTTTAAGGTGTACAATACTGTCCTACATTATTTTGATCTATCTCGTAGGGTTCAGCCAGCGTTTGCAATATAAACGCAAAAAAAACGTGTTTATTTACGACATCACATTAGAAACCTCTAAAGTTATCAGTGTTTCTCTACTATACTATGCATGTATTATACATTTAAACCTTCCTCTTGAATCACTCTATCTATTAAAAAAAACCGCATCAAATTCCGTTGCGTAGTTTTAAAAATCTAAGCAAACATAGGGACAGACGGACAGCAGGAAGCGACTTTGTTTTATACTATGTAGTGAAGTGATACTTACTCGTATAAGACTTATTTGTAACTAGCAGCGCCCCGCGGTTTCACCCGCGTAAGTCCCGATCCCGTGGGAATATCGGGATAAATAGCCTAGTTTCATCGCAATCGGTTCAGTGGTTTTTGCGTGAAAGAGTAACAAACATCCATCCATCTATCCATCCATCCATCCAAACTTTCACATTATAAATTATATAGTGGGATGGTTATTATTTACAAATGTATGTTTCCTCTTGCAGCTCGAGACATCCAGAAATGGAAATACCTCCCTCTTGGACATTGGCGAAATTGGAATAATTTTCTCGCAGAAGCCACTAGCTAGTCGAAGCTGATAAGAAAGTGTCATAAAAGTTTCTAAAGTCTTTGTTGATGAATTAACTTATGTGTGAATTAGCAGCAGAATTAGTGCTATGCTATGTATACATATATGTTATGTTAATAATTTCGAGCAATATTTTCACATGATTATGAAAGAACTTCCCCCTAATTATAAAATACTAGATGTTGCCCACGACTTCGTTCGCGTGGAATTTTTGGTGAAATCTATCCCACGGGAACAGTACATTTTTCTGGGATAAAAACTTGCCTATGTGCTATGCCAGACTATAATTTATCCTGTGCCAAATTTCATCCAGATCAGTTAACAAACATCCAACAACCTCACAAACTTTCGTCTTTATAATATATATCGCGTATTCATCGATTATACGAAGAGTAAGTTAGTCTATTTGCACTTTTTCAAATATGGACGTCAGGGAATTCAGAGGTATGTAATACCTTTTCGTGATCGCGGTAATTCCCGTAAACACATAATTATATCATGGAACGCGAAAGTTTAAAAGTTAGCATATCTTTTTTCTATCCTTTATTACCTCGAGAACTACTGATCTGCTAAAATAATGTTTAATTTGGTTAAGTCATCTTGAAAATTCCCATTGATGTCATATGTTTGTTTGGTACATATTAGTCACTGTCTCCACTTAAACGTTATGAATATAAAAACAAAGTGTAAACTACCTAACTCAGCAAAAAGGGGCGTATTCGTTAGTTTAGTTGATTTAGTTTTAGTAATCAACATACGTGTTTAAAAATTTATTTAGATATTAACGAATAGGACACCCTTTAAACTGTAAAAAGTCCTCCATACCCTTGTAAACAGGCATATACTTTACGTAATAATCAAATCTTTATATCTGCAATCCATTGCTGGTCATAGACTTCTCCTAATTCGCACCATAGCACCCGATCCTGCGTACCTCCCCGTCCCAGCCACCTTCTTCAGGTGGTCACCCCTCTGGCTGTGGGGCGTCGTACAAATACGTTTACCGTTAAATGGTAGGTATGGACCAATATAAAAGGTATTTAAGTTTCTAAAGATGAAACTTGAGCGTATCCCATTAATTACACTGCGCAACCAGTCTTAGCACTAGTGTTGAAGCCTTAAGACACTTCTATGACAATTGAAAGCTTTAGCTCAAAAGTATTAGCTGTAACAAAATCAGATTTAAGTATTGAATTAATTAAACCAACGATACGCGCTTCAATTTTGGTTCAATATTACTTTATTAGAAATGTTTCTTAGCTAACCGTGAGCTAAAAATTTTTCTTTGAGAGATTTGTTGCAATAGTAGTCTTTATACACCACTTCGACTTGCGCTATCTGTGATCTGCCTGGTCATAAGCGAGCGCTCACACGTTGTTTCAAGCGTTCCGAACTCTGTGTGTGATTGCAACTTATAGCATTGCTTCATGGATTGCAATGTTTAAAATATAATAAAGATCTTATCAACATCAGTCACAACGTCTGCTTGGAATCCCCGACTGAACGTGACAGGCTGACAAAGTAACTTGTACGAACCAACAAAAAAAACTGTACAAAGCAATGGATGCGATTTTCTATTAATACTTATAAAAATACCATGTCGATTTTCCAAAAAACATACAACCGAATTGATCTTTTTGAAGTCGATTACAAATAATCAAAATTACGAACACAAGAAAAAAAAACAGCCGAATCGGTAGAGCCGTTCTCAAGTGATGCCCCGACATACTGTGGCAATTAATTATATCCATATATATAGATAAAATTTGTTCCATCTTTTTACAGTGATGAGCTGGAAGCTGGCAGCCGGACTGCAAAACCAGAAGTTCCAAAAGTTAATGGTGAGCTGGGCCTAGACGACTTACCACCTATAGAAGACCTTGCCATTAGCCTGCCTGCCCAAGAGACTGTTAAGATTGGAAACATAGTCAGCCTAGTTGATAGATTAGGTAAGAAAACTCTAGATTTACAGTAATTTTAGCTAGTCCATAGTATGACGTTTTTTAGGTACATATAAACTTGCTTGGTGGATTGAATGAATAAGTAAAAATTGAGTGACACAATTTATAATGATTTTAAACAAAAACAAATAAATTACTATTTCAGCTTGTAGATTAAGCATTTGCTTATTCGAGACTAAGCGGGTACAATATTCGTCCTGGGTAGAAGTTATTGTTTTGACAGAACATTCTTTAAAAAAAAATGGGCCATGTTGCCGGCTTAAAAAGAAGTCGCGCGATTAAAAATTGTGGTCCAGCCACAATTTCAATCCCAATAGTACGTTATATTTGAGACATGGACATAGAGGTGATGGTGTTTTAATTGTTATCAATACCATAATTTGGAGCAACATGAACAATTAATAACGATAATAAATACAACTAAAACATTAACGGTTTATCGGGTATACCACACTTCCGTTGGAAATATATTATGTACAAACAATTTTACGAAAATCCGCTGAATAGTTACTAGGCAAGCATTCTATTGTCCCAAATCTCTAGACAAGCGGATGACTGATGAAGATTCCCACACTCAAATCCAAAATGAATAAAAATATTCTAAACGAATTAAGTAGGATCACATTTTTCGTGTTATGAAAATCATACAACCTTAATCTTTTTGTCAAAAGTCCGTTTTAATTAGATCCTGGGGAAAGCAGGACTAAAATCCTCCTTGTCCCCAGATCTTAGATTTCAGACTTACATTTAAACAGAAGCAAAATAATTCTCATATTAAAATTTAACGAACAAGGGGCAAACGTTATATAACACTTTTAGGTCGCCTACAACTACGTCTACATTTGGCACAATACAAAAATGAGCATTGAGGATTTTCGGTGATCGTACCTAACCTTAGAGCGAAATGAAACGTGTCTAGGGAGAGGCTTAGCCGGTCTATGTTGGTTTGTATTCTCAAGAACTGTTGGGATGATGCCCGCGGCAATTTTTTACCATCACCGCTAGAATTCGTAGGGGTTCACGCTTACACTGAGGGGTTAGAAAGACATAGACAGATGACAGAGACACATCTTTCCTCCTCAAGAATAGGGACAGACATCATCTCTTCATATACTTATATATTTATTTATATTCTTCAGTTACCCTCATTAAGTACTTCATACAGACTTGGATACTTCTGGGTCTTTTTAGGACACCAAAAATTTGGTTAGTGTAGGTTTTCACAGGGGACAACTCCGACGGACTTGTCTTACAACAACAATAATAATATTTTATTTGAACTAAAACCATATAAACATTAGTACACCGGAAAAACTGCATTAGTGAGTGTGTCGCAACTATTAACGCCCACCTCCATAAAGGGCCAAACATTCTGCGGTAAACATAAATATCTATTAAAAGTTCTTGGTTCTGAGATCAAATACCGATATCATAGTTATATGTTATAAAGACATACTACAACTATATATCGCCAATGGCATCTCCGTACAAGTCACGGCATTTAACCTTGAATGTCGAGAGCTTTTCCATGACCTCCATCAATTTCCTTATTTTTTGCAATCGATACTAATACGACCTTTCATCGTATTATACTGTTTTGTTTTATTAGCATTTTTTTTCTGTCTAGCCATATTTATGTTTTTCCTTCACTTTTTCTTATAGAGGGCAGAAAGCACTGGAAGTCAGTTACATAAATGATGCAGTGGTTTGAATGGTCACTTCGCCGACTTACACCCCGTTTTGGGTTCGATCCCCATATAGATTTTTTAGGATTATCTCCAAATCTAGATGTACATAGCTTGAATAAGCCTTTCTGAATTTTTGTGTATTTTTTGTCTCTTATGTTCGTTTGTAAAGTAACTCGCTACATAGGGACATTTCCCTAATGCAGAGGATGTGTTTTTAAAAAGAAAAAATATTAAAGGTGGAACCTGATAATGCTCCCAATTATGTGTAATCCCATTAATGGGTGTTTGACTGAAAGTCTCCACCGCAACGCCATAATATACAGGTTTAATAAATTACGACAAAAAGTGTGCATACCTTAAAATGTAGATTGGAGACCCTCAATAACATAGACAGATATCAATGAAACCTGTGTATGGGTTCCTAAAAGTTACCCCTTTAGTCACAATAACCAATCTACTGAAGTTATTTTAATAATATATTAAATTTTCATGCTATTTTTATGGCTAAATGGGCCTGTTCGCCTTATATCACACTTGAATTACCACGTTATGTAAACCCCATTTAAAGCAAATAAATAATTTGAATTTGAATGTATTTAAGAACCACAAGGCATGTCATAACCACGCTAATTAAGAAAAGGGCCGATTATTTCTAAACCAGCTGAATAGATTTCTACCTAAAATTCGCAAAAAAATTCATTCAAATTTCAAATTCAAAATCTTAACTTCACAAAATTGAGCATAAATTATTCGAAATCGTCAATTAAAAAATAATTATTATAATTAAAAATTATAGATTTAAAAAAAAAAAAAATTATAGAATTAGATCAACACCGCAACAATAGTTTGCTTTGTCAAATGTAAAATTATTAAGGAAAAAAAATGGATAACATAATATCATATCTGCCCGTGTCGATCCTCAGTCTTTCTAATAAAACAAATTGAATCACCCCTTTTTCGTTGGGGTTTATTAAAATTAAAGTGTTCTGTAGATAATGAAACTGTCAATAGTGACAGTTTTATCTTTGAAGAAAACAGACGTGTTTAAATGTTGATTACTTATTGAATTACCAATGATGGCTTGGCATGCTGTGTGCTTGTTTGACACCTACTTAAAAAGTATAATAAACACGCTTAATTCTATGCCTTTTAATTAAAATGTTCTTGTGCTTTTTAATGATTGACTTATACAAAAAGTAAATGACTACTTAAGTTTTTCTCGGCAAATATCCATGAATAAATAAAGCATTAAATTGGGTGTGTGCGACGTGACCTGTAGCTGCTCTTAGAACTGTGTCGGTTCTAAGCGAACAGCTCACCAATTTGCTAGCGGAAATACGAACTTTGTGTTGTTGACGTTGAGGAAACTACCTGTGAGAACAAAACAGTGTTACAATACTGAAAATGTTTTGTTTGTTTTGCACCAAAATGTGGAAGTTCGATTTGGAACAGCCAAGACCTTTTTAACCGACTTCAAAAAAGGAGGAGGTTCTCAATTCGACTGTATTTTTCTTTTGTGTTTGTTACCTCAGAACTTTCGACTGGGTAAACCGACTTTGATGATTCACTTTTCATTTGAAAGTGGTGCTTCCCGTGTGGTCCGATTTCAATTTGGTCCAATTCTGACAATGGCATCCATAAGAAAACCATATAAGTCTTTCATGGAACAGTTTTTTTTTGAAGTCGGTTCTTTTTTAAGAATTATTTAAGTACAACCCGATATGCACTCTGACTCTGACAATAATTAAAAATTTGTTTAAAGAAATTTATACAATAATGTATTTAAATTCAAATAAATACTGATGAATTGTCTATTCTACTCGGCAGAAAACAAAACAGCTTGACAGTGTTGCAGGTCTTATAGGCCCCTGCAACCGCTTACCATCAGGCAGGTCGAAAGCTTGTTTGCTACTTGAGTAGTATAAAGATTGTCCTAGTCTAGGTAACCTTCGTGGTCCTAAATTATTTGTTTATAAAGTCCCAACGACATAATTCTCGAGTGACAGAAATACCATTAAAAATGACAAATAACTGCCCTCTCTGTCATTGATAGAATGTTTTTTTTTATTTCAGTGATAGTACGTGCCCTACCAGAAACCCCAGCAGTAGATTTAGACAGCGTCCTATTCTTAGAGAACGGATCCAAGGCGCTGGGAAAAGTTTTCGATGTGTTTGGACCCGTAAGTATTATGTTTCTTCACTTAATTCGTCACTAAACCATTTCCTTTTAAATAAAATAAAACGTGGTTCACACGTTGCTTATATTCTTGTTGTGTAACCCCTCCAGATAAGCTAAAGCTTGTGGTAGGTAGCTACTAAGTTTAGTAAGTTCAAGTCAGTTATATACTGGATGGGTTTGAACCGACTATTCGATGCTCGTATGTTAGTGACCGAGGTTAGGACTCTAATCGCCAGTTTAACCACTCAGATACAATAATAATAACTTCACACATCTCGCACGCAGCCGTCTGATTCCAAACTAGGCAGAACCTGTACTATGGTACCCAGACTGCTGATAAACATACTTATATATTTCTAAATATCTCAACTAATATAAAGCTGAAGAGTTTGTTTGTTTGGTTGAAGGCGCTAATCTCAGGAACAGGTTCTAATTGAAAAATTATTGGATAATACATTTATCGAGGAAGGCTATAGCCTATATAACGCTACGACCAATAGGAGCGGAGCAGTGACCATAAACGCAGGTGAAACTGCGGGGACGGCTAGTTATAGATAAATTACACCCAGAGGCAGAACAAATGATCATCACACAATTATTTGTCCTGGTTGGGAATCGAACCCACGACCTCTGGCTCAGCAGTTAGGGTCGCTAACCACTAGACCAACAGGCTACACATACGTTCTTGAAATCTAAAACTACATAATGTATATTCTTTTCATTGGCGATCGTCGGTAAAGACTAACTATATTATAATACGAAATAATATTCCGGTAAAGGATATTATAATAAGTGATAAGTAAACTATATCCTTCACAGACACATACACACACACACACACAAACAGCACAGGACACAAACAGCACAATCTTCGATTCCCACCTGAGTCTGGGTGTTCTTTGTGTCCGTTGTTTCTATGTTTGTAAAGTCCCCCGCGACACAGGAGTAATTCCTAATGCGGGAGTTGTCTTTTTTGAATAAAAAAAAAAAAAAAAAAAAAAAAAAAATCCAGAGGAAACTGGCTCAATTTGGAGGAGACCTTTACCTATACAGAGGGGTTCTTACAGAATAATTTTATTAAAAATAGGTATATACTATATCTATGGAAATAACGTATCTAAAATTCTTTATATGAACTGAAACTACTAACCATTAAATACTAAACTAAAAAAAAAATTAACAAAGAAACAAATCTTGATACTAACAAAACTAATTAACTTGTAAACTAGCATTTTCTGGCAGAAATAAAAGGCTTTTTTATTTTTATTTTATTTATTTATTAAACTATATCTTTAATAAGTTTTTGCATAGCGTGTTTCTAACTTAATAATAATATAATAAGTACGATTTAGGTATTGTACATAATACTTTCTAATTAATTTTTTTATTGAAAACCTTCGTGTCAAAGCCATGTTCCAACCATCCTGCGCATTGTTATTGCAGTTTATTTAATAATAATCTTGGTTGTGTATTTTTACTCTGGTTACTGCTCTTGTCCATTGACTGCACCACATCACCCTTGCCATACTTATAGTACCTCACATCACCCTTGCCATACTTATAGTACCTCACATCACCCAGCATTACTAGCGTTGTGATGTGATGTTTCCTCCTCGATGGGGGTTTAGGGTTGGTAACGTAAAAGTGACACCGAGTTCCGAGTATTTATGAGTCCCGGTAATCGCCTATCAGAAGGAACCTTGCATATTCCGTAATTGCCTATACCGCTAGTCTACCCGTGTACAACGTGAATTTTAATTGTGTAATCACTACATTTTATAAAACAAAGTCCCCCGCCGCGTCTGTCTGTTCGCGATAAACTGAAAAACTACTAAACGGATTTTCATGCGGTTTTCACTAATAGGCAGAGTGATTCATGAGGAAGGTTTAGGTGTATAATTTGTGCCCGTACGAAGCGGACGCGGTTTTGCTAGTATCTTCATAAAACGTGATCTTTAATCAATCACGATTTTCTTTAATATTCGGTTAGCACCAGCTAGCTATCCAGCATACCACATCTGCAGTTCATTCTGTAATGTGAAATGTATACGAAATTCACCCTATATAGAGCGAAATTCTCTTTAGTTGTACTTTACATTAGCTCTGAAATGTCATATCTAGAGGTCAAAAGTCCTATTGGGATTCCAGCCAATTGTCTGTCTCTGAAAAATTCAAACCTACTTATGATTGGTATGGTAAAAGCTAGCATTAAATATGATTGGCGACAATCCAGCTACATTATCTCAGAGTTACTCGTTAAGAATTTTTCCTATGCAAACAACACAACGACATAAATAACTGCAAATGGGTGTGCATTGCTTTGTAAAAATCGCATATAACGGAATATATTTTTGGTCATAACTAAATAGGTTTGGAAAAGTATATGATTTGTCCTTGGAATGAAGATAAAATTCATGCGTGAGTCGTTTTATACTAGGCTGGATCCAGTAGATCATTAATAAAAAAGAGTTTGTAGTTAATCATAATAACTTGACACACCTCACACACGGCCGTCTGATCCCAAACTAGGCAGAACCTGTACTATGGTAACCAGACTGCTGATAAACTTACTTATATATTTCTAAAAACATACATATTATAGATAAATGACACCCAGACACGGAACAAATGATCGTGCTCATCACACAATTATTTGTCCTGGGTGGGAATCGAACCCACGACCTCTGACTTAGCGGTCAAAATCACTAACGACTAGACCAACAGGCCAGCCAAAGAAAAACAAAATTAATAAAAGCATTAAATTTGTTTAGTATTCAGCCCCATTATTATATCTTTATTACACGGTTATTAAATAATACGACATCTCCATTCCATGTTTTTAACTTCATATTATTGTATAAGTTGAACAATAGTGAGCGCTAAGAAGCCGAGACTCAAAATATATACTTAAATAATATTAAATCGGCGCATTTTACTATAATAAATGGCCCGAAATTAAAATGTTAAAACGTCGTGACTGCGCTGAACTAGGCTAATTGCCCAAGTTTCAGCGATTTATTTAGGGGTGTAACAAAGCGAGTTTATTGGAACCGAAATCGGAATCGGAGGTATAAAATCAATCGGAAGTTCCGACCTTTCGGAACCGAAGTCGAAGGTTCGTAACATCCCTAACAGGGGCGTAACATAGGGTGGCAGACCGGGCAAAATGCCACGGGCCCATGGCTCTAGGAGGCCCCCTGGCCCCGACTTCAAGGCCCTAAGCACACGAGGCACCAAGAGTGAACTTGTGGCCCATCCGATGAATTAGCTACGGGCCTCAGATGATATAGTTACGCCACTGATCCCTAATTTACTTTGAGAACGCGTATTACTTTTCTACGTCATAGATCGACGTTATGAATCAATTTGCCTGTAAGGTATCTAATAGCTCAACCATTGCATTGGCGCTTGGTTCATTTCGGCTATGATCACTTTACTGTCACAGCCCAACTTCGTATGACGTCGACGCTGTCTATCATTCTTGACCTTCTCGAATAATTAACACGATGCCGGAAATTCATTTATATGCCTATATATTTATTGATTCAAGATGGCTATCAGCAGTATATTTTTCATAATTCCTACAAACTTATAAGTAACATGTATTTTACGGCAGGTAACGGAGCCGCACTACTGCGTCCGCTTCAACTCGCCGGAGCACGTGCGCGAGCGCGGCGTGGCGCCCGGCATGGACGTGTACATCGCGCCAAGGACACAACACACCAACTATGTGTTCCTCTCGGAACTCATGAAGTAAGATATACCTGCTTCATTATCAGCCATTCAAACATGTCTAACAACACAGATCTGTAGGCAAAATGGAACAAAAAAAATTTTGGTGCCTTCTTATTTCTAAAGGTTTTATTGCTATTTTGTTGTTTTGTTAAGGTGAAAAATTTAGTTTTAAATCCAGCACCACGATTTACTTCTGATTAAATTCGTTACGGGTTTCGAGTGCATCAGTTATCAACTCTCATGATCGTGTTCGTGGTCACTGTAAGTGGTCCTAGAAGCCCCGATTGCTAGTGGCCGTAGTCGCTGGGATTGTGGAACAGTGTGTAACTTATGAATGCCTTTGCTTTTTCAGAATAAAAGGCTCTGACGCTTCATGGCTAAACGACATAGAGCCTCCTCCACATCAAGTAGAATACTCAGACGACGAGGAAGAAAGAAAAGCAAACAAAGCCAAGAAAGAACAACGACAGAACAAAACCGAAGAGTCTGAAGATGGTGAAACTTCCAAAAACGTCCGGAAGGTCCCAGAACGACGTAACCAAAGACCCTCAGAATCCAGCAGCAGGTTCGGCAGCGGGCCTAGTCGCGGGAGGAACCCTTTCTCCGCAGGATCGCGAAGGAACAACCCCAACGCTTTCCCCAGAACCCCAAGGCCCTGGCCTAATAACATAGGCCTTAGAACCCCACACCCTAACGGTGATCCTGGGGGCCACGCGCCTTTCACTGCTCCCCCGAACTTCACAGGACCTCCAATGTTCCCACCTGCATTTAATCCGAGTACACCACCTCCATTTATGGGCAACATGTTCCAATTCGGCAATAATCCTAGAATGCAAGGTGCTCCTGTACCTAATATAGGGGTACCACCTCCGTTCAGACACAACTTGCCTATTTTCGGATCCAATTTCTGCACAATGCCCGGTCCCCATCCCCAGTGGGTAAACAATGGCCCTCCACCACCACCAGGTACCTAATCGAAAGCACAGCAATTCAATTATACTATAAGATCTATCTCATAATAATTAGTGTATAGTTAGTGCAGTAACTTGTCTAACAATACTAAAGTGTGGTTATCCAAAAATAAATTTATATTTATATGGAATATACGATGATTATTCAGTATATAATAATATAATTGTTTGATTGCATATAACACCACCCAATTTTATTCCTACTAGATCATAATTGTAAAATGGATTTTCTAATGAGTCGACGATAAAAAATAAAAATAATTATAAAATTTACAACTATTTATTGAAACTTCATTGAAAACGGATTCCATCATGGTCCCTTATCAAAGAGATATCATTAATTAGTCATATTAGGCGAATATATCGAATTTCTCTTTTCCGATTCGGTTAAATTCCAATTTACATGAAAGGCCGATTCCAAACACAAACAAGACAACAAAAAAGTAAAACTAATTATCAGGGGCGGCACTAGGTGAGAGCGGTGCACCGGGCTTCGAAATCAACAGAATCATCACCAGGCACCGATCACCGACTCGTTACTATAATCGTCATTAACCTACGATCGTTTGGGAATTGACGATAGGGGCAGGTAATAATCTGCTGTCAGGCAAATGTCTATGGTAAATAGTTACGTAGTCGTCTGAAAACTTCTCTATTATACTGAACTGCTGTATTAAGTACCGACGTGACAAGAAGTTGAGACTGTTTAATTGCTTATAGGGTCACACTAAAAGTTTAATATGAATAGACCAGTAAGAAAAGCAGCGGATTTAAATTTCGAATTACGAACTCTTTAGGAATCTGTAGATGTTTAATGATTTCATATGTCATTTGTTTTTACAAATTGGCGGCAATTTAAAAATTGTCTGTTGTGCATCGAAATGGATTTGACCAGAGAAAATTCACGCTCAATGATTTATTACGAGTTTCGTGGCGGTCTTATTCAACAATAATGTTACGATAGCGAAGTCTATCGGCAACGATGTACCTAGAAAGGAATGGAGACTACTTCGAAAAGCAATAAAAATGTTAACAGGCTCCTATATCACTCCGTTTTTTATTTTCTAAAATCTTTCAGTGTGGCTCTCGTAAGACGACTCTTGACAGGCAAGACTCAGTGGCCTCTTTCTTGGTGCAATTTTACAAGAATTTGACTTGGACATGAACCATTGTCGAGGTCAAGGGTCATCAGAAAAGCAATATTTTGTAAAAGGTGATGAGCAGTTCACATTAGGCTATTGTAACTTAGACAAACTACAAAGCGACCCAAAAGCGAAAAATAAAAATTTAAAATTAAATGTAATTATTAAATGTACTTAAATTCGGCAAACGAGGCTATCAATTTGTAAGTGTTTTGGATTTATAAGGCCCCAATATGAGTGGAGTCGTGAACCAATGGCGCAAGGACGCACTAGATCGAGAAATCGAGGCGTGACACTTCACTAGGGCCGAATGAAAAGAACGACTAGAGACCATGTCTCTGTCCCCGGTCCAAAGTGAGAGCGCGTGCCATTCCAACGTCTCCTTATGCGAGTAAGTGATTTTTGTGTATATATAATGTTGCGCGATATCTTCACCCATTGTGAATCGATTTTAATCATTCGTTGTGTCATTGAATTTAGTATACTCAAGTATGTACCTATTGCCACCGGAATTAACGCGGTCACGAAAAGGTATTCCATACCTCTGAATTGCCCGACGTTTCTTACCACGGCCAGTGCAACCTGGTCGTGGCTGGGGCCGCCACTGACGCCGGATATAACGACGATCGAATGGAACTAAAATATACCACATTGCTTGCCATACTTTTGGTTATAGCGTGTGCCTAGACTGCATTTGCACTAACACCAGCTTGCAGCGTCCAGTTAACGTAGTGTTTGTATACTCTGCGTCCAGTCTTTAAGTTACGATCCGGCGTCAGCGAGATGACGTCACTATAGACGACGACTTACGACTTATAAAAAGCCCAATACCCTGCCACGCTCAGAACGTCCGCCCAAAGTATCAATATCCAAATAGAAATTCGGAACGGCCAAGTTTGGAGATCTCAGAAAATTGGTATAAGTCATATTCAAGACCAACAGCCCCTTAATAATGAAAATCAAACGCAAATCAATTTTGTGATTTCTTTATTAAATATTTCATGTTAGAAATTAACTAACGATCGAATTTCATAATGTTAAAATAAAAAAAGTTTTTAATAATAAAGATTACATCTAAAAAATACTGCTCTTGGACTACGCAGAAAATAAACGCAATGTATACATCTGCTGCCCTTAATTGACGAATCGCCAACGTAAACTGGTTAAACGTATAATAATTTTGCACTCACATGATCACAACGTAAAATGATGCACATTTCACAATACAGGAATATAAAACGTTCGACATTATAACTAAAATATACCAACTAACGCTTTCTAACAACTGTCCGGCCGCGATGCTTCATCAAATCAATTAAACAACTAAATACACCTATGGATACATTTCAATATTACTGTATAGTATAAAAGGGTGCACAAATTAGTTTACAGTCTAGCCAATTACACAATTATTTACGTGTTTTCTGTTGATTAGTAATTTTCCATAATATTTCTGAGACTCATCATCAACTGTTGACCATAAATCTTTTATTTTAAGTGTGATTCTTAAAGCTGCTTCAAATTATAAATATCCGATATAACTAATTTGATAAGGTGTAACTGGCTTATTACAGATAAACTACAAACACATGCGGTTTTACAAAGACACATTAGGCCTATGGGTTTTACAAAATCATATAATCTCCAAACTAATGCACTTATTAATGAATGTATAAAATAAATCATTGCACACATTGGAACCGCATCATACAAACTAGCTGGCACAAAGAAATTAATTGCAAGTATATTCCCTATTGATGACGACAAAAGAAACGTAATTGGTCGCGCTTCGAGCTGTTATTTACGTATCGAGTTTTCGTTTTACTAACGGCTACTGCGACAACCAATGCTGACTATAATTCATACATATAGTGACAATTGAATGCAAGTTGCGTAAACAACCTTTTTTGCACTTTATTAAGACAAGACAAGACAAGGACAAACTATGTGACCCTAAAGATGTTTAAAAAGTGTGCTTTGAGAGAAAAAGACAGTGGAATAACGACATGTATGTGACATTCTTCTATGCAATGCCCAACAGAATATAATTGGCAATTGCAATTAAATTTCTTTGTATCAAAATTTGCATTACGTTAAAAAGTTGGATTGCATTTGTATTTTAATAGTTATTATGTACGAATGCGGTCACAACGCATAGGAGACTTAACATATTGTGAATAACTTGCATTTATTAACAACTAAACATCCATCGGTAGCATATACATTTAAACAATACAAATTTCGAAACCGTTTCACACACAATCATCTAAATTTTGCAACATATCGCTCCAATATAAAATAAATATAAATGCAGTCAATGCTCACGCTTCCAACATTGTAAAAATACCGAATTGTCAAAATTAGGAATCAATATCTACATATATATGTTATTTGCTTTCTCACAATTATATTTATAGCATTCACACTGCATAGTTTGAAGCTTAAAGTTAGAACTATCCTATGTAGCCTATGGTGTCATATAAGGCAATAAGAAATGGCAAAATGTGCATTTCTAGCATGTCAACAAGCATATCCTTACAGGAGGATTCAAATTGTGTAATTCCTATTCATAAAATCATGTGATCGAATAATGTTACATTA
Source organism: Euplagia quadripunctaria (assembly GCA_963859945.1). Lineage (NCBI taxonomy): Eukaryota > Metazoa > Arthropoda > Insecta > Lepidoptera > Erebidae > Euplagia > Euplagia quadripunctaria. The sequence goes on from OY982572.1 coordinate 3,832,539, forward strand.
TAAAAATGAAATTTACCAATGGCACACGTATTTTAATTGTAGCCAATGCATGAACATTTGTAAACTGACCACTATTAGGAACTTACACATTTGAAAACCCTATAAGATGTCTCCCACTTATAGTTTTCCAAGACAAAATGATCACTTTTACACTAACATGATTTCTACTGTTAAGACATTATTTCTTTACATTATGATATATCAAACTCGTTCCTAATATTGCTTCTCTACATTCAACAAGCCACTAAAACGCAAATATATGTAGATAGTGACCGTCAACTCAGTGGAAATATAACACAAACAAAAACATGAAGCCAAAAGGCGTAGTAAAACATCAACCAAACCTCTCTAACTCTATTACATGTGACGTACAGGAGTAACTGATTATCGTGTCTGTAACTTATCTTAGTTTCATTATAAAAATACAGATTCCTATATTAAAATAATTCTCAATAAGCTTAGCTTGCCGTCTGAGACTCGTGATTACATGCCTCTTCGGGGCTTAATTATATGTCAAAATGTTCAAATTATTAATATTAGAGACATGATTCACTGACGCTCTATTTCAATATTAAAATCAAAAGTAGTTCGAGTATTACACCTGTGTTATATGAGTTCGATAAAGTCTGCGGTAATTCACTTTTCGGTCAAAATAGCATGCGTCGAACGATATTTCCTACATCGGTTCACATATCTGAGTGTGGGAAACATTCAAATCACATTGAAGAGTGAAACATCGTAAACTTTGATAAACTAACAATAACTGGTCTACAGTTGGGGATTTGGATTAGATATCGAAATCTTTTGAATAACAAAGATTTGTGTCATGAATTTTGTTTAATTGTATGCGATTGTCGCGTCAATGAAATCAAGCTCCAATGACACACTTTAACAGAAAACGAATCAGGGCAGTCTTCCATTAAATACGTAAAAATATATCATAATTGATACTTAACCAATTTGACGACTATCACTAATAGTGAATACAAAAAAAAGATATACTCAATATTTGATCATAATATAAACTTAATTCTATATGATTAAAGAAAAATTACGTCTCATCTACTTCATTAATTCAAGGGTTATATTTTCGTATCGATTACAAGTTAGGAACTATATCTACTTCTGTACAGATATAAAGAAAATAATGATTATGATTTTTTCATTATATTGAGTTTAATACTTTTATTACATCGACAGTATAAACATATATAAGAATGCAGACTTCAACAGTCGTGAAAGGTAAACCGAGGAATTGAAAGGTGTTTGATCGAATACAATACTAAATATTAATTATCAAAAAGCGTCCGGTCGGCTGTCTCACAGAGACCGAAGCGAGCTGTCCTGTCTAAGGATTATACAATATTCCGTTATATTCTATAATATTCATTGCTTTTACAGGCAAAACTAATAAACAAATACATTGTTAATATGTCCATACAATATGTCTGCTAAAAATATGTAGCTTATTCGTATCACTTGTTCGTGTGGTGTTGCCGAGTTAATATTTAGAATATTAAATTTTATATTCATTCTAAGACACTACAATCTACAATCTAATATTCACAGAGATTGATACAGTTAAGAATATGGAAAAGGCGAAACAGCGCGTGCTCTGCTACTCAAATACTCACTAACAAATTATAATAGAAAATAAAGTATAATAGACAGCCCAATCAGATGCTACGTTCGACACGTACACCGCACAAAAGTATTCCAATGTTAAATGGAAGTTTTATTGGAAAAGTCTCGTTACTAACACAGAATCAGATCAATCGTCGAGAGATTTCATAGTGTTTTAACTTGAAATACTTTTGGGAAGTGTTAATATTATAAATGTCAATTTACATACCACCGCAAAGTTTGCAAGGCGGACATAAAAAAACGCCAACTACAATATCATATGCATTGATTTAATATAAGTTGATTAGACCTCGGGGTGGTGTGTATATCGTCCCTAAATTAGAACAGTAAAGGCAACCGTAAGTGCACATTATCATAAACATCGCGTATCTAAATAGTGTCACTGTTACATTATTCAGTAAATATGCTGCCTCTATGTAGATATTCGCAAAATACACATCTATACATAAAAAGTTTGTTCTATAATGTACTGCAAGGGTTTGTTATCGATATGGTTATTGGTTTATTCGGTATATGGGGATTATTGTAAAGTTAGTCTTATCTGACGCTATAAGAATCGCTTGCATTCTCTTCTTGCGTCTCAATTGAACACATTATATTGTTAAGAGGTGTGTACATTCCACACAGTACATTAAAAACAACATTGTGACAATTATTATTTTGTTCTGATAAGTATACAAGTCCTCTAATTGAGTATCACGATTAAAATTATGTAAAGCTTATGGCATTATGGTACATTAGTTCACCAATAAAATAAATATTTATCATCACCATCAATTCTAAATGCATTTTTGACAGTCACTTGAAATTTTATTATTATTTATAAATTGATGATGTGGTCATTGTAGTAGCAACACCGTATGTAGGAAGACTATGTGAAATTTCAAGAACAGTTCAAAGTGCATATTTTGTACATGAGGATCATTCAAAGTGAATGTACTAACATTGAGAGGTAGGTCGTAGTATCGAACACGTATATTGCGAATTCAATTATATATTGATTTCGAATGTTCAACTACATGTAAGTGCAGTCTGTAGTACATGTATCTGTATGGCAGATTATGAGAAAATCGTAAGTTTCAATGAACAGAAGCGCCAAAGACAGCTTCTGTTACTTGATATCTGAACCGAAAGACTATGTACACACTTACGCAATAAACTTGTATTTATGTGTGATGTTTGTGTGTACATGTATTTAGGTAATACATACTGTATATTGTACATACTCCTTTATCTTGAGTTTTAAAGCTAATAAAATGGTGTTGTTCCTTTCGCTTAATACCTTGTATAGAAAAATAACCCTTTTGTAATAAAATATAAATATTTCTATCTGCATTAAAATTATCTTCGTGGAGTTGTGTTGTATTCTTTGTTTTTATACGTTTCAATAATCTTTATACGGTAAAGTTCGACTTAATATCAAAGTCTATGCATTATATTCCGTTATTATAACTTCAAATAACCGTCATGTACTTGTCAACCGCAGCAAAATTTCGAGGTTATGCTACCACAATAAATATTATCGTTAAATCTACCCCATATTGTTTAGATTATCTTTCCAACGACACCATTGATAAATTGAACTTTGATAAAAAAACAATTAGCCAAACAAAATACCATCAAACACATTGTGTTAAAAAAGAAACATTTTTAATCCAAAAGTGATTGCAAAATGATACATCTTAATATAATTTTGTATAAATCATTCAAATACCTTCTTATAGTAGTCACGTTCCTTTCCTTCGCAAACATTCACTTTCCAGAACCCTATTCACCATAATATACGGGGTAGATTAAAAAGGCGATACACCTTTATGTGTTCTCAACAGGCCTTATTGTACAATCACCTACAGTGGTGATAGGCGTGATAGTGACAGAGCTAGGGGTCGAAGAGGAGACGGTGCTCGTCTCCACGACCTGCTCCAACTTCTCTTCTTTATCCTCATTGTTCGGCGGTAGTTTGACAATCTGACAGTCTCCGACTGTCATAATCTGCGTTTCCATGGCAACGGGAGGCACGTTTTCTTCGGGCTCGACGCGAGAGTCATCGTCGTCTGATGAAGAGTCCGATACGTCGATAGTTCTGTCGTGTGAAGTCTCGGTGTTGATGCTCTGGTCGGTGTCAACGTTGCGGTCGGGATCGACGCTGGTGACTCCGTAGGCGTTGCTGTAAGCTAGCGGGTTGTAGATCATTTCAGTCAGGTAGGAGAAGTCGCCGAAGGGTAAGTTTGTTGCGTTGTAATTTTCGTTGGGTCGTCCATCTGTAATTGTTGAGAAAAAATGTTGAATACAGAAAACGAATAGTCATTAATCTTTTAAATTCTGTTTATATTTTTGTTTTACCTAGCTACATAATACATATAGGCGTGCATACCACATGCGCATATACTGTGCATAATTAATTAACTTTGTGGAGACAGAGATATTCTGTTAGAACGAGACCACTTAGTTTTAATAATAATTTGACACATCTCACACACGGCTGTCTGATCCCACACTAGGCAGAGCCTGTACTATGGTAACCAGACTGCTGATAAACATATATAATGTACTTATATATCTCTAAATACATACATATTATGATAATCCGTTGCAGTCGAATCTGTAGCCTAATATTGGCCTGAACCGATTCCGGCCAATATTGGACTACAGAATCGACTTAAGTTATCAAAAATGTAGTCCTCGTCTAGCAAGTTTTATTTGACAATAAAGAATATATCTTCTCAACACTGTGACATCGAGTTATATTATGACATGCGATTAGTAGTTAATAATTTCGATTATTTAAAAAAAAAATCACTAATAACCCCTGGGATTTGACTCCTTAACCATTACGCCGCTTCCCTTTGGGTTAGTAATATAGAAGCGTACAGTAATTAAAAAAGTAGTAAGTTATATTTGAGTTTAGTTGTTGTTATCCTAATTAATGACGAAAGTTTCACCATCATAATATAAGTAATTAGTGTATTTACCGTGGGACAAATAAACACTTGTTCTTCATCGCGCTTTTATGAAACATTCAAAATGGAATACAGACTTCATCTGCAATATTTCACTTTCATTGATTTAATAATGAGATAGAAAACTTTATTCATCGAAGCTTGAGACAAATCGTAAACCATAATTTACCCCCATAGCAGACAATTCCAACGTATGGAGGTTACAGCTATTAATTTTAATCCGGATGATGAGAATCCAGACCGCACACTGCCATTTCTTAGTCTATCTACCTTGAAGCCACTCTCTTCTAAACTAGATAAAAATACTGAATAAATATATAATTATGTATAAGTACGGGAATTAACGCGATAACATAATAGGTATTACATACCTTTGAATTGGAGTCAGCCTGTGAACGTCAGGCAATTCAAAGGTACGTAACAGCGACGGGTCGTCGACGTAAAAAAAGGTTAACGAAACTAGACGGTCCATTTGCGTTTATCAACGAGTTGGTCAACTAGTTAAATTGTTCGACTAGTTAAATTTTTCAACTAGTTTACGTGTCAACTTATGCAAACTTTCTACGTAAACTCCGTCTACAACGATGTCTACGTCGTTTAAGCTTGACGACCTTGACGTTAGTTTATTAGACTAGTGTTATTACAATTTCTGTTTTTAAATTCGAATTACGAATAAATGTTGAGTAGATATTTAAATTAATAAAGTGCAGGTGCACCCAAATATTTTATTGTAAAAGTTAATTAGGTACACTATTAATTATTAGTACTTATTTACAATAAATCACAATATTTATATACCTATAGTATCCGCTATAATGAAATATACACATAACCGATAAACTAACTAGTTATACTCAACCTTAAAAAAGAATTTAAACCTTATAAATAAATTATTTGCCACTAGAACGATTTAAACTCTATATTATAAGGTTAGAGCTCAAATTCGCTTGCTCAAAGTTGTTATTTCAACGGACTAATGAACGATTCGACGGTCTATGGTCGTCGCGTTTTAAGTCGACTTGAACGGTTCAACGTATCAACGTACTAGTTGAGCCGTAGACGCCGCCGATCGTCTACTAGTCGAGTAATTCAACTAGTAGATTGATAGTTGATGAACCGTTGATTCGTTAATTGGACGTCGACGGTCGAATTATCTAATTCGTTCATTCAACGTTCATCGCTAGTACGTAATACCTATTACGTGAACGCGTTAGTTCCCGTACGTATACATAATTATATATCATGGAACGCGAAAGTTTAAAAGTTAGTACGGAATAAATAATCAAACCAATAAATAAATAGATTCGATACGTTTCAGTTTTCGAAGCTCTGCAGTTCGCTTATTGCCGAACCCTGGCATAAAGCACCAAATATAACATAATAGAAAATTGTTCACATTTTGCTTCGAGCTTCCCTGAATAAGACCAAGCACCAGCAATGCGAAGGTATCAAAAGAGTTGCATTGCGAACTGGTTTCAAATAATTATCCCATGTATGGACGTGATATATAATAATTATCAACAGTAAAACTTCGTCAATCAACTACATAAAGCTAGTAATACCGATTAGTACCGACAATATTCCCCAATTGGTATGTTTTAGAATAATTTTAGTTCATGCCTTTGTAATAAATTCAAATATACTAACAAATCTTGTTCAATTCTGCCGCAAGTCCGTACTGGATCGGTATTGACATATCCATATCCATACCTAAAGAAAGATTAGCGTTGTAGCAGCGCGAGCGTTGAACCCAACCTCTACATTAATTCTTACGAAAATGGGGAGCCATTTATTGAAAAAAGATTTACCGACAGATAACGGGCCAGAGAGAACAATGACTACTGTCGTCTCTTTTTATCACATGTATTAACTATCTATACATATATAAACTAGAGCTTATTTGTCTCCTTCTATTATATATATATACCATATGTTCTGTACCACGTTGTGAGACAGAACTGTTAGGTCTTTTGTCTCTTTTTATCCCACACAATGACAAATACTGAAACGATAAAACTTGTTTCTTTCCTCTTTCAAATAACTATGTGAAAGTTATAGTTTTACAACTGCTGACTGCTACGCCTCTTTATTTTCAAGGCAATCTGTTAATTGTAGCTGTGCCTGGGACTATAGCTACCTGCCGTGTTACATGTTTACAGTAGTGTAAATATTTGTAAGGAAATCCTAATCCATAAGAAATATAAAGAGACTTTGAAATCATTCTCATTTTTTAGTCAAGCGTGAATCGACTTATTATAATGTCTAAGTATTTTTAATTAGGATTGGCTCAGTTTATCGGAAGATAAAATCTGAACAATACAAGTTGGAAACATTGTTTTCAAAACAGATAAACAGATTTAATAGTTTCTAAGACAGTTTGCTTGTATATTCTAAGAATTTATATTTAACTACTTTAAAAAATAAAAAAAAACTATATTTAGAATAAGAAAACTGATATGTTTTAATCTAACTATGTCACGGGAGCATTGAATTGGGGTAGAGAATACCTACTTAAAGGAAAACAGGTAAAAACCATTTTCTGAATTGACCCATGTCTTATTTATGTATTTTTCTTGTATGAAATGAGGCATGCAACTTATAATAGGCGGATGTGACGTAAGCCCCATAGTAAACGGAAACGCTAATGATCCAAGCAGAGGACAGGTCCAACACAACGCAACAAAAAGCATAATGCATGAAGGCAAAACATTAATGAACATTTCTAGAACAATGGACAGCTTAATTTACAAAAATTTTTTGTTCTATTCTGATTGCTATGGTCTGGCGAAGTGTCGAAGGTTGCTTGCAGTCAAATATAGTGTTTTCCGGGATTACCTTCCTAGGCTCCGTGGCCCCGGCATTAGGACACTAAAAAGGAACCTTTAGTCGGTTCGAATACGATATAAGACTCACCGAATATACCATTTTAATATAAGGTATATACGGGTTCCACAGGTAACACAAAATAACACGTAGTTACTCTAGTCGTGATATTATTATAAACTTTACATAAATTAATTCTCTAAGAGACAATACCATGAAATTGTCTTACAACTTGTATAACCGTACACGTACCGTTATCGGTACTGTAATACAGTTATCGTTATTAATCAATAGGTATTAGGTAGCAGGTTCTAAAGCAAAAAGAATGTAATGCTGAACATCGGTCAGATATAGAAACTTAGAAGTGGATCAATTTGTGAATAAAAATAATTTGTAGTATTTATTCAAGATTTCGAAACAACACGACAAACACTTAACCGTCTTGAGTAAACACATACACGGCAAACATGGAATGTATGTACACGGACGAAAAATAAACAAACTAGAAGAAACGATGTGAAAGGAAATGTATTCAACAATCGCGTTTCTCATAACAGTTAACAATAACAGTAAAATATCTATGTCCAATCTCTTGAAATGTCCATAATATAACACACACATATAAATAAAAATGTATAAAACTCACACACAAACAAATGTATATACGAATACAAAAACACGTGTTGGTGATTCAATACAATACGCGGATATTATTCATAGCAAAAATGTTCAGCATAATGAAGTTTACATATTCAAATTGTACAAGCAAAAACATTGTGATTGTAATATAGGGACTATGTACTTGTTTAAAATATTCTAAATATGGTTGAGACTTGAAATTGACGTATACAATTTAAATAACATATTTATAGTAAGATAAAACCAAATTGTTTCGAAATAATGACCTAGAAATCTTTTATTCACTATTTTTCTTTTTTCAAATTGAATAGAATGGTGAACGTCGATAGTTAATTTAATTTTAATAATATGTAATAATATACCCAAAAAAATAAAAACATTCTAATTGAGAACTTATTTCTAGATGGTTGAAAAATGCGTGAAATGCGAAAAGAAATAAAATGAGCCGGATATAAAAAATACGAATAAAAAAACATACAAAACACTAATTAGAGCTTCGTCTTTTCGACCGTTAGTTTATTATCACTCATTTCTATCAATATAGTTATGATTCCTCTAAGATAAAATATTAAAGACACCACAACTTCGTATTCGTTCAACGATTTGTACTCAAATGTTTCATGGTAAAATATTTATAAGAACTTATTCTTTCATTTCATTTTCAACATTAATTTGTAGTTGTAATCAACTAACTAGTAAAGGATGCTCTTCAAAACATAGATAAGTGTTCAATATCAATATTTTACCATACATTATCATGCATTATATTTTATGTGAGCAGAGAAAGAATAGCATACAAATTAGAACAATTTCATGTACTGAAACTTCGTTCTTTTTAATTTATTTCATATGGATGAGACGTTTTCTTTCACTAATCTTTTAAATATTCTTATATAGACTGTTACAGAAAGCCGTGGTTAACTCTTAGGAGCGTTATGTATAGCCGACAAATAGTTAATTTAGTTTGAAAAAATATGGATTATGACAAAAAAAAAAATTTCTTTTATTAATTTTTTCGTCTGACAATGATTTTCCTGGTGTAGGTGTACATTCTAAACAACATATTATGAATTTCAACGTCAATTTCAATGTTTTTTTTTATGATAAATGATAAAAAACGTGGACATTCCATCAACATCCTTGGTATTAAAACCTATAGTTTCATTCATGTCAGCCCTTTCTCATACGTAATATCAATTTATGTATTATTATATACTAGCAACCCGCCCCAGCTTCGCACGGGCAGCAGACACATCTTCAACAATCATCATCATATTTCAACCAATTTACACAAAACCTTAACAAATTATATATACCTAAACCTTCCTTATGACGATTCATATGGAAGGTTTAGGTATATAATTTGTTTTTAACGGATTTTCATCAATAGAGCGATCTCTATTGATGAAAATCCGTTCAGTAGTTTTTGAGTTTGTGGCGAACAGACAGACGCGGCGGGGGACTGTTTTATAATATGTAGTGATATAATTTCAAAAGATTTCTGTATTAAAAAGCACGAATTTTTCTAAAATTGTTAGCGCATTACTTTATTTACGGGGTCTACCATACGCCCCTAAAATATGACCACATCTTTCTGCAATACCGTGTAGAAGAAGGCTCTATTTGTGAGCCGACTCCTAGTATCCTATATGCCGTTAGCAAGTTACCAATTCGAACTTGGGGTATTTTATTTTGTCTTCATGTAGATACTAATGAAGCCATACTTTAGTCCTTTTACTTTTTAACTTTTAACATTTAGGTGATCTCTAAGTACTTAAAGAGAGAGTAAAAGGTAGCAATGTAAACATACCTTGCCGCGGGATGAGATAGTTCTTGGGTGGTCGTCCACGTTTCCTCTTGAGAAGTAGCTGTTGTCCAGAGGGAGTGATGTGCGGGATCTGTGCCGGGCTGGGACCCATCACGGTGCCGCTGGTTAACACGCAACCTTCCATGTCTGCGGTACCATAAATTAATTCAATATAAATCTGAGCAAGATGTTGGACCAAAATATAACATGCCTTACAAACTATTCGCAATCTGGTTTGTTACTGATTGTAAACAAAATACGTTTAATCGGTTATCGAATTTATCCTACTAATCTTACTTACTAATATTATAAAGGCGAAAGATTGTGAGAATGAATCGATTGATGTTTGATACTCTTCCACGCAAAAACGGTTGAATGGATCTGGATGAAATTTGGCACAAACATCATTGCATATTATAAAACAAAGTCCCCCGCCACGTCTGTCTGTCTATACGCAATAAACTGAAAAACTACTGAACGGATTTTCATGCGGTTTTCACCAATAGACGGAGTGATTCATGAGGAAGGTTTGGGTGTATAATTTGTTAACGTTTTGTGTAAAATGATTGAAATATGATGATGACAGTTGAAGATTTTCTACTACCCGTGCGAAGCCGGAGCGGGTTGCTAGTAGATTATAGTCTGGAATGGCACATCGGCTACTTTTTACCCCCGAAAAAAGTTCGGTTTCCGTGGGTCAGATTCCACCAAGATTTATATATAAATGCAAAAGTTTGTATGTTTGTTCCTCAATCACGCGAAAGGGCTGAACAGATTTAGATATACTTTGGAACACAGATATTTTATTACTTGGATTAAAACATAGGATACTTTTTATCCAGGAGAAATGTTAGGTTCCTGTAGGATTATCAGAAAACGTTCCGACATTCACGTCTTGAAACGTCACTCACTAACTCTATAACAAGTTAACACATTAACGCTACTTGCACGGAGAGAAATTCCGCAGGGGATAGATTTAACCTCCTACCATAGACATTTGTGAATAGATCATTAAGGTTATATAGAATATAGTGTGCCGTATTCCTTCTCACGAAGACGTCAGGCGCACTATTTAGTGATTCTTTTATTCCATGATTTCCTTAAAATGTACAATGCTTTGTTGGAAACCAGTTTTTATTTCCGGTCGTCGTTTCGTTGGGGTCGCGATGGTCACCTGTGCTCTAAGATCAAACTTTTCAGGTTCATATCTTACTGGATACCAATTTGAGGTCAGCTTTTTTATATAAGTTGGGAAAGTTATCTAGCTTGTATTGAAAAATAAGAAGTACGCAAAACGCGTAACAACTAAGTAGCCATGGGGATTTATTTGTTTGGGAAGTAGATATTGTAAACTAAATCAAATGACGGTACAGATGGCGCAATGGTTTAAGTGGTCGCCTTGCCACTAAGCCGAGTTTTGTGACAAAAAATTGTGACTAACGAATAGTTGTCCTGAGTCTGGGTGTTTTTTTTTTGTGTCCGTTGTTTAAATGTTTGTGAAGCCCCCACTCAGGAATATTGCTAAAGTTGTTTATATAAAAATAGTAAATTGCGAGTCGGACTCGCGCATGAAGGGTTCCGCACCATCGTACAAAATTTAATACTATGTAGGTACTTTTATATTTATTTTTAATATTTGTTGTCATAGCGGCAACAGAAATACACATTCTGTGAAAATTTAGCCGGATGACAGACAGACGAACAGCGGAGGTTTAGTAATAGGGTCCCGTTGGTTACCCTTTGGCCACGGAACCCTAAAAAGTCACCATTCAATTAATTTGAAATTTCACGTATGCGTTCTTCATCACGCGATCGCTCGATCGGTTGATCAATAACATGTTCTCCTTGACATAAAAACAAAAACGAAAAAAATAATGTGGTACCACTATTATTATTTTACTAAACTATTCCATGTTTTATCAAAGGGTTCTTAAAATTGGCAGAACACATCAGCCCGAGTTGGATCCTTAGTCACGCACTTCTGTCTGTTCAAGTCTATATGCATGTTACAAATTAATTATCACTTCGTTCATCGGCGAAGGATAACATCGTCCCGTAAACACTCTTATATTGGAATGAAGATTTTTCACAATCGATCTCACAGATTATTTGTACGGTGACGACATTAAATCCTTTACACCTTATAAATATATTCGGCAAGTATTATGTTCTATTGTTACGATTGATTGCATCGCTCTTATTAAAAAAATATAAACCTATTTACCCATAGAAGTCTTAGGCGGGCGACCCCTCTTCTTCTTAATTTTTGGGGTCAAGGGCAGCGGGGTCTTGCGGGGTCTCCCTCGCCCCCGGCGGGGCGGGTCGAGCAGGTTGTCGGGGTTGATCTCGTTGCGGACGGGCTCGAGCGTGGAGTTGAGCACGACGGGGCTGACGCCGGGCGTGGCGCGCGGCGGGAGCATGACGTCACCGCTGGGCGTGAACACGAGGTGGCCCGACTCGCGGTGCGTGGTGCGCACCATGCCCGACATCACCTCCGAGTTGTTCTCGCGTTTACTTGTCGGCATGTCGTTGGCCATGTCCACTGTTGGGTCCTCCTGGACGAACAAATATAACATGCTATGAAAAAACGTGAAAAAAAAAATCTTTTTTTTTATATGAAGCCTAAATATCTATTTTCGATTCATATCCAAAATATTTGGGATCGAAGCAAATATATTTTTCTTTCAGTCGTTATATCTGTTCTCTTCTAAACACGTCGTATCCGAGGTGGTTTGTCCATACATGTCCGTTTGGGTCTTCATGTAGAGAAAGAAACATGTATCCGAAAACTTTAATAGTGACATCAATAAATGAGAAGGAAAGAAAGGCATATTAAAATAAGTACCTTTTCTACATTCTTTCTTCATCAACATTTGAAACTCGGCTATAACTCAGTAGATCAACATTTTAAACGCCTTAATTAACTTTAACTATTTAATCAACTGTAATCTCTTTCATTGTAATCAAATAAAGAACAGTAAAATTTGTCTAAGAGATCTGCAATCAGGTGAAAATAAGACTTCGCAAAATTATATGAAACACTGAAGTCTTGTTTTACCTTCTCCTAAGGTGAAGGTCTCTATGGTGAAATGATATTAAGACGGTACAACGATGACAAGGTTCTGGTAACATTTTGGTTACTGGACTTTGTCTAATAGATCAAGGATTCTACAAACGGTAATAAAGTAGTTATTGCCACATCGGAGAAGACTATTGACTAATATTTATCTCTGTAATATATACTGCTACCAGATGTTATATCTACAATAAATAAGCTGGAAGTTTGAGAACTAGACATCGAATACCGAAACCAGTATTGACATTTATTTCGTAGGAAAAGTTTAGTATGATCTACTATCATACTAAACTTTTCCTACGAAATAAATTTTATATGTGTAGGTTAATGTTTTAGGTGTGTAGGGTATATAGGGTTTGCAGGGCAGCCTCACCCTCTCGCAGATCTTGGTGTGCACGCGCAGCTTGTCGGAGCGCGCGAAGGAGCGGCCGCAGCCGCCGCACGTGAAGGGGCGCTCGCCCGTGTGCGTCAGCTTGTGGCGCGTCAGGTGCGACGAGCGCTGGAACCTGCCGACAATATAGGCATTCGATTACTCTACTGCGAAGCACCAGAACCACTGGTCCTAGACTTTTGGGTCGGAGACGGAACTCTAGAAACAACATTACGATTTCAACGATTTCAAAATTGTATTGTTGTATAAATAAAACCGACATCTGTGGAAAATAAAAGCGTTCTTCTTATTGTGTGTGTGTCATTATAACAAACATTACAAATAGAAAGTCGTACAAAGCTGTTAACGGTCAGATTTTTTAAAAGTCTATTATTTGATTTATTTGTATGGTTTATAGATTGAAATTTTATTATCAAACAATTTAATTTCTGATTATGATTAGGTATATACCCCTACTCGTAAGTTTACCGATGACTAAGTACTAGATTAATAATTATAATGATTATTGATCATTAGTTCAATATAATTACTAAGTTTGTCGTTGTTATTTTAATTAGAACATTTTAGTGCCAAAAAGCTAATCTGTGACTATAAGAATTGAACATACGTATTGTTTAGACTTTAGTTTTGAAGTTCTTTTTTCTAGATAGATCTCGCCCAAAATGAATTTTATTCTAATGAAATTCTGAGAATTCTCGAAGTCCCGGGATGTCCCCACTCCCCGGGAGGCTTTGATCGTGGGTTGTTTCGTGTCCCGGGACCTGAGACTGTCGAGATTTCCCAAACCCTGAATAGCACTTTAAACACAAATATTGCACTTACTATATACATGCATACTGAGAATTGCTACAATGTAAATAAAAGTAGATTTTAAACACTAACTTAGTGAACATCATTCCAATGAGGAAATTTATGCAAAAAACAACACCTGTTCATTAAACATTTTTGTGAATCGCTTAATCGTAGTGAATAATCAAAAAAGTGAACATCGCAAACAGTGACAGTTTCCATAGTGACAAAGTTTTCTAAACAATCTATTCTTTTCATTCCTCATTCTGCGTAAATAAAAAAACGTGAGGTGTCTGGGACACCCGGTTGGAACGAAGTTCCTCTCGCTATGTAGGTATAAATATATTTAATGGATTGAATAAATTGTATCAAAATATTCTAAATATTGTAAAAACTCGAAATTTAAATTGCGTCATTTGGAAAAGTTGAAAGTACTGAAGAAAGCGCAGAATCCACAGATGGCGCAAATAATTTTTTTTATGGTATGAAAACCAGAGATTGATTATATGTGGGAGAGCCATGCTTCGGCACGTATGGGCCGGCTCGACTCCGCTCGTTACCACGGCCTCACAGAAAACCGGCCGTGAAGCAATGCTTGCATTGCAGTGAGGTTACCGGAGGCCCTAACCCTTCCCTTATTCCCCTCTCCCCCTCTTCTCTTACTCCCACCTTAAAGGGCGGCAACGCACTTGTGACTCTCGAGTTACAGGTGCCCATGGGCGGCGGTAGTCATTTACCATCAGGTGACCCGTCTGCTCGTTTGCCCCCTATACCATAAAAAAGCCCACTAATTTTAATGCTCTATAGGAAGGTTAAGCATGTAAACTACATGCATGTGCATGTACCTGAGGTCGCAAACATCGCATACGTGGGGTCGCCCCTCCTGCGCGTCGTTAGCGGCCGAGTCCGACACCGAGCCGCTGGAGTCTGTCTCCTCGTCGTCATCCAATCCGTGCTTGTTGCCTTTCTCTGTAATACAATAGAAAGTGTCTTTGAATTGATTGTTATACTCCAAAAGCATTGTTTCATTATACGAAAATCCGGTCTTTGATATTATGTTAATATAACTAAGTACATATAAATACTTGAAACACTGGTGGTGTTACTTGTTCTAGCACTGAGCCTTTTTAACTCTGTAAAACTTATTCTCCATTCCTCTCTCCCCCTTGAAACCCTTTCGAACCTGCTTACCAAGGCATCTACTTCGCTACTGATGGTAGACGTTAACCAACGTCTTTTTATTAGCGGGTACTTCTTAAGATTGAGGGCTCCAATTGGAGGAGCAATTGCTATCCCACTATTGGTGACGTCTGTCTGTAAAGTACTTCCAATCAACTCTCTGTTCTTTTTTATCCTTGGGGGAGGAGGGATAGACCTTCGTTATTTTTAAGTGGATGCAGCACCTACTTATTGACCAGTTTATAAAACAAAGGGTCAAACAAACATCATTGAAAAATAAGGGAAAGTTGACTGAGTTTTTATTGCCAGGTTTTCTTACAGACCAGCCTAACTAGGCATTTAAAGTAACTTCTGGTAATCAGCCCACATATCACTTTATTACACAAATGATATTGACATGTACATTAATTTAAAAAAATACATCTTTAATTAACGTTATTGTAACATTTATTTTATTCGAAAGTCAATTGCACTCACTCATAGGGTAGGTGAAAGCTTCCTTTTACAACCAAGTCGTAAGACAAAACTATTTGTCTTCAGCAAAATTGCAGGTTTTCTACCAGACGGTATGTTGCCAGCAGTTTAAAAACATACAGTAAATATGTACCATGTAATTAAATTTTGTACCCTCGAGGAAAAGGGGTATTTAGTGTTTTTCAAAATTAGTCAGAATAAATATCCGAAAATTGTACCAACTTTATTAATTATTTTAATTAGAAATATTTTACTCTTAATTAGTAATTAAAATCATATTTTCTCATAGAAATATTTGCTTTGTACATTAGATATTGTTTACTTATACAATGAGTGCTAATTGTTGGGAAACGAAGGATACATTTTAGATTAGACGTACAAATAATTTGAACATTCTAACGTCTTTACGTAAACGCACCTACCTAAAATATATTTTATACATATAGCGTTATTCAAACTACTGCGTTTTTATATTTAAATGTTACAGTTTCAGTTATTTCCCTAATTTCCCAGAATTTGGCAACAAATCTGGCAACCCTTCACTTGCAATGTCAACTACAAACTACAATAAAAAGTATAGATCTAAGAAGTTTCACGTTTCGTCACTTTTAAGAAATTGCCCTACAACTAAGATAACTTTCGTTGGACTTTGAAGAAACAATTGACGATGGGTAATTATTTATACGATGATAATGTTCGTTTTCAAATAACATCATATTAATATTACGACAAGGTACAATATTTTTCATGGCAGAATAAGTACATATTTCATAGATAACTTTTGTTTTTAATTAGCCTTTGGAGGAACATTTCAGTCCTTTAAATAGGAGGAAAAAAGTAATAAACATTTCCTCGATGAAGAAACAAGTGAGTAGTGGCGCAAGTTTTCAAGTCAAAACTGTTTATAAAATTCACACGGGGTCCGCGACGCGGTTCATAATGTTAGCAATGGTCCATAAATACACTAAAACATGCTACAGGACACTACACTTATAGGTATCCCTCACATCAAGTTGTTATGTCACCTTACTTCGTGATGCCTAGCGGATCGATACAACCACTTGTCACATGACGTAGTTCCGTACTGCGCAAGAACCTTAAGGGTTGGTTCCCATTCGCCTGCCACGACTGTGGGCGCGCAATTTCACAAGTCATTGATTAAACATTTAATTAATGAACTAAGTTAAAATTAAAACTTTTGGGGTTTATTGCATAAAATGGGCGTGTTTGGGTGGTGGATGGTAAATGGTATATAACTAATTTAAATTCTTGAGTTGTAAATTAACCGAATTAGGGTTTATTTTCACACGTTATCACCATCGATGACGTTAAGGTAAAACACTTAAACGGCCTATAGTGATCACAAATAGCCAACTACGCAGACACGTCGCAAGTAGATATATAGCCGGAAGATTGATTTAAACTTTGCCAATTAGCTCAGTTTTAGTGTCACTTTTATACGGTATATAACAAATCTAACTGTTTTGTTTATAACCGTTGTTATTACTATTTATTTACAGTATTCAGTGTGATACAATACTGATTTAAAAAAAAACGAGATACGTAAACTAACAAAATGCACGAAATAATTAATTGAGTATTTCTACCACACGATTGCATATTACATGCCGAACCTTTGCTTTTTGGCTGACAAAATATGATTGCGTGCACTGAGAATTACTTGATAATGTACTTAGTATATATGTTGTGTATTGATTTCCAAGTTTTTATGTAAAACTTGGAAATCGAAAATTATAGCGATTAATTTCATTGGAAACAGTCTTTTAAACCGTCTGGTTCCCATAACAGTAATTGGGAGATAAAAATATTGAAAACTATTTCCATTCAAAAAATTACGTTGATCGGATACTACGTAAAGGAAATCTATACTAACAAAGCAATAAAAAACTTTTGCGTTTATTTTGTAAGGATGGAGGGAAATGAAATGTACACATCCTGTGCCCAAAAAAAATGTGTGTTTATGTTGACGTAGACTACGTGACGTAGACGAGTTAGACTAGAGCTAATTTTATGTACATAAACTTTAAATACTTGTAAATTAATTTAAATTAAGTTTTCGTTACTACACGGAAATAATTTATCAAAATTACACCACAAACGATACTAATCTATTCTGACGTAGGTGCACTTACGGCATGATAGATTGTAAAAAATTTAAAATGTGCAAATTTGATTCTCATAAATTGGTAACAATTAAACAGACCGTCGAATGAATGGAAACCAACCCTTTTCTTCTTTATAATAACATGTGAAAAACATAGAAAAAAAAGAATCGAAGAGCATTATAGAACGTTATAGATTTAGTAAAAAGTAAATTATATGAGTAGGTACCTCTTTCTTCAATGTATAATGTTCCCTCACCGTCCGAGTCGTCTTGGTCATTATGGGTAGGTTTTTGTAGAACAGCCAGTTGGACAACTTTGATGCCACCAAGTTTAGTCTCTTCATGCCTGATGGATTCGTTACTGGTAGCACCTGTGAGGAAAATGAAAATATTTTTAATGACTGTTGGGTGTGGGTCCGAGGGATCCATTCACGTAAGACTCGAAATAGGGTTCGAAAAAAATCAAGAAATATCACAAGGGGGGGAAGGGTGTAGTGAGATACTACGTGTATTAATTTATTCGTTGAACGCGCGATTTCTAAACCGAAAAGCGGTGCGTGATCTTGACGGCAACGATTTCCCCGTCTGCCGCTTGGTAGTCGTCAGTAAGCCTGTGATTTTCATATGGGAAACACACACACAGGAAAGGTGTAGTCACCTTTCCTTTACATTTAGAAACCACCTGCAACCTTAATGCATCTAGTAATTTTTATCACAGTACTTTATTTTCTAAGAATCTTCTGCAATTTTTTAAGATACTTTGTACAAAAAAAATACACGTGATTTTTTGGCGGATTTATCTCAACCCTAAAAAAAATAAATAAAATAAAGTGTCTGTTTGTAATGTAAAATAACAGAGTCTTACCAAATGCATCTGAATGGTTACAGGTTACAGTCACGTGCATTGATATGTAAACTTTAACATTTTTGCAAATATATAATATACATGTATATAATAAATTTTTGTCTGTCTGTCTGTCTGTTCCGCGTAATCTCCGGAACGGGTGGACCGATTTCCACGTGACTTTCACTGGCAGATAGCTGGTGTTATAAGGAGTAACTAAGGTTACTTTTACTTTGGAAAAATAATTAGGGGTCATTTAATATCGTGTTGTTAATATCTCTTTATGATAAACTAGCTGCCCCGACAGACTTCGTTCTGTTAAAAGTTATTGGCCTGTCGCAGTCCAATAGAAAAAATAAAAAAATAAAACGTATTTCAGAGTGATCACTTGATTTAATGTTTCAATAATAAACAACGATTACTTACAAAAGTTTTCTATTTCGTACAATGCTAGACTTTGGTGATAACGCTTCTTTGTTTTGTTTTGATTGACGTCAAATGTTTGACACCTGGGGACATGTGTTTTAATTTACCCTGTGGTGTGTATGGGAGTATAGAAAAGTGTTGTTTTTAGACTTTTTCAGGTAATTTTTAAAATTTTTCTCTGCGTAAGAACCATCCTCGTACTTCAAGGAATATTTTAAAAAAAGAATTAGCGAAATCGGTTCAGCTGTTCTCTAGATTTGCCTTAGCAACACATTCAGCGATTCATTTTTATATTATAGATTGTAGCAACACTTAGCGACTTAAAACATATTTTAATTAAGTATCATTTGAGTATTTATTTAACCATTACTTCTTTAAAATTATGGTTGCGAAAATATTCCTTAATTTAATTTCTTTTAAGATTTAAATGAATTAATTTAGTTATGACATGCTTTACCGGTTAAGATGAGCATCATGTGGAAATCTACATGTATCATAGTTTTTAAAAAAGTTGTGGTTTTACCAGATCTTTTGTATTCAAATTTTATATTGTATTCTTATACAGGGTGTATTTGAACACTTACTTAAATCACTGAAAGGGTACGACTCTAGCATGCAGTTACAATATTTTTTTTTGAATAAATATCTATTCGTTTATGACCGTTTGAATTTCCAGGTATTTTTACCCCGGTTTCTCATAAAAGCCGGTGAACGTTTACACGTTCCACCTGCTTTTAAAGATTGCTGTTAACGATTTTAAATCGTACGTATTTTTTATTTTGGAACTATTCACTCAGTTTTTGAGAAAATCCATAAAAACGAACTTAAAAAAGTTCCACCTGCTGCTTTCAGTGATTTAAGTAAGTGTTCTATTTTAAATACACACTGTATAAACACATTGTAATTGGCTTAAATAAATTATTAATATAATTTATTAATAATAATTATTTTTATTTTGCATTAAATCGATTTTTTAATCTAATTAATGTGTATCCATCTCTCAAATATCGTGATAGATCGTATTATTACACGAAGTTTACGGTAAGGTACAGAACACTATAAATTTTAACTTTTTTATTACTAAAGTCAGTCAAATTCAAATCCATTCTGTAATTATGACTCTGGTGTTGCTTGTTTGCCACATTAGAAGTATCAAAAGATAAGCGCCACTTAAAATGTTCTTAACAATGATGCAATTGAAAGAAGTGGGTTAGAACCTCAGTAATTACATTAGCTACGTGTGCCCACTCCTAACATAAGAATTTAGGTTAATTATTGTGTTATAAGAATATAATCTATGAATTTATACTCTATACATACAATACAAATAAATGAAATTGAAGTGTCTGTTTTTAATGTAATAATAACAGATTTTTACTAAATGCATCTGAATATTGACACGGTACTTATACCGGAAAAGAAATTTTGAAAATTTTTGTCTGTTTGCTCCGGCTAATCTCCGGAACGGGTATGCCGATTTCCACGGGACTTTCACTTTCAGGTAACTGGTGTTGTAAGGAATGACTTAGGCTACTTTTATTTTGGAAAAAGAATTAAGGTTCCGCTTAAAACAAATATAAATGTGTACACGCGAGCGAAGCCGCGCGGGGCACAGCTAGTCTATAATCATAATATACAGGTACGTGAACAATATAAATGAAAATATTTTAGGAGCCCTCCTGCATTATGTTCTTGGTTCCTAGTAGAGAAAACTCCTTTGGTCTAGGTAAATAAACCATGAAGTACATCATTAGGCGCGCTTACACCAAACCCATTATGGGAGAAAGCTTGAGATATTAAGAAAGCCACTGCGTATTATGACAAGCGGAAAACGGAAGAACAAGTTAAATACTGATATGACGTCATATTAATATTAAGAATTAATGGTTTAAATTAAATAAATTTACATTTTACAAGCATCTACTGTGTGAATGACTTTTTTCATTATGAGAACAACAAAGAAGTACACTATAGTTATCCTTGGATTACCAGACAATAGAGTAGCGAATAAATTAAAATGTAACATTAAAATTAAAAACAGTTCTAAACATCTCCAGTATAAGGCTTAAAATTCATTGTGAGTTATAAAACGAAAAAGTAGTGTAAGGGATTCTACACACACGCATTGGGTTCGTTGAACGATGTTAGGCCGACGATCGGCGCGTGCTGTCTCGTGAGGGCCTTCGACCAGTAACCGGCATTCAACCAAGTGACCATGAGCTAAGATTACGGCGCGAGTCAATGTATCCCTTGAGAATTTTGAGGTTAACAAAAAAAAATTTTTTTTTTATAAAATATATTTTTTCTACTGAGACGTTTTATGGTAAATACGAACATTAATAATAACTTCACAATTTTGTTAAATATACTATGAAATTAATAAATATCTCTTCTATAAATAAACTTCAAATTTCACGTTCCAGTGTTCGCGAAATCTTAAAAATGTGAACAAAGAATTCTCTTCACGTATTAGATTAACGGACAAATACTCAAATATAGGACGGCATTAAATATAGCGTTGTTAATATCTCTTAAATATAGTCCCTTTAGTAAATAGTACCTCCTCTACAATTTTTTTAAATATATTACAATAAAATTAATAAATTTAAGATAAAAATTAATAATGAGGCAAGGTTTTAATGAACTCGCCAGTCTGGAATGCATATTACAATAAAATAATTCTTTAAATTCTAAATGAATGAGAACTGAGGAATGAGACGAAATAAAAAATAGACAAAGGACCGTTTTTTCGCGTCTACATTTTGTTTCAAATAATACAGTTTCGTAAACTTTTGAACTCGCCGATCTTTTGCTTCACCGTCTTTGTATTCACGTCTCTAAACTCCATAAGGGTGCCTGCACATGAAACGACTTATCGATTTGTGAATTCGAACCATTGTCATTTGTTTAATAACTTGTTCTAATGTTCTAGGACAGTGGACTGAAAACTTGTACCTTCACTTTTGTCATTGTGTGTTATAGGTATATGTTGCATTCGTAATCATTGTAAGACTAACATGTTATTCATTGTCTACTCTTTTTCAAGCTTGTAGTTATACTAATTTAAAACACAAGGTTTGCATTAGGTACAATAGAATTGTCGGCGAAACGACAAACAGAAAATATGTTTATAATTTCTTTGTGTTTTTAATTTTGTATATTTTTTATTTGTATGAATAAAAAGTTAATACGTATCTTGTAGACCACGTTAAGTAGACCGTAGCAAAGTAATTTTCATAGAAAATTAATCAAACAGAACTCTGTAGTAATCATAATTATTCTAAGATAAAAACTTCTTTGTTTGTCTCGCTCTGTTCACACGGAGCGCATAGTTTTTATACTCTATTTTATACTTACAAAATATTATACCTAATAATACATTTGGAACGTTGAGTTTTATTACTTTGTGAATGCTATTATGAATAATATTTCATACAGTACTTGCTTATATTTTTAGTAAACATATGAATGTAGTTTTAATTATGTAGTATTTAAATATAATGAAGTAATACCTACGCCTGACGAAAATACCTGTTCTAAATAAAAAAGGGGTGAAACCGGATGCGTAACATAGTTGTAAAATAATAAAGTCGGCATGTAAATACGAACAATGGTAGAGTTAAAACAAATAAACATATAGCACAATGCTTTATAACTGTGTGGGTTCATGATTGTGCAAAATTGTTGTGAAAGGAAATTATAGTAATTTATTGTCTTGCTGGCGCGATCTATTGTACTGTTTCTTGTTACAATATCGACTGATCCCTCTTTTTGATATAAACCTTTGTTCTTACAATTTCGATTCTTTCATTCTCATACAATGTTGTCTATGCTATCGCTGGCGGAGTATAAATCAAAACCGAAGGTAGACCAATTTTCCAAATTTGGTGTGGTTGACAAACTCCCAATATCCAAATCCAATTATATTTTTCACAATTGCGCTCTACGCAAGATAATTCTTGTTTATACTAGTTTAAACCTCAAAAAAAGTGGTAATTACAATTCAATAATAACTATTATTAATCACCAATAATATAATTAAATATTATTGGTGATTACAAGGTGTTTTTCGTGGTCAAAAATGGTTCCAAAACTAACAAAAACAAGAATTAAAAATATATGAACACTCTCTATCGACATAGAAGGTTCTAAATTAGTATCTAGTACTTCCGGTCTCCTCTTTCATCACTTTCTCCGAGCCTCCACGTCAGTCATCGTGAGTCACAGTATGCAATCATGTGAGTCACAATATGTGAAGTATCAGAATTTACTATATACCTGGTACTCAAAGCAATATATAGGTAGATGTAAGACAGAACCAGGTAATGAAAACTCACAGCCACTCTTCTAATTTTTTATTTACAGCTAGTCCTTCCGCGTAGTTTTAAACGCGTTTACGGCCACTAATTCGCTTTTAAGGGTCGTAGCATGTTAAAAAGTTTATAACATTCCTCAAGAATTATATTATCAAATGCTAAAAGGTTTTTTCAAATTCGACAGATAGGTCCAGAGACTGGCGTTTCCAAAAAACTAACTCTTCAATTTAATATTATAGGAACGGGGCATTAATATAGATTAATGCTCCGTTCCTGTAATCAAGAAACGATTTGTTTTGCTTACGGACCATAAAATTTTCTTTGAAAGTTCAACAAAATTTTACCATCCGTAAGCAAAACGAATCGTTTCTTGATTATAGGAACCGGGCAAAAGCTGCGCCCCGCGGTTTCACCCGCGTAAGTCCCGGTGCCGTGGGAATATCGGGATAAAAAGTAGCCTATGTTAATCCAGGTCTCCAGCTATCTACATACCAAGTTTCATAGCAATCGGTTGTGGTTTTTGCGTGAAAGAGTAACAAACAAACAAACATCCATCCATCCATGTATCCATCCAAACTTTGACATTTATTATATTAGTGGGATTTCAAAACAGTAATATAGTACAGAACAGTACAGTAGAAAATGTATACATACAGTGACTTTTTCATTATTTATTTAAAGCATGATGTTGATTTATAAAAAAAACGTCTTTGTAATTTTTACCTCGAAACCGTTAAGTTAAATACTCAACTCATGGGCATAAAAAAAAATTAAATGCAAAGTAAAACCAAGTACCAAAGTAAATAATTGGAATAGAAGGTTTAGTGGTATAGACATAAATAATTGACGTAGGTAGTTAGATACCGGTTGTGTCCGTACACTATATCTATAGATGGTTAAATATACTAGAAATCGCGTAGTGGTCGAATTTTGACTATGGCTTTTTCATCAGCCAATATAACTTGAGCTGTCATTGTTTAAATACTTACTTACCATGACAGGTCAACGCATATACTGGACGCGTGTAATTACATTAAGTCGTTTTCACGTAATTTTTAAAGCTGTAAGACATATTGTTTAATATATATAATATATATATACTGTAAATATACTATAATTATATAAACTGTAAATATTCCAAAATTCACAAAGGGGTACAAATAATTCTCTTTACGTATTAATATAATGATAACAATATAAATCTTCCAGTAGAAATGATCACTGATGCGTTCTTTATTTGTTCGTTGTGTCTTATTTAGTGAGAGCCGTGCTTCGGCACGTATGGGCCGGCTCGACCGGAGTGATACCACGGCCTCACAGAAAACTGGCACTGAAACAAAGTTTGCATTGCTTTTCGCCACGTGAGTGAAATTACCGGAGGCCCTAACCCTTCCTCTCCCCTCCCCTCTCCCCTATTCCCACCGTTCCCCTCTCACCAAAAAAAAATCATCAGATATCATTGTTTTAGTAATTGAATTACAATTTCTAGTCAAAAAATACAAAAAAAAAACAACTCTGATGCCGGCCAGAACGGTTTCAGTCGGCCTTGGGCGCTTAAGCGTAGGGATCGGGAGTTCCTCTTGGAGACCTCCACCGAATAGGCCTTGTTAGATAGTGGCCTTGGACAGACTGGTTCCGACGGGAGGCTATGTCGCACATATGTGAGGCGGCGGTGCCAAGGGTTCGCCAGGTGTGACTGGTGGACACAAGAGATCGCGTGCCTTCGGATAGCTTGCATGACCGCGCACGTCTAATACTCTAGGTTTTGCAGATGGCGCGACGTGAGAGAGGCGTGTGCGGGTAACCGCACACGCCTCTCTAAACCGGTGGGGGCAAGGCCAGTCAAGGCTTCCTTCTTAGGGTATGCCCGGCTCCTTTGCCACTTGCCACACACACAATAGACCCACTTGTGACAGAAAGCCTTGTGGTTTTATTTATTTTTATTTAATACTTCCTGTATTTTACATTGTACGGGGCGGACTTGATGCCACGTTTTAGTCGGTTCGAATATGATATACCAGTTCACCCGTGGGGGTTTCCACGCGAAAAATAAAAGCTGTTTATGTAATAGTGGTTTGGTGATTATTGGGCAGGCGATCATTTAATTTTATTATAAATTATATTATACTATTTGACCCGCGCAACTTCGTCCGCGTTTGTAAATTTTCCCCGTTTTTGCAACATTTTTCATTGATGCTCCGCTCCTATTGGTTGTAGTTTGATATTATATAGCCTATAGCCTTCCTCGATAAATGGGCTATCCAACACTAAAATAATTTTTCAATTCAAACCAGTAGTTCCTGAGAACAAACAAGCTCTTCAGCTTTATAATATTAGTATAGGTTAGCTGTTGCCCGTGACTTCGTTCGCGTGGAAATTCTTGCGAAATCTATCCCACGGGAAACGTACATTTTTCCGAGATAAAAAATCTATATGATATTCGAGACTAGATAGATTATCTCAGCCGTTTTTAGATGAAAGAGTAACAAACATAGATCCATTCTTATCTATCCTATTCCTCACAAACTCACCTTTATGTTATTGGTAAGATTATTGTTGTGCAGTTGTATAATTATGTCTAGACAACTGTACAATTAAGATGTGATGATTTACTTAAAATGTCAAAATAATGAAATGAGAATGTTATTGATTGGAAAATGAACCGCATTTTCAATCTTTTTTTAAAACGACCTAAAATGGGTATTAAATTATATATACTAGGTACTATGGCAGACTGGTTTTCTTAATGAAATAAATTAAAAATTTTATTGATAAGCAAACGAGATCAATCAGCAGACAATTCAAAAACAAGAATTATTTGCATACTAATATCTGAGTAAGTATAAAACAAAAATAATAATCTAGCTAACTCACAAGAAAAAACTTATACCACACAACTATGTAACCAAGTATGTATTTAAAATTTATAAATCATTATTATATTTCTAAAAGCATCTTGGCCATTAATGCCGCGTTCATATAATCAAGGAACGATTCATTTTGCTTACGGACGGTAAAATTTTCGTTGAAATTTTACCGTCCGTAAGCAAAACGAATAGTTTCTTGATTATAGGAACGCGGCATAAATGGTTTAAACGGCGTTCACGCGTTCCAAATATCAAGTCAATATTCTCATAATGTTATGCATGAAGTATTCCCTAAAAGCAAGGTTTTATTAACTTTTAATTGTAAAGTCATTCATCACATTTGCGCTCTCTGTCAATGTGACGTTATGGATGACCACGAGCCAAAAGATCCCACTATACAAAACTATTACATTCAGTACGTATGTACATTCCGTACAGTCTTTTGTTCCATAATTTTCGAAATGACAAGGATTTCTGTCATCTGTTGTTATTCTGCATTTTTAAATAAATAATTATTATACTTTTACAACTTTAAATGTCAACTTTTAAAAAGAAATCGGATGACTAAGGGCCGCAGAATTCTCACTATTTATATAATTCTCGCAAACGTGTTTTTTGTTAAGAAATCACTTTTAAATATTTTAAGCTACATCAAATTGTATTCGAAATATAGTTGTAATACCTATAACCATCTATATTTGCCTGTTTAAAAATGTCGTAAGATGTACATACCTAACAACTTGCATTTTTGCTTTAAATGCGGCAGGTGCATAAAGCTTACATTATATTGTTTTCATTATGTGGCCAGCGAATGAATAACAAACATTGTTTAATTTTTTAAAATATAAATCGCATTGTTATTAGTAAGACTTGATTGATTACTTCGTCTTAAAACATTATACAACATATTGCCAAGGGCTAATCAGTATAGTTTTTTCTACTAAACCAACCAAGCTCAAAATATAATTAGCATATGATTCAAAAGCACATTTTAAAAACAAGATTGAATGAGCTAGATTGAACATATGTTGTTTTATATACATATATTAGTTATTGGTATTTCCCGTTGGTAACACATTTCAATATAGTTTAGGTACGAATTCATAATTTATCTGCCATTTTTAAAACTTTTATAATACAATTTTATTTTTTACAGCAAGCAAACATTTTAATAAACGTAAGTATTATTCGTTGGTTCTGAGATATAAAAAGATTTAATTTTATTTTTAAAAGTGTAATTAAAATTAAGAAAAAAAAAATAATGGTATAACATTCAAACTATACGATATCAGAATAAAGAAAAATAAAAGTTTGATACAAAATTCAACTTGGGGTTCTTTAATAACTTTGAAATTGTTCATGAATATTTATGATCACAAACTGTAGACACGGAAACATATTTCTTTACTCATTTTATATGTAGTTTTACACTTATACAGTTTTAATACAAACTATATACATATTCTAGGCAGTAAATATTTTTGACATTATTATGTCACGTTTCCCTCGTTACGCATCATCTGCTTTATAAATAAAATAAAAAAAATTAAGCAACGTTTTCTATAATTCTCAATGGTACTCTTATCGACGTCAAACGCATATTTTCATAATTAACTAATGATTTCATCAATTTCTACACCAGAAGAGGTCTAACCTCCAAATAACAACATTCCACGTGTGCAAATTTTTAAAACCAGCAAACATATTACCTATATTTTTTGTTTTATTGGGCCCACCTTTAATTTTAATACCAAATACTGGATCTCATTTACCAAGAATTGCCTTTACAATGAAGGGTATTATATTAAATTTCAATATTTTTTATTTGCGGCCGCTTTGACTTTAAGGCTGTATTTGGGCATGACATTTAAAAATAATAATTTATATGGAAACGGGAAACAACATTAATATTGATATCATAATAACAAAAAGTAAGTATGTGTTGTGTTTTATGTATTATACACATAGAAAAGAAACTTAACTTAAATTATCCTGAAATTATTATACGTACCAACCGCCAAAATAATTTAATGAATCTTTAAAAAAAAAACGAAACACTTTATTTTTAATGACTACAGTGGAAATTTTATACGTACTTTTAACGATTTTATGTATATAAAAAAGTTAATAGAGGTAAAACAAATAAAATGTCCGTCCTAAATTGGAGTTGGTCGTTTTTATTTTTTTTTATTATATCTAACATCCCGTTCATTTGCCAGCGGGCCTCTAACAAAATCTCTTAAAAATATAATAATAAGTGCAGATTAAAATTCTCATTAAATCTGAAAACAAAACAAGTTGGGAGGAGGTTTGATTTGTTATTTCTAAGCGAAACTTTAACAATGATTTAAGCGTTTCATTTTTAATTTTTGCCTTAGACTTGCGACTTAAGATCTTTAAAAATCTTTTTTTTTTTGTGCTTTCAAGGCCTGTTAGGTTTGAATATGAATTAAATTTATTTTTTTATAATACTAATTATGATATTTTCGTTAAGGTTGGCCATTTATCAAATGGCGTATTTAAGTTTGTATGCGATCGTTGACGGCCTGGTTCGAATTGCCCAGTCGATCAAATTGTTAATATGTTTAGCTGTAAGAAAATTTTCAGTAATATAGTAAATACGTAGTTGGCAAAGTGGGAACCCCTGCCTTGAGCTTCGGAAAAATATAGGCAAAAATATATGCTAGTGAATGCATAGTCATCCATGTCAAATCTAAAAACCTTAAAAAACTAAAACAAATATTAACCGGTTTTTTGTATAAGGTAAGCCTTCTTCGAAAGCACCAAATTATGACGGTATCTCCTATGTCTGCACCTGTTTGCGCTAAAGCTTTAAGAACCACTCTACTCGTCTCTACCTTTTTCCCTTATTCTCCTATCTAAACAGCCCAGCTCTTACACCCGCAGGAACGCTGTACTAAAGTTGGAGTGGTAAGTTTCAGCTTTCTGTTGGGAAAATACTATTTTAACCTAATCACTAAGAACCATTTAAAGCCAATTTCTATCAAATATGTGGATTTTTAGAATAGCAATATTAAAAACAAGATATTAGGGATACAGATTTTGATGTACTGTGTACACACAGATACATACGAGATAACACAATTTATAAGCTTAAATTAAGTAGAAGATCGTCTGGTCAATGACTGTACTTCAAATTTAATAGAATGTTGTTGCTGTATGTTAACACATAGGATAGTATGATGAGAAAATGTCTCCCAATACTAATACTCCTCCCCAATATTCTCTACTCCTCCGCGCATTGAGTAAATGGCGCACCCCTGCAACTGCAGTCTTACAACTAAACCTCACCTGGCGACGTGACCTTATAGCGCTCATCAGTCTTATTATCTTCTTGGAAGCGAACAGTCATAGGTTTCTTCTTGGCTCTGAGTCTGTCATCGTCAGGGGATAAAATCGAAGCACGCTTCTTAGGACGTTCATCTTCACTCTCGCGTTTGGAGTCTGATGTGGACGATGCTGGGGCCGATGCCGAAGCCACCGATGCTGCGGCGGTTGCTGCTGCGACCGCGGCTGCTGCGGCGGCCGCGGCTGCTGGAACATTAATCTTATTTAGGAAAGTGTTTCGTAAAGAAACAAAGATGACAGAACCAACATAATACGCCCAGAGCTTGGGAATTTAAACTTGTACCGTACATGAACAAATTTTGTTTTAAATAGAGAACATTTCTTATTGTTTCATCTTATTTAGTCTATGAACATTTTTTTATTTCGGTTTTGTCCGCCACCATTTTATAAATATATCTACATACCATGTTTTACAAATACTGTAAGTCTTTCGAGCTGGATCCTGCTCGGAAGGGCTAATCTTACGAATATTGCTAAATTTTTAAGAATTTAGGATTGCAGTGTGCCTAAAGTAACGACATAATTTCGTCGGTGAGTCCAAAAATTTTTGTTTTTAAGTAATATTGACAAAAATTCACAAAATATTATGTAATTTACGAGAGAGAGACATTTATACATTGCGTATCCTATGCGAGTACTAACTATAGTCTAGGAGAGCACGCAATGAA
Source organism: Euplagia quadripunctaria (assembly GCA_963859945.1). Taxonomy (NCBI): domain Eukaryota; kingdom Metazoa; phylum Arthropoda; class Insecta; order Lepidoptera; family Erebidae; genus Euplagia; species Euplagia quadripunctaria. Next base: position 3,862,936 of record OY982572.1, read on the forward strand.
CTACATTGCTATACATTTTGTAAATGTTAAGATGCACACTTGTTAGTTCGGACGTAATAGCTGGCGAGTATGTTTACCAAACGCTACCTTATACTGATCAGCATAGGAATGTCTTTAGTATTATTGTAAATAGTGTTTAGGAATCATATTTAATAAATCCTCTGTAACGAAGTTCAGTATGTGTGTAAAATAATTATTATCATCTAAACGAGTGCATCTGTAAATATATATTCTCAGTTTCGTGATGTTAAGTTATAGTTTTGTACATTTTGTTTTGGTTTTTTTATTGGTTTGCACATACTTTTAACCTACATTTCAGCTATCAATATTAGCACTTATGCCACAAAATAACACTTTTCAAGAATAAGAAAAAAGGTAAGAGTATAGATTTAGCATTTGGAGGGAAGTAAATTTTAAAAACATTTGCAATATATAAGGAAAACTCAGGCTAGTCTAAAATGGATAGTATTCCAATTTCAATTTTGTAAAAGTCTAATGTGCTTTTAAAAATGCATTAAAGCCGATAGCAGTAACACGCTTCACGCAGTGATAAGTATTTGTGGATTTAGTTGACAGACAATTGAGGTGGGTATACCAGCTTAAGAACTTTAGACTTTTGCGTAGACAAGTTTCCTTAATGATGATTTTCCTTAATCGTTAAAATAAGTAGTAATAAACTTCAGAATACTAGTCATGAATGATTTGAATCACGCTTCTTGAATTACGCCTCATAGTTCTGCTACCTAAGTCTTAAGGGTAGAATTTAAGTGCATTACGGACCTACAGATATAAGCATTTGTGAACATAAAAAGGTAAATATTGAACTTCTGCTTTGGGAATAATTAGCTGGTCAAATAAGTCGCTCCGAAAATTTGAGTATTCTCAAAGCTGTGATTTTTAATATAACTGAGTTACAAGCATATACGGGGATAATAACTTTACTTGATTGAGGAGAAAGTTTTGCTTGCCTAAAAGTTTCTATCCTTTGGGAACGGTACTTTATCTGGATGAAATCTATATCATTTATATCATTATGCTGTATAATTTATATCATTCATGTATTCGTGTATGTAAAATTGCATGATGATCGATTGAGTAGTTAAGGTGTGAAGCGTAACAAACAAACTCACATTCAAATTTATAGAATTAGTAAGGAGTTTTAACTAACCTTGATCATGTTCAGTCTGTATACTGGCTACGACGCTCCCGCTGCGGGAAGCGTGCATAGCCTCTTCCATCTCCCTGGCTGCGGCGGCCAGGATGTTGTTGACTGCTGTGTGGGTGCCCGGAGGATCTTCGCGACGACGCCTGCGGATCTCCTCTGCGCGCATCATTGATTGTTGGTACATGTGTATCTAGGAAGACAGAAAATTTTATAAATAACTAGCTTTTGTCCTCGGCTTCGCTTGCGTAAAGGTACTTTTCCATCCCTCGGGAACAGTACTTTTTTCTGGAAAATAGGCACTCTATGACCTGGTCTGTATCCCTGGCAGCGTGTATGTGAAATTTCATGATGATCGGATGAACGCACCGTATAATAAAATACGAACAAATATTGATATTTATCACTACATATTACAAAAAAAAGTCCCCCGCCACGTCTGTTTGTCTGTTCGCGATAAAACCAAAAACGACTGAACGTATTTTCATGCGGTTTTCACCAATAGATAGAGCGATTCATGAGGAAGGTTGAGGTACATAATTTGTTAAGTTTTTGTGTAAATTGGTTGAAATTTGATGATCATTGTTGAAGATGTCTCTGTTACCCGTGCGAAGCCGGGGCGGGTTGCTAATAATTATTTAAGTTTTCTGTGCGAAAGCGCACACAAATTTTATGAAGTGGCAAAAAGGTTTCGTTGATAGTTTAAACAAAAAAATTGTACAGTAGTGTTTTAATTGTAGTCCGCCCCGCTAAGGGAATTACCCTATAGGTTTTGATTTACATGCGAAATGTTCAAATTTGTTAATATCTAAGGCTGAATGCAAACAAAAGATACGGCATCTTTTGATTGCGTTGACCTAAAAGCACAGTTCCAAGGGATCGCCGAAAAGTATAAGTAAAGTATTTGGTATTCATTTTAACTTGATTATTGCGTTAACTCTAAGTTAACAGCTCCAAGGGATCGCCGAAAAGTACAAGTAAAGCATGTGGTATTACTTTAAACTTGATGATTGCGTTAACTCTAAGTTAACAGCTCCAAGGGATCGCCGAAAAGTATAAGTATGTGGTATTAATTTTAACTTGATGATTGCGTTAACTCTAAGTTAACAGCTCCAAGGGATCGCCGAAAAGTGTAAGTAAAGTATGTGGTATTAATTTTAACTTGATGATTGCGTTAACTTAGAAGCTTGATTTTTTTAACAGCCTCAAGAGACCGCAGACTTATGTATATGGTATTAATTTCAACTTGATGCGTCAACGGGTTTCTGATAAAAAAGAGTCTTGACAGGCAGGACAGAGGGACAACAAAGTGATCCTATAAGGGTTCCTATTTTCCTTTTAAGGAACGGAACCCTAAAAATCGCTACGTACCGTTTTTATAGCTACTGATAACCTGTATTCCAAGAAAGGTCTACTGTAGGATCAAGGAATATAAACAGGATTTGTTAAAACACGCTCTTATCGGTAAAAAAATTAAGTATCATATATTTTTTAAATTATAACGAGTTATATATAGTAAAAGCATTTGATACAATTATGTTTCCAAGTTCCGGCATCAACAAAAACATTAATCAAAAAAACATCTCACAATCTACATAATAAATTATATTGAAATAAGTGGTTCACAATCTATGTATATTAACTAATTAACTCGTCACTCACAGCGAACACCTATACCTACATTATTAAAAAGTTGCAAAAAAAAAAACTGGACTGGAACCTTTACTACGAAGGTTTAACTACATCGTAAAAATCGATCATAATTTTTTCGGATAATCGAAATGGGTGGGATAAGAGTCAGGTGTCACTGCGCCGCATACTTTAAACGTAATCGTTAAAGTAGAAATTAAATTAGAGGTAAGCTACGGCAAAACGTAATACTTGGCTGTAAAAATATTAAATGTATTACTAACATGCTCAAATAACTTCCTCATTTACTTATATCCTATTCTCTCTTTATTGTACTGTACTGTTTAATTCTTAAACTCTTATCTCAAACACGTTACAGCTCCTTAATAATTTACAATTAAAAGTATATATATGTACATATACAGTGGTGGCCGTATAATTAAAAAAAAAATTTAAGTAAACTAGCATAATTTCTTATACATATGTTTTATTAATTTTTATGCCATTTCAAAATGTTTTCATACTATCAATACATTTATGTACACATGTGACTGATTAAAAACAAATGGATAAATTTTATACATCCAATAAACCTTACACTGATTATAAGATGACTATTAACTGGCTGGCCACATAAATATTTTTTTCTTTAAATTAAGAACGCTGAACAGTTTTTTTTTATTTAAATTTAATTATCGAACATTTTGTGTATGTGTCACTTCTTTTTTTTTATAGTACCGGGGGCAAACGAGCAGACGGGTCACCTAATGGTAAATGACTACCGCCGCCCATGGGCATCTGTAACTCGAGACACAAATGCGTTGCCGCCCTTAAAGGTGGGAGTAGAAAAAGAGGGGGAGGGGGGATGAGTGGGAAGAGGGCGGAGAGGGGAAGGACGGGAATAGGGGAGAGGGAAGGGTTAGGGCCTCCGGTAACCTCATTCACGTGGTGAAATGCAATGCAAACATTGCTTCACTGTCGGTTTTCTGTGAGGGCGTGGTATCGAGCGGAGTCGAACTGGCCCATATGTGCCGAAGCATGGCTCTCCCACGTAAACGTACTTCTAGTATAATATGGGCTCCATTTAGTTAAATAATATTACACACAATTTATTTTTTCGTAAAATCGTTGCGTCAAATATACTAGGGAAGTCATAATAAACCTTTGTGAAAGGAATTGGTTGTATTAAAACATAGCTGATCATCAGCATTGTTCGAAAACGATGGCTTTCTGTGCATTTTAATACTTATCAAAGGCTTCAAATAGCGCTAGCGCTAGGCCAACACAGTTCCGTATTTCAATGTGTGTGTTGCTATAAACTACGCGCTACCGTGGTTATGTCGAAAGGTATAAAGAAGTACAACATCCGTATACTGTCACGACAGTAGGGCCATCCTTAAGGCCCTGACGGAGGTCTCACCACATTTAACTTGCAGACTGCTCAGTCTTAACCACTTGACATCAGAATAGTTGTTTTGTAAAAAAAAAATCTATTAAGGGGTCTAACGAGTTTCTTTTAATACATGATAATGCTCGTGATATGATAATGTGGGGACAGTGCTGCCACAGTTTTGGAATACCTTCAAGAGGTCGACATAGAAGTTTTGGAATGGCCAGCCCGCTCACCAGATCTAAACCCCACAGAGCATGTCTGGGATAAACTGGGAAGACAAACAAAAAATGCCAGCAGTAACCAACTTAAGACAACTGAAAAGAGCGTTGGTAGAAGAATGGGACCAAATGCCAAAAAGTTTTATTGAGGATTTAATAAAAAGTATGCCCAGACGGATAGAGGCAGTAACACTAGGTACTGAATGTGCCTACTTGTGTTTGTTACATTACAGAAGAAATCAGCCATTTAATAAAGTTTTGGTATTCAATATGATAATTGCAGTCAACGATAAGGCCTCCCATTGTACAATAAAGAATACTCATCAAAAATACATACATGATGATTCTGGACATAGTGTATGAAATACATCCAAGTTAGCAAGTTGTTAGCACGATCAAAATAGCAAAACAAAGATGTCAACTAAATATAGATTATCCCATCACTCAATGGAAGGTGTCGTAAGCGGCGACTAATGGAATGGAGTGTGTGACATGATAATGTCAGAAACATATTGGAAATAATTATTAAAAACAACGAAGCCCGAACATCCTAAACTTCCTAAAAACGGGGTATTCGAATTCATTAAGCTGTAGTCTCTATTTAGTAATTAATAAGTTTATTGAAAGTCAATAGACTAGACTTGCAATGAATATTCGGTATTCGGCCTATTCGGCTACTTTCATACTATTCGGCAAAATACCGAATATCCAGGTACTATTTCAGCCGAATACTACGGTTTTTTTGTTAGTGGCTCCTGTGAGTGGATGAAGCGGTACGAGCAGGTCTCTAATGACATATACTGTCCAGATCGGCAATATACTGAAGAAGGGCTAAGAATGGTCTATTCTATCTGCATAAAGTTTTTAAATAAATAAATAATTATAGGCGAGATTCCTTTTCAGAAAATTTGGTGTTCTTTATTAAAACTTTATTTATATTATATATTAATACAATTACATAACCACAGTTACATAAATCAGTTTTCAGATTTTTTCATTACTGATTGGTCAGGACTACATAGGGTCCTAAAGAGACCAACGTGTGCGTGGAATTGAGTTTTTTAGTACTTCAGTAGTTTACATATCTCACATTTTACACATCTAAGATATGTCATCTCAATTTTTTTTTAATTCCGACGCAAAAAGAGGGGTGTTATAAGTTTGACGTGTCTGTGTGTCTGTGTATCGGTGTGTCTGTCTGTGTCATCGTAACTCCCAAAGGGATGAACCTAGTTGAGTGCGTTTTTTTTTGTTTGAAACGTGACTTGATCGAGATTGTTCTTACATATAATTCAAGAAAAACTGTTCACCCCTTCGAAGATCATCAGCTCTTTTGTAATCGTTGAAGGGATTTTCGAGTCGGGGGTATTTTAAATTTTTACTTTATGATTATTAACAAATAAGTTACAAATTTAGTTTATGAAAAAAAAAATACAAGAGTATCTAGTATTTGATTTGTTTTTCAATTAAAATATAAGTCTTGTACCAAGGTAGACTCGCGTTATTAGAACAAATCTAACGAGATGCGATTCAACAAAATTCGTTCAGCTTTGTAGTTACGAGGGAACATAGGGTCAACATCCATACATACGAGTCATACTCATTAGCCTTCTTACAATTTAGTAAAAAGTAATGAAGACCTTTGGTTATGCATATTATATTTTATGTATTGTGCTTTATGCCGCAAATTCGGTAATAAGGAGCTTGGACCTTGTGCTACTGAACATTAAGCTTAATATTGAAGTGTGTTCTTTTAGGCGAGCAAATAGACGACGTGTCGAGTGGAAAAGCAGGGTGCAATAAGCCGTGCACGCTAGATTACTTTTTACGCGTATTTGATAAAATGTTTGAAAATTTTCACATTTCACAATTGTTCAGCATGTCAAAATACGTAAGTGAAAAATGCGTGTTTTATAAATTACTACCGGCATGCGTTGCAATGTCTTTTTTTTATATATAATTTTTTGGGCCAGAAACCCTCGCGGCGTTCTCAGAAGGCCCTGCCCAAAGTTCCATCACAATCTGAGCAACGGTTTAGAAATGCATAGAGGACAAACATAGTTACCTACATTGATTTTTATTTATATAGATAGATAAAAGATAGAATTAGGTAGAACACGAATTCCGAATATTTTTATTAAATTAAACTTAAGTTTCTTTTTAAAGCTCCGACCGTGTTAAATCTGAATTAGATAACTAAAAATTATTCAGGCACCTTTATTACGACATGTATTTTCGACCTAAAATCGATAGTCAATTTACTTAAATACAGTTTACTGTGTCATGGTACGTGAACACATTGGAACAATGTTGAATCGTAATCGTTTAGTAACACGGGGACTTTTTTTTAAACTTATACTTTCGTGGACCCTCCTTAACAAAAAACCTAAACGAACGAGGATGATTAATGACCAAGTCAGTTGTGTGACGTCCACTATTGAATATAGATTTCTCCTAAATGCTTTCACAAAGACCAAGAAATCATATATTTTAACCCCCGACGCAAAAACGACGGGGTGTTATAAGTTTGACGTCGATGCCTGTGTGTGTGTGTGTGTGTCTGTCTGTGACATCGTAGCTCTCAAACGGATGGACCGATTTCGATGCGGTTTTTTTTTTTCATTTGAAAGCCAGTTTCCTTGCGGTGGTTCTTAGCTATGTTTGGTTGATATCGGTCCAGCGGTGTAAGAGTATCAGCTCTTTTCCAAAATGATGTAAGGCATTTTGTAATCGTTGAAGGGATTATCAAGTCGAGGGTGTTTTAAATTTTAAATTTATAGTTATTACACGCTTTATATTAGCTTCACTTGTGTGTTTGTAACCGACTACTTTGGGCGCTATTTTGACCCACTTTAAACGGCCAGATTTCATTCAAATTTTGCACACGTGTCAAAGACCGATGACAATGCAATAATTCCATTAAATTTTTCATTTTTTTAGTTGAATTTTCTATAAAAGCGTGTTTTTTAGTTTAGACTATAATTATTATACTAAAGGATTATTTTAATTTAGAAGAATTTCCGCAGCAGTACCTATTGTAGCTACTGCGTTCGCTTTTCCCCTCCCCTCAATACACTGAACCATCTCTTAGTCGGACAATTTATACGTGGACGTCATTCCTTCGCGTGAAATACTGCCGGGTGGCGTGTAAAGTCCATTGCATTTATCTGTGTCTGTCTAACAGAACCTAGGTATAACAGCCTTCACTAAAACCATTGAAGACATACTCTGGTCGATTTACGACCGGAAATAACATGACAAACTGCACATTAAAGTAATCATAGAATAATAATAGTTAAGGATGTATTGTGTCATGCCTGTACCACGGTTGTGTGCTACAGTCAGAAATTAAATAATCGTTTGTCATTTTCATTTACTTTACTATGCGTGATATAGATTCCATATTACAATTGTTTTTGTAGAATATTTTTTGATAAACGTAATACTTATCGTATTTATGTGCAATCAGATATACGTATAATAGGTTTTTAAAAACAAAGGAAGCTGAGAAAAGATTAAGTAAAAACGGGATGAGGTGTTAAATCTACAGGATTTATAAGCGAAAGAAAATACAAAATACAAAGACTTCAGTGCAAGTGATGGTCGCAGATTTGGAAACCGTTTTACTTAAATATTTAAATAAACTAGAGATCCCGTGGTGGTCGAATTTCGACTATGGTTTATGTCATTGGCCAATAGTACTTGACCTATCATTGTATAGACTTTTGTACCATGACAGGTCAAAATATATACTGGACACTCATAGCTCTATGTACCCGTTTTTGTATTTTTTAACGTTGTAGCAAATATTGTTCAAAAATTTTAGCATTCGTCACTTCTTCTCTGTATAAATTATAAGTGTGCGAAATTTCATACTCCTCCGTCCACCCAATTTTCGTAAAAAGGGATCCAAAGTTTTCGCTTCACGTTTTAATATATAGATACTAATAGGTTTACAAATCCTTAATTCAAGTACTAAATTAGTTACTGCAGTTGAATACACTAATGCCTCGTCGAGTAAGTCTTCCTCCATGAGTAGCGCGAAGGCACAAGGATGGCAATGGAGAACTACAGAAATTAAGGAACTGTGGTCTTTGCACCAAAGCCGAGCAAATAAAACTATTGCACTGAAAAATTAAATTCCTAAATTTAAAAACTGTTACTAATAAATTATAAACTGTGGATATTTTACATAAAATAAGAAGCAATTGATGTTAGCAATAAATTACAATGCTTACTAGTGTGTAAACACATGCCTTAACTTTTGTTTACTGATTCAGAAATATTTGATGTAGGTAATACATCAAAAATTATTAATTTAGAGGAGGAGTTTATCTTTCCGAGAATCAATTTGAAATCAATAAAAAAAGTCCAGACCAAAAATATAAAAATTTAATATGCCTTATAATGTAGGTCCGGCTGCCCCAACCCCAGTGGTTGGTATAATCCCACTAATATTATAAATGTGAAAGTTTGGATGGATAGATGGATGGATGGATGTTTGTTACTCTTTCACGCAAAAGCCACTGAACCGATTGCGATGAAACATGGTATGTAGATAGCTGGAGACCTGGATTAACGCATAGGCTACTTTTTATCCCGATATTCCCACGGGATCGGGACTTACGCGGGTGAAACCGCGGGGCGCTGCTAGTTCACCAATAAAAGTACTAAAAATAAATACATAGGTCCTTGTCTTCTGAAAACGAAATGCATCACGACTGCAAGTAATTAACAAAAATGCAAAGTACATAAGCTGTAAGCCTTAATCCTTTTAATCTATGATGCTCATTTTCATAAAACGTATCGTAACTTTTTTGTAAGATGTGTCGTTTTCAAATTTAGAATAGAAGTTAGTACGCACTAGTGTTACTATAACAACGCCAATTGATATAGCAGACTGATAATATTCGCTCCCTTTCCCCCATGGATTTTTGTAACAAACATTATTGTTGAGAAATGACAGGGTGAGCTATATCTATTCTTCGGGCCGGTGTACATTGTCAAACCCAGACCTCCGTTCACTCAAACCAGTCGAACTATCCGACGTCAGATAGGAAGGACTCTTTTTGTGCTACGAGGTTTAAAAAAACCTTGATAAAAATTATCCAACAAGCCCGGACCGATCCACTAACTTTGGTTTTGAGCAAAGTGGAAATCGCCTATTTTGGTTGCTCCTATTACTCCAACGGATATAATTAATTAGCCATAATTAGCCTGGGAAGAAGTAGAACCACATTTTGCAAAAGAAAGTACAAAATATATTTAATTTTGCTTTAGTGTAGTTTTTATGGTTCCAATTAGGTATTGTAAAATGTTGTCATCATATACCTACGTACTTACATTTCAACATGTATAATTCGATGAAAATTCCTACATAATTCAGATATAAAAAAGATATGACATTGAAATAGACTTTATCGCATAATTATTGTATTTTTTTATTTCTATAACCAAAGTTATCTAAAAAAACAAAATTTATCTTTTATTTTAATACATTATTGTTTAATAATATTCAATGTTGATAAAAAGCGATTAATATAGTGCCTACATGGAATATTTACTCAATAATTATTATGAGATATCAATTTTAAAAAATTTGCTGAATCGTTACTTTTAGATTATAATAAAAAAAAGCAAGTTAATAACACCGTCGTAAAACCTTACAAAGTAGTACAAGGTTTCAAATAAGCCTAGGTAAACCTTGAAAATATTTATTATATAGAATCTAACTCATTACAATTATATGTTCCCAACTTAATGTCTCGTTTCGTTACTTATTGTTCCAAGGCAAGCCTGTCCCCCTATGTTGTCAGACATAAAACCTAGATTTAATGACCTGTGTTTATCTATACTAATATTATAAAGAGGAAAGATTTGATTGTTTGTTTGTTTGCATTGAATAGGCTCCGAAACTACTGAACCGATTTGAAAAATTCTTTCACTGTTGGGAAGCTACACTATCCCCGGGTGACATAGGCTATATTATATTTTCAAAAAAACTAGGGATCCTTACTAAAACTCTAATAATGTAACCCAAGGTGTAAAAAAAATCTGCTACCCGTGCGAAGCCGGGGTGAGTTGCTAGTGTATTAATAAGTTTGTTCGCCATGAAATTAGAAACAGAAAGAAAAGTAGACCATTATAAACAGTACAATGAAAATATGCTCACAATGTGTACAGAACCGTCGCCGGTCAAGAGACAAACGAATCGCTGGACTCGAAGTTTGTAGGTACTGTGTCAGCTCCGGGACGGCAGAATATTGTTAATATCATATTTCGGCGGCAAGCGGTTGGTAATGACAAGCGGGAGTTCCTATACGCAAAAAATAATTATCACCGTGACCGCCTCTGACAAACCTCGTCAAAGAACCAAAGACCAACTTATTTGGCGGTACTACACCCGCTTAGGGGAGAGACATCTTGCTATTGCTTTAGGTAAAAAGTAAGCGCAAAGTCTAGTCTCTTGGTCAGTGGCGTAACTATACCATCTGAGTTTTGTGGCTAATTCATCGGATGTGTGTGAGTCTAACTCGCACTTGGCCGTTATTGTCATACGAATGTGTTAAAATCTTGATCATTCATGTATTTAACTCGTGTATTTTATAAGGTTTATTAAATTAGATAACTAATATTTAATAAATAGATTTTTTTAAATGCATTTTGTAATTAGTGCCTCGTGTGTTCAGGGAATTTGGTGCCCGGGGGCCTCCTCGGGTCGTGGGACGCCACAGTCCTCGGAATTCTAAGGACGTTTTGGAGAACGTTTGGACGTCGAGCGAATAGCTCGAGTTAAATTCATGTCACAAGATTATAACATAGCTTCCCAACAAAGATGACTTGGTTGGTTGCCAACTGTATAGACAGTGGTTAGCCACCAAATTTCTTTGACACCCCTGCGGTGACAACTGTGGTTGGAGCTCTAGGTACATCAGTGCAATGTATAACCGCCAGTTACTAATAATGCCAGCGCTGTTGGTATCGGAGTAAGAGGCCAGTGCGCACGTATTTGTATTAAAATGCTTAAGAGCATGTACAAGATGTTATAACCGTATTTTTGAACTTTATAAAAATAAACTTAACACCCAAAAGCATAAAATATCTTTTAAAATATCACACAACTATGAGTCAAAGAAGAAATCAAATAAGTTTATTTATCTGTGTCACAATATAACACCTATGAAAGTCAGAACCTACATTTTTATTTAGTGGCAAATTGGCAATGCAATAGTAGAGGCAACGAGAATAGAAATAAGCAATAAAAGCTTACAATGCTTGACTTTACAATATCTATAAGCAAGATGCTACAACTGAAGCACCCATGTACCATGGTATCACGGAAAAAAAAATTAAAAATTACAAAATAACGACAAAGATTTTAACTCTTGTGATGCCTGGATGGGCAAAAGAAAATATATTTTGTATTTTATCCTGCCAAAATTTGGCTCTACTTCTTCTCAGGTCATTATACCCATTGGAGTAGAATAGGAGCGGCCAGAAGGGGCGATTTCTACTTTGCTCAAGACCAGAGATAGTGGATCGGTCCGGCCTTGTCGGATAATTTTTATCGAGGTTTTTTTAAACCTCGTAGCACAAAAGAAGCCCTTTCCTACGTCGGATAGGTTGACAGATTTTAATTCCTGTAGTTATCTCGCACTTCTCGAGAAAATCAGTAGATACCGTGTACTCATCAGCGTGCTTAAGTTTCTACTGTTCCTCTAGCCAGAACTTCATAAATTAATTTTCCTTTTTCTACGCTCACGCAAGTATTAAAACTATGCCTTGATGTTTTGTAAGACAAGGAGCCATATCATACTTTTGTACAATACGTGTTTAATTTTCGACTTTTACAAACATAATGAAATTGTGATCTAGTTATCAACCGTGCAGTTGGAAACATAGACGGTGGTTGGTACTGTACTTAGCAATGTTGTAATAAAACATTAGAAGTGGACTTTTAAACCTCCCCCCACCCCTTGATCTACTTCTATGGTCTCTATCTTTTATCCGAGGGAACGTTTTAGCGCTAAAGTTTATAAAATTGGACGTGCGATTTTTGGCTACCGTGACTGTTTACCAGTGGCGGCATCCTTGCAAGACTCCCTTAATCGTACCGTAATCAATAAGTCTAAAACATTTAGACTTATTGATTACGGTACGATTAATGCCGCGTTCCAATAAACAAGAAACGATTCGTTTTGCTTACGGACGGTAAAATTTCGTTGAATTTTCAATGAAAATTTTACCGTCCGTAAGCAAAACGAATCGTTTCTTGTTTATTGGAACGCCACATAAGTGAAGTTGGCTTCCTTCCACAATATGTTCTTCACCTTTCCACACTGCTGCTCACCATATGCCACCTTAGTGATATAAAGATTGGCAGGCTTTTGTTGCTGATTGTACAAATGTATTTTGATATAGAAATCTTGAAGGCGGAAATCGAGAAACTCTTTAGAGATAAACCTTTTCACGCCTGATCAGATTTCAACATATTAAAAATAAAAATTATGTGAACCCACCAGACACGTTCAGAAATTTTCATATTTTTTACAGAGACTATACATAAAGTAACACAAGGTAAAGAAAAATGTTGCAGTGTTTAACAGCATTAAACTATGACATAATTTGTGAGCTGGAAGTCCAATTACAACTGTACACAATATTTAATAGTTAGACATCTTCGGTGTCAGAATAACTAAACTAACTCACATTAAATTAATTTATGTTCTAAGCTTTCGTCTTTTTAAAGTAATTTTTAAGGTAAAGACAATTAAAAAAATATATCCGCATGACAGCGTATAACCATTAATCTTTCTAGGACTATTTTAGAATAAATTGTTTTACTTGCAGCTTGGCTAAACAGTTGTGGAGAACAGATCGTGTTGGTATGTTGTTGCTCACTTGGCTCACAAGGTGACAGTCTAAGTGGGTCATCATATTAAAATATATTCTACCCGAGACCGTACTTCGTACATGTACCTCGCGAAATCCGGGAGTAATACACCTTTAAATAAATAACCAAGCATATGGCCACGTCGCGATCAATTAAAAGTAAAAAATACCCGGATCCTATCACACTATACATCTACGCTTATTATAATGTACATATGAACAATGTGAAATGGCAGAATAAATAACTGTTCTTGAATGTACCGCGAGTAGTTACAGTCACATACAATGACTCCAAGGCAAAATAATAATATGAGTAAGATTTCACATTATTACAATTGCATGCTAATTTAATTTTTTTTTTAATAGTATTCCACCATTGGCACGTGTAAGAACATAGATTTAATTGGTGCGAAGCACTAGACAATAAAAATGACCATGTAAATTATTATGTTACAATTAATCTTTGCAACACTTAGACCGGTTTTTATGGGATTGTCACTGTTAAGAAAACTTATTGTTACGCCCCAGGCGCGTTGTTTTTTTTATAGCTTTAGTAAAGTCGACTGTTTTTTTAAAGAACATTATTAATCACGATTCACGACGCGTCGCTCACTTCTTACTAAAAGTACGTTTACTCCTTGAAGTAAGTTACGTAAAATGGTAGGTAAGTCATTGCCGTGAGTGTTGTTCACAATTATTGACCCCTTATTTAAAAACAGTATTAAAATATTCACTATGCCAAGCTAGTGAACATTTTGTCCTTTCATGTTGCCATAACGTCGGACAAAAGAGATGACTACTGAATTGAAACGGGTTTTAGCTTTATAACTTTATAAGATCGAATATTTTAAATCATGTCTAAGATAAAATGCATGGGACTTTAGGATATAGTCCTAAATTTGGACTATCTGACTCTGGCCAAAAGCATCGAAGGGTTTTGATGAAAACAAAACTGTATATTATACTGTAAAGGCCGCATGTGATGAGGATGAGGGGGCTTATATCTAGATTTTCGTTAAATTAAAAAGGGTAACAGTAACCTTTCTGTCCTAAAGCAAGTTAAAATCTCAATGTAGCGACATACCTACCTGTACCTACTATCAACGCGAAATATTTCTTTGTGCTCAGGCTGTTACGCAGAAAGTCATGCTATAAAAATGGCTATGAGTCTAAGAACTAAATGGGTAAAAGCATATACAGGAAGCACAGATGAAAATCGCTTAACAGATTTATATTTAGAAAACATTTTTCTCTAAACCTCATCCATAAGACAACATTGAAATTCTATATTCCATCTGATATATAATGGAAGGGTTCTCATGAAATTTGGTTTGGGCTACTTTTATTACTCTATGTATGCTAATCCAGGAGATGATTTAGGATTCATTAAATGGGAAGTAAACCAAACCCAAAACAATTTGTCAAAGACAAACAAACGTTTGTAAAAGATGTAAAAGATTCGTGGAGTGGACTATCACACCGTAATTTAACGACACACCCTAATATTACGAGTATATATATCGAGTTTTACAACATTATATAAAAGACCAGAAATAATAGCATGTATGATGTATCGTACTCAATATCTGCATTTTTTATATTCATGTCTAAGCAACACAGTCAGATTACAAGTTCTGTCAAGAACACCTCTTTCTATCTGTCACAAAAATAAGTCAGTAAACCCTGAATATTAGACTAAGCCAAAACATGAATGGCTGCAGGTCTTCATTTGACAATGGTTACTCTAAATGTAAGGTCAACAAGTTACTTGAAGACGGGATTTCGTTGGATTCGCGCCCCCACTTGCTGCAGCTTTGATGGTCGTTGGTGTCGGTATTATACGAGGTTATCCGCTCCCTTTATGGTCTACAGCACTTTAATCGTTACTAAATCTTTTGATAGTACGCTTAACAAGAACAAATCTAAGAACAATTTGAAAATTTTGCAAAGAATTAATATGCTCGGTACGCGCATACCCGCAGCGGTTCACCGCAATAATCGCGACTCTATACTGCGTATTTTTATACATTAGAAAACATTTTTTTTTAAATACCTAGAAAGTTCTTTATTCGAAATCAATGAAAACATTTCTGGCCAGTATTTAAAATTTTAGTTAAATAAGCATATGACAGAACTTATGACCTGACTAAGTAATTCCCACGTTAATTCAAAGAACGGTGATATATGTCAAAAACGGTTCTATTTGATACGGCACAACCTATCACGGCTAAAAAAACCAGTGATTCTAGCGCAAGAACGTTAGATTTCGAATGTAATACTGCCACAACATATTAAATATCTTTGACTTTCAATGGTACAGGACAGGACATGTTTTTGTCATCTTGATGTCGAGTCACTCACACCTTTACAAGTAAGCACTGCCACGCGTACGCACGACGTCATCATACGTTGCTTATTGTATAAGCCTTTATGACTTTTGACAACGGTAGAGTGAAGAGGTAACAAATTATTTAATGAATGACAGGAATATACATAGTATGGGCCAAGTTCTGCGAATGTGTTAACAAAACTCTACACAAACTGACAGACAACGGTCAGTGTGAACCGATGCATGAAATTTTGCTTGTCAGAGCACTAGCTCATGCTCTAAGCTCGTATACTCAAATCGTCGCTTACTCAAATCGAATTTAAGAGGTTTCCTTTTTAACTTCTATTATTCTCCTTATGTTATGTTTAAACAATAACAATATTTTTAATGAATCGCCAACACGGGAATTATCACCCTGATGCTGCAAATGTGCCTTGGCTATGGTAACAGGGTGTAGACTTGTTTGTAACATAAGAGTTATAAAAAAATGGAGTAGGGACATTTTCAACATCGAGGATACTATATGACCTTGCTGATTATTCAGTACTAGTAGTAGTATTTACTAGTATTACTAGTATTTAGTGGAGCATATTTTTTAAATACCGGGAGAATTGGAGTGCGTCAGTTAATCTGGTGTTCAGAATTACCTCTTTGGTAACGCGAGAACTTTACAAGCAAACAGTTAAAGAATACAGTGCACCATTTTGTGAGAATCGAACCACCAACTCTCGACACATCGCCAGTTGGCGCTTAAACCGCTGCGGTGCACCGATAGAGTGCAATCAATGTAGGGCTTAGACTCCTTTACATTTCAAAACAGTAAAACTTTACAGCGAAGCACTTTGTTAGAATCGTTAAAAAAATAATTTCTTACTTATTTACAATCAAAATAAAATTAAACATCGATATAGTCGAAAAATTACGTCTTCTTCGAGGCCAGAATACTCTATTTGCATTTAAGTTTTCGGCTAATTCGTGTTTTAGTCTATGTTTTAACGTTACGTACATACATGTATTCTCAGCGTAAAACCACGGAAAAGTGGCATTATTTTGTATAAGAGGCCCAAGTATCTCATTCGCTAAACCAGTGAAGGTACACAACATTAGAAAGCACCGCAGACATTTTGATGTCTATGACGACGACATAATAAATATATTCATTAATTTATTCTTATAAGGTTGGCAGACAAGGTGCATTTGCGAGGGCTGCATCAGCCCGCTTAGGGAAAGCACTACAAAAAATTACAGAAGACGCCATAAACAAAATTACATGTCTTTGTTTTTTAATACCAAAGTATAGAGAAAAACAGAAAATGGAACTGGAACATATATTTTATAAAAAAAAAACAACAGTACGTAATTTTTATTTTAAAAAAAATATGTAAGTACCCGCATTATAAAAGGAATTATTTAGATGTGCGCAAGTGTTCAATTCGAAATAATATGAGCGGAACGAAAAAGTTCAAGGTCTTTTTTAATATAAGTAAAAAATCTTATTTAAAACCCTAATAGCAAAAGGAAATACCAGCCGGTTAGCTCTTTATGTAAATAAAAAATGTTGTTTAACATGACTCAGTATTATACGAAAAATGGAATGACGTCATAGCGTTTATTTAATGATAAATTACCTGATAAACAATAGAATTGCGTTGTAAACGTGTCTAGCATATTAAAATATACGTAGGTACATTTTACCTTGGGTACTTATTTAAAATCTTTAATTCAAAAAGAATTCTTATAGACCCAACATTTTAATCCCTACATACGTAAGAATTAAATTTGGAATTATTCTTTCATCCCCCGATTAATCCTTACACAACTATATTTATATAATTTTTAAATAAATATGTATGTATGAAGTGTATCTATCTTAGAGGAGTATATAATTCACTACTATCCTAACTATGAAGAAGCCTTTTTAAATTATATGATAACTAATAAAACATAAATCAACAGAAAATTAATACTTCGACACCAAAATAATGTATTTAAAAATACTAAAATAGGTGCCTCACTTGTTTAAAATAATATGGTAATAGGCAATGTGTCCTAACACAATTTATTTCTCATTTATGAATGCAGTTTGGCATTAAGCCAATACTAGGTGGAAAACCCTTGAAAACCTATGCTTTAATTTTGTTTGGTGAGCCTTTGATACCAAATCTGATTATATGCTAATTTCAATTCTATTCTCATTATATTAGTAAAATTCTTCCTTTAAGGGAGATATTATAAAAAATTGCCCTCTTGTATATTTTAATATTTTTTAAATAATAATCATGTTAGCTCGAACTTCTACTCTTAATTAAGCAATGTTTTTTATTGGATACATTTATCAACTTTTTAAGAAAATAACGAACTAAAACCTTTTTTTATATGTTTTTTTACTTCTGTACCATTTCTCACTTGTAACAGCTTGTTCCAATTAGTTCATGATTACGGAAACTAACACCGACTGAAAGAATGATAGACGTAGTGACCAAAAAAATATGAATGAAACAGGTTTTAATAGACTGTCTTTAAATAATGAATCATTAGACTATGCTAAAGACCTAAATAAATAGCCTTAAGTTCATCATAATTTTCACTTTTATGTATATATTCCACAGTTAGCTAGCGAAAATAACAATTAGATAACATGTAAATGATAACTAATTGTTATTTTGTTATATGCCATAAAATTCAGTCTCAAAGTTTTAATTGCGAACATTTGAATAGGAATAACATAAACTGAGATGTTCATTACAATAACATTATTTTTTTATAAACGAGCAGTTGCTTAAATTTCTGTCTTAGTATGTGGCTGTATACAGTTTTATTGTCTAATGTAAGTTAATTTAGCGGATTAAATAGACAAAGATGATAGAACTCTTCGCTTCAGTACAGGATGTAAAATAATTGTCTTAACAAATGTTAATATAAGTTTAAGGAGAATGACTCACCTGCTTCAATCTCTCAACATCAGTCCTCGCTTGTGAATATGCAGCTGTTGGTTGTGCAGTCGCAGTGGTTGAAGGGTATGATGGATACTCCAAGTTAACATTGAGCAATTGAGCTGCATTATCTCTTGCTTCATATGCAAGCCCTCGGATTTCTAGTTCGGATGCTGTGTGCATGAGAGACTGTAGGTCCAATTCTTGGACATCTACCGAACCTTTGTACATAAATTCTACAAGGAGGTTGATCTCTGAGAATGGTATCCCCTTCAAGATCACTATTGGATGTTGACATGGGTTGTCCCTAGCAAAAAACACAAACATTACATTACACAACTATTGTAATTTAAATATTATCTGACTATTTATTAAGACACATATTTTTCTGTTATCACTAGATAATAAAATTGTTATAAGAATACTTAAATTCGACTCCTATGACTTTTATATAACATTTATTACTCATGTACACTAAATGTTTTTTTTTTTAATTATTAGAAACTAAAGTTCAATGCAAAATATACATTGCTCATGTCTGTATACATTACAGTGTATTATAAATAACTTCACTAGAAAAAATAATGATGTCATAATGACCAAATGGAACGGATTTAATACTCATGTGTAATATATAAGTAAATTGAAAATTGAATCCTACACAAAATGCATCTGCACATGAAAAACGAAAAGACTCACTTGAATATTTGTTCGAAATACGGACTGCATGCTGAGAGCACGAGCTTGTGCGCCTTGAGGGTCCCGTCGCGGCAGGAGAGCGTCACGTCCGCGAGCGCCGACGACGAGTAGATAGTTGTGAACAGCTGGCTCAAGTTCTGCAGGTGGTTGTTCCACTTCAAGTGGAACGTCTTATCGCTCACCAGCCCCTGCATCTGCACCACCACATACACTTTTATATCACAAATCACACAACTTCACGACTGATGGATCATCGACAGAAAACCGACTCTGCTGCGACCGCTACATAAAATTATAATTATTACAACTTATTTTTAGAACGATGCCCGTAAAAAACATTATACGTACGCGGTATGACAGTGTAATATACCGTAGGTACGCGCCGCCGACAGAATTTAGAGCTATAAAATTTTATTTATATTTTATTCGGTAAACGGATTTTTGTCAGAAATCATGCCGGTGAAAATTCCTTACCTCGCAAATCGCTTTACCGACTTCTCGATTTTTCACAAATAACACCGAAACATTTCACAAAATTAATACAATAATTATGTTACACAGAAAGCCGTGTCGTAAAAAACAGAGTGGGGCACGCCGTGGCCCCCTCCTTGCCCCGGCCCCCTCGCACACAATCAATATACGGAATATGAGAGCGCGGCGCGCCCCCTCGCCCCCCGCATGCTTTATTATACCGTAATTAATATACAACTTTATAAATTGTATTATAGGCTAGCGGCATATCTTCTATGCAGGAATGTGTTTAATTTTATAGGCACTCTCTAAATATTAATTATATAGGAGCGCACTTATATAGATAACGCACAAAATAACATAACTTGAATAAATCGGAAATACACTTGCACGTACCGTGGTGTTTTATTGACATAAACATTGATACACAAATGTATTAAGGTCGACTTTACAGTGCCTTATTTTATAATTCATCAAACACAATATTTTTGTGTCTTATTTTTCATGTTTTTCAAAGTTTTCTACCCACTTTTGGCCCCTTCCTTTAAATAAATTAGATAGATAGGTAGGTAGGTAGTACATTGTTAGTAGCGGTATGTATGTGTGCGTCCAGTGCTTCAATCTCTTTCGCATCGGCATTCAAACACACATGCATCTACTAGCACTAACACATGCGCAAAGGGGAGAATAGGCTGCCTGCCTGACGAATTCGGGCAGTTTTGTTTTTATTAAATTCCATCCTTTAGCCTATACGAGGAAATTAAATGGTATTTTTCCATTTAGTTTTGATAATTAGGCAAAAAGTGAACGTTGGGGGAAAGGGTACTGTAGTATGAATATTTAAGCATTACGAATAGACCTAGCTGATGTATATCACATTACGGTTGTTGTGCCTTTTGTCAGTAGGTAGGTTTGCGTATTCTCAATGTATGTAGATAGGTAGGTATATCAAGGAGGTAAGCTGACGCGAGCGTGGGTGAGGTTTAATAAATTAATAATGTACAATATAGCCACTCTACCTTGTGAGCGCCTAAATGTACGATGTGAAATATAATGGTAAGCTGGAAAAGAAGACTGTGACATATTATTTCTTTTGCAGCGTAGATTGTGGATATTTTTTATATGTACTTCTATTGCTCTTAGATGTACTTAGTGATTAATTTTACAAATATTTTTTTATTGTAAACAGTTTTATGAACCGTCTATGAAGTTCGTTAGGAGTTGAGTTACCGAATTGTTGATTGTCTAAATGAGTATTCGTTTTAATCATCTAAAGTAATTTAAGTATGATGTAATCAACATTGCTTACCTATATATCCTAAAATCTTTTTAGGATATTTAGTGTTTTATCTCTAGTAAAAAATATTAGAAGTAGAGAGAATTTTGTATTTATGTAAATAAAAGAGCATTTTATTTTTAAAATAATTTGTTGCTACTTATACTTTCGTTCAATGCCTATTACAATTACTATCGAGAATATCTTCCCATTTCTTTACTTTTAAAAATGTACATTATATTTTGGTGAGAGTAGTGATTTAGGTTGCTGCAAATAGTACCTGACTAATGGCTGAGTTCTCCAATCCTACTCATTTAAACGATGTCTTTACCGTAAACAACATCTTATAATTAATATCTCAGAGTATAGATTAATGGTTGAAACAAAATATAAGAAGCG
The DNA here is from genome assembly GCA_963859945.1 of Euplagia quadripunctaria. NCBI lineage: Eukaryota > Metazoa > Arthropoda > Insecta > Lepidoptera > Erebidae > Euplagia > Euplagia quadripunctaria. The sequence goes on from OY982572.1 coordinate 3,884,337, forward strand.
TCCGTAAGACGTGACCTATGGAGGCGTTGGAAGTCTGTGGTTTTCTAAGAAGACCACCTTTGTCAGAGTGACTGATAGGGTAGGATTATTAAAAATTACAGGGCTCCTTTATCCCCTTTGGTGTGGTTATTTAATTTTATGCAAATTAAGTACCTAACTAACTTGTTTATACGTGTACGGATTTTCATGATAGCCTGAAATTAAAAATGTTATTATTTGATTATTTCATTTACTACCCGAATAGGAGTCACATCCACCGAGAAAACTCTTAGCATAGTGTTATATTTCGGATTCAAAAGACGAAGACTAGACCGCAGAAGTTGCTGTGATATGCGAGAGGTGAATAAAAAGAGAACGCTATATGTGGACCCTCTGTCTCTTTTAGTCGCGATTGCGCATGCATCAACATAAACACACACACACGCTACGTACAACGATCGTGAATAGTCTTGACGTACGTCATAACTATTATTAATTGCTTGCTGCACTTGCACGACCCGTTTTGCATCCAGCGAGTACCCCCACCGCATGCTTGATCATGTATATTGCCAATTTGTGGGGAATTCCCCAAAAGGCTAGGAATTTCAAACCGATTGACAACATCATTGTAACAGTACTTTCTGCAAAATAATAAATGATTTGATTTGATTGGGGAATTTATTGGGGAGAAAATGCGGCGAATCGGGAATTTTTAGCCTTATTAATTACATTACGACTCCAGGTTTAGTCTCCCCAAACAAGGGAATTTGACCATTACTTTGGGGTAATTTAGGAAAATGGCATTGGCAACAGCACCGTGGCCTTGAGCGGACATACAGCCGGGATGGATCGGCACGATGGTATGTATGCTACATCCAGCACCGCGGCCTTGGAGGGACGTACGTTAGGCATGATGGTGAGTAAATTAAAGTACCTTAATCTGTTATTTTAGCTTGTAACCCAACACTACTGGAACATGTATTTAGAAATAAGGCAATCTTGTATTTTTTAAAACATATAATTGTTGACGTTTCAGACAAGAAGGCTAAAAAATATGCTACATACAATTTTCTTTAGGACCATTTTGTCACTAGAAAAAATGCAAAATTCAGCTATAAAAATCATTGACTTAACAATACATCGTATTTAATTTACCTTCAAAATGTTGGCGCATAAAATGGCTGCCTTTAGGGTTGTACTGTAATACTTACGACTTGCATGGTATGTGGATATCGATATTTAACTATAAAAATTGAAAAAAAGAGTTGCAGAAATAAATTAGTTTGTGCTCAAGTGGTTACATTTACGCCTTCGCCGGAATGCACATATTCTTTCACTTTTACCAGCCGTCCCCACGGTTTCACCTACGTTTATGATCACTGCTCCGCTCTTATTGGTCGTAGCGCGATGGTATATAGCCTTCCTCGATAAATGGGCTATCCAATACTAAAATAATTTTTCAATTTGAACTAGATTAGTAGTTCCTAAAATTATCGCGTTTAACCAAATCAACAAGCTTTATAATATTAGTATAGATTCTACTCGTATTTAATTCCTTAACTTCTATTTACCTTAAAAAACGCTTCAGTTTCTTACACGACACTGATTCTAGATCTTTGAGATTGTCAGAGAACCTGATATTGAAATTACCTGGACATTCTATGAAATTCGTCGAGAATTCCTTCTCTGTCCAAGCCGTTTAGTTATGGAATGCCTTACCTTTGACAATAAGACGCGCACAATCACTATCTGCTTTTAAGAAACTAGTAAAGGAACATTACCTGGGTGATATCAATGTATTTGCCCTTTTATTTGAGTCAAAAAGGTTTGAGTCAAAAAGTATCCTATATTTGCATGTTTTATTTGATTTATATGTGTACTCCTAGACCTATATTTGCTAATATATAATATTATTTATTTGTCTATTGCACTCTTGTATAAATATTCTTACACTACATGTAAGACACTTTATTTTTACTTAAAATGTTTAATATACCAACTGAACGTACACCATACTGCCCTTAAATCGATTTCCTATGTTCTCTCCATCCCATGGTTGCCTGTAAGAGATTGCCACAGTGCGATAAGGCCGCCAATTGTACAAGCCACCCAACGCTGCTGTGCTCCTACTCTGTCAAATGATTTTAGTGTACAATAAAGAGATATATTATTATTCTTATTATGTGGAGTTTTTTCAGTGTTGGTATGTTTTCTATTCTTAAGATCCTTGATGATATCCGAGAAGAGTGCAATAGTTCCATCACGTCTCTGGATCTTTTCATTAACTCTTAATTTCCACTTCAGAAAATCACCCTTCCCTGTAGGATTCTATATTTTTTCATTTTGTTGTTGAATCTGAAACATGTTAATAATTAAATAAAATTTTGTATCAGATAGTTATCGATAAAAATTATTTAACAATGTTATTGCCCACTACTCGCGGCACGGGCCTCCTACAGAATTTCTTGAAGAGAAATTGGCCTACTATACTAAGCTGGGCAGATGGGTTGGTATAGGGTTTTGTTTTTAAATTTTCCCTCTGTCTCAGTGGTGTTATCTACTTAGCTTACTTCTTTAGTCGCCTCTTACGGACAGAAGATGGAATGAGGTAGTGACAAAGTATTCTTAATCTGTCACTTTTCAGAAGAGAAGAGAAAGAGAGAAGAAGAGAAAGAGAAGTTCTTTTGCTTTTTTTTCTTTAGAAAATATTTTTCATAGTGTAGGCACAGAATACATATTACAGATACAAAAGTCCCACTACGCCAAATTATTTAAATAAATGGTGACTCTTGTTTCGACACTATAAAGTCACAATTTAGGTCACACATCGCTAAATACCTACAGTTATATGTACCTACAAGTTGCCTCTTTTTTTGTCGCGTAACTTTTATCAGTTCTGATGTCGCTGCGATGTTAGGGTTGTCTTTGTTAAAGCCTTAATTAATCTGAGTATTTAATCACCAGTTAGTTATGTGCCTATTACTCTATGTTTGTGAACAAATAAACCTAGGCTAGGTACTAATAATTCGATAGTTTAGATACGAACGTATGACGCGACGTAGCGCGTGAGTGAGCACCGAAATAATGTACGGCATGGTAGGTGCGCAGCAGCCCACTGAATTTTGGCACGTTTAGTCGACCTCACGGTGTACTTATAGCTTTATACCTACTCTACGGAACTACGAACAACAGATTATGAATTTTTATGTAAATTTTAGTGATATTATTTTTTATGCAGACATTTTTAGAAAAATCTGAACATTCTATAAATATCCTTGAAATTAAATACGTTTGGTTTCATTCATTTTATCCCTCTCTCTTACGAAATATTAGCTTTAGCGGTCAATTTTTAAGTTCAATTTAGCAGTTTCAAAATAAGATTTCTGTATAAAAAAATTAAAAAAAAAAAATTGATCATAACGCGTCAATAATTCCACAGTAGTTTTGTGTTGAAACTGTGGTAAAAACTAAACATAATTTAGAAAGAAAGTCAGTCGTAGAACTGCACATCAGAGGTGAAAACATTAGTTCACAATGTATTTGCATATACATACATACAAAAATAAAAAGTAGGTAATAACATGTCTAAATGTATACTTAGGGTACACTGGAAGTTCTGCGCTCCTGGCCGCTCATAAATGTTTGAATTTGGAATGTTATATTTTTTAAATATAAGAAACTCGGCTCCGTCTTACGAATTTTCGATCAGGTCACGTGTCCTGACTCGAGCTGTTCTGACATTTTTCACCCATCCCAAAAAGTGCATAACGCCGCTAAAAAAAAATTTAAGGACGTCAGTGCGCTACTGTTTCTGTCTGTTTTTCGCAAAATGGCGTCAAAAACACTTTTATTGTGCGGATATCTAAGGTAAACGATTTATGACTTTGTTCGTTTCAGCTACAAATTTTGAAATTGAATAAGTACCATGATTTTGTTCAAAAGTCGCATTTTATTGTTAAGTGTACAAAATATAATTTTTTATAGGCAAAATTACAATTTATGAACTTGTGAAAAGATGTGTTGTAAATCACCTACACTGCAAAGTCCTGACAAAACTACTGAAGATTTAGTATGTCGTTGACAAACAACATTGCGCTTTTGCTTGTCAAATAATTTCACATTAAATAATAATAAATAAAATAATGTTTATATTGAATGTAATTAATTATAATAACAAATAATATTTTTATATCAATAATAGTAACTAATAATAAACTACTTAACTAAAATTAAAAAACTGCATGTTTTTTTTTAAATTGGGTTTTAGCTTTGATTTCTCACAAAATGTGGAATATTTAAGTTTTGGTATTGTTTCTTATCGAAGGTTTTTATTTTGTTATGCTTTGGGGCGGTTTGGCATATTTGTTTTTTTGCTTGCTTCAGATTAGGCCAAAATGGTAACGCACTCATACCATTCTATCACTTATACTACATGAAAATGCATCGTCTTCAGATAGCAGTAGTTGCTCTGAAAACGAAGAATAATGTCACCAAATGCAGTTCCCAACCAAGATAATACCCTTCTTCTCTAAATGACCTAAATACTTATACCAGCGTTTTATCTATTTTGTCACCTGTTCTTAATATTAACCAGCTCCTACAACTCATTCTAAAAGAAAGAAGATTTTAACAAAACGAACTAAGAAGTTTATTAGAAAGCCCCTTAACTTTAAATGGGTAACCAGAAAGTTCAATCATACTGCCACGTTAGAATTACCTCAATATAATTCTCCTTTCAATGCTAGTCTCTAAATGCCATTAGATTCTTGTTAATTTTTTTTTAGAAAATATTGTCACTCCTCACAAATAATACAAATTTTATACTCAGTCCAGAATTTTACATACAATATACAGATGATGTAAGATACTTCATTGCAATTACACTATTGATGGGAGTTGTGTAAATGCCTGCCTATCGCGATTATTGGAACAATGCATTGAGGTTTCCACAAAATGCAGATATGCTGAATTTGTTGACAACAACGATATGAAAAAATTCGGAAAAATTGTTTGCGTCTGGCAGAAGAGAGTCGCTACAGGGTTGATGAAATGATGGTGCCCTACATGCGTGCGTCAGCTCTGGTGGGACCCTACCTAACAAGGGCGGGAAGCTGACGCCAATATCCCAATATACCAAAAAACTAGAGCTTCTATACGAGGATTTGCACCGGAGTAGTTTAAATATGATTACGTTCCATATGCATGTGAAGATATGTTCAGAGGACTTAATTTTACTGAATATGATAAAATACTGGGTTTAGGAGCAAAAATTTAAATCGATCTATTTAAAACTATCCAAAAAATCCAAAATAAAATAAATAAATGGCTTTCTTATTACTTAATGCTCCATTTGGAAGTGTATGTGTAATGTGTAATTTCTGTTGTCACCAACATATGTTTTTCAAATAAGTTATATATTTAAATTTTATTTATATTATATATTTAGACCATAAATAAACACCCTAAAATGAAAAAATAACAAATTTTAATATTTTTTTAACATATTTTCGTAAAAATATAAATATTGATATTTGATCTTGACCATCACTACCCGTAATCGTATGTAAACAAATCAAAGTCATTAAACAAAATCCTAAAATATTAAACAATAACAATGAAAACTGGTTACTAACCAGTGAAGTGTCAATGTGGGTCGGTTATTGTTTTTCTTGCATCAGACCGTTTCTTACAGGCACGAGGCCATAATTACCCTGTCTATGGCAAAACCATGGATACTATAATAATAATAACTTCACACATCTCACACACGGCCGTCTGATCCCAAACTAAAAGGCCCTACTCATCATCGTGCTTGTTGTACGTCCCGCCAAGGACACGCACGATGCACGATGCAAAACGATCGTGAATAGTCTTGACGTACGTCATAATTATTATTAATTGTTTGCTGGACTTGTACGACGCGTTTTGCATCCAGCGAGTACCCCCACCACATGCTTATGTATATAATATACAGTATATTGCCAATTTGTAGAGAATTCCCCAAAATGCGGGGAATTTAAAACCAATTGACAACATCATTGTAACAGTGCTTTCTGCAAAATAATAAATGATTTGATTTGATTGGGGAATTTATGGGGAGACCATCAATGCGAGGAAAATGCGGGGAATCGGAAATTTTTGGCCTTATTACTAACTGTGATTTATGTTAATTATTAAAATAAATTGTGTCTATTTCGTTATAAACTGGTGTACCTATCTAATCCCGAACCTCGGCTCGTAACATTATTCTAATCCGTAACCTCTACTGACTGAATAGACTTTTGATATTGAAACTATGCTACTTATCAAATGTTCCCCTTAACAAGAAACAAACTCTTTATCCATTCTCTACATGTCTGTGTTTTTTAATTTTTTTTAATTTTTTTCTTCCCAAACTGGGGAATTTGACCATTATTTTGGGGTAATTTAGGAAAATGGCATTGGCAACAGCGAAGCACCGTGGCCTTGAGCGGACGTAGGTCAGCACGATGCGTGACGCGTGTGTATGCTACGTCGGGCACCGCGTCCTTGGCGGGACGTACGTCAGGCACGAAGGTGAGTAGGGCCTTTAAGCAGAACCTGTACTATGGTAACCAAAAAAAGTATATAAGTACCAGTTTATAGACGTATTTTGCAAGAAAACAAAAAAATATATTTCGAACCACAATCGTGGGACAAAAGACGTACCATACAACCAGGCGATTAAAATGGCGAGGGCGAGCTGTTGTAAGTTGGTAGCACTGATGACAGCAAGATGACAGCGAGTTCAATCTATTTTTTTCTAATTACTGACTACTTTGTTCGAAACCGTGGAATTATTTAAATGTTGCCACAAGACTTTATTTTAATTTTATGATCTACTAGGTTTGTAACGTTAGGTACTTCTGTACATATAGTGTTTGTAAACTCTTTGAGTACCTATGTTTGTTTTGTTTGGTATTTTGTTCTCAGTTTCACACCATCCAATCCACTTCGCCCTAGTCGCCCCCCTACCGGCCGTTCCTGTGCTGTCATTTTAAGTTTTGTCATTAGTGTCGTTATCGTGTCGGAAATTGTCGGAATTATTCTTCGCTTGTTGGAGGTTGTCGGTGTCGGCATCGACGTATCAGTTCACCGAAAGGAAACGCTTAAATATATCCACGCCACGTGTTTTAAGGGATATTTGAAAATCTCATTGAAGGCGAAAAGTATCTCTATCGAAGTATCAAAATAAAACGCTATTATTTTGAAAATGGAAAAGTCTCCGTCTTTAGTTGTTACCAGCCCTAATGTTAAATACACCGATGATTATATTTATTCAGACTATCAATATGAAGAAACACTAGTCACTAAAAACGGTGACGATCTGGTGGTAAGTCATTACTTCTATTACTATTTTTCGCGGTATTTATTAACTTTGCGATATCGATTTATTTTAGCAAGTTCTAGAAACAGATTTCTATTTTCCCTTGATCAGAATTCAGAAGTTAAATAGAAATCTGAATATCAGAAAGTCTATTCTTATTATATTAGGACCATTTGACTGGTGGTTCATTCATAATTTTGTATTTGACAGTTGCCTCAAATAGTTTTGATTAGCAATTGTTGAGCTCCCTAATAATAATACGTTTTGTTTTTCTAGAAATAAGTATAATATTTCTCTCTTTGCCATTACATTATTCAGGTTAACATTGTGATAGGATAATATTATTATATCCTACAATACTTACTTTAATATTTTATTTTTCTAAAGACAATACCATTGATTTTTCTTAACCAAATAAGAACAGATTGGTAAGATTCTAACAATAGAAATTCTGAAAATGAAGGTTCATATAATGTATTTGAATATGTCCAAAAATATGTGTTTATGGTTAATTTGAAAGGACCCTATTTAAAAACAATGCCTCTGCCTCATTATAATCCTGGACTTTTTGATTTTAGAAAACACATTTAAATTAATGTACCAATCTATTAACAATATATTAAAATTTTTGAATTATGTTCATCTATATACATATATATAAAAATTAATCCCTATTTCCCTGAGTGATGGTATCACGCGTGAACGGCTTGACCAATTTCACAAATTCTTTTTTTTTGTGTCTTTTATTGTCAGGAGAATGTTCTTATGAAAGAAAAAATTAAGAAAGTTGCATGGAAAATTAGAAAACTTAATGAAGGACTTACGCGGGTGAAACCGTGGGCAGCAGTAGTAAATAATTTCATTATGTTGCAAATGCCTAGCTGAGTCTCTAGACAAATCACATTAAAGTTAGCTATATTTTTTATTCTTCTATTTTAATATGTTAATTCTAAGGTATACAGTTGAGAAAAAAGCCAACAACAAAAGAATTACACAAATTTTTGTTCCAAATTAATATAGGAGGTATCACCTCCTAACAAAAAAAAATGTATTCAAACAACATAGTAAAGAAGTATCATTAAACATCACCACATATTATAAAAACCCTCACCGCATCTAGACAGAAAGACAGATGTCTTTCTGTCCAAATGCGATAAACACCAAAAGTACAACATGGAGTTTCATATGGTTTTCACCAATGAATAAGGTTGATTCATGAGGAAGGTTTAGGTTTATTATTCATTAAGGTCTTGTAGACAGTTGCTGAAACATAATAACCGTTGGTAAAGATGCATGCGCCTCTTTTACCAATAGAGTGACGTAGTTACATGATATAGCAATGTTATATTTTACTACACAATAATGAAAAAATATTGCCAAAAAGCTACCAAAGATATTTTTATTTAAGTGGTTTTTTGTAGATTTTGTATTTTATCTAGAATAAATTTGGCCCTATTATAAACAATTCAGATCAGTAGTCCCAATTTGCAAGAAAAGCTATACTGTGTAGTCTTTTCTAGTTGTCGAGTTAATAATTGTGTCTATCGAATAACCAACATGTCATAGTTTACAGTCAGAAGTGGCCACGTGCCTGGCCAAGATGTGAGATGGACAGTCCACTGACCATTATCCTTTTACTGCACTATGCTCGTACCGTGGCGGGCGTAGGGTGGGAAACAGGGCGTCCGCCCGGAGCTCGCTCGTGCAGGGGCACAGCGAAGTAAAAAAATGTCTTTGCTGGCTGAAGTCAGAGAAGGGCTTTTTTAAAAGCATGCATAACATCTTCAACCCTGAAACTGCTATCTGAAACTAGTTGGGAGAGTCAATGAAGGCTGTTAAATATCAACAAAGCGATTATGTGATGCTTTCAATTAGTTAGTGAATATTACTCTAGGAAAGTGGCAACTTTCTTTGCCACTTTCCTAGAATAGAAGTCCTTATAAAAGGTGGGCCGACGATTACACAAGTTGCCGAAAACAATGGTGGAACTGTGCTCAGGATAAAAGCGCATGGGCAAATTTGGAGGAGGCCTATACCCAGTAAGGGATCCACCAAAAAAAAAATAGAAAGTAATATTTGTGGAAATAAAAAGGCTTTATTATTATTATTCTTCTAGGAAAGTGAAGTTAAGGTAAGGTGGAAAAAAAAATGTAGTTTTTAATTCATAACTTATGTCAATTAACTATATTTTTTTAATGTCTGGTCAAGCATCAACGGACAAAAAAAGACAAGGGCCTCGCAAAGATCTATCGCCCGGGGCCTTGCTATGTCTAAGGCCACCTCTGGTTTTAGACTACATGTGGTACTATATCGCGCCTTCCTAACTTCGAAAGTCTGTGATATGTGATATGTATGTGATGTTTTGTCGAAAGTGGATACTACTACTACTATCTACATCCTTCCATTACTTATTTATTAAATTTGAATGTTATTATTCAATCAAGCATGACAACTACTCCTTGTAATATGGGCGCGAGTACTAGTTGGTCCTATTTTGAGTTTCTTATATTTTAAGGCTATACAAGTAGGTAGGTAATGTTGTTACTAAGTTACTAAATATTTATTATATGAATTAACAAAAACACCTTTTATCAAATCACTATGGAGACTAGTCGAATCATTTAATATTTGCGATGGCAACCAAACAGTGTATTTTATCCCAAAGTATGAGTATGCATTACATATATATTTATTATTATTGTTTTATTCTCTGTAGCAAGACTTTAATATACTCATTCTTGTTACCTATATCATTGTCATAGGAACTCCGAATCAAAGGTACAATTATCTTGAAATTAAAATTAAATATAAATGAAAAGTACCAATAATTAAGACACGACGTCAAATGTTGTTGTTTTAAGACCTCTATATTTTTGTACTGTGTTATGTTCTGTTACCAGAATTTTGGAAACTCATTACCAGGCCTCTTTTTAGAAATAAATGTTTATGAGATTTCTTCATAGACATACTGTTATGATTTTTTTTTCACTCAAAACGTAATACTTATTAGTATAACAGAATATCAATTCTTTTTAAGAATGAATCTCGATATTATAGTTATTTTTAATGTATTAATACTCAGGTATTAAACAGCGACCCAATTGAACCATTTTGATAGTGATCATTTATCGCTCTTGGTCTCATAGAAATTTTACTTTTAAAAGAGATACGACTCAACTAATAATTAGTTGCATTATGTCCTATAAAAAAATTGCAAAAGTTATTTTCATGAAATTACTTTCTGTTCAGGCAAAACCGATCCGCAAAACACTGAGTATCCGGACGGAACGTAAAGTAGGCAAGGTGGGGGTGATGCTCGTAGGATGGGGAGGAAATAACGGGTCCACCTTCACAGCAGCCGTTCTCGCCAACCGACACCAGCTATCATGGAACACTAAGAATGGACAGATGAATTGTAATTGGTAAGTCATAATAAAAAATTGGTAATTTTCATTGTTTAGAAAAGATTTACTAAATTTGATAAGCCTCAGAAATAATAAAATGACTAAAGTTGATTAGAGCTTAAGAAGAAACTTGTCCAAAGATCCTCATCATTCTCCCTCTCGTCTCTTTTTTTGTATGCCGATTGTCACTGCCATACTTTCATATGATAAAATTTGCTTCTACTGACAGTAGATCCTGATAGGGTTCATCCTATGAAGTGGTGAAGTGGTGAAATAAGCATGTCAATGTAAACCTAACCTTCAAGTTAGGTTTACATTGACATACTTATAACACGCCATTATCACTCAATAACAATTATAATAGGATAATTATATAGGGATCTTGATAGGATGAAGGTTAGGTTTACATTGGTATTTCACCACTGACTCATACAGAGTATTTAAACCTCTAATGCATTAACTGGTCAAAGCCACATAGTTAAAAAGAAATGAAGCCTTAGTTATATAATGTAATGAGATTAGTTATACACATATAGATTACAAACAAACAGGGGCCACAATTTAATCTACAATGATTATATAGTAAGAAATAAGGAGTACTAACATACTAACCAGGCAAGTTATTGCGAAGAAGGTATATTAACAAATAATTTCAGGTTGGGGTCCATCACGCAAGCGTCTACAGTGCGCCTCGGTATGGACGAGAAAGGCAATGACGTCTATATACCTATGTGTAATCTTCTTCCAATGATAAATCCCGATGATTTAGGTAAGTTTTCACTATTATTTGATTTTTGACGTTGATAACGTCTTATAAATCGATGAAGGCTGGCTACACGCACGAAAAAGCATGACTCATTGTCACGTTCTGCCTGAGCCGAGCGTGCAAGCGAGAGCGCGGAATTAGCGATAGAGAGGCGCGATCGGCCTAAGCGTTCGGCTTGTGACGTTGGTTGTGGCTTGTTTTCTTATCGCCCGTAAACCGACTTTACAGACAAGCAATTTTTTGTTTACACAACCAATTACATGGCCAGTTTTATAGTATGCGGTGGTGTTTATACATACTTAAAACACTAGGGTTGTCATTCTTCGATCGGTGGGCTCTGTAGGCCATATTTAAAAACAAAAAAAGGCTTTTTCATTGCCCAGCAAACATTTCGCCGTTGGTCTCGCGTCATACGAGTGAATCATCGTGTGTACTGCCTTAAATTTTTGAGAATTGGTATTAAGATTTTTCTTAACTAAAAAAAAATGTGTAATCAATAAAAAAATCCTTCTGTTTGTAATGTTGTCATAAATATTCTTATCTTAGTGATCGACGGTTGGGATATAAGCCCGTTGAATTTGGCCGAATCTATGGTACGCGCCAAAGTTATCGACTATGACCTTCAACAAAAGCTGAAGAAAGAAATGGGCACTATGAAGCCAAGACCAGCCATATATGACCCTGACTTCATCGCTGCTAACCAGGTATGTCTTTTAAAAATTTCTTCCTTTTGACCAACGTTGGAAATTGATATCGAAGGTAGAATACCCTTAAATAATAACTGAATTAAAACGCGACCATTTCAAAACTTTTACATAGGATACGTTAGCATCGTATCTTTTTCACAGTGGTAGCCAAAGTTTAGAACAACGAGAGTACGAGCCTAGAGTTTTTTTTACAGAAGCCGACGTTTTTGGTGAGTGTGCGAAAGCTCCCTTCAAATTAATTGAACCCTCACCATTCTTTTATCGAACTTCTATACGCAGACAGACGTTTCATCTTTTCGTTGTCGAAATACCAAAAAGTGGAAGTAAACACTGACACAACCTTTTTGGTTCCAGTCGCCAAAGTGTTAATTGCCTCCTGTCTTCGTCTTCATCGTCACCTTCACGTCACAAAAAAAAACGCCGCGGTAATGTGTTAACCAGAAACCCTAATAGCGATTTGCTCGCACCGGAAATAGAACCCAGGACCTCACGTCACACTCAATTATAAGTGCAAACTTATGCCACAGGTCTAACGAGGCACTCGCAAACTTATACGTATCTATTGTTGCACTGAAGTATTTTATGTTTAAACAGAATCAGATCGGAACTTGCAGGTCGTATTTAGAGAAATATAGTGTAAATTTGTAGACATGCTTAGAATTATTAACGACAACATCTGACAGAGCAGTGATCATTATGACCTTCGCCTCTAGCCTAATCGTTTTAAGCGACTGTGTCTCACACAACCTAATTTTACAATTAATTGTATTTAGAAAACTAGTACCTAGAAATTACAACAACATGTTGTTACAAATGTAAAGGAAATATGACGAAACTCCGGCTTGTACGAACGGACAGTACGTGATTAATTACACCCACAGTTTTCTAATTTAATGGGTATTTAGAATCTTATGTGGCCGTGGCCTTGCAGATATGACATACACATCGTAATGCTACTATAAGACGTAGGCAATTGTTATCAATTTTAAGTACTTACATAACATAGGGTTATGTGCAATATACATGAGAAAGGTTGCTTTGTCACTAGGCGGATTTTCGTCATATTAAGGGTGTAGTATCGTGAATCGCATATTAATAGGAAATTCGTTAGGAGTTGGTTCATCTTGGTTAGTCTACCAGCCTTCTGTTTCCAATGTCGATCAGATATTTATAGGGTTCCGTATATCGACAGTAATACGGCAAATCGTTAGTTTGTAGATAAATCAAGATAAAGAATAAAGTCTAGGAGAAAACATTACCTTTTGCAAAGTTAAGTTTGTTAAGTCCTAGAGTTACCTTCATTTATAATTTACGACAATTTATGAAAACTCAAGATGGCTGGAAATTATGAACTCTCAAATATCCCTATCATTAAGTTTATAGGGAAACCCTCACGGCAGAATATTTATGCCGCGTTTCAATAAAAAAGGAACGATTCGTTTTGCTTACGGACGGTAAAACCGTCCGTAAGCAAAACGAATCGTTTCTTGTTTATTGGAATGCGGTATTAGAGATTTTTTTATTTGTATTATTAGTAAAACAAACACTGGTTACATTGTCTTTGATACATAAGATTATGTGAGAAAATATAAACTATTAATTAGGTATAAACTATTAATAACAATTGATGACACTGTTATGTCAACCGCTTTTAAATTATTTAAAATATGCGTTCTGTCTTATATAACTGGTAAATATGCAAAGTGGGATGCTGGGGCAGTGACCTCCTGTGAACTGAAGGCGAGAGGTCGAGGTTCTGCGAGAGGTCAATGTTAAACTACAGACATTGTAGATGACAGTTTTACAGAATAGATAAGATTTTATCTGTACCTGTGTATTGCTAGACGAAAAAAATCTCAACTGTCACGTTTTAAAATCATCTCATTTTATATTTTTTTTATTATATTTCATTCGATCGATTTATAAAATCGCCTGGCGGTCGAATTTCGACCGTTTTAAATGGCTTGTTTTATTTCTTTAATCAAATCAAACCATTTATTTTAATTAAACCAATAATAGGTATTTTTGAATTGTCATTAGTAGGAATCAGTCAGACTAAGTCAGTCGTGAAGCTAGTTGCCTATTCCAATACGTAGATCTTATGGAGAAGAAACTTCGATATTTTACGTGAAGCGACTGTCATCAGACCTCCACAACTCAAGTACTAGGCGATATCGAAGTTCTGTAGTTTGTCGGACTTTCTAGGGTTCCAACTACCAATAACGAATGCCACAGATGTTCGTATGGCAACCGGGACCTACAACTTAACGTGCTCTCTGAGGCACGGAGGGGTCTCAATGTGCTAAGAATGGTCACCCATCCTAAGACTGGCCTGGGGAGTTTTACTTAACTTCGTAATGTGCTGACCTACTCGGTTCCCACTTAGCCACGAGCCCCTCACGTATTGACGTCAGAATTACATTGATATTAGGCTTACAGTTTTTTATTTAAGTTGGCAACACCGCCCTCGTCCCTGCTGTGTCTATAACCCCTTGCAACACCAGTAATGTCACTTGTGGACTACCATCCCTATCCCTCTTTTCATGGGCCTGTGGAGACCCTACCTTTCAGGAAAAAAACAGCTCTACGCCAATACTGCTGTTGTAACCGCAGTCTTTTGCTTAGAGAGGTTCTTCCCAAATCGGAAATTTACTTTGCTCCGCCTTCTTTCTGTCCTTCTTTTTTTTATTGCCAATTGGGCCGTGAGTGCAGGAAGAAAAGAAGGCATTATCCTAAAAAAATCTTCATTAGTGCGTCTTGTTACTGAGTTGGTAGCTGGTGTAAAAGACATCATATAAAATAGTAGGTGCCGCTACGCGAAGTTTCTTTGAACACAGTATTACAATTGGTAAGAAATTCCAAACAATCGTTGGAGCTGCAAACGTTTTTTGCAACCTACAACCTATTTTTATGAAAAACGGAAACAAAAGTACCTGGAAATTCAAACAGTCATAACTTGTAAATAGATTTTTTTTTTAAATACTTATTGTAACTGCCTGCTAGAGTCATGCCCTTTCAGTGATTTAAGTAAGTGTTCCTTTTTCAAACACATCCTGTATAACAGGGAATAACAGTTTGGTGGTTTTAGTATTGAGATTTCCATACGTGGGTTCCGTATTTAGATTTCTTACATATGCACAGTACAAAATTAAATATGGTTTTAGCTTCTGCCTGCTTTCTTACTGTACCTACCCGTCACTTTCTTTGTTCGCTTTGTTGTTACGAAACATTTCCAGGTCCCGAATAGAGTCTACGCTGATAATAATTTGGTTATGAGAGGAGAGCCATAGGTGTAGTTCGGCTTATAGTCGTAGATTGAATGTCTGTTGTTTGTTACATAAAACTTATTTCAAAAAACATAATTCAGCTGGTAAAACAAACTTCCATTTCCGTATAAGAACATGACATTTAACCCTGAAGATTCGCACAGTGACCGGTATTAACAGATACAGTGCAACGCACCTTACGTAACTGCTACGCGGGATCACGTGTCATGGCGTGACGTGAATGACGTCACAGTGACGTGTGTAGAACACAATACTAATAATGTTAGATGGTTTTACTATGGTACGATCATGAATAATAAATACTTGTTCCGTATAAATGATGCAGGTTGGGACTATCGTGGTGTTCTAGGATTTAGGATTTGGTGGGATTCTTATAAACATCGTGTGCCAAACCTTTTTTTTTTATATATTATAGGGGGCAAACGAGCAGACGGGTCACCTGATGGTGTGACGGGACTACCGTCGTCAATGGACACCTACAACTCAAGAGTCACAAGTGCGTTGCCGGCCTTTGAGATGGGAGTTTGCTCTTTTTTTGAAGGTCGTATCGGTCCGGAAATACCGCAGGCGACAATTTGTTGTAGAGATTAGTTGTGCTAGTCAAAAAATTTCTGGAGAACCGCACAGCCAATTATCCAGGTAAGGCGAAACGCTGCGGCTGGCGTAAGTCCGAACAATTCCTCGGAGCACCCCCCATGATACAGGCGATAGATAGAGACGGTTTTAATCGTGTTGCTGCGGTGGTTTCTATGTATATTATGTTTGTAGGTATTTACAAAAATATACATATATCTAAGTATGTGTGAGTTCCCGTGCTAACCCGAATCTAATACCTTTAAACGAGCAATTCTTGAATATATGTGTATATATAATCTGAATCTAGGCAACTGCTCCAACGATTTTGATGAAATTTTGTATACAGATACAGTTTTGCATTTTAAGTTGTTGTATTTCCTGTAAAAATGTAATTTTACAAAAAATTAATACGATTTTACAAAAAGTTACCGAGCGAAGCTCGGTTTCCCAGGTACTGCCATTAATTTGTGACCTAGGATTGTGATAGTAACTATGACATATGAGACACGAGCAAAAGGACTACGACACTAATGGATTGAATTATTTAGAAGTAATACTGACGTATCTAAGAGGAAAAGAATGGAAACGTTTCTATGAATTGAGCGCGTCCTGTCTGTCGTGTGCGGTTCGGTTCCCCAAAGTGGCTATGACTCTAGTATGCGTCATTCCACTTGGCTTAACAGCATATCAACAACATGATTATATAGGAAATAGTTTTATACGTGTGTGGATATACCTACGTTAAGCTATGATATGTACAAGTTAATATGTATAAGGATAATCACACTATAGTGGTATCGTATGTTTACAGAATTAGAGATTAAGGGGCGGCGACCCATAACGGCAGACACCGTTTATTTTACACTTTAAATACATTAAAAAGTCTGCTGAATAATTTTAGTTCCCACTTATATGTAAATTCTGTTTTTTTACTTAAGCTTTTGTATAGTTATAAATTAAAATCCAAATGTCTGGTGTGTTGTTCGTCATACTATCGAACCACTTGGTTCCTGGACTAGTCAGCTATAGTCTGGCACCTCCTCGTTCCTTTGTGTTCGCCTGACCTGTATCTATCTATGTAACGGAATCTTTCAACGTAGTTTTGACCAACTTCAGGACGTGCGATTAACTTAAAAATTTGGACGCGTATGAAGGATCGATGACAATAACAGCCTAAAACATGAGAAAAAAAAAAATAGTTTAAAGCTTATTACTATATTTTTATAATAACTCTGCTTTTATAAATAGCTACCAATGAACTATTTGTAACATTTGATGTCAAGCACACTTTATTATGATCAAAAAATATGTTGTACTTTTCAGTACGATTTGCTGTTAAGACGTTTTTTAATTAGTTATTTAAACTATAATTTATTTACAATTAATGACATTTTTAAAGACATTTGTTAAACTAATGTCTTTGGTTTCAGTTAATATTTTGTTATTTATTTAAAAGTATTTTGAGTTAAATGATTTTTAATTTAACATTCTTCAAAGTCCTGTGGTAAACATGAAGCTTTATCTCTTATCGAGTAAACGAAGCTTGGAATTTCAAGTTCTCTAACTTCTCTATGTAAGGGGCCGTTCATTAATCACGTGATGTTTTTTAGCAACTTTAACCCCCCTCCCCCTGGTGATACGTGCTGAGGTTTTAAACTAACCCACCCCCTCTAGCCAAAATCGCATTCCATTTATATCAAAACATTTCAGAATATTATCTTTAAATACACATATAATAACGCGTTTTACGAAAAAATTAATACACATGATATCTCACTACATACAGCTCTCCCTTGTGATATTTCGTGATTTTTTGCAAACCCCCTCCCACCCCTTTCGAGCCTCACGTGATTAATGGACAATCCCTAAGCTAGGCACATATTTTTCTCGTATGATACATGATCATAAACCGTTGGAAGTGCAGATTAATTTAACGCAGCTTCCAGAAGCAACATCTTATTTTGATATGACGGGCTAATTTAAATAAATGGACACTAGGATATATAAATCATTCCATTTTCAACTCTATTCGTTTACCGTTGCGTTGCTTACGGAATACTGTACTGTACTGTACTACTGTGTACTTAATTTTTAACGAATATAGGAAGTACCCTGTTACGGACTTTGCTATTGATGTCTTTTTACTCTGTTGTTGTTTGTACTAGAATATTTGAATTGATCATGATAACTAAAACTTGTTACTTGGCTCCGAGACAGTTGCCTTCGGGCGCAGAGATGTATTGTTAGAGTTTACTACTTAACCTTTCTCTCCCGTGCCCGTGATTTCCCCCTAAAATCGCCTACAATATAGTATCAAATGTTGGCAATAAAAGTAATAAAATACGATTTGAAATAAAATAAACAGACAGGCAAGAGTTTTGGCTTTGTCTGACGTGTCGCCAAGTTTTGTATTTTAAACGTTTTATAATTTTTTTTTCTGATTTGCTTTAGTAAGTGGCTTTAGCATTAGTTTGTAGTTTATTAATATTTTTACCTTCGCTTACTTCATGGACTATGTGTGTATAATCTGTAGACCATGTACCGACTTAATTACCTAACTTGTATTTCAATATTAATAAATATTTAATGTTGCTATATAATTAGAAATAATTATGATGATCATTATGTTTAGAAACAATCCCCCCACCCAACACTCCAAGTGCTGCAGCAGAAATATTTTTTATTTATATTGGCACTATGGAAGTGAAATTTTTCAGCCTTGCAAATAACATTTAAGTATGTTTGCGGATTACCTTCCTTTGTCTTTCCTGTTGATAATATTACATATCTAGAAAACGCCCCTCATATTCTAGACACGTGTAGAAACTCTGTCATTGTGTTAGACTTTTTTCTTCCAAAACACGTGTCAGCCTGTTGAACATAACCGTGCAGTATGTTTACAAAGAACGATTGTCTATGAATGGGCTCACTGAAATAATAAAATTTTCCATTACCTCAATCGGGTTGTTTATAAAATACTGTGTCAAGTGTCGGATTCCTTTTCCTTCTTCCATATTTGACAAATATCCATTCTAGGAGGTTTGTTTTCACTTTTCTTTTGTTTAAATTTGAATTGTTTGTGTCGTGTTTGTCGATATGTGTTTTGTATGGTAGTACAACAGGACAATGGCCACGTGGTCTCGGAGGCCATATCGTGGTGTATGGGATCTTTGTTGTATTAATTAAAAAGACGCTAGGACATGATTGTGGACGAGCTTAACGTCAGCATCGTGGACGAACTTAATGTCAGCACATAAATACAAAAATAAAAATAATTCATATTTTGTGCTCTATACCGATAATAGAGTTGTACACATATTACCTACCGAATTATTTTATGTTTATTCAAATATGTAATGAAATAAATAAATGGTACCCTAGCTTCATTCACTTAGCACCTATAATTTATTTAGTTAAACACGTACTTTTTTCAAGGGTAGTGGTTTTTAAAGACCAATTTCAGCAAAACTTATTGTTTTCTACTTTCGAATGAACAATTTCATCGATCAGATAATATTATTCGATCATAAGAGTCGTTGTTACAAAAAGTATAACAATTCGAGAGATTACATGAGATACCGTTCATATTTAGATTAGCTACATAAGTACGTACTACGTACTATAGGACACTGCTAAAAACAGTCCACGTCCAGTCAACATGTTGCTATGAGATGGCAGACCGAAGTACGTTGAGTATAAGTCATACTAAAATAGTACTTACGATAGTTTCGGCGCGCAAATAGAGACTCGATGGTTACGTTTACGTTTTCTATTTTTAGAGAGAGCTTTATTGGAAGTTACTTATTGCACGTTACACTTCAGACGCTCGGGGCCGCGGCGGCGAGACGGAAAAAGTATTAGCGCAACGAAAAAGGCTGACCGCGAGTTGATTTACTTTTATCTATATAGGGAACCTCACGCGTTTTTATATTGTGAATTAGGCTGTAGTTTCCCTATGTTTAGACTTTAGTTTTATATTCAGACAATTTTGTGATATGTTTCATTAATTTGTTACTATCAACTATTTGTTTTTTCGGCGTAAATCAATCTATTTTGTATAATATACCGGTCTTTTAGAGATTCGTTGGATGGTAGACCAAGGAATAAAAGGGTATTAAATTTTTATTCTGTCTTTAGTTATTCAGGACTTCTTGCTTATTTCTTTGTGTATAAAATAGCTTTTTCGTTGTTTTTGCTTGTTCGGTTGATTTCTTTCAACTAAGTGGTGACAGTTTGTAGGATGATTTTGTGACTCAATACCGATTTAAATTATATATTGAGATTCCATCAAAAACGTAAAAATATTTAATGAAAAATTCGTGATTTTTAATACAGAAACTTTATTTTGAAACTGAAAAAAAAATCTTGAAAATTAACCGATAAAGCTAATATTTCGTATGTGAGAGGGCTGACATGAATGAAACTATAGGTTTTTAATACCAAGGATGTTGATGGAATTTTGGATATTTCTGAAAATATTTGCATAAAAAAAATCAAAATTTCTTGTGAAATGTCCTAAAATTTGAACGCACCTTTCTGTAACACCCTTTATAAGAATATTACAAGGCCTCCTGTAGGACAGGACATGGTAAAATGCCTAAGGCATTGTGTGTGCTATGCTATAGGAAGTCTTAAAGTGACAGAAAAGTCATAAATGTAGAAGCTTATCTGTCGGATGGGTGCCAATTTTAAGATTATTCACATTAGACCGAGCTGGATGCAATCTAGGTCAATATTTGAAGCTATAGCTTATAATATTAGTCTTTGGACATCCCGACTTGACGTTGACGTGAAGTAAACCAAATAAGACAGAAGCATGTTGTTGCGGAAGCCTACATTGATACGCGAGTGCCATCTGTTAATGAGTAGCGCCCTCTTTAAACGAAGGACTTTAAAACCAATAGAAGGTTCTACTGCGTTCTAAAAGTTCCAAAAGCGGTCGAGGCAAATAGATAGTTCAAGATTTTTCAGGAAAGTTCACGAACTTTCTTGAAGATGTTTTTCGAACTATATAAGTGGACGGCGATAGGCTGATGATGATGATGATGATAAGGAAGTTGCACTGTGGTATGGATTCAGTTCTAGTTAAGCGGTACTACGACTTACAAGTGCGAAGAATAGCGAATAGTACAAGTGAATATTAGTGAGAATTACTGTAACTGGGACTTGTGTTAATTGCGAATTATTTAAATAAAATCTATTTCGTTATAAATTGGTTGATATTCTAATCCCGAATAATATTTTACTCTGCATCATATGCTCTGCGTAGCATTAAAACTCACCTCTTTTCATGCATAGTGTACCTACTATTTGTGATTAAACACCTTACATCGTATTTAAATAGGTTACACACTGTTTGTCCCGTACCCCACTCTTCTTTGAATGCAAAGTGTCACTGCTATTATTTGCTGTCGACCGACATGAGACGGTTCTATCTGATTGTAGATCCATAACGTTCTTTGTTAAAATGTGGGTAGCTAGCTTCAAAAAGGTGACTTAGTGACTGTAGTAAAAGTTTTTACTCCACAAAAGGTTACCATTTTACAGCGGCTTGCAGCGAACTGTTGAGCAACACAAGTCTTTATTTTATACTAGCAGCGCCCCGCGGTTTCACCCGCATAAGTCCCGATCCCTTGGGAATATCGGGATAAAAAGTAGCCTATGCGTTAATCCAGGTCTCTAGCTATCTACACACTAAGTTTGTGTGGTTTTTGCGTGAAAAAGTAACAAACAATCCATCCATCTATCCATCCATCCTAACTTTCACATTTATAATATTAGTGGGATTATTTTCTTACACCTGATAATTGAATATCCGAGCCTGAATTTTCAGATCATAAGTCTTGTGTAGGTACTGTCTTGTTGGTCTAGTGGTTAGTGATGCTGACTGCTCAGCCAGAGGTCGTGGGTTCGATTCCCACCTAGGACAAATCATTATGTGATGAGCATGATCATTTGTTCTGTGTCTGGGTGTAATCTATCTATAATATGTATGTATTTAGAAATATACAAGTATGTTTATACGGAGTCTGGTTACCATAGTACCGGCTCTGCCTAGTTTAGGATCAGACGGCCGTGTGTGAGAATTGTCCAAGTTATTATTATTATTACTTCTTATCTGCAGGCTCTACTTTTTACAATTTTTTATTGTTTTGTATTTGCGACACACTATATCTATCGGTTTTGTTTTTTGTTTATACATACAATAGTTGGAGCCTATAGTTATTTTATTTATACCATATCTCAGCAGTTCTTTTATTTATTATTTTAAATCAAAATATTTTAATTTGAAACGATTTCAAGTCAGTACTTAATTTTTTATTTGAGAGGCTTACGGCTTAAACAGTATTAGAATGAAATATGTAGTAGCAGATGTCAATTACAAGCTTCCGCATTTAAAAGCCAAAGTTTAAAATGTTGTGAGATCTACAGTTTGTTATTTTACATGGAACGAACCTCAATTGATTTGTTTACGAATTTCGCCACCAAGTCTATTAACTTCACAGTATCTTAGTGCCATTAATTTATTGTGATATTTTTTGTACAAAACAAGGCGGATCGTGCGACGAATCTGATCCGAGGCACCAAACACGAGCAGTACCTGCAAGTACGTGCCGACATCAAGAATTGCCGCGACAAGAACAAGCTGGACCAGATCATTGTCCTGTGGACAGCTAACACGGAGAGGTAACGTTATACTCGCACTTGTCAAATACTAGCAACCCGCCCCGGCTTCGCACGGGTAGCAGAGACATCTTCAACAATCATCATCATATTTCAACCAATTTACAGAAAACCTTAACAAATTATATTCCTCATGAATCGTTCTATCTATTGGTGAAAACGGCATGAAAATCCGTTCAGTAGTTTTTGAGTTTATCGCGAACAGACAGACAGACGCGGCGGGGACTTTGTTTTGTAATATGTAGTGATGTAGTGATCAGTGTGACTAACAACAAAAAGTAGGGGTGTTATAAGTTTAACGTGTGTATCTGTTTCTCTCTTTGGCATCGTAGGCTCCTAAATGGATGGATCGATTTTGATTTAGTTTTTTTTGTTTGACAAGTGACTTGATTGAGAGTGTTCTTAGCTGTTCTTAGCTGGAATTCAAGGAAACCTGTTCAACCGTTGAAAGGATTTTTGAGGGGGGGGTATTTACATTTTTGTTAATAGTAGTCTTAGTCTCGTCGGTCGTATTATTCCGTGTTGTACTTACCTACATATTTTTTTTCCGGAATCTTGTAATATTTGTTTTTAACGGACCTCGAAAAATATGGATGTTCTCTATATGACGAGTTTTTTTTGCCAATTGCTTTACTATCAACCACCTAACCGCCTGCTTGAGTTTCGATCATAATTAATGACGTCTTTAAAGTTTTGAACGTGTAATACGTCTCTGCCTACCCCTTTCGGAGATACAGGCGTGAGTTTATGTGTGTATGTTGAATGTTTTATTTATTTGACCAGTATAACTTGGACTGTCATTGTATACATTTTTCGATCCATGACACGTCAACATAAAAACTGGACACCGGCAGCTTTTTTGTAGTCGTTTTCACATAATTTTTAACTTAAAGATTTTGAAGTGAAACTTATTTAGAATCGTTGTGATTTGAAATTCGATGAAACGAAAAAGCGACAAACGAAAGATTAACATATTCATAAATAGGATTTAGCCTGCGAGAGAATGAGATAGAGTACAAGTTTATAGTGTTCCCTGTAATCTTTGAAAAGAGACAAACATATTCATAAATCGGATTTAGCCCTGCGAGAGAATGAGATAGAATACAAGCATCAGTGTTTCCTAAAATCTTTGTCTTTGCGCCTGCGGTAGTAACCAGGCCTTCAGATGCGTCAATGTCAACGTGGTGTCATTTTTGTGCATTTGCGTATTAAAATTCGTTGGTTAATTAATTTATGTTAATTATTTAACACATCTGTGTTAATTTGACCAATTACTTTAATATCAATTATCTAAAATTAAATTTATTAAAATTAGTAAATTATTTGTGTTGTTTTTTTTTTTTTTTTTCTCATTCTCTCATAGGCTACTTTTCTGAAGTTTTACTTCTGCCGTGTGTGAATTGCACACACACACACACTGTGTACTTTGTTTTTTAATTTTTATTAAAATACTGATTAAAAATTTTAGCTTTTTGCACTTCTTCTCCATATAAACTTTAAGTATTCAAAATATCAAAATCCTCCGTGCCCGAAGTTGTTTTAAAAATGGGCACGAAGAATTATCTTCGCGTATTCATATATAGATATTGGCTACAGGTTCTGCGAGGTTCGCGCGGGAGTACATGACACCTCCGAGAACTTGGAGCGTGCGCTACGAGACAATGACCCTGAAATATCTCCTTCCACCATCTTCGCTTTGGCAGCCATCGATGAAAATGTGAGTTCTATTCTAAACCCTGTTTTATCGACCTAACTTTTTTGAATTATAAATATCTTCGGAACGATTGCACAGCACTTTCTAAACGAAGCATAACTTATGGCATGGGTTCTAGACCACAGATAAACATAAAATAGATGGTTCTTAGGGTTCCGTTCCTCAAAAGGAAAAAAAGGAACCCTTATAGGATCACTTTGTTGTCCGTCTGTCTGTCTTTCTGTCAAGACCTTTTTCTCTGGAACCCGTACACGCATCAGGTTGAAATTAATACCAAATACATAAGTCTGCGGTCCCTTGAAGCTGTACAAAAATCAAGCTTCTAAGTCAACGCAGTCATAAGATAAGGCCTTTTAAGCCTTATATTTGACCAAATTTGAACATTTCGCAGGTTAATCAAAACCTATAGGGTACTTCCCATTCACCTAGAATCATGAAATTTAGTAAGAAGCAAGTTCTACCAGCAAAAATAAAGGAAAATATCTGAAAGTAGTTAATTTGTTGTTATATCACATAAAAAATAGTTTTTGTGATTACAAACTTATATTTTGCGGTTGGATTGTTGACTTTGTCGTACATCGCAACAGCAAAGTTAAGTTTGTCTTTCTAAAAAGACGGGCAAAAGTTTTAAAGAATTGATTTTCGAGATGGACGTACTACCTACATACAAGTTTGCTTGCTTACGGCCCACTCGGTGCGCGAGTCAGACTCGCACTTGTCCGGTTTTTTTTGTAAATACGTAAACATTGTTACGAGCCGGGGTTCGGGATTAAATACCTACTTACACCAATTTATAACGAAATAGACACAATTTATTTAACCCTAGATAACTAAACATTCGTCAGCTCGATGACGCACTTCAGCACGAAAGTCAAGTGCACCTACTTCCGCGTGCCCCCGACTCCCGCCGTTTTGTTTACCTTTGTATTAAGAGCAAACAGAGAATTTTTTCACACGTTTGCGATCAAACGCTTATTAGGAAGTGATTTACAGTCATCCCGTCGCACAGTGAGTCGTGTAGAACAAGTTAGCTGGACAAAAACGACCATTAAATTCCTAATAGCAATTAGGTAATATGAACTCATTAGGCTTTTACATTAAGAGATACAGCTATAACTTATTAGGAGCATTATTAGGGTAAGTATATAAAATAATGGTAATTCAAAGTGCATTAATTTACATTTGATAACATTGTTTAAGTCAATAACAGATATTTGTGCAAGTGTTTTTCTCATGGATTGTGAACATAAGTACATAAGAACATAAGGTAAGTAGTAGTAGACAGGAACTTCATTCTCTATTTTTATTTATTTAATTGTTAAGAAAATAGTAATGTTTTTGAACACTTTTCTTAATTTAATGGACAAACAATTACATGTCCACTCTGTAAAATCTATTGTAGATGATTCTTACAAGTATGTAGCAGTAACTGGCAGAAAAAAATATTGCGAATTATTTCCACTAATTTTAATTCAACTAATTTATTTTTATTTTTTTCTATTACAGTTTTCACCGTCTCAAAAATTTACTTTTTTGAAGAATGGTTGAAACACCCGAAAGAAACGCGGAATGAGGAACTCTATCGGTTTATATCTTCGAGATATGATTTTGATGTTGTCACAGAGCCGTCTTTGAGAGACATCAAGATTGTAATCTCCAAATATTCATCAAAATGGGCTAACAAGTGGAACAGCTGTGGAAGAAACCGAGAGCGGTTCCTAAACAAGAACTCTAACTGGCTGGAAGGTGTCGACATATCTTTCGATGTACCCGTTTACCTATCCATGTCAAGTACGTCTATGGAGCGCCAACCGGGACCTGGAAGACCTAGTAAAGAGTACGAAGATTCAAGTATCAAAAGGAAAAGACGACGCGTGGATGACCTCTTATAGTCAAGAAGTGCTGGTGAATTAGCATACGCTGCTGAAGTGTCTGCGCGATTTTGAGGTCAGAGAAAAGTAGCACGTTAAATTAAGGACGTAACTAGCTACAGTTTAAAATGTCAAGATATAAAAAAGACCTCTGAGACAAGTGCCCCTAGGTGACAAGTGAGGAAGCTTTGGCGTATTACGTTGATAGCAAATCAAACAGCATTAGTTATAAGTAGACTCGGAAGTGGAGTTTCAGAGCTGGACATAAGGTATTTCCGTCCTTATATAGTATTAGAAAGGCTAAAGTAACCTACTGTCCTCCAGTTGAACATATTTTTTGTGAACGAAACGCGTGCTGAAATCAAAGTTCAGGCAGAGTTTTAGATAAAACTTAGAACAAAGTGTAAATATAGTTTCTAGTTCAGAAGGTACGGAACTACATTGCTAGAAATAGCCTAAAACGAACATAGTTTTAGTGGAGACACCATATTTTTCATTATTAATGTACATTTGTGCAACCACTAATATAAATTTGTTTATAAGGCCTATTTGGAAATAAATAAAGAATTTGATTTGATTTGATAGTCCTGCCACTCATGATCATGACTATTCTATGGATGATTCATCTGATGATAGTGATGATCATGAGTGACAGATATAATTGTTAAGCGTTTTAGTTTATCTTATGAGTTTTATAGTAAGATCTCGATATGTACATTATATATAAAATTGTTCAAAAATTTTTTATTAAATATATACATTATTGCTGAAGCTTTTTTACCAATACCTGTTCAAACAACGAATCGTCTTTCAAAGATTAGTGAGAGATATAAATCTATGCTTATTAACCTCGTTTAGAAATAAAAATCAAAAGAAATAATTTTGTCCAGATAACTTGTTCTATACGAATCACTGTGCGTCGTCCGCACGACGAAAGTGTAGTTATTACGTTCGGTCAAGGTATGTATCAAGTTTTGTATTTTTTTTAATTCCTTCAAGAATGGTTACAGTTATAGGTTATGTATTAAGTATTCATATTAATATAAATATTTCTAAATGTTAATGAATGAGAAAATATTATTGTTGAGTTTTTTTAAGTTTTTTGTTAAGTGAAAACATCTTTAGGCGCGTTGAGCACTTTTTGGGTGAACAAAAATCATGGACTTTTAAACTTTCGCGTTCCATGATATAATTATGTACTTATACGGGAATTAACGCGATCACGAAAAGAGTCAGCCTGTGACCACGGCCAGTGCAACCTGGTCGAAACGTCAGGCAATTCAGAGGTATGTAATACCTTTTCGTGATCGCGTTAATTCCCGTATAAGTACATAATTAAAAATTATGGAACTTGCGTCATCGTCACCGAACGCTTTCCATGAGCTATATGTATACTATATATGTGTACTTTTTGGGTGAACAAAACGCGTGAAACTCGCGTCATCGTCACCGCACGCTTCTAATAGCTCGACGATACAGTTCACAAGTTACTTAATTTTCACTTCTATCGGCAGTCCCCAAAGACTGCCTCTAATTTTTTTTTTGTTCTGCATACATTTTTTAACTTTTGATATTTAGGTGAACGGATTGGATGTATCAAATTTAGAAGGACTTGAGAAGACAAGATAATCCTCATAATTTCACTGTAGTGGGAACTCTGAGGAGTAACAAAAGCGAAATTCCTGAAAAATTAAGAATTCCGAGTCTTGGCTGTTTTGACCGTAACGTGATAAGACATTAGTTTCGTATAAAGCTTCAATCAAATAAAAATGGGTTTGTTTTGTCGACAGTTCACGATCGACCCTTATATCAAGGAAAATAAAGGAAAACCGGAGATTATCATCTTATCACAGTACAAAAAGTGCAGTGCAGGAAGGTCCATGTGCTTTTTCTATAACATGCTAAACCTATGTATAATTAGTGCTTATACTGTCCAAGTTAAAAAAAAATTGAGAAACAAAAAAAACCATGGTCCGTCGCGATTTCATCATGAAGATAGGAGACCAGCTCATGGAGCCCTGGTTGCGACGGCAAGTTCAGACTGAATTTTAGGTGTAATATCAAGGTACACATACATGATATTCAAGGCGAACCACCATCCAGCACAGAAGCCCCTGTTAATCCTGTGTCAAACGTGCGCAAAATCTGCTACCAGTGTCCGTCGACCGGCTCGAAGGATGACAAAACACCATTACTTGAGATGCAAGCAAGCTATTTACGGCCCTCACAGTGTTGACGTATGCTGTCGTTGTGTGGATCAGTAATTAACAATATATTTTTCCTTTTTAAGTTGAGAATTCATATAATTTTCGCGACACGTAACTAATTTATTTTTGTATTAAATAATCTTGATAATATTTTAGTTTACATTTCCAAATCACAGTTACAGTAATTCTCACTATTATTCGCTATTCTTTTCACTTGTTAACTCGTAGCGTTACTGAACTAAAACTGAACTCGTACCGGAATGCAACTTCCTTATATAGTTCGAAAAACATGTCATAGAAAGTTCGTGAACTTTCCTGCAACATCGTACGTACGTACTAACTATTTGACTCAACCGCTGTTGGAACTTCTAGAACCCAGTAGAACATTCTTATTGACAGACTATTAGTTCCGTTATTTGCTAAAAGACGGGGCTATGCGTCTCAATTTAGTTCCCGCTACTCGTCAATTTAGGCTTCCATAAGAGGCTTCAGATCAATGCAAATATACAAATTGTTTGTTGAATTGCCTTCGAATTAATTACATTTTTTTTTATTATTCCAGTGCATATACATAAATGGTTCGCCACAAAACACTTTGGTACCTGGAGTGGTGGAGCGGGCAGAGTTGCGCGGAGTGTTCGTAGCGGGTGACGACTTCAAGTCCGGGCAGACTAAGCTCAAGTCTGTGCTCGTCGACTTCCTCGTGTCTGCTGGTACGTGTTTAAGATGTGGAGGAACGGGTGTTGCCCCACCAACACAAAGGGAGGGTCCTCCGACCAGGCGCGGTGATCATGTCTGGTGGAAAGTTTTACATATATCTTACTTAATTACCGGCCCGAGAATTTTCATTGCGCGATGCAGGATCAGTAGTTCCTCCGTAGTTCAGCGTGTCTACGTTAGATGGCATTGAAGTATAGTTTTCGCTGTATGTGGATGTCACCACATGTTCGCTTGTTTATTTTTAATCTTGTTATTATTAATTACTTATTAAACACTGAGCTAGGACATGACTTAAAATACAAAGTAAGAAAAGTGTAGCTGCTTATAACTTAGCTAATGTGTTATAGAATTTCGTAATGGGGATGAGCGTATTTACATCTAACAAGTACGTTTTATGTGTTGCTGTTGAGAATTTCGGAATAGTGAAATCCAGGGAATTGAACCCAAGACCTTTACCATTAATTGCATGTTTGTAAAATCCCCCACAGCACGAATGTTCTCCATGTGCGAGAGTTATCTATGTCAAAAACGTTTATGTGATGAAAGTGAAATAAAAACTTTTTTATATGCCAGGTCTGAAGCCGGTGTCAATTGTGAGTTACAACCACTTGGGCAATAACGACGGCAAGAACCTCTCTGCACCCAAACAGTTCAGGTCCAAAGAGGTGAGTAATTATGAAACTGAAACTCATGAAAAAGGGATGAAAGTTACAAATCTGCTCTCAAAACTCAAAATTATTTATTTAAATTAAAGCAATTATAGGTATTTTTGAATTGTTAAGAGTAATTTGAATTGTCAGAATAATTTAATTCAATTTCCAATACGTACGTCCTAAGGAGAAGAAGACGGAAAGAGCTCTAAGGACACTCTTTTTCAACATGTTTTTTGTTGAGATTAAAACGGATTTTATTTATCCAATATAAGCACTACTACACCGTACAACGAGTGCAAACGGAGCAAAGACAATATAGAAAACATAGTGAGGCTACATAGCACTTTAGGAGTATAGTATTGAATAATGAAAACAGCAATGGCAGACTAACTATATATTATTACGTTCGTTCTTTTATACATAGATTTAAAAAAAAAAAATAAATAGAGTAAAATACGAAAAAGATCGTACGATGTTAGAGTGAGACGTTTACTATCTCTGTCTGACACCGAGGAATATCCTTGTCGACGCCCTCTCCGGATGAATCATCGGCGCGCGCGACGTGCGATCTCAAAACTGCTGTTTGTATGTCAAGTGCGCTGTTTTGCTGTGTAGGTGTACTGCTACAGCACCATAGTCTTAGTCTATGGAGAAGGATACAATTTAAATTATTCATAACATTTTTAATTTAAGGGTACATTACGTACAAATGAAATGTGAGGACAATGTCACATATTGTCCTAAAATATAATCAGTCTCGCGAAATACTACTATATTTAAGTAATAGCAGTCCGGAGATGACCAGCCCCGACCAACGGCACACGTTCACGAGCATGACGCACGCGTCAACCATCGTCCAGCTCAAATAACTCAACTCTATTGAAGGGAGCCAGAGTACCGAACACATACGCCACCATCGGCAGGACTTCTAGGCGAGCATGATATACATACTCACAATTATATTACGTCATTTTATATATTTTGTAACATTTTTAATGACAAGTTGATCGTCTTTATATTGACAGACCTACAGAATGTATATCTTTGAATTCCGTTATTGTAAATCGGTTTAAAGCTACGCTTAAAATACCCGATTTTTCATGATTTTTTATCAGAAAAACTTAATTAAAAAATGATCCGCAACTCTAAAATGGGAGAAAATTAACAGATATGTTCTTATTCCATAAATACATACATACCCTGAACTATGTGGCTACCTGTAAGGAGGTACATCCAGGACATTTTCTAATTTTACTGGTTTATTTGACCACAACTGATTTTTCAATGTTATGTGTAGGTTCGTTTTGGGCCATTTGTTATTAGTTACAATTTAATGGTTTTCACGTTATCCTTTTACATTGTTTTTGACAATCAGCGCCCCTCCCTGGCTTCGCACGGATGCAATGTAGATACTAATGTGGTGAACAACACTAAACAATATTAAACTATACGTATTAACCTTCCTCTTGGATCACTTTATTTATTGATGAAAACCGCATTAAAATCCGTTGCTTACTTTAATTGATCTAAGCGTACAATCAAGATACAAGATACAAAAGCGTATAGTTAAGATAGCAAGAAAAATAGGGGTAAGCTTGCAATAATTTGCATACAGCTGAAAATTGTTACGAATGTTGGGAACACCATTATAAATGAAATGTGAAAAGTCCCCACCGATCTCGTGGGTGTAAAAAAAAGTTATTCAAGGTCAAAGTTCTCAAATATGGTTTTTTTTGCATTTCTCAGCCAAACGGTAAGTTTTGTCATAAAGTAGGTTAGGCAAAAATTGTAGATCATGCAATTATCTATAAAAAATGTCCTTACAATTTTTTTCCTAAATCAACAATTTGTTTTTCCAAAAAAATCACGTTTTAAGAATATAAACAATCAGTTTCTAGTATTGAGTGTTGCGTACAAATAACTTAACTAACCTCCTTAGTTCATAAGCTATTAAAAAAGGTACATTGTTAAAAAAAAACTTTTATAAAAAAGTTTCACTTTATCAGGTTAAATTGTAATAATCTGTAATCTTCAGCCCTTCATTTTCACCCTTAGAGGTGGAATATTTCCTTCAAATTTAAATGAAACCAACCTTGAATAAAATCGATTCAAGTAAAAAAGAAATTATTTAATTCGGTTCACAAATAGCGAAGATATCCCCATAACATGCACACAAAACGGCGACGCTATTAAACGTGTATGGAGAATACAACTCTAGTAAATTTTAGAACCGCTTTTGCTCAGAACTGGTGAATCTTAGGTAAAATAGTTTAAGCACAATTTTTGTAGATAATTGCATAATCAACAACTTCGTCTAAGCTATTTTTATCATAAAACTTATCGTTTGGCTGAAAAACCCAATAAATCCATATTTGCGAACTTTGATCTTGAATAATTTTTTTTTGCACATGTAGGATTGATGCAGACTTTTCACAATTTCATAATAATGGTATCCCTAACGTTCATGTAATGTTTTCAGCTTCTTGATAATTTATGCAAGGGTGAATGTCTATTTTGACCGGACTAAGATGGCGGGAAGCGACTTTGTTGTATACTTTGTAGAGATATAATTAGTTAGAATGTTTTAATATTTGTTATAGATCAGCAAAAGTAATGTCGTGGACGACATAGTGGCGTCTAACTCCGTCCTATACAAGCCGGGCGAGAAACCCGACCACGTCGTAGTCATCAAATACGTGC
Organism: Euplagia quadripunctaria; assembly: GCA_963859945.1. Taxonomy (NCBI): domain Eukaryota; kingdom Metazoa; phylum Arthropoda; class Insecta; order Lepidoptera; family Erebidae; genus Euplagia; species Euplagia quadripunctaria. The sequence goes on from OY982572.1 coordinate 3,916,950, forward strand.
CATATGTTGGTGAGTGCTGCTTATGTTACATACAAAGGGAACTATAGTAGTTATAAATGCAACAGTGGCAATCGGTTTTGTATTTTTGATGATGTATTGTAATTTTGATGGAATTGTATGGAACAATTTCACAATCGGTGTATGAGTTCATCTTCAATATGGTCGGATATTTTGTGAATTCTACGGCAAACAGTGTTGTTTGAACATTGCACAGCTGCAACTTTCTTTGCTGCGTCTTCCTCAACTATATGAACATGCATCGTTTAATTAATTTTTCTGCAATTGTATGTGGTTTACCAGATCGAGCTGTCCTGTAACTTAGATAGAACGATGCGTCAGTGGCATTTTCATTATCAATTTTTGCAAATTTATGAAATTCGACATTGCGGCTTCTGAACTGATATCTTTTTCCTTCAGATTTTCGTTGTATGAATCAAAGTATCGTTTTAGCTTCTGGCGCCAGGGAATTATTTACTATTTTTTTTACAAAATAATGATATAAACTGGCAAAATAAAAAAGTATTCAAGATTCGTACTGTATTTAAAAACAAAAAAGCGGTATGCGACTTAACCTTAAATGGAAAGGTAGATTTCTTCATAATTCAAAATTCAAAAAGTCGAAGGTACGTGATGATTAGTCGACTTCGAAAGTCAAAGTGAATAAAGTCGATCATAAAGTGAAAAATTGATTTTTTGTTTCACCTTTCCATCCCTATGAGAAATTGAATTATAATCAAAAAATACAACTTACAATTGAAATGAAAAGAATACCAATTATGATACAGATTTTTTTTAAACCATATCCTTTTTTCTTTAACCACAACCTTATTAAATCATAAGTGTCGCTACACTCATTTTATGTTAAAAATACAAAACAAATCAAATAAATGTTAAAGAACAACCAGCAACAATATTCTCGGGTATATATTCTTCATTATAAGTAACTGCGTTTGAGCTTGAAATATCATGTGATCGCTATCCAGTTCTTAGCCAGTTTTCCATGATAACTCACTGTTAAAATAATACAATATTAAATGTCATCTAATACGAATATAAAATTATAGCAAATAGAATTAGTTTACTCGTTATTTCAAAGGCTTTTTCAATTGGTCACTTAACAACTGTGGTATTAAATAACTGTTGACTTTTCTACGGAACCCCTAGGTTCCGCGGAACCCACTTTAAGAATCGCTGCCTTAGATTTCGACATGTAACGTCACAAAGCTTATGACCCTTTGTCACACAATGTCACACTTCGTTGACCCCCGTCCCGCCCTGTCTCAACGCGTCACGTAATTTATGGATGGCCCCTTACCATGCGTGCTCACTTCTGATTTAGAGGGGGGTAGTCAAGGAACACATTGTACTCCACTTCTAGCTTTTCATACCTGTTTGGGGAATTTTCTGCAGAAAGGGGGATTATTAGTCCACATATTTAGGAAACCGTCAGTTCATACTGTTTCCTGTATCAGACTGTAGGAGATGCTGCTATGTCACCATCTCCTACTAATTCTCCATAATGCATATCATCGTCCCACTTATCATGTGTTCTTCACTCCTAACATTAAACAATTTTCTAAACACGAAAATAAGTATCTGTGTTACTCTATGAATATAATGATATAAAAATATATTTTAGGCAATAGGCAATCGGAATATGATAATTTCAGTTCATTAATTTAGTAATTAAATTTTATAACTCCTATTGAAGTTTTCAGTTTTTTTAACTGTTCTATAAATATGCGAAACGTAAGCATAGAGATAATATAAATAGCCTGTAGAAGCGTAACAGCGTTAGACAGAGAAAAAAATTCACATACACGCTAACACACGGCTAGCCGCCCCTATTTATATTGTCTTTATTTATTGATGATCCCTAAAAAACTTAGTAAATTGCGAATTTTGTTATAAATTTTTGATTCTATCTCCATCACTAATAATTAGGATAGTAACTCATTTTATATTTGGAAAAATTTATGTCATGACGATTGAGCAACATGAACAACGTTTTCATCAATTTCCGCGCGGAAAAATAAATCTAAAATGAAAATGCTACTTATAGATGGGAAAAGAATATTGCTTTAGAAAAAAAATTACTGGAGTAGCTTATTCATTGACGGAATCACAGATTGTAAGGACATACGATTTGTTAAAAATAATACATAAACGTTGTTACCGTAGGCGACTCGAAGCGTGCGATGGACGAATACACGTCAGAGATCCTGTTGCACGGCACCAACACGCTGGTGGTGCACAACACGTGCGAGGACTCGCTGCTGGCCGTGCCGCTCATACTCGACCTCGTGCTGCTCGCGCATCTCTTCGCAAGGATGGCCTTCCGCGAGGGTGACATGAACAGTAAGTACCACACTAACAGCTTCTGCTGCACGGCACTGACACGCCGGTACAAGTACACGGCGGGGTCGACTAATCGTGCTAACATTCAGTGGGCTGCTCACTCACTATCTAGTCTAGGTTTATTCGTTCACAAAAATATAGTAATAGGCACATAACTTAGTGTAATTAAATATTCAGATTAATTAATTTAAAAAAAGACAACCCTAACGTCGCGGCGTCTATGGAACAGTTAAGAGTAACGTCCTGTCCCCAGCGTGGAGCTCGCTGCACGCGGTGCTGTCGCCGCTGGCCTACCTGCTCAAGGCGCCGCTGGTGCCGGGCGGCGCGCCCGTCGTCAACGCGCTGTTCCGCCAGCGCGCCAACATCGAGAACATCATGCGCGCCGCGCTCGCGCTCCACCCCAACCACCACATGCAGCTGGAACATAAGGTACCGACACATGTCTATATACCTGCTCAAGGCGCCGCTGGTGCCGGGCGGCGCGCCCGTCGTCAACGCGCTGTTCCGCCAGCGCGCCAACATCGAGAACATCATGCGCGCCGCGCTCGCGCTCCACCCCAACCACCACATGCAGCTGGAACATAAGGTACCGACACATGTCTATATACCTGCTCAAGGCGCCGCTGGTGCCGGGCGGCGCGCCCGTCGTCAACGCGCTGTTCCGCCAGCGCGCCAACATCGAGAACATCATGCGCGCCGCGCTCGCGCTCCACCCCAACCACCACATGCAGCTGGAACATAAGGTACCGACACATGTCTATATACCTGCTCAAGGCGCCGCTGGTGCCGGGCGGCGCGCCCGTCGTCAACGCGCTGTTCCGCCAGCGCGCCAACATCGAGAACATCATGCGCGCCGCGCTCGCGCTCCACCCCAACCACCACATGCAGCTGGAACATAAGGTACCGACACATGTCTATATACCTGCTCAAGGCGCCGCTGGTGCCGGGCGGCGCGCCCGTCGTCAACGCGCTGTTCCGCCAGCGCGCCAACATCGAGAACATCATGCGCGCCGCGCTCGCGCTCCACCCCAACCACCACATGCAGCTGGAACATAAGGTACCGACACATGTCTATATACCTGCTCAAGGCGCCGCTGGTGCCGGGCGGCGCGCCCGTCGTCAACGCGCTGTTCCGCCAGCGCGCCAACATCGAGAACATCATGCGCGCCGCGCTCGCGCTCCACCCCAACCACCACATGCAGCTGGAACATAAGGTACCGACACATGTCTATATACCTGCTCAAGGCGCCGCTGGTGCCGGGCGGCGCGCCCGTCGTCAACGCGCTGTTCCGCCAGCGCGCCAACATCGAGAACATCATGCGCGCCGCGCTCGCGCTCCACCCCAACCACCACATGCAGCTGGAACATAAGGTACCGACACATGTCTATATACCTGCTCAAGGCGCCGCTGGTGCCGGGCGGCGCGCCCGTCGTCAACGCGCTGTTCCGCCAGCGCGCCAACATCGAGAACATCATGCGCGCCGCGCTCGCGCTCCACCCCAACCACCACATGCAGCTGGAACATAAGGTACCGACACATGTCTATATACCTGCTCAAGGCGCCGCTGGTGCCGGGCGGCGCGCCCGTCGTCAACGCGCTGTTCCGCCAGCGCGCCAACATCGAGAACATCATGCGCGCCGCGCTCGCGCTCCACCCCAACCACCACATGCAGCTGGAACATAAGGTACCGACACATGTCTATATACCTGCTCAAGGCGCCGCTGGTGCCGGGCGGCGCGCCCGTCGTCAACGCGCTGTTCCGCCAGCGCGCCAACATCGAGAACATCATGCGCGCCGCGCTCGCGCTCCACCCCAACCACCACATGCAGCTGGAACATAAGGTACCGACACATGTCTATATACCTGCTCAAGGCGCCGCTGGTGCCGGGCGGCGCGCCCGTCGTCAACGCGCTGTTCCGCCAGCGCGCCAACATCGAGAACATCATGCGCGCCGCGCTCGCGCTCCACCCCAACCACCACATGCAGCTGGAACATAAGGTACCGACACATGTCTATATACCTGCTCAAGGCGCCGCTGGTGCCGGGCGGCGCGCCCGTCGTCAACGCGCTGTTCCGCCAGCGCGCCAACATCGAGAACATCATGCGCGCCGCGCTCGCGCTCCACCCCAACCACCACATGCAGCTGGAACATAAGGTACCGACACATGTCTATATACCTGCTCAAGGCGCCGCTGGTGCCGGGCGGCGCGCCCGTCGTCAACGCGCTGTTCCGCCAGCGCGCCAACATCGAGAACATCATGCGCGCCGCGCTCGCGCTCCACCCCAACCACCACATGCAGCTGGAACATAAGGTACCGACACATGTCTATATACCTGCTCAAGGCGCCGCTGGTGCCGGGCGGCGCGCCCGTCGTCAACGCGCTGTTCCGCCAGCGCGCCAACATCGAGAACATCATGCGCGCCGCGCTCGCGCTCCACCCCAACCACCACATGCAGCTGGAACATAAGGTACCGACACATGTCTATATACCTGCTCAAGGCGCCGCTGGTGCCGGGCGGCGCGCCCGTCGTCAACGCGCTGTTCCGCCAGCGCGCCAACATCGAGAACATCATGCGCGCCGCGCTCGCGCTCCACCCCAACCACCACATGCAGCTGGAACATAAGGTACCGACACATGTCTATATACCTGCTCAAGGCGCCGCTGGTGCCGGGCGGCGCGCCCGTCGTCAACGCGCTGTTCCGCCAGCGCGCCAACATCGAGAACATCATGCGCGCCGCGCTCGCGCTCCACCCCAACCACCACATGCAGCTGGAACATAAGGTACCGACACATGTCTATATACCTGCTCAAGGCGCCGCTGGTGCCGGGCGGCGCGCCCGTCGTCAACGCGCTGTTCCGCCAGCGCGCCAACATCGAGAACATCATGCGCGCCGCGCTCGCGCTCCACCCCAACCACCACATGCAGCTGGAACATAAGGTACCGACACATGTCTATATACCTGCTCAAGGCGCCGCTGGTGCCGGGCGGCGCGCCCGTCGTCAACGCGCTGTTCCGCCAGCGCGCCAACATCGAGAACATCATGCGCGCCGCGCTCGCGCTCCACCCCAACCACCACATGCAGCTGGAACATAAGGTACCGACACATGTCTATATACCTGCTCAAGGCGCCGCTGGTGCCGGGCGGCGCGCCCGTCGTCAACGCGCTGTTCCGCCAGCGCGCCAACATCGAGAACATCATGCGCGCCGCGCTCGCGCTCCACCCCAACCACCACATGCAGCTGGAACATAAGGTACCGACACATGTCTATATACCTGCTCAAGGCGCCGCTGGTGCCGGGCGGCGCGCCCGTCGTCAACGCGCTGTTCCGCCAGCGCGCCAACATCGAGAACATCATGCGCGCCGCGCTCGCGCTCCACCCCAACCACCACATGCAGCTGGAACATAAGGTACCGACACATGTCTATATACCTGCTCAAGGCGCCGCTGGTGCCGGGCGGCGCGCCCGTCGTCAACGCGCTGTTCCGCCAGCGCGCCAACATCGAGAACATCATGCGCGCCGCGCTCGCGCTCCACCCCAACCACCACATGCAGCTGGAACATAAGGTACCGACACATGTCTATATACCTGCTCAAGTGAGGACATCATCTCGCAGAAGGATGCGGTGGAAAGGGTCTGGGAAGACGATCTCCACTCTGTCCTAATTCGCCGGCGGAGACGTCGTTACCCGCGCCTCGTGCCACCCTGAGTGTGGCTGTGGTGGACGGGACGGGTTTCCCTCTCCACCGACGTCACCTCCTCGCACGACCGCGAGCAGGTAATGTGCGCGCGTGACCCTTAGGAGCAGAGCAGTGGCTATAGACGCGGGAGAAACTTCGGAGAACGTCTAGTGTACTGTAGGGACTCGCTTGGCTTAGAGAGGTGTATAGACGAGAGCGTGGTGTGCTAACGGGCAAGTTTGGAATCAAATACTGGGAGCTGTTAATAAGTATTATTGTATTGTACGTTCTAATACATTCACATTAAAATATAACGATCACTTCTTGGAAAGTCGAGGCACCTTTGCTCGGTCTGACGTCCTCGTCAAGACTCTGCTGTCGCCTCTTTTTTTCTCCCTATTCTTTATATAAATTTAATTAGTCAAAGCTATTCGACTGAGACTATAAAGCCTCTGATTAGAAACTGGCTGCTAATATAAATTAGCGTTTCTAACCAGTTCAAAGGAGGTTAATTAGGAACAGGACTAAACACATGTAAGTGACTCAATTGGCATTTGTACAACTGGTGATAACCGCTTACTATCGAGTGAACTTATTTGTTAAATTGCTGTAGAAAACAAGGTGTATTCAAAATAATATTATTTTTTTTTTAAGAAAGAATACTAGTAGCGTGGGTCACACATTACTAGTATTCTTGTTATTCTTGGAGTAGGTTCACGACGGTAGTGCACTGGGTGGGGTTCGAACCTGCAACCACTTGATCGCAAGTCCGACGCCTTAGCCATTACGCTACCGCCGCTTAAACACTTGCTTGAACACATCGAGTGCATAATTTTGTATGGTTGCTAGGAATACAACATAGTCAGCCCATGTTAAAGTTAATTAACTAATATTCTAATCGCTTTACACAAACACAAATAAAATATTCTTTTCAGATTCCATTCCTGATGTCCGAGCTCCATAGCGGCGCGCTGTTCAACTCCCCCCCCCACAAGAAGCAGAAGGTGGCTCACGAGAACGGAGACCAGTGAGCACCAACTTAGTCCCCAACACCTTCATCTAACAGCACAAACTTATTCCGGAACAGTTCGCAGGCGAACCCAAAGAAAATCGGCCATGAATATCTTAGAAGTGACGACAGGCAAGAGGTATTCAACAATGATCTGAAGTGAAACGTCGTCCAAGTTATAACATAGACTAGATGACTACTAACTGCGCCCTGTCCTCGCACTCCTTGTATGCGTGATATGTCCTAACTTCATATCTCTATTCCACATAACAATGGTATATCGGGTATACTTAGGATTTTATTAAAAATATATCCAGTAATTGTTAATCAATTTTATTATAGATTATATGAAAATATACTTGGCTGTTTCTGCACGTGGCAATCAAAATGAATCCGTGACTAATCGGATGATTAATCGATTGATCAAATCGCCAAATGTTTTCTGGACACTTTATAATCACATCATTAACTTGAGTAGTTGACTTTGAAGGGTCCTGAGTAAACACTCTTATATTTTATCTTGTAATTTTTATACGGGAACATTATATTGGAATAAGAAGGCATATTGTCACCTTGCCGGTCAAGTATCGAGTGTTCAATGAGTTGTTTTGCTTGCCTTGTGTATCGATAACACTGAGCACATCAGTGTCTGGTGCTTCTATTTATTATCAGTATTTAATTTTATATATTTGTTTAGCTGCTTCATAGTATAGCATATTTAGTTTTATTTATAGGGCATTGCCGTATTTTATGTTCAATCAAGTCCTGTGATAACGATTGTGTGATTCAAACATTCATATTAAGCTATGATACTTTACTAAAGATACATTTTACTTATAATTTAGACGCTTCATTATCCCGTGATAAATACGAGAAGTACTTACACTGATAGTTTTTAAACACATTAACTAGTTTTGGAATGTTTATGACTGTATTTCTACATGTATTTCAAGCGTGCTAAGCTTCACCGTCGCCCTTTTTATATTAATTTAGCACGGCTAAGCGTTAACGGTCTTGTGTCTGGAGTATATTTACAATATATCGCTGTTATAGGATTTAACAAGAATCAGTCCAATCCCTTTCTTAAAAAAAAACGCGTTTATTTACCCAAAGAGAAATTTACTAAATTTATTATTATTAAAAAAAATGTACCCGCGTAATTATTTGAGCCTGAATATTTTTTCTATATCAGAAAATCAAATCAAATCATTTATTTGCATGAGACAGGTTTAGGGCTGGTATAGGGTACATAATAATTCGTATACATCTAATTTATTCCTTCAATCTTATTTTGCCCTCTTGTTCATATTGGTTACAATGACACCCTCTCCGTTAAGAGGCTTACGTGAAGAAATGGGTTTAACAGAAAGAGGCTAAATCACTTGCGCTTATTAATATCTAATTTATAAAATTGGATGCTAAACAGTCCAATTTGATTTCTTTGTTACACATCGATCATCATCTGCCTTTGATACTGCCACATTCATAATTGTAATATATATTCACAGATCTACATAAATAATTAAGAAAACTAAAATGGTTAATGAATTGCTTTCTTCTACTAACGAAATAATAATATTTAATATGTAACAATATCTATTCGAAACATTCTGGTTAAGTTAATGTGACCATTGAAGCGGAGTAACGCAGAAGTACTTTACGTATTGACTGATTCTTGTTGTCCAATTAATTGCACACGACATTCACATTCCTCAGTAGATAGAATCTCGCACTTTAATGTTAGGTGTATGAACATAGTTCATTATTTTATTTATCTGCACTATTATTACATGAATATCAATATTAATCTCAGTATTCACATAGTATTTACGACAGTATTGTATTACTGTTATCGTTGTTTAGTTAATGTTCAGAATTTAAGCTCACGTGGTGAAGATATTTTAGTATGGTTACGAATGTTATAATTTTAAATATGAAAGCTTGTCGCGCTAAATGTTATATAAGTATTGGTTGTGTGATAAGAATGTATTTTCCTGACAATCAGTGGGGTGAGGTGCGAGGGGTTTCCACATGCACAAAAAAAAGCTTAGATGACTGTCAAGTCAAACCTGTATCTTTTTAGTCCACGTCAAAACTGTAGGATCAGTACATTTTTGTATGAAATACTAAGGTTAAGGTTATCAAATCATTCACTTAACTGCGACTACATTTTCACAGTATTTAAAGTTACTTTATTGACTGACTTGTGAAATAATTTATTTGAAGCAATAGCATTGACCCAATTAGCGCGACAAGGTTTTCGGAAACAATTAATTCAACAATCCTAAATTTATTTTATTCGTTTAGTACAGGGCTTAAATAGAAGCTTGTTTTTAAAAAGGCATTTTATTTATTTTATTCATATTTTAGTTTCTTATTTCAAACTTATGTTCAGGTGAAGGAAACTTTAATTACTTTATTGTATCCTGTGTGCGACTATGTTAAATAAAAGTATTTTTCAAAGAAATTGTTATTTTATTTATCACATTTACAATTAGTTTCTTCTGGTAAGCCTGTAATGTATTGATATGATCACAAGTTCCACAACCTCATTCCATCGTTCGGGATTCAGTTTTTAGAGAAACGCTTAAAATCTTCACTTTTATAACGCATTTAGGGTTGGCCCGAAACACCTATACCTTCCTTCTAAATTATTCTACTCAGCGCTAGTAGCTGCTTATGGGATTCAACGAAGAAACCAAGAACGCTATGAATTACTGTTTTGGTATGTGCCTTGGGGGCAAGCCGGGGCCTGCGCCCGGGGCACGGGCCCCGGCTTGCCCCCAGTAAAATACCTTTTTTGGGCACCTTTTCAACACATGTTCAGGGTCGTCTGGCACTATTGTCAAACTAAAATGTCTGGCACTTTTATTTTTATGTTAAATAATAAGTCTACTTTGTATTTCTTTGTCTCATTCGACCTAAAATACCTTTTTTGGCTGAAATATTTTGCAGTATTTGTACCATGCGCAGTACCATTGAGTGCCGATTTGGTCGGCCAGACCTTCCATTACGATGATATGTTACGCCGATATGTAACACGATATGGCCGTGAAATTCGACCAGCCGTGCGATTTGTAACCTAAGCAGTAGTTGCAATCAATTAGTTAATTGTCTGTTAATTATTAATTATTTTGTTAATTTTAGGTCCTTTACACCTATCATAGCTTTCCTGTTATTTAACTTATATAACTTTGACTTTTCAATGGGGGAGTATTGTAAGCATTATTATTAGTCTCAATAGCATACTAGGTCACCTGAATAGCAGCGACCCCAATATCATTAATTATTATAATATGTATTTCCTACTGAGCAAGCGAAATGATTGTTCCATGTGTGTATAAATGTTAGCTCACATATTAAGGTATAAATACTAACAAAATTTACTAACAAGACAAGTATTAAGAAAGTATTAAAGAGATACGGAACACGCCACCACAGTAGTTTCTGAATGGTATTCAAGTTTTACTGTTCAAAATATAAAACGACCTAAAATCCTTCCCAAAATTCGTTACGAGCTCTTATGTTATAAAGGAAAACATCGAAAGGCAACCTAAAATTAACAAAATAATTAATAATTAACAGACAATTAACTAATTGATTGCAACTACTGCTTAGGTTACAAATCGCACGGCTGGTCGAATTTCACGGCCATATCGTGTTACATATCGGCGTAACATATCATCGTAATGGAAGGTCTGGCTGACCAAATCGGCACTCAATGGTACTGCGCATGGTACAAATACTGCAAAATATTTCAGCCAAAAAACAAAGATTTTTTGGCAATGTTTGTATACAAACATTGCCAAAAATTGTCCATTTCGGACAACTAAAGGATGCAATTAGTGTATTAGACTTTTTCTACCCAATAACATTCATCATAGTTGAGTATCGATAAGCAAGTAGGTACGACGTTAGGTAGGTAGGAAGTCTTACTCGACGTTTACCTACCTCTGTGGTTAAAGTTTCAGTCATTATTTGAACTGACCCAATGTTTACGTCTCGAGTTTTAGTTTACGTTAATTATGAGCTTTGCGTTAAAATCAAAAGAACCGCGGCTGTCGCTTTGTAGCTATAATAGCTACAAAGCGACAGCCGCGGTTATATATATAATTATTAAATATTCGCCAAAATTATATTTTATTACAAACTTTAAAAGTATTCAATGTTCATAGTTCTGTGTTAGTGCTGCATCATCAATTCGTTAAGTTAATCTGTACTAAACTACTACTAAATACTTACCTATAAAGCTGTGACAGTGCACAAGCTACGATAAAATAAGCACAAGATAAAATACTTTATCGTATCTTGTGCGTTTGCTACACCGCGTCAATTCATCGTCGCCTCGACAAATCACCGTCGCGGCGTCAATTCATGGTCGCGGCGCCAAATCACCCTTGCGGTGCCAAGTAACCGTCGCAGCGCCAGTTCACTGTCGCATCTCTAAATCACCGTCGCGGCGCTTAATCAACACCGCTGCGCCCAATAACGGTCGCGGCGTCTGTCCACTTTATACGTCCCGGCCTCTATTTTTCGTCGCGGCGCTAAATGGCCCTCGTAGCGCCAGGTAACCGTCGCGTTGAATTGACGCCGCGACGTTTAGTCAGCGCCGCGCGGTTTCATGGCGCCGCGACGAAGTACTGACGCCGCGATTGTACTACAGTGTTTATTAATTAGAAAAAGCTTCAGAAAGACTAAACGAGCACGAGGCATCTCAAATGCACAAAGAGTGTGTGATTGAGTGGAAAACTAGAGTACAACAAATTAAATCATGCCAGGGTATTGATCAAGAGATTGAGCGAGTAATTCAAACAGAGAAAGAAAAATGAAGACAGATCCTACGTATTGTTATGGATCTGTATCTATAAACAAACTGTCGTTCATTTCGTGGAGGCCACAAAGCCCCTAGCGAGCTCACCACACCACACTGTCCTCAGCCTAGTCAAGGAAACTTCTGCAATTAAATTTACCTGCTCTCCAAACATAATTCAACTCTTTAAGTTTCAATTACAAAACTTAAAAAAGGGACAAGTATATAAATATGATACTTGTCCCTTAATATAATTCTTTAATTAATATAATTCGGTAATTTAATTCTGTATTGTCTTTGGGAAATCCCAAAGACAATACAGAATTAAAGTACCTATTGATATAATGGCAAAAACAGTTAAAAATAGCATTCTAAACATAAACTTAGTAGTAATATTAAGTTTATGACTCTAAACGACATCAAAGAAGCTACACAATATCGTTTAACTACACTCCAAATGTGTCGCATACAGAACAAATGAGTCAGGTCATTCACTATGTAAAAGAAAGTTTTATTGAATTCATAGAAGTTGCTGGTAAGACAGGAAAGTACATTTGTCAAAAGATTGTGGAAAAATTGATATTTGATGATTTAGATATTAGACAATGCAGTGACCAATCTTATGAAAATGGGTCCAATATGGCCAGCACCTATAACGGAATGCAAGCCAGGATTGCAGAAAGAAGATTTAAGACAAAGTAAAATGTTTGGCAATTTTATTTTTATGTTAAATAATACTTCAACTTTATATTTCTTTAAATTCATTCATTCATTCATTAATTCTTCATTCGATCTAAAAGACCTTTTTTGGCTGAAATATTTTGCAGTATTTGCACCACGCGCAATTCCATTCAGTGCCGAGTTGGTCAGCCAGACATTCCATTTGATACTTGAATGGTATTTAAGTTTTACAATTCAAAATATCTATCGGCCTAAAATACCTTCTCAAAATTCGTTATGAGCTCTTACTCTATTACTTTTAAAGCAAATGATAAATAATCTGTAAAAGGCATATAAACTTCGGAAAGTCGAGAAATGGTCGGGGATTGTTTGCCTGGACTCCTAATGTAGGCCGAATTTAATTTTTTTTTTAACGCGCTACGCTGCTAATATTAAGGATCACCGTGCCGGCCTGTCCGACATAATATTCTCTATTAGATATAATGAGCAAGGTTGTGTATAGGCATGTTATAGCAGTACGAAACGAGATCGGAAGCAGTGTCTTGTATACTTCAACCAATCTAATAGCAAGCACGCAAAGCTAGTTTTTTTTTTATAGACAACTCCCGCATTAGGAATTACTTCTGTGTCGCGGAGGACGGTACGGATTCAAAGAACACCCAGACTCGGGTGGGAATCACTAATCACTAGGCCAACAGGCCAGTCATATTATACTATAATTTATATTATACCTCGTAGAAGTCAACCATATCAAAGTTAAGCGGCGTGTTTGCTGCATACTGAATTATGGAAAACCCTTTAATATCAATATTCGAAATCAAGTTGATCAACGATAAGTTTTATGTAGCGGACGGACGTTGTAAAATAAAATGACGGTGTCTGATTAATCTTCTTTATTTTCAGTTAAGCATAGAATAGTTACAGTATCCCAATTTCTCCAGTCTAATGTGACAGTATGTCTCAATCATCACCGAGTGGTTCACAGTAAACCCTTAAGTAACGTAGGTTATTGGTGTTTAGAATACAAGAATACAGACGAAAATGAAATACAATAAACCAACATACCTTATGTAAAATCTAATTATTCTTCCTTACCGTAAACGGGGAATATTACATGCGAGTAACTAAAAGTACTTAAAAACTAAGATACATAGTTTTGTTCTAAGTTGCGAAATGTAACCGTTTTAACAATTCCTCTTATAACTATTTATAATTGTTAAAATGTCACTTGTCATGCAGTTAGTAAGATTTTATACATATTACAAAATTTTTGGTAATAAAACATTTATATTAAAGAGCTCAAACTTAACGTTTGACAATACAACGTGCCGTTATAGTAGATAATATTTAAAATGACAAAATATCAGAACAAATAACAATGCAACATCTATTCGCTGTGATGTCTGTACGACGCCGGGCGAGCGCCCGCGCACACTTGGAATGTTACTAATTACATCTAAAGCGTTAATAGTACCACAATACTGTCGCTTAACAATAATTAAATACTTAACCGTATAAATTATACAAAAGAACCCCTGCAGGCGGGCCTCGCCGCCAACAACACCATTTAACATCGGCAACACAACGGTAAAATACAATATAACGGGCAACGACAACACATAGGTATTTAGGTATATTTAATAAACCGGCGCCGTCCGGTCTGTTCGTCGGGAACGACTCTCGACACTCGACGCGGAGCTCGCGAGCGCTGCGATGTTCCGGCGAGAGTTACGTGTATAATATCGGTGCAAAATGTCTAATAGATAGGTTCTACGCACTATTTAGAATAGTTAGTGGACACTTGAGCGCGCACCGCCGTACGATTCCATTACGATAAATATTTTTTTATATAATAAGTCTTTTCTTCTACATTAACAATAATTTGTTATAATATAACTGATGTATTTTACGAGTTTTTATTCTTTTTTAATTTGTTTATAATGTACATGATTTTAAATTTGTTTCAGTGCTCAATATTATATATTTTTTTTTTATAAAATTCGTTGGCTACCTAAACGAGTGGTGTTTAGCTATGAAGGACGACAGAATCTACAATAGGGAACGGAGTAAACTATACATTTAGTGCCACGAATAGAAATATTTAAAGAGTTTTGTCGCCGGTCGTGGCACTAACTGTAGAAGCGTTGGAATGGAGCGTGGCATTGACATAGTGTAGAGGCTAATTGTTATTTTACAAATTGAAATTCGTTGTGTAAAATATGTAGGTATTTTGAATAAGTGATCGTATTAATTAGACAAAATGAAGTTAGTTACCTCCGGGAGGCAGGTAGGTGAGGGATGTGAGGGATATGCCGCGCGCCACTCCCGTGTGTGGTGGCTACTTGTCTAGCTTATGTCTAGGCGCTAGGGAATACACTAATATTTGATAAGGACTACAATACGTCCGTCGGACCGTCGAGCGGCCGGCGACGTCTCAACTACGTTTAATTCCTTACGTGCCTTTCATTGAGCAGATCACCTGTCTCGCATAATTACAATACATATCACTACTATATATTTTATTGCTCAAAAAACATAATGATTTGATGGAGAACGCGAGCGTCTACGGTGAATGTCCCTCGTCTCGGTGGCGACCTCTGGCGTCGACGCTCGCGTCACCTTTCTCACAGAAAGGTTCAATAGCCTACTATAATAATTTCAAAAATATTAAGTCTTATAATATGTTCTCGTATAGTACATAAATGAATAATTTGTTTAATTTATGTACAAGAAGCGTATCCGGCCCCGCTAGGTCGGGCCCGGTGGAAGTGATTCTAAATGTTAATAGGAAAAGTGAATCTGCTGTTCCCTACCTAAATATTAGCGTTATAGTGTGACGCGCTTTAACGTACTGAGCACCAATGTTGGCTACTTGTCACAAGCACTCATCGTCCAGGAGTGTTCACCAGTTACTCCGCTGGCAACTTTCCGTGCCTTGCAATTCCTTGATAGCAATATATAACTCAGATCTATGTATATATAGGTATATATGTACAATTTGTCAGGAGTCGTGGAATGTTGAGGTCGTACAAAGGAGGTTAGGTTTAAATGTAGGTATGTTTATTTCGTTATGAATAATTTGGATAAGTGTTTCGAATGTAACTTAAAATTTGTTTTTCTAACATAACATATTTTATATAATCTCTTCGTAAAAGTAATACATTGTGTATAGATTTAGAAGTAAAATCACCTCGACGATTAAAGTTTTCTGTCTTTTTGGCTGTTCGAACGTAAAAAATATATTGTAAATTAACGAATCTCGGTAAGAGTGTAATTTTTTATACAGTAATTATAAATATTTACATATTTTTATTGCTGCATAATGTTTCTTCAGTTTTCTCTAAAATTTCGCTTTAAAACCAGTTTTCGTGGTCAAAGTGATCGCGTTGGTTCCGCGGCTGCTTTCTTATTACGGCTACAATTTTCATTAATTAACGGCCATAGTGTATATTATATATATACTTCTATTCACAGAAATATGAGCCAGTAAGTATTTACATGAAGTTTGAATGCGGAATAGAGAGGCGAGTTCAGTGATGCGTGTGTGGGGTATGTGGGGTGTGTGGGGTGTGTGGGATGTGTGGGGTGTGTGGGGTGTGTGGAGTGCGCGGGGTGTGTTGGGGGCGGTGTCGGGGCTTGTGTCAGTTGAGCGGGAGACAGAACATGTGCTGCAGCAGCGTGGGCTTGCGCGCCGGCAGCTCCGAGCACACCGAGTCGTAGTCCGACGACGACGACTCCGCGCCGTAACCGTATGCCTGACAACAATACACACACCTATCAGTCTAAGAAGTCAGGCAAGTTCGAGAATATGGGATATCCATATACAGCAAAACATACTTCTACGCCATCTAGCGAAGACGAGCTACACTACACAGTTACTACTGATCCTGTATCGCGCAATGAAAATAAATAAAACTTTCCAACGTCAAACATCGGGCCGCGATCCGCCAGGCATAATAGCCTAGCCAGGCTGCCCCCCTCTCCGATACAAAGGGAGGATTCTCTTTGTATCGTAACACCCGTATGGAGAAAACACACATTATAAAAAACTTTGAGCCCGATTGTGAATCTATTACCCACTAGTGATAGTTGAACTGTTTTGTTGGTCAGTATACGAGTCGCGTTGTACCTGCAAGGGGTCGTGGTAGGGGTGCAGCAGACAGGCGTGCTGTCACACGCAGTCCTCCAGGGACATGAGGAGCGGGTTCACGTACTCGAAGCCCTCGAATTCCGACTGGTCGATGTCGGCAATCACAGTACTGAAATATACAATAGAATATTTAAAAACTAGTTCATCAATGACTAATAATACTGCCTGTCTTCGGACTTGAATCAACGTTACAAAGTGGAAGTCGCTTTATTTTCGTATTGTCTTAATTTGACATTATTTTAACTTTAACAATTTTTAACTCTCAACTAAGGAGTCCTATCGGAAATAAATTACGAGTAGATATACTCACTAATAAATAGATAAGATACTATTTTTTAATTTGATTTAGTTTCATTTAATTTGATTTAATTTAATATTTTATGATTATTTATTTTATGTTTATTTTTATAATGTTATAATACTCTGTATTTTCTAGTTTTATATAGCGAACGTCGTGAAACTCTGTAATTGGTTTAAGAATTTAATTTAATGTAAATTACTTATGTATAATGTAAAAAAGCTATTGAGTTTCCTATCAATAAATAAAACTCTTTTTCCAATTTGAAAAGAATCATAGTAGGTAATTGTTGACCAACAATATTTGAAATCATACAATTTTATATAAATATTTATATTTACATATCTTTTTTATTCAGATGTCAGAGTAGATTATATGTAAGAAATAAGAAAAAGCTTTACAAAAAATATCATCTTATAAATAGCAATGTAACTAAAAAGAGTTACTAACTCGTTATCAGGCGTGAGATGTACGGGCTCGTCGGTGAACTCCGGAGGGAAGTTGGCGAGGTCGCGCTCTCCCTCCAGCCGCGGTTTGAACGGAGGGACCACCTGCTTCTGCTCCAACTGATAACGAGGAAAAAGATACGTATGTATTCCAATTTTACAAATTATGCAGAAGAATTTTACTATTGGAAAACGTCTAGAAATTAACTTAAATTACATAATTTTAGACACAATTACGTGAATCACCTTTAAGTGAAGTACAATAACAAGTTGGACAGTTGAGATCTGTTTGTTGGCTGCAGTACTTGTGTCAGTCAAGTAGTACAGGCGGCAGGCACAGCTGATATTGTATGTATGAGCCTGTTATGCTATAACCGTATCACTGACGAGGTATATGACGTGCCATATGACCACTGCGTTGATTTATTTATAAGGATATTCCCATCGGAAAAGAGTTGTCAAATTGGTATGCTCTTGGCATGTCAAAGTAGAAGTTTAAAGAAGAAATGACTTATATTTAACTAGCACTTTAATCGTGGGAGAGTCATGCTTCGGCACGTATGGGCTGCCTCAACCGGAGTGGCTTCACAGAAAGCCGGCAGTGAAGAAATGATTGCATTGCTTTTTGCCGAGTGAACGAGGTTACCGGAGGCCTTTTACCCTTCCCCCCCTCTTCCACCCTTCCCTACCTCTCCCCCTCTTCACCCTTACCCTACTCCCACCTTAAAGGCCAGCAGCGCACTTGTGACTTTTGAATTGCGGGTGCCCATGGGCGGCGGTAGTCATTTGCCATCAGGTGACCCGTCTGCTCGTTTGCCCCCTATACCATAAAAAAAGGAAACCGGCCCGCCTTCGCACAGGTAGTACAGAGACATCTTCAACAATCATCATCATATTTCAACCAATTTACACAAAACCTTAACAAATTATACACTTAAACCTTCCTCATGAATCACTTTGTCTATTGGTGAAAACCGCATAAAAATCCGTTCAGTAGTTTTTCAGTTTATAGCGAACAGACAGACAGACAGACGCGGCGGGGGACTTTGTTTTATAATATGTAGTGATGAGAGGTTGGCACAAACAGTTTGTCAATTACATACCATATTAGCGACGCGTGCTCCTGCAACCGACGCGATAGGACGCTTTACCGCTTGATTAAGGGCAGTCGGGGTCCCCGAAATACACGTGAGTGAAACCATCATCAAGTAACTACCTTTTCCCAATTTCCATTGGGGTCGGTACAATATGTAACACTGCCAAGGGTTTTGGCTTTTTCTTTTATAGCAGGCTCCTGCCTGACGCCAACCCTCCTTGGGAATGTAGTCGTTTTAAGACGGGAAAGAAGGAAGAAGGTAATTTTTTATAAGGAAAAATGGGTAGGGAGAGGAACCCAGGGTAAGAGATATCGCAAGTCTCGGACGGGAAATGGGACTAACACTGCAATAGCTCGCAGCCGGGGTCGCGTACCCCAATGTCCTGTATTTCCTGTGACTGAAGAGGACAAGAACACCAACTGATCGTGGATGAAACCATCTATTTCTAATTAAAATGACATACCATTTCCCACTCGATGCTCTTGAAGAAGGGATGGTTGACAATGTCGAGGAATCCGTTTTCTCCGCAGCCGAGCCGCTCCGCAGGGTTCTTGTTGAGGAAGCCCTTCAGTACTGACGCCGCCTTCACCGACAGCGACCGGGGGATACGGATCGTCTTCTCTAGAATCACCTGGAGAGAGGTGTATGGATGTTATGTAAGTTTATTTCGTCACAGTGGCGTAGCCCCCTCTCCCCTTGAGGCCCGTGGCTAATTCATCGGATGGGGCCCTGCCTTAGGGTGCCACCACACACATCGATCGATGATAGAATGGATCAGTTCAGGTAATCAGGCGATCATCAGTTGTTACCACACCAATCGGTCTGAAAAAGCTACCACACCAGTCAATCGATGATGGCATCGATCGATTGCTGTGCTGGCACCCTTAATGTAAGAATGTAAAAAAAAGAAATGTAGGTTATTAATTAAAGAGACAGGTTGCAAGACATTGAAATAGTAAACAATTTCTTTCATTGCAAAGACACGCGATCTCAGTTGATTAATGATTTTGTCCAATATACGATAGAATGCGTTTATTTTATAGAAGTTTTCGGGATCTTAGAAACATTAACGCTCTCAAATTCCATCAAAATTACCTTTCTCTGAAGAGTTTTAGGAAATGTAAGGCTGATGGAACATTTTTAACCGACTTTAAAAAGGAGGAGACTGGACCGGAAAGGAGGACTGATTTTTATGTGTATAAAATCATATCATATCATAGAATTAACAAGCAGACTAAAGGGATTTAATAGCTTAAGTTATAAATGATGAGAACTAATAACAAAGATATATCTACCCACTATATACCTAGTCAAAAACATTTGTTTTAAATTAAATATAATACACAACAACGAACAGAAAGCGTTGAATCTAAAATTGAAAATTAGAATTCTATTCTGCAAAAAGTACTGTAGACACAGATTTACGTATATTTTACACATACGTTTTATCACTATGTTATTCATAAAATCTTATAATCGATTGACTTGCAATGTTGATACAATGTTGCATTTCAATAAGACGTAAAAAAAAAACAAAAAAAGGACAAGAACATTGAGCTTTAGCAACTAAATTATACTATTCTATTGTGTATTTACCTGGAACAAGTAATCCTCAGTATTCTGATCGGGATTATCTGCCGCCTGCGCGATGTCGAAGGGCGAGCGGCCGGCCAACATCTCGTAGGTGAGTACGCCCAGCGCCCACCAGTCCACGGAGAAGCCGTACTCCTCGCCGCGCAGGATCTCCGGCGCGATGTAGTTGGGGGTGCCGCAGAACGTCGACGTCGTGTCCCCGGGACGAACACCCTCCTGCAAACGTGTCATGACAGTTAGCGACGGATCACTCAATATTTCTATACAACAAATTATAAAAAAAAACCGTGATATTTACATCGTATATTATTATTTGGGTTAGAAAGCACCTTTACTACACAGTAGACAGTGTAGTGTTGTATTTCTGCTGTTCTATGAGAGATATGGGTATATTTTATCAAAACATACTTTAGCCCCATCTATTGAAAACGAGCCGAACTACATAGAAGCTACTGATCCTGTATCACGCAATGAAAAATTCTCGCCTCGATCCCAACATCGACCCGTCGCCGATTGAAACGTCTTGGGTCTTGAAAAGCACATCATTTA
Organism: Euplagia quadripunctaria; assembly: GCA_963859945.1. Classification (NCBI taxonomy): domain Eukaryota; kingdom Metazoa; phylum Arthropoda; class Insecta; order Lepidoptera; family Erebidae; genus Euplagia; species Euplagia quadripunctaria. The sequence goes on from OY982572.1 coordinate 3,937,624, forward strand.
AATAAATCGAAGTGTTTGACCTAGTGGTTAGTGACCCTGACTGCTTCGCCATAGGTCGTGGGTTCGATTCCCACCCGAGTCTGGGTGTTCTTTGTGTCCGTTGTTTGTATGTTTCTAAAGTCCCACGCGACACAGGAGTCATTCCTAATGCGGGACTTATCTTTTTAAACAAAAATAAAAAAAGAAGGTAAATTAATATGAACCGGTTTATTAGTAGGAAGAGATTTAACAAAACCTAGAAAGATAAGCAACTTCAATAATAAAAGTAAGGTAGCGAGACGTGATACGAGATTAAACGTTTGAAGGATGAATGTGTTTCCAGCCGCGTTACGACAGGGATCGATCAGTATTTTTATCGGTTTTGTTCGTATGCAATGACATAAGATATGGCTGACATAATGCAATTCATTATACCGCAAAGAAACCTGACACGCGATTTGAAAACTTTCGATACGCCATTACTTCTAACATAGTTTTGTTTTAACATTTTTGAAATATTGTTGAATGTCCCTCGTGGTCGAGCAGCACGTTGTCGAGCTTGAGGTCGCGGTAGATGACGCCGCGTTCTTGCAGGAAGTGAGATCAGTTACCTTGCACATGCCGTAGTCCGTGAGCTTGATGTGTCCCTCGTGGTCGAGCAGCACGTTGTCGAGCTTGAGGTCGCGGTAGATGACGCCGCGCTCTTGCAGGAAGTGAGATCAGTTACCTTGCACATGCCGTAGTCCGTGAGCTTGATGTGTCCCTCGTGGTCGAGCAGCACGTTGTCGAGCTTGAGGTCGCGGTAGAGGACGCCGCGCTCGTGCAGGAAGTGAGATCAGTTACCTTGTACATGCCGTAGTCCGTGAGCTTGATGTGTCCCTCGTGGTCGAGCAGCACGTTGTCGAGCTTGAGGTCGCGGTAGAGGACGCCGCGCTCGTGCAGGAAGTGAGATTAGTTACCTTGCACATGCCGTAGTCCGTGAGCTTGATGTGTCCTTCGTGGTCGAGCAGCACGTTGTCGAGCTTGAGGTCGCGGTAGATGACGCCGCGCTCGTGCAGGAAGTGAGATCAGTTACCTTGCACATGCCGTAGTCCGTGAGCTTGATGTGTCCCTCGTGGTCGAGCAGCACGTTGTCGAGCTTGAGGTCGCGGTAGATGACGCCGCGCTCGTGCAGGAAGTGAGATCAGTTACCTTGCACATGCCGTAGTCCGTGAGCTTGATGTGTCCCTCGTGGTCGAGCAGCACGTTGTCGAGCTTGAGGTCGCGGTAGATGACGCCGCGCTCGTGCAGGAAGTGAGATCAGTTACCTTGCACATGCCGTAGTCCGTGAGCTTGATGTGTCCCTCGTGGTCGAGCAGCACGTTGTCGAGCTTGAGGTCGCGGTAGAGGACGCCGCGCTCGTGCAGGAAGTGAGATCAGTTACCTTGTACATGCCGTAGTCCGTGAGCTTGATGTGTCCCTCGTGGTCGAGCAGCACGTTGTCGAGCTTGAGGTCGCGGTAGAGGACGCCGCGCTCGTGCAGGAAGTGAGATTAGTTACCTTGCACATGCCGTAGTCCGTGAGCTTGATGTGTCCCTCGTGGTCGAGCAGCACGTTGTCGAGCTTGAGGTCGCGGTAGATGACGCCGCGCTCGTGCAGGAAGTGCAGCGCGAGCGAGATCTCTGCCGCGTAGAACCGCGCGTGCTCCTCCGGCAGGCGGCGTTGGCGTTGCATGTGGAACCTGGTCACAAAAAAATTCTGCCTTAGGAAATATTTAACCATTTTATTGCTAAAACAATTCTTGCAAGGTAAATTTTTGTTTGCCTGTGAAATAATAAAAATGACAAACAAATTGATGTCCACCAGTGTACTATTATCATTTAATTAGCTCTGAGTACTTTGAAACAACAAGTAACGCGCATGCATAGGTGCGCGCGTTCTTGAGCGTGTGTGTGTTGTGTGTACACATGCCTACATATATACACACATACATGTACACACACACACTTGCAGACTAGATATGCAACACGACGTAGGACACATCCAACGTAACGTGTTTAGGAGTTTCCCTTTTATAAAATCTTTCATTCTTTAAATCCCAAAGTGTTGAGCCGGGTTGAGGGCAATAGAGTTGTAAAAGGTTACATCCGTGGGGACCAAATTTTATTTGGTAATTTGTGGGTAATACGCCTTTGCCTACCCCTACGGCATCCCCGGTTTTATTTTTAGTTTATGGGGTCAAGTAGATTAAGAAATACAACAATATCGTTTTCACTTACATTAAGTCCCCGCCTCTAACGAACTCGATAACAAAGAAGAGACGACTCGGCGTCTGGAAGCAGGAGTGGAGCCCCACTAGGAAGGGATGGTTGGAGGCGGTCTCGAACACGTGCTTCTCCGTCTGAACCCAGTCGATGTCCTCGTCATCGGTCACCAACGCTTTCTTGATCACTTTCATCGCGTATACGCGTTTTGTGCGTTTTAGTTCTACCATCAGCACCTGGGAACAAGTGATGAAGTTTATGTATATATGTAAATACATATATGTATTTAAATGTATGCTTATTCTTATTCTACATTGTTCTGCATCTTACATAAAATTATGTAGGATAAATAATTGTAGAGAAATATTTGAAATGAGAATAAGCATATGTACGACAACTAATATAGGTGAATATAACTATAGTAAGCGCTGTGCTACCTGAATTGCACTTTATTGTGTTGGAGCAAGAGTCGCTATTTATTTAAATGATTTTGCGGAGTGGGACTTCTGTACTGGTACTATTGTGTATTCTGTGGGGCTATTTGTTCTGTGTCTAGGTGTAATTTATCTTTAATATATATGTATTTAGAAATATATAAGTATGTTTATCAGCAGTTTGGTTATAATAGTATAGAGGCTTTGCCTAGTTTGGGATCAGATGATGGGTGGGAGATGTGTCAAGTTATTATTAAGTTATAATAATATATATCTACTTATGTCTCATAAAGTTACCTTAGCATAGGATCCACGTCCGATAACCCTGATTAGCTCAAAGTCTTCAAGCGAGTACTGTCTCTGCGAGCCCGGCTCCAGGTCCTCGGGCCGCGCGGGTGCGACGGGCGCGGGCGCCGGCGGCGTCTCCGGCAGTGGGGGCTCCACCTCCGCCCGGGATCTGGTCACAGGGAAGAAGAATTTGGATAGAATCATGAGAGTAAATTACGTTTGATTATATGCATAGATTGGTCGTACGACAGTAAAAATATTAAGTGTGTCTGTTTATTTATTCTCAAGGAAGTACATTTCTTTTTTCTTTTGTACCTATATTTTTTTTAAATCATTGTCAATTTCTGTTTCAGAAATGTACCTCAATAAGGTACGAATATAAAATCGTTAATTTTTTTACTTAAAAATCGGACTTTGGAACTCTTTCGTGTTTACCGCTTGACATGGTTGATAGTTATCACTGTTCAAAGTAATTTAAAAAATATAATAAGTGTGCTAGAGCTAGATTAAAATTATTAGAAAATAAGTCTTACATCGTCATATCGTTGAATTTCGTCAACATATTTAACAAATTAACCTAACTTGACAACTACAATTTAAAGTGTTGTTTACAGAAACATTTACTCCGCTCGACTGGGCTGGTTATCAAACCGTGTCAAGCAGAAGGTTACGTCAATTATAAAAACAAAATCTTGTTTATAAAAAGGTGATAAAGACATACAAATATATGCGTCACCGCGGAATTCCCGTTATGCGACCCTTCATAGTTACGATTACAAGATGTCAATATTTAAACGGAATCCACACAATCGCAGGCGATACCACGGCTCGCATGTACATATATATTGTATATGTTTAAGCGACTTATTGTTAATCAATATTATATAACTAAAAATACATTTGCAACCTTCGCCATTTCATTGAGTAATCACATAATCAGTTGCTGATACGGAAAGTCCCTGATCCCCTTTTTTAAGTCAACAATATTTTTAGGTGTGATACGTGTTTCAATAAATCTTTTAATCTCTTGCACTGGATCCTTTTTTATATTAGTAACCTCGGACCTCTCTAAAATCGGTCAATGCCTTTCACAATCAAGAAACACCGAATCAAAATTGGTTTGATAATTATATAATATTGATTAGGAACAAATCGCTTTCATTTTCAAGATTTTTTCAGATACACACATATATAGATAAAAAGCTTAATCTCATCTTAATACAAAATTTGATCCAAATCGTTACAGCAGTTTTCGAGATACACGAAATATATATATTATCCAGGGTGTATTTGAAAAAGGAATGTATTTATATAAGAATAGCTATTTTCAAGTTATTAGATAGATAAATATATAATTCAAATGAATAATGAATTGATCATTATTCGGTCGGTCGGTCTTCTTTCAGTCGGTCGGTCGGGCACTCTTTTCTTAGTCACTCGCAAGTCGTTGCTGTCAACCCTTGTTGCCCAGCAATAAAGAGCGCTATCATGCACTCTAAGAACGTTGACTTCGAGCCGAACTTAGGGCCAGGTTTTCTTTAAGTAACCAAACGACTTTACCTGACAGACGACGCCCTCCCCAGGGTGCTTTCTCCATTGGCGTCGTCTTTAACCTCGATGGGGTCAACATGCTCATTGGAGCAGGGCTTCTGCACGAGCTTGTGACATTTCTTATGCACCAGTAGTTTGCACTGGATGCACTTAAAGCCTTGTCGTCCAAGGCCCCAGATGCGGTCTTGGCAGAAGGCACAAAAGGCGCGCTGAAAGAAGAGAAGGATAGTTTACATTGTATAGTTTAATAAATTTACGCTTGACTGATTGCATTTTCAAAACTTGTCCAGTATATTGCCGATGTGGATCCACTCCTAACACAAGCATTCAGCTGGGTTAACAAAAAAATATCTACTAATGACCAGCAGACTGGCTTGTTGGAAGTATCTCTACCTTACAGAAGGTAGCGGTTAACCAGTAACAAGAGTGTGAGAGTAGTGTTTCGGGAAAGCAGCACTTCCCTGGTGAGTTGAGGTGACCCTATTCATCAGCACAAGCTGGTGAGTAAGATAAACGCATACTAATAGGCGAGCCATCCGCTTGTTCGAAAACTTAGTTGTTTAAACAACCCTAGAAGTAGTTACATATTTATTTTATAGGAAAATAGATTTTATTATGGTCATATAATCTTATAAAACATTGTATATCCCAAATGAATACATTATTTCTTTTATAACTCACAGTTGAGAAACTTTACGACCGGCGTTAAACATACAATGTGTTGTCCACCGCTGTCCTGTAGAATCTATTGGCGAAACGCCGAGAAGTAAACAGAGCTAAAATAATTGAGTTAGTGAATTGAGAATCGAGTTAAGGTGTAACGTTACATATGGAATTGACGTTGAGCGTTGAATGGTGAATATCTTTTGTCGTTCTTTATCAGTGGCTATCTGTAATGCCATAGAAAAGGACATCGATTAGCTGTGAAGACAGTTAGTAGGACAGCTTATTTGTCGCTAATTTTACCTATTCTTAAGCATCACTTAGTTTTTAGGAAAAACGTAGGTACTGTATGGATAAAAAATCATCATAAATCGTCTAGTGTCCTATAGTGATTAATTTTGGAAAGGGAATCTGGTAGGAATCCGGATTCGGTTCTCTATGACAGCCATTTATTGACTGGTTGATTATATTCTTAACAAGAATGGAAGATAAACTTCAATGTGAGTAAGAAATTTAGCACAATTAATCATGAAAATTGTAGAATAGACAGATCCTATATCTAATACTTACTCTATTAAACCGTTTGGCTTGAAAAATATGTCCATTGACGCGGTATAATTTTCGCCACCGTCGAGCACCTCTCCTGTATATGCTTCCTGAAAGTAAAAATACATCGCAATAAGTAAATTGACGATCGATTTTTTTTATTAGTCTGGAAAACGTCATAAATAAAACTGTAAGAAAACGCACGTCGGTAAAAATAAAAAATAAAGTTTTGAAGTACCTATACTTAGTGCCAAAGGGTTCCGTGTTTTATACACAGCAAAAGCACAATTTCTTATTAAGCAGTTTGATAAATCATGTTCATGGCTTTCATTAAACCAACATGAAAAAATTACTTACTAAAAACAAATATTATTAACTAATAATTTTAAACTACAACTTTTATGCAGCATACTGCGACAAATGTATTTATATAGTATATATATGTATATATAATGTGTAACCTGTAGCTTAGTATATATACATATACATATATATATATATATATATATATATATATGTATTAGGCTACGGGTTACATAAATTTGTGTATTATGTGGAAAAATGTTAGTTTGTACTCCATTTACTGTACAATTATTTAACATAATCTTTAATTGCACCTACTTCTTATTTTCTCTGCATCACCCAATGGTTGACTGGTAGAGAAAAGTAAACTCATATCGTTTGCTAACGGATCACTATTAAAATAAAAAAGGACAGAAAACGCTTTCTGGTTTATTTTATAATTGTATTCAGTTGTTTCCATTGTACGAATCCTTAACTCATTAACATTAATCTATCGACAATATGACAGTGTTTTCAAAGCATGTTTGTTTACTATACCTACTCACAAGGGTTTTTGACAGACATTATTATAGTATATATATTTTACAAATAACCTATTTCATTTCTAGTCGCACAGACATGCTGAATTGCATAAGTAATTTTACGTTATACTCGTAATAATAGTTCTTTGTCACAAAAGTATCGATTTACATAGTCAGTACTTGAAGTCTCCTTTTAAGCAAATGGTTTGCCTGTATCAGGAGACTCAAAACTCCAAACCTTATGTATACTCTATTTTATACATTTATATATTTTCAATCCTTTGAAGAAAATTTTCTACAGAAAGTACAAAAAGGGGTTAACGAAAAAACAGTGTAGAGTGTATTGGCATGTGGCTCGTGAACCGGGATCGAACACTCCCGTGTCACCGGTAACGGTCATTAATCTTCTAGCACGCGATCTAATTGCAATTTGGGGCGAGGCACCGAAGCAAGCGAGGATCGAATGGCGTTCGTAAAGGTAGATGAACTTTCTACGTAATGTATCGCTACATTGGTATATACTTCAGGTATACGTAGTGTCTCGCAGTTTCACTCCAGTTCGTTTATTAGTCAGAGAGTGATGTTATAAAGGCTTCACCATAAACAAGCATTATATATTAATATATAAATAGAAGAAAAAATTACAGACAATTAAACTACAGTGCATTGCCAACTAATTTTAAATAAGATACCACAATGTAACTCAAACGTAAAGTAAAAAAACTAATTAAATTTGCGAGTATGTAAAAAGAAATCTTGAAGATAGGTGTATTTAAATATCACGTAATTTTGATTTTTGTAAAATTGAAATGCGAATAATTACGTGATTTTAGCTTTATCTGATAAAGAAACAGTTCAAATGCTGTGTTGTTACAGTGGTTCATACGATAACAGTTCCTTCATCAGACGAGCTTCATGGATTAGTATATATAACATTGGAAAAATATTAAAACTCGGTTTCAAGATTTAACTCACACATAGTAGTAACGTTCGTTACATATTGGCAAGTGAATTTAATTTTAAGCTTACATAATATAATTCAGGCTGCATACACTTTTAAACATGTCGAATCACAACGAAATTAACACCCACGATACACACACACACATGCAAGACATGTTGCATAATCATAGACACACAGTGGTTGTCAGACGAAAATAAACTAATTAATATCCTAATCACCCGCTCGCTTTGTAGCCTCTTCTAACAATATTATAGGGTGCACGACCCAATTATCGACCATTATATTATTATTTTTTTATTTTGCTGCAGCAAGTACCTGTTAAATACTTGGCTAAAGATAAAGTGCAGGACATTTGAGTGTAGGGGCATGGTATCGAATAGTACTGTTAAGTCTATAGTCGATACGATACTGTCACTTATCGCTGCTATCTTATCGATTTAAAAATATTTCGTTGAATCAAGCTGATTGCAGGGCAATTTATTAAGCAATGTTATGTTGAGTCAACATACACGAATTGCACACTTTATTTATTTTTTATATTTGTGGTCAGCAGTTCGAGTGAGAATTTTGAAGCTAGAACGGTGTTCCCTCAATCCGAAGGCGGCAATTTCTATTTCGGAATCAACTAGTCCGATGTGGAAACACTCGCTTCCTGTACTTTTCTTTTGTGTTGTGTTATCAAACGATATCGCGGATTAATATAATAATACTTTGGGATATATTAAATGGCGCTCCCTAGACAGTAAACTTTCTCACATACCAGTATGAAATTCATATTACATAGATTGATTTAATTGTTTTTAAACTTTCGCGACTTTCATACATATTATATGTGTAACTTGGGACTTAATCGCGATATTATACGGTAGTCACGGGTGACCAGGATCGGTGCAATTCGATAAAAATGTCAGGTAACCAAAAAGGTATTGTACCTTTTACATTACATATTATAAAACAAAGTCCCCCGCCGCGTCTGTCTGTCTGTTCGCAACTACAGAACGGATTTTCATGCGGTTTTCATCTATAGACAGAGTGATTCATGAGGAAGGTTTAGTTGTATAATTTGTTAAGATTTTGTGTAAAATGATTGAAATATGTTGATGATTGTTGAAGATGTCTCTGTTACCCGTGCGAAGCCGGGGCGGGTTGCTGGTCTAATATAGATTGATATGCTGCAATATTATGATTTCCAAACATGTAAGTATATTCAGATTAATTTTTAGGGTTCCTTACCCAAAGGGTAAAAACGGGACCCTATTACTAAGACTCCACTGTCCGTCTGTGTGTCACCTCACATAGAAATAGACCTATTCATTCATGTAAATATTTGCATAAATACAACCCGGGATTTCTAAGGATGCGATCGAATGTTCGACCACCGCCTCAAATAGTCATCATTGAATTGTTTTCTTTTCTCAATAAAAAAACAGCGGGATTATTTGGGAGCGTCGCGTCGTAGATCTTATTTTGTACATACAGTTGTTGTTAGAGCTATGTATGTCTTAAAACTGGCACGTGTTTAAACGTAAAGAGAGCGCCTCAAGCAAATTGGATGCTTAATTTCGTTTTTCTCGCAAAAAATATTTTATAAAGATAAAAGAAGAATTTATTCTAGGAAGGTTATGGGTTTATACATAGAATTTTCAAGATACAAAATGATCTCTAAGTTCTGCTGGGCAACAGGGTAGGTTTGTGAGAACTTCTAAATATTTTCTCTAGGTATATCGAATACTTCGGATTTTGTAAATGTTTAACCCGTGAATGCTGTAGATGGTATCTTGTATAAATTTCTATTTGGCGTTTGTCTGTTTTTTTTTCTTATAGATTACTAGTAACGCGGGTCACATATACTAGTAATCTCGTTAACCCCTCCAGCTAAGCTTAACGCTTGTGTTAGGAGTGGGTTCACGACGGTAGTGCACGAGGTGGGGTTCGAACCCGCAACCACTTGATCGTAAGTCCGACGCCTTAGCCATTACACTACCGCCGCTTAGTATGATAGAATTATGAATACAGTGCATATTACACAAATAAAAGCATCCCCATGACCACCATGTTAGGGCAGAAACTTATACTTTGGGACTATGAGTAAATATTTTTTGGACGAAAAACTCAATCCTGCCCGACTCTGGAATTGAGCAGAGGACCGCAGTTCGAAACGATACAGATGTCACAGAGCAGCTATTTAAGTTGCCGAACGAAGTTAACAAACTTAATAAATAATTATTTGATATATTAAATTGAAAAAGTCTTTATTGCCATTTAAACAGAAATTTGTACTCATTCCGTTTGCAAAGTAAGTTAAACTTAGAAAACAGGCAACAATATCGTTACAACCTCAGCAAACTGTAAAGTTTCTACGGAGACGCATGGTGACGACGTGGAAAGGTTTAAGGTTGACTGGTATTAGATAATGAAGGTGTGCACCCCGCACGGCATTCGATCCAAACCGTAACCCTGACCCTGGTAACAGTGGCTCCTTGGGGCTGTGGGGAAGAAAGATTTTAAAATAATTATTTAGCGGGTTTACTGACTCTCGATTCGTTACGAGGCAGTGTGTATGGTTTGGTATATACGTCCGTTCGGCCAAGCAGACCACTGATCAGAAACTCATAACCTGGTGGTCTTGATGGGAAGAGCAACCTAATAATTTGCCAGAAAACCTACCTACTAGCCCAAGGTGCCGCAGTTAAAACACCCTTTTCTTTAAATGTCTGTCTTTATGTCGTTAAAATGTCTCGGTTTTCCGCTCGATTATACGTGGCTGAGCTTGACTCAGCGCGGCCATGGGTTCGGCTCTGATATAATAAATTACTCATGCCCTCATCAATATGATCCATTACATTAAGAAAAACAAAGGAAAGTAAAAAATGATCAAAACAGAACAATGCCCAGCGTTGACCAATAATCAATCAATCAATTAATCAATCAGCCTTTCATAGTCCACTGCTGGACATAGGCCTCTCCCAATGTGCGCCAATAAGTGATCCCAAAATTTTATATCCTTATCATACTCACGTTAAATATATAATGATAATTTTATGATATTTTTAATGCACCTACTTCCTGTTTTCTCTGCATCACCCGAAGGTTGACTGGCAGAGAATGCCTAACGCATTAAGTCCACATGTGTTCTAAATAAATATCCGTTGAATTGACAGACATCTCTTCTTATGTTTCGTTGGTTAAAAGTATTTATGGCTGCTTTATTTCTAAATCAAAAAGGAACAGCCCTAACTTATGACACCATTCCTAATGTATAAAGTGGTGAATTCATATCCAAAGGTGTGGACAGCGCCGCCCGGGAATCCTGCAAATATTAACTCTCACTTCGGCTGCAAAGTGAAATACTTTCGGCTTCGCTTATATCATATGTATGTATGTACTTAGAAATTGCTGTCAGTGCTCGAGAAAGGTTGTAAGAATGGTGCAAAGCTTAGTCACTAAATAGCCCTTTACATATGAAATTAGTATAATACTTGACTTATTACTACTATTTACTATAAAACCTTAACATTAGTTTTGCAGTGTTAAACCATTCACTGTGAGACTTTACATATTTTGCAATTTTGCACCCAGAACTGAAAACTAAACTATTTTTAAAACTTTGCGAAGGGACAAGAATACGTAGCTCTCAGCAGATTCAAAACTTTAGAAGGAATAGCTCTATCTGATTTAGAACCCTCTAAACTGTTAAGTAAACCCCACAATGAACGAGCATTAGCAGAAATGCACCGATTGGGAAAACTCATCTCTGACGAAAAGTAGACAACGGGAGAGAACCTCCTCCTTTTTTGAAGTCGACCACGAGGGACCACCTGGGAAGTATACCCTTTGAAACAAAAAAATAATTTTCCAAATTGGTTTAAGCGTCTTCGAGTAATCGGTGAACATACATAAAAAAAAAGATTCCGACGAATTGAGAACCTCCTCCTTTTTTGAAGTTGGTTAAAAAAATAGATTTTAAATTTAAAATGTTAACGAATTTCACCCTAAAATAGGGAAGTATTGACATTGTACGTACAGGTTGTACGTCGAAATAGCAAATGTTAATTGAAACAGCACGCTCCGAGTATATTCGTGGAAGCGTAATTAAGGTGAGATATCGAGACTTGCTCGTTCCTCGGTACATCCCTAATGTGCATCAATTTGCTGCATTCTCATGATAATGAGAGCGTGGCAATAGTAATATTGACAAACATGCTACCTCAATATACGTGTTGTGGTTGTGTTGTGTAATACAACAAATAGTAATTTTGTCGAGCGACAGTGAATTTACTACTGCAATAGAGTAAGCGAGGCATGTTACAATGGGTCCTTTGACAATCAATTCTTGTATATTACCCGATATTTGAGAGCGTGCGCGCGTGGGAATGCGTGTGTGGTGCGTGGACGCGTGCATGCGCGTGGGCCAGTAAGTTTAATTTTCTTATCCATCCATTGCGTCTTACCAAGCATCATTAAAAAGTAAATAAAGATAAACTAAAAATAAATACATACTCATAAAATAACTCTTGTTTAGCAATTACAGTATAATTAAATACCTTAATGTTTAAAATAAATCTCCCAATTACCTAAGTTTTTTTTAACCTTTATCTTAATAAAGGTTAAAAAAACAAACTACTTATAGTTAGTACCTACAACATGACTAAAAGTAATTGGAATACCGTGTAGTTATAAAAAAGTGTACTTACTATCTTCACCAGCGCAGGGCATGCCAGGCGCGGCCGGCACATTGGGGAATACTGCAACAACAGAACAATATCATTACTTCTGAATTACACTTCGCCGCAGACAAAAATACGAAATCCTAGTGTACAATATAAAAACGACTGTTTCGTTTATTTCCCTGGGAGCGAAATTGCATTGCTTTACGGAAAAGTAAAAGAAAAATAAGCTATGGTTGGACGTCAGGGACAGCGAGTGTCGCAGACAACGGGCTACACATTGTGATTCTCTACGGTGCGGTGTGCCACAATTGTCCCTAACTACATTATTAGCTGGTTACTGCACACCATTGTACGTTGGATAGTCGACAGTGTTGCTTTTAAAGTGGTTTGTTACTAATGCTATATTAAATATATATACTTATATATATATATATATATATGACGAATGGGACGTCAGGCAAACACGAATGCTTGCTTATAGGCAGTATCATTCATCTTTTTAGGTACATGTAACTATTTTAATGCAAACTTCCATTTTAAAATTCAATAATAGCAACTCAATTACATGCATGGTAGTTCTTGTGATTAAAGATAAATTAAATCTATATTTTCTTTAAAATACATATTATATTCGCTATGTTCGTGACGACAGTGCTAACTTGCTGTTGCAATTAAGGTGGACATTGATAACGGCTATCTCGAGCCACCGTAAGTAAACAAACAAATTTTATTAATTTTAACGTAACCTTTGATGTTTGAATGTTTTTTTTCGATGATTATTAACAATAATATGCTTTTATTTTCAGTTCAAAATAAACCTACTAATTAAAAAAAAAAGTATTGAAACGGGTTCAAGCTGTCGTACACGACGTTGCTTCCCAGCCTCACACGGATATGATATGAATGGGAAAGCAATTTGGTTCTTCCACAACTCAGACAGGGTTGTGAAAGAAGTACGAGTAGAAAATATGGACCACAGAATGAAGTATAGGTTTAACGTATTATTAAGGTTTATTAAACTTAAGTATTTTTTATTTAACTATTACTATTATTATCCTCACTGTTAAAAAAAAATACTGTTCCCGACTCGTAATCTTTATAAATCTAAGTCTCTTGACACAAATTGAAACTGTGATAGGTTTTTATTTACCAAAGCCCCCACAGCACGTAGCAGAAGCTCACGACTATATCGGCTGCCGAACAATAGACCAACGTTTTGTCTCTAACCAAATACGAGGTAAAAAAACCTGGCAGACCGAACGAATTCTCCCCGAATACGCCTCGATAGCACTCGAAAGTGGTTATTCGAAAATTCAAACATCCCAGAGGGAATTCGAAGCCTAATGTTTGTAGTATTCGGACAGCGAAGTGTGTGGAGTGGTCTCGATTCTTGTTAGCATTTTGAGTGCTATAGTGTAGGGAAGGCCTGGACACACAACTACTAAATTCGTTGGGTTGTTTTTTTAAGGTTTTCAAAAGCTGTTTGAACATCGAATGTAAGTTGAGTATCTTTCTCAAATAATACAACTCGTGCAATTTATGCAAATAAATTGGATAACAAGAACACGGTCTTTTTGATGCTGAGCGGTTATCGAAGTCTATAAGTATTTGAACCACTTATAGTGTTCTGGCGAGACTACTCGATTAGAATAGAAACACTAAGTTACTAGTGATATGAAACGTGATCTTTACGTGGCCGTATTTGACCAGCTGTAAAGTTTCAATTTGAGGTAACTTCATATTTTCACAACTAAGTTGTCACACACAAAAACAGGTACCAGCTGTAGGGAAAGTAGTTAAAGGTTCATAAATATGTTTAAAAAGCTTATATTATATCCTCAGTGGACGCGGACTCTATGGTTGTGTGCGTCGACAGCCCACGTCGTGACTGCATCGTTCGTCACAGCAAAATAATCCTTATGCTTGAAGTTTTCCTAGGGTCCGTCGTATGCAGTTGGCTTGGATACGAGGTACGTGTATCGCACACGTGAATTTTGATATATCGTCCTCAGATATTTATTAATAATATAGAATATTTAATATAGTTGTGAAATATTTTTTTGTAAATTGGACGCTAATTCGACACTACCCGGATATAGCATCAGGATATAGGGTCATCCGTCTCGGGCCGTTAGCAGTTGGCGACATACGTCTAGAGGACGAACCCAAGCACTACATCGGATGTGTCGTCACGCACGTACTTGCCCACTAATGCTTAACAGAATGGGATAAACAGGGAACTTGTTTGTTTAGATAGTATATACTTATAGGTAGGATACAAAACTGTTAGGGAAGTTGGTAAGATTACTTCGTTAAAGGAAAATAAATGTCTATATTGTCGAATTCGGGCCGTACACACATGACAGAGAAAGAGTTAATTTTGGTTACAAAATCATTATTGTTGTATTATCATATTTTTATTTAATGACACCTGTAAATAACACAGGTTTTTGTATAAAATGATAAATTCGGAGATCCCGAAAGAGTGGCAGAGGTGTACACCCACAGTGGGCCAGATATTTTTTGTTTAAAGTAATAGGGAACGAGCCTATTGCCGTCTAGACTCTGTGCGGAAAGAGAACCGTCGTAGGATTTGAGGTTGCAGCAGTGCTAAATTACCTTTATACACTGTTACGTCATTATTGTTTACTGTATTGTACAGTATTGTTTACTGTCGAACTATAATGACGTAACAGTACAAAAAAGGTAATGTAACACTACTGCGACCTCAAATCCTACGACTGTTCTCTTTCCGCACAGACTCTACCGATCACGTCTTCACGTTCTCCTATATGCACGCAGTTGTTTATAAAAAACCTAATGTCATCTTGTGTGTGATAGTAACTTATGAGTAAGTTGCCAGGTTTTATACAATCGTATGGCTAAAATTCAATAATGAACAGTGTAGTTTCTCCTGTTGATACATAAAACCATTTCGTACAAATCTTGTATTTTAGACTAAATAGATGTTTTCCAGTAATAGAGAGAATCAAGATATCAGTTTAAGAACGCTACTCGTGACACGTCACGTAATTTAGTATAATTATATTATATACTTAACATTCTAAAGTTACTGTATACCTAAAATGTCTAGTGAACAGAGAATAAATTACGTTGTCCGTTAGCAGAGAAAAACATTCTACATTCAAACAAACGACTGTCCGAAGACAGTTACGTCTCAATTACTTTGCAACTACCCTCCACTTCGTTTTATTTCGCGCTATCCACTGAGTGCAACCGAGTCAAAGTATAATTTTGTGTCCGCCAGCAGCAATGTTACTGCTTTTATTTGAGATGCTGAATAAAGAGAACTTATTTTCTGTATCTTCCTAGTCTGTTCATTTATAAATACTAGAGATCGCGTGGTGGTCGAATTTCGATCATGGTTTATTTCATTGGCCAATATTACTTGACCTGTCATTGTATAGACTTTTGTACTATGACAGGTCAAAATATATACTGTACACTCAAAGCTGTATGTACCCGTTTCTGCATTTTTTTTACTTTGTAGCAAATTTTGTTCAAAAATTTTAGCATCCGTCACTTCTTCTCTGTATAAACTATAAGTGTGCGAAATTTCATACTCCTCCGTCCGCCCAATTTTCGTAAAAAGGGATCCAAAGTTTTCGCTTCACGTATTAATATATAGATATTTCAATCAAATTTGTCTACCCAAATAAAGACTAATTATCACCTTTCCTCAGAGATGGATTATATCTGCCCGTGCATTCTACAGAGTTGGTCGCGAAATGACTACTTTTTCACCTTTCCTTAGAGATGGAATATATCTGTCCGTGCATACTAAAGAGTTGGTCGAGAAATGAATACTTTTAACTGTAAAATATCAAATGTGAAAACACTTCATTAACTTGCATGGAATTAAAAACACCTCTGAAAACACTTTTTCTCGCAGTGTACCCCTATTTTGGAAATCATTTTGCCGGGAAAATGCCAAACATCCTTACAACTTTTTGTCGACCTAAATTAGACCAATTATCGCTTTTCCTCAGAGAATGATTGTATCTACCCGTGCATTTTAAAGGGTCGACGATAGTAATGGTTACACTACTTTATCGTTATCGTAACCATCATTGTTAGATTCTAGTCTGCATTCCAAGATACCCTGGTTCAGGAAAAAGGCGCGCAAGACACGATCACGTCACCTTCTTTGACCAGCAGGTCAATAACAAGCATGTTAACGAGTACGTAAATCTCAACGGGCTTTCTTTTAAACAAAAAGGGTCGTCTTGGTCTTATACAGAAATTTGAACACGTCCATTCCTAACCGTTGTCAGACATCTAAACCTATTATACGGGAGTGTCGAGTTATGTCTATGCCGAAACATGTCCACCGCTCCAAGAAAATACGGATATCTTTGGATTTTTAAGTGGCATTCACTCGCTCCGTTGCGGTTTCCAATTCTAAAGGAATACGTAGAGAAACAGGCAAAATCATTTGTCAGAACTAATGCCTCACCCCGCTCCCCAAAGAAGAGGAAGAGGTATCTTTTAACATGTTTAGACTACTTTGGATGTTACAATTAAATTAAGAACCATACGAGTCTACACCGTGCTGTTAAACTTAATTTAATATGTGTTTGAAGAGTATAAAACATAATTAACATAAAATATGGCGACGACAAAGCTCAGTTAACAATCTCCTGTAAGACTATACTTAATAAACTCGACTTCATTCATTAACATCGTGACTGAAGCACGCACAAAGAAACGTAATCAAATTTCATTTACTAAATAATTTACCTAGAAGAGAATAAAATTGTCTGTAAAAACGAAGCAAATAAAATAGAGGAACAAAGGGAGGACGACAGAGGACGCCGCGTCAAATCCAATCTTGTGGAAGGAAAACAGTGGACCACTTGACGTTGGAACGTGGTGCCCTCACTGTTGTGCTATTTCGAGTTAAATTCGATTTCTTTGTGCCACGACAATTACGATGTCTGTCCGTATCTAATGCGATTGTTTTGTTTCCATAGTGGCGAATTTGTCGGCAAAGTAACTGTTGTTTTTGACGGAGTTCTTATTTTAGAATACCAGTTCTGACGTGGAAAGTTCGCATTATACTTGGTACTACTACTACGACTAACGAACGTACAATGAATTCTCATTCCATTAATGATTTTCGTAGTTGAAACTCCGGACTTGAGTGAATCCTGCCTTGTCTTGGTGAGTAGATATTGAAATTAAAGTACTTCGGACACAGTTATGACGTGTGTTGAAATGTAGATTCACTGTGACAATCGCATAAAAATGCAGTGGCTGAACTTAGGTTAAGTACCGGCACAATGCTCTAAAAAGTAGTCCCACCATAGCGAATTTATGGTAACTAAAAGAGCTGAGAGATCAATTGTTACTCTGTGATAGAGCAAACAAACTCACACTTCTTCACAAATTCTTTTACTATTACATGACGTGCAGTTAGAAAATATACATTATCTTGTATGAGGAGGTAAGCTACAGGAGCTTCATCAAAAAAAAAAAACAAAAAAAAAAAGAGTCTCCAAACTAGTCCAGTATTTATACAAAAACTCTTGATCATTTTTCAGGACAAAAATTTATCGAACAACACTTAAAAACACTTACAGAATCCACTTGATTGAAGGAAATTGCAGGTAAGTTAACTTGTTAACTGTGTCGTTGTTTTGCGTGTGTTTTACTTTTCGGTTAACATTTTTATGGCTACATCCGAACTATGTGTGCCAACTTTCAATAGAAAAATCAATGACCACAATTTTTTGTGAGTGTTACGGGTGAATATTATTGCATTTAAACAAGATATGATTGGGACTCGAAGTTCCCATTAAGTTACATACACACAAAAAATAGAATCATCAAAATCGAGTTACTCTGTAAAAAATTGTATGAGTCTTGTTTCGGAAGTCAAAAGAGACAATCTCGAAAAAACTACTTATAGCTATAAAGCATCAAAAGAGAAAACACTTCATTAAGCTGTATGGAATTCTAAAAAAGTCGGCAATGCCGATATTATGAAAATCCAGCACTTTTTCTCGTAGCGCACCTCTATTTTGAACATCATTATGCCGGAAAAATGCGAAGCATCCCCTGTATTAACAGCTGAACGCATCGCGGATATTAAAAAAGAAACGAAAGCCAAAGGTCATATACAATACACTAGCAGGAAATATAAATAAAGGACAGGTCAAAGGTTAACAATATAAAACAATAACGCCTGCACATCAAAAACCCGGGTTATCGCAGGTTATTCTGGGTTACTTGGGGGTTATGTTTACGTGCAAACAATCGTTCACTTTTTTTTGTACAACAATTTATTGTAAGCTTTTCATGACGAGGGTTGTGTGCTAATATATTTATTTGATAAATACCAACAACCTTTAAATAAAGTAACGTTTGTGTGGGGATATTTTAACGGATTAAGTGGGTATGGATGAACGTTATTTATATATAGGTAATATGTAAGAGGCTGGGGGAATCAAAATAAAATCAGTTTTAGGGTTGTAGTGTATTTTAATTAGTAATTAGTAGATATTTGGATGTAAGTAAAAGAATATACTAAAACCAAACCTGATCTCTCAGTATATCTCCATATATGCGATATTAATGGCAGTACCTGGGACACCGAGTTTTGCTCGATAGCTTTTTGTAAAATCGTATTTTTTTTTGTAAAATTACATTTTTACAGGAAATACAACTATGCAGTTGAACTTAAAGTGCAAAACTGTATCTGTATACAACATTTCATCAAAATCGTTGGAGCCGTTTCCTAGATTCAGATTATATACATACACTAGCAGCGCCCCGCGGTTTCAGCCGCGTAAGTCCCGATCCCGTGGGAATATCGGGATAAAAAGTAACATATGCGTTAAACCAGGTCTCCAGCTATCTACATACCAAGTTTCATCGCAATCGGTTCAGTGGTTTTTGCGTGAAAGAGTAACAAACATCCATCCATCCTTCCATCCATCTAAACTTTCACATTTATAATATTAGTGGGATATATACAAGAATTGCTCGTTTAAAGGTATTATATTATTAGATAGATAGATACGTATACGATTTTCTACCAACGTTATTGGTCACATGTCACATATTCAGCTTTATTGAGCCAAGTTTGCAAAACAGTACCGTGCATGTGTAGGATGAATAAGTGAGCAAATAAACCGTAAGACAGAGCTCCGATCAAATATTTATACTGAAGCGGTTATGTTGCTGATGTGCCGTAGTTTGTAGTCTACGAGTTAAGCGTGGATAGTTTACTACTGAATTATTTTAATAGTTTTACATATATAACAGTGTTAAGGGGCATGCCAGATTGCAAATAGTCGTGTATCTAGTCTTAGACCATAATTTATAGCTTCAGTTTTGCTGCAGATAGTCGTATATTAGGGCATACATCACGTTTGTCGTTTCTATTCAAATTAATGCTGAGTCAACTTGGTATTATTACCATCTCTGCTATAGTACAGGGAAAAATCCTACACAGAAGAATGGTTTTTAGAAGACAGCAGTTACGAGCGCAATAGTGTTTTTTTTTGCTTATGAGTTCGTTACGGGTAGTTGGAGCCCTAAAAAGTCCGAAAACCTGGTCTAACTACAGAACTGCGATATCACCTAATACTTGGGTTGTTGTGGAGGTCTGATGGCAGTCGCTTCACATAAAATTTCGAAGTTCGGCCGTGTCGTAGTTAGACTGAAAGCCGACCCCTACTTAGTTGGGAATAACCGCGGAGGATAATTTTTCTTGTCATTAACATTATCAGGGACCGACTAAAAAAAAATTCGTGTTTTTAATTTTTTTGAAAATGTGCCCCTATGTCTCCCCCTTTGGGGGAATATTCACGAACTTAACCTTAATTTTTACCCTGTTGATTTTTCATCCAAGTTTGAAAGCAATTGGTGCATAATTGCGACCTCTATCGTGCCGGTAAAATTGAGGTACATACATACATACATACATACATATATACATACATATTTATATATATATATATATAAATAAACTTTTTAACTGGCGGTTGTTTTGGAGTCTAGGCATCATAACTAGACCTTCTGTGAAGAATTTTTTGGAAAACTCGACAACTGGTACAAAACCAATAGGTGGACTTCCTTCGAAGTCTACCTAAAATAATTATATACATTGGTTATTTTCCTACGAGGTTCAACAATTTCTAGCCACTCGCCTTCGTGGTACGTGAACGGTGTGCCCGGCATTAGGTCTGAATATTTATGCGGCTAGTATGTGTACGTCGCTTCCTCAACGTTTCCGTACCACACAAACCTTCATTTCGCCTCTACATTAATTTCTAACTTTAAACAGATTGCACATGTTTGGTTGTTGAATATATAGGTCGTTTGCATTTGCAAATATTATGTTTGTTAGGCACAATATCAATGACTATAAGAAAAACAGTGATATACACAATATTAATACAAGAAACAAGTCTAAACTCGTTGCTACCTATCATCGCTTACATAAGGTACACAACTCGTTCGAAGGTCTTGGTATACGTTTTTATAATAAAATTCCTATAGATGTAATCGACCTTCCTGTAGATAAATTTAAGCGTACTGTAAAAAATCACCTTATTAGGAAAGCCTACTATACGATCAACGATTATCTAAACGACAAACAGTCTTGGGCTTAAGGTGTCTTTAGGTATATACACACAAACTTCTTTGTCTTATAATTAGACTAAATTATTAACAAACCATTGTTAGTTGAAAGTAATGCGTGACGCTTATTATGGTAATTTTGACTAGTAGTGATTTTTATCAGTATCTCGACTATGGCTCGTCATGCTCACTAAAATGTCATTGCTTGCGGCATCGTCATGGGGCGGGTCGTTTCTTTCCCTCTGATATGGCGAAGGAGACGATGGCTGGTCCATGCGTCATACTCGTGAACGGGTGCTGCTTGGGGTGACTGGTCGGCCTAGTCAGCGATGCTTTAGCCTATACTATTATTTTGGTTCGTTCAACTGCAACTCTAGCCTCCTAATCCAGTCACGAATTAGTTTTAACAGTAGACTTTGTAACTGATGTGCACCTTGAATGATTTCTATGTTTAATAGGTTCGAACCTTCAACGGTATCACTGAGTGATATTTTTTGTTTGTACGTTAGCTTTTGGAGCATTTCAATAAAATGTAATTCAGGTGGCAACAGCTTGCATCATGCTTATCTTTCATGTAACACTAATACTATTGTACCTGAAGATCTGACTTTTAAAAAGAGTGGCCATGAGTTTCTTTGCCAGTATTCTTCTCATAAGGCTCTACGCATTTTGGAAACTGGAAGTTATAGATCGACACAAGCAGGCAGTAGATTTTGGTGTTTTCACCTAATTTACCTCGACAATCCAGTACATGCTGTGGCGTCTATTTGCGTCGATCTATGATTTTTAACAGTAGCTTCAATTTAACGTTCATAAATGTCACTTAGTGTCTTAATTGAATAAATGATTTTGAATTTTTTTGAATTTGAATTTGAATTTGAAAATTGTATTCCATTCGATCGTGGTTTATTTTTAACCCCCGACGCAAAAAGAGGGGTGTTATAAGTTTGACGTCGATGTCTGTGTGTCTGTCTGTGGCATCGTAGCTCTCAAATAGATGGACCGATTTCGATGCGGTTTTTTCATTTTTTTTTCATTATGTTTGGTTGATATCGGTCCAACAGTGTAAGAGTATCAGCTCTTTTCCAAAATGATGTAAGGCATTTTGTAATCGTTGAAGGGATTTTCGAGTCGGGGGTGTTTTAAATTTATGATTATTGTAGCAAAATATTTAAGTAGTAGTAGCAGTAGTGAGTAAGTTTTGGTTTTCGTAACCTCCCAATTATAGGTATTTTTGAATTGTCAGAATAAGTCAGTCGTGAAGCTAGTTGCCTGTCCCATTGTAGATACTTTGGAGAAGTACCTACAGGCAAGAAACTCCAGGGACACTCTTTATGAACCTTTAATTTTCTGGTTACATTGCTTATAAGAGCAATTGAAATGTGAGGACAATGTAACATATTGCTTTAAAATATAAACAGTCGCGCAAAACAGAAAACCCATAAAAATACAAAAGACAACACATACTTTTTTATAGTGAAAATTAAAAAACCTTCCCTGGGCACTTAAGTTAAGACTACCCCAGTGAAAGAATCATAAAAATTTGTCGTGCAGTTTATAATGTAATAAGAAATCATTGTGTGAACTAGAATATTATCTAGCATTACCATTTATCATTGCCAAACATTTCTTTAAACAATCACTGCACCTTTGTAAACAAGAGAAATACTAACTTTATACAATATTTTATTCTTTTATAAATACATCTAAAGTAAGAGATCATCGTGAAGGAAAACACATTTAAGATTGGCTTACACTTACAGCGAACGTATTGCGACGCGATAACATCTCGAGTAATGACGAGCCAAGCAAATCGATTAGCTTCTACCGAGATACTCGACTAATCTGTTTTGGCGATTTTTTTATTTCAATTTTCTTCATGTAAAAAGGTAATATACTTAAATATATTTTATTTTTATTTGAGTAAAATATATTTGTGTACCCTACCTACTTGCTAAAGTATAAAATCAGTTTTTTATTACTTCTAGGCGACGTGGATGACTCCTTTTTGGTTTTATGCATTTGATTTGTTACCACTTTTTTTTATTAAATAAAAACAAATGTAATAAAATAATAATTTTTTTTATTTAATTATATTTATATTAGGTTCTACTAAAATATATTACCGAAAAATCGCCGATATTACACTAAAACTATAACTTTACGATTTATAATAGATTGAAAAGAAAAAAATTACAACTCCATTTTGGCACATGTAAAGGTTCAAACTTAGCGCGTTAAACTTTCATTAGTTATTGGCCACCCTTTATGTCCGAATTTTCTTATGAACGATTAGGATATCACTCTGGTCGCCTAAACATTAAAAAAAAAAGAAAAATTTTAATCAGTTCACAATTGGCAAATATATCGCCTAACATAGACAATAAACACCGGTCTAATTGAGAACCTCCTCCTTTTTAAGTTATACAACAAGTTTTTGTTAGTTATATAATTACTTTATTGCAGTTTTATTCAACAAAACCTTGTCAGTAAGTCGAGACGTTTATCTCTGTATCAAATGTTAGCTATCGCCGTGGTTATCTACGCTGATCTAGTCTCTAAGGTCAGACTTTGTCAGTAGCACAGACTTTGATAATTATCATTTTCTTACTTTATTTTTACAATCCCCGACATAGATATCGAGTCATGCATTTATACATACATGATAACAACCGTTTGAAATTGATGACCTTATTTTTTTATGAACGAACTTGAAAATTATTTTCAAATATTTTCAAAATGCAACCGTGCTGCAACCGTCCATCACATTGATTAACAATATAACGACCTCGCCAGTAAAAACTTTTCAATAAAAACAAAACTATTCATGCGATTCGTGTGTGGGCGCACTTAGCCATGGTTGCCTAAATACCGACCCTCCACTAATAGATATACTTTTAACAAGTTTTCTTGGAAACTTACGTAGTGGAGCGTTATCAGACGGTCCAATTACTTTGTTTACAGTATACATGACTTGAATCCAGTGTGGAGTTTAATCTTGGTGGAAGTGTGGCGTGTGAATGTGAGTGGAATCGTGACTTAAGGGAATAAAGAACTCGAGAGTTCTTACAACTAAAACTGCCAACATTCTTTCTATATTGCATTGGGCGATGCGGGCTAGTGTCGCTATTATGAAATATAGGAGGGAAAAGCGGTAATTCAATAAATAAGGGAGTAGAAATAGTCGATTATACACTGTGCAGCACCTATTTTTATCCAATTTATACTACATACACACTTTAACTAAAATAAATATCATCATATTGATATGATTGATGAAATTACTTCTCGGATTTTATTAAATACTTGTATGCTCATACAGTTGACTGTATGAGCATGTAAGTATTTATTAAAATCCGAGAAGTGATTTGAGAATTATGTAAATCGTAGCAATGGCTTAAAAATAAATGTGTTTAATACAATTGCAAAGACACATATTTTTTCCTTTTTTTACCTTCTTTTTTCGTTATCATTAATCTAAAATTATATTTTCGTTTGTTTTTTGTGTTTGGATAACGAGTTAAAAAAAAAGTTTAATTATTAAATTTGGCATAGTGTTGAATTTAAATCATAACTCTTATATTATTTATAAATGAATGAACATACTCCTAACACATGCATTTATCTTAGCTGGAGGAGTTAACAAGAATACTAGTAATGTGTGACCCACGTTTTTTGCATTTGCACGTATTTTTCATTCTCGTTGTCAGGCCTTGTTTGTTTTTTGATAAGAAAAAACAAACGTAAGGCTTCTGTACAGAAGAAGTAGCTTTTACACGAGTGAAACCCGCGGGCGTGTTTAGGTAAATTAAAAAAAAAAACACTAGAAAACTCAGCTGTATGGTCGCACCACACCACATCTATTCACCCACTTTCCCCTTTTAGCCCAGTTCATTTGAAATATAGAATCAAGGACGTGATAAGGATAAGAAGGTATAGAGGCGAAGATTTACTAAAGGTTCGGCCTTACAAAGTCCGCAGATGTATGTTTCAACCAACTGTTCCGTCTGTCAATACAAACAGTGGGAAAACTTCGCAATTCCGTAATGAAACATGACTTCGTTTCCGAGGGATATCGGAGTTCAACGGTATTGCCCCGATTGAAAGCTCAAGTTTTCTCTTACTTTGTGCTCCATAGTTTATTGTGTTACAGTACAGGCGTGATGAAAGATAATATGTGTAAGTGAATTGGTAGTGAAATTGTTTATGATAATGTTCTCGTACAGGCTAAAATTAAATAGCTTAAAAAAACAGTTAGTCGTAGGACTGCACGTCAGAAATGAAAACATAACTTCACAATGTATTTGCATATACATACACACACACACACATCTGTATATATATAATTAGGTTAAAAATAAAAAGTAGGTAATAACATATCTAAATGTATACATAGTTACAAATGTATACATAGGCACACTGGAAGTTTTGCGCTCCTGGCCGCTCATAAATTTTGAATTTCGAATGTTATATTTCTTTAAATATAAGAAACTCAGCCCCGTCTTACGTATTTTCAATCAGGGTCACGTGTCCTGACGCGAATTTAACATTTTTTACCCACCTCAAAAAGTGCACAACGCCGCTAAAGAAGTTTTCACTTCAAAAAATATGAATAATATCTACATATTAATTTTGTTGAAACATATCAATTGTTGTAATTTACGCGGAATATAATTAAATATAAAAATGGCAAATAGGTTCAGAGCTTCGAAATAGAAGTAAAGGCAACAGTAACAGCTTACCACCAGGTGGGACGTTTGCTTGACGCAGTTCTTTAGAAAACTAGAGCCCTGGCTGAGCAAGATGAACCCCTTGGCGATTCTAATTCAATCTGAATCTGCAGTCCGTACTTCCTTTTATACAGTCGGTAACCTCTATATTTCATACTTTAAAATGGCAATAAGAATCGCACGAAAATTTGAAAGTAGAATACGGTAAATAAAAAGTCCACCCAAAATAAACAAAGTAAAATAAACTAGCAAGCTGAAATCATGTTATTAGTAAAGTTTGTTAGAACGAGGCGACTCGACTACTTGGCCGCGGCCCGCCCGTGACGTATAGCCTCGCTTCCCTCAGCTCTCGAATACTTGGAATAGTTACATCCAGTTGGCAAAAACTCCGAAACGGAATTCAGAATCCCAACTGATTATATTTTAAGTATTCCCAGAGAGCCACATTTTATTTATTTCATTGAAAGACTCGTGGAATTAGACAGTTAAAAATACATTTGCTTGGAAGCACAGGTTACTGTTGGGTACGGGTTGTACGGGTCCCGTACCTGTACCATTGTACGGGTACTATAAAGTAATTTTTTCCGGTAAATCTTCGGTTTCAAAAACACGTGTTATAATCAGCAGTCCTTAAAAATATTTAGGTAACTTGTAGCATTTACCAAATGGCCGAGAGACATACGATTGGTCGAAGTCGGTTAATGGAATAAAACAATGACTTTTTTAAATTTATTATTCAACTTGAAATATGTTGTTGAGCTTAAATATATTATTATTAATTGGACGGAAATATTTTAATATAATAATATTCTGATACATTTCAACACAGAACTCGACTCGGATAGGTTGGGTCTGAATCCTAAGGCACCACTCAGCTGGGTAGACTACGGGTACAAAATGTTAACCGTGGGACACCTTTTTTTCTGTACGTGTGAAAACCCCCTCGGGCCGTCACCCCACCGGGCTTTTCGGTGGGGCGGTGTGTCGGAATCTAACCGACTAAAACCACACGGTTGTGCCATACTGTGCCTTAAATAGGAGGGATCCGGGAACAGCTTTATTAAGACCGTGGGACACCTAGGTGAACCACGTAGGTAGACCACGGGTAATAAACCCTATCAACACGCTTTTTTGTTTATTTCTTACTTCGTTCTAAAATTATTTACGGTATATGGTTACTATCAGATTATTACTGTGATATTTTATTTTATAATAAGCTTTCAACATGAACTAAAGTAACAAAAAAATTAAGAATGTTAAAATTGTGACCTTCCCTTTTTGTTTTCTTATGTTTTATGTAACAATCGAAGATCGATCGCTTTTTTCAAATTGTTTGTCTACAGGAATGATTTTTATATAAATGCATGCCGTCAAATCAGCTACGAGCGCTGTTGTAGCCGTAGCAACCGTAGGCGACTACGATAACTGAGCCGCTACGAAAGTTCACCAACCTCATCCATATACAATAAAGTTCTGGTTTATAACCATTTCTATTAATATATTTTTTACTCATTTTATGATGAGCGGTCTTGAGGCGGCATACGGTCCGTCTGATAGTAAGCGGTTACCGGTATTTAAAATTTCCAACATCAATAATAACTTCAGACATCTCACACACGGTCGTCTGATCCAAACTAGGCAAAGCCCGTTACTATGGTAACCAGACTGCTGATAAACATAGTTGTATGTATATTACTAAATACATACATATTATACATAAATTATTATTAGGCAAACGCAAAAGGGCGAGGAAAAACTGGATGAGGAGCGCTGACGATCGACAATCCAGCAGAGAACGGTGCAAGGCTGATGATTATGATGATGATAGATAAATAACATCCAGACACAGAACACATGATCGTGTTTATTACACAATTATTTGTCCTGGGTAGGAATCGAAACAGAACCACCAGTGAAGCACTTGGGCGGCTCACATTGAGTGAAAATCTGCTGTGCCTCACCTCCTTGTAAACATGTTTGTTTAACCCGTGTACTATATATATTATGTAAGTGCGAAGCACTATTTACTGATCTCATTTGTATATAGAATGGACAAAAGTCTCTTTCTCCCTAATTCTAATTTGTTTTATAATTCTGTACAAGTTCTATGGGACATTCTATTGCATAGAGTAAACAAAGATGTGTATTGATCTAGCGGGGCCCCTCGAGCTAGACCGAAAAAACTAGTGGCAATGCTTTCTTTGTTCAATGTACCTCACGAATTTATTAACAAGATTCAATGTACCTCAACGGTTTTGATAGAAATTACAATAAATCGCCTGATCCATCCAGTGGGGCCCTCGGTTGTATTACGCTCCGAACACATAAAAATAATACTGATCGTAACTTGGGTCAATGTACCTCTCAATTCATGTATTAACTCAAAGGGATCTTTAACAGAACAGGAGAAATTCAGCAAGAAAGTTTTGTCTACCCAGCAGGGCCCTTTGTAATTTGAATTCATACGTGCAGAGAAAGCACACCATTGTTATGTATTACCAATGTACCTTAGAGTTCTTCGCCATTATCAAATTTTTCGCGGTTTTTCTACATTTTATTGTAAATACAAAATAATGATACTAATCTACCTACTAGTATCATTAGGCAAGGTAAGATCAATAAAGCAAATATTTCCCGCAATGAGGGTAGGTATGATAAACCTAGTAGTATCATTATTTTGTATTTACAATAAAATGTAGACAAATCGCGGATCGATACACATTAGACAAAGTAGACAAAAAAACCATTAAACCACAATAATTACCATTAGACAGCCAAAACTTTCGTTAGCTACTTTAGTTACAGACTAATAATGGCCATATATTCGGAACGGTCATTTAAAGCGTAGTTTCACACAGTTTGATTTAAAACAAGGGCGTCTGTTTTACGGAATACTGTAAAGTTATTGACACAATGGCGTTCATACAATTACCGATTTAAAATTTAAACCCGAGTAAGTTTAACATAAATTAATCAGACGAACAATACTATATAATTGCTGCACAAGTATTTAATGGTCCGCATCTACCAAAGCGGGCCGTATCTCGATCGCAATCCCACTAATATTATAAATGTGAAAGTTTAGATGGATGGATGGATGTTTGTTACTCTTTCACGCCAAAACAACTGAACCGATTGCGATGCAACTTGGTATGTAGATAGCTAGAGACCTGGATTAACACATAGGCTACTTTTTATCCCGATATTCCCACGGGATCGGGATTTACGCGGGTGAAACCGCGGGGCGCTGCTAGTATTATTTTAAGGCCTCAATGCTGTCAAAGTGGGTTCCGTTTGTGATATTTAAAACAAGCGTCTGCCCTTTTCCCAATTTTCATTGAGATCGGCGCAATGTTACACATAGGGAAGGGTTTTGGCTCCTTGGGAATGTAGTCGTTTTAAGACGAGAGAGAAGGAAGAAGGTAATTTTGTATAAGGAAAATGGGTAGGGAGAGGAACCTAGGGTAAGGGATACCGCAAGTCTCGGACGGGTAACGGGACTGAGACTGCAGTAGCTCGTAGAGACCGGGGTCGCGTACCCGAATGTCCTGTATTTCCTGTGACTGATGAGGCCACTAGGACAGAAAAGCCATAAGCATCTCAGTTTTTTAACATGTATGTCACATATAGTATGTCATAGGATAACAGTGGTCAAACGAAGATAGGTCGAAAACACAAAAATGGCAGTAAAATTAGTCTCAGCACACATTAAAAACCTATCACTATATCACTACATATTATAAAACAAAGTGCCCGCCGCGTTTGTCTGTCTGTTTGCTCACGATAAACTGAAAAACTGATGCACGGATTTTCATGCGGTATTTACTAATAGACAGAGTGATTCATGAGGAAGGTTTAGGTGTATAATTTGTACTCGTGCGAAGCCGGGGCGGGTTGCTAGTTATTAAATACAGTTAAAAGTAAAGAGAACGAGTGACGAGGTATTAGCCGTGACGTAGTACAAGAGTTCAACGTTCTATATTAAAAAACAGGGTTTGTACATTCCAAAACAGTGACACTCGGTTTTTAAAAGGCTGATCAAAATATTGTTCAACTAACAGAGCTGTCAAGTTAACAGTGGTGTCAAATTAGCTCAAGTTTCTGAAACGTTGATCAAAGAAAAAATTACTAATCTATAATCAATTTCATAGAATTGGCATTAGACATAAGGTTTGACAGCTCTGTTAACTGATTTGACATACGATTAGTTAATTTTTGCATTGATCAGCCTTTCAGAAACCGGGCGTAAGTGTTGGAAAATTGTAACAGATAACCAGAAAACAGATCTGCAATAAATTTTTTGACAAGTGTTATACACACGCTTTGGTCCCGAGTACTAGTAAGAACAAATACAGGTTGTCCTCGACTATCCAGAAGAACGGTCTAATCATATTGATCCTTTGGGTTAATCATGTGGGGATGATAGTTGCCTCGTGGTAGATTGATACCTATATAACAAGTCAGGTTACACAAGAACCCATTTCCACTATCTTTTAAACTACTAAGGCTTGGTCTTCCAAAAAAAAACGACCACCACTTTTTATAGATTGATGGTGAAGGTTGAATGATATTCCTAGATCAAACATATCTACTGCTACATAGACAGGAGGTTAGCTTTCGGACTATTTCATTAGTAGATAAAAAAGAAAGAATAAAAAATAAGAAAAAAATCTACCGAGGTTATAATATTAATACGTTATCGAGTGCTACAGTGTGAACAGGCCCTAGAAATGAACACCGAAAATTAATCGGAAGTGGTTGTGATTGAATGTAATTGTATATGCATTTGCAATTAAATAAATATTACAGATGAAGTGATAATAGTTTATTGTGGCGGTAATGTTGCGTTCCAATTTTAAAGCGTTGGACGCAAATATAATTAAAATGTCGAATTTAATCGGTGTTTACATTTTTAAAACATTGTCAATTCTACATTTCTCTCTGGTAAAGGTAGAATGGAACTGCATTTGTTTCACTTTAAATTAAATTCTATTATTACACGGAAGCCACCTATTTACCCTGTAAGTATTATCAATTTTTCATTTTTTTTATTTAATGCTTGGAAGTCTTCTAGCAATATTAAAATAGAACAAAAAGAATACACCAAGCATAACATTCAGGAACTAAAATCAATCATTAATTAATCTAATACAATATATTACACTTCATCCATAAACATATAGGTACTTCGCTATGAAACATACTCAAACACCTTCTCGCCGCGGGCACACTGGTAAAAAAATGTTATTAATCTATATAAATAAAAATCAATGTTTGTATGTTTGTCCTCTATGCGTTCCGAAACCATTGATCAGATGGTGATGAAACTTGGGTAGGGTGTTCGGGGCACGCCCGCGAGGGTTCCTAGCAAAAAATCGAAAAAAAAAAATGCCATTGCAACGCATGCCGTGCAGCTAGTAAGTCTATAAAAATCCCGTTAACCCGTACACCGATGTTTCTGAAAGTTAGCTATCACTTGCAAAAGTTTAAAAAAGTGATTGCTTTTTTTACTTTGCAAACGTAACCCATCAGAGTAGTGACGCGCCAATTATAACTTTTTGAAAAAAGAAATAACTTTTGCTGACGTATTTCTGCTTTGTTTATGTAAACAAAATTGCGAGTGTATGTGGAGTTTTTGAATTAATTACCGAAGTTCGTATAGGAAGCTACTCCTTTGTATAATTGTTCACACCTGGTGATATCCACAGGCACTTGAGCATTTGGATTTCTACTCCGTGTATGTTTGTCACGATGTTTGTAACTCGTTGAATTTGTTTTCTACATTCAAATTAAATAATACGAAACTGGAATTTAGCGTCCACATTAAATTGTGAACGCTGAATATTCAAAAATATATAAAAATAGTGACGATAATTAAATTGAATTGAAATTCAATTGAAATTGAATTGAATTGAAACAAAAATGAACAGAATGTCACCGCAATAATAGGTTTCTTTGTCAAAAATAATATTATTATAAAAATCTACTAAACCCTACGACGTTTTCTAAAACACTCTGAAATAGAAGTCTCAGTCTGTGATATTATATTGATATAATAGAATTCAGAAAGAAGTTGCTCAAGCTGTGGTTACATGGACAGAAACCATTACTAGAATTCGTAGTGTGCTGAAAATGGTGGCAAGAATAACACCAGTGTTGATGAACGCGAAGGCTCAAAGTATAGTGGTTCATGAAGCAATTCTAGGCGCATATTATCCCGTTTTTATTTAATCGCCCTCATACCATCCGTTGCTAAGGAAAGCCGACAGGACTACGCAGGCGCCTGTCAATGTTGACTTTAATGTGTTTTGTATTATTTTAGACTCTTTTCTATTTTCTGTAAATAATTATATTTTAATGTTTATGAGCGCCAACAACAGTGGCAATGTGGCAGTGAGTTCAGATCAACCCGCTGCGTCAATAAGCAACCTCGTGCGATGTCCTCTTTATCCTCAGGACCGTTTTTTCAAAGGTGAGCGAGGCTTGAAAGTACATTTCGGAAAAATTCACAGGTCCCAAATTGTACTTTCATGTCCCACTGTTCCTCCATCAGTTAGTGAAATTTCACCAAACACCTCAAAAATCCCCTTTTGGCAAAAGTTAACACATTTAAAAAATTCCGTTCCTATTCTTAAAAGAGTTCCCCGAGGTGCAAGGCCTACTGTTGCTCATCATTTAGCCCATTGTGTAGGTCTTGTTGTCCGGGAGAATTCGATATCGGCCTGGGAACATTTGCTTACCTTCCCTTATAGAGTTTTATACATAAAAAAACATAATAGTACCCAAAAATCTTTGACAACCCAAATTAAAAAGAATTGCCTTAATACTACGACTTATTTCGATCCAAAATTATCATTTTCTTGTAATTATAAAAGCAACAATTTTACTTTCGTGGAAACAAAACTGAGGGAAGGTGACATAAGAGGGGCAGCTAGGTTGCTTTTTAGCAGCGATGTGGTAGCACCTTACTCGCCCGATACAATCTCGGGTTTGAAGAGTAAACATCCTACGCCTTAGGATGACCTCTCTTTCCCTGACGCACCTACCACCGACACTGAATATCTAAATATTACTACCAAGGACATGTTTACAGCCGTCTGTTCCTTTCAGAGTGGATCTGCCGGCGGCCTCGACGGCTTGACACCGCAACATCTTAAAGATTTGGTGAGTTCAAGCGCCGGGGAGGCTGGTGATGCTCTCTTGAAGGAGCTGACGGCTTTAGTAAATTTTATGCTCTCCGGCAATGTGGATGATGGCATCATTGACGTCTTATATGGAGCCAACTTATGTGCTCTACGTAAGAACGATGGTAGCATTCGTCCGATTGCCGTAGGGTGTACCTGGCGGCGTATGGTGGCCAAAATTTGCTGCAAATATTACAGCGCTGAACTTGCAGCAAAATTCCAGCCAGTGCAACTTGGCTTTGGTTGTTTGTGTAAAAGGTGGTTGTGAGGCTGCCATACACGCCCTTTCCACGTACCTTGGCAGTAACGAAGGGGAGGTAATCTTGAAGGTTAACCTGAGAAATGCCTTCAATTCTGTTAATAGGGACGCTCTGTTGACCCAAGCAAAATTGGAAACCCCTAAAATTTATAAATTTCTTTGGCAATGTTATAGATATCCTACAAAATTAGTATACAAGGACAATCTTTTGAAATCGGCCGTTGGATGTCAGCAGGGTGACCCTCTGGGACCAGTTATCTTCAGTTTAGCGATACACCCCATTATTAAGGAGATAAAGTCAAAATTCAACGTTTGGTACCTTGATGACGGAACCCTAGGAGGGGAAGTAGAGACAGTTTTACAAGATTTAACTTTCATAAAAAATAAATTTAAATCCATAGGCTTGGAACTAAATTCTGACAAATGCGAAATTTTTATTTGTGACAAAACAGACAGATACTCGACTGTACAGAAATTCAATTCATTGGCACCTAACATTAAAGTTTTAGAAAAAACGTCTCTCCGCCTTCTTGGGTCCCCGGTCTTGGAAGATGGTTTTCAATCTTTCATAGAAGACAAAATTAAAAATTTTGTGATTTTTCGGATCGTTTACTTAAAATTAATGTCCATTCGGCTTTTACTATACTCCGTTTTTGTCTTTTCGTACCAAAATTTACTCATGCCCTTCGATCATCGCAACTTTGGAAACATTTAACACTTTTAGAAAAAATTTACAAAATTATTCAAAACACCCTTAGCAAAATTTTAAATGTGGCTTTGAACGACCGAGGCTGGCTCCAAGCATCCTTACCGGTTCGTTTGGGTGGTCTTGGCGTTCGCAAAATTTCAAATGTCAGCCTTCCAGCATTTTTGTCTTCGGTCCACGGCACAGAAGAGTTAACCAGGAAAATTCTAACAAACACACTGGTTAATTCTGAAGTGTCCTGCAAGACCGATGCCATAAATGCTTGGCAGATAGCTTGTCCCAATACTCTTTTACCTGTTAATCCATTCTCTCAGAGGCAATGGGACGCGCCGTTATGCACCTTAAGAAGGAATTATTTAATTGACACCGCATCCAATGTTGCAGAGCGCGCTCGTTTGTTGGCTGTGGGAGAATGGGAATCAGGCCTATGGATTCAGGTACTTCCATCGCCCAACATAGGCACCTTGTTGGACGATAACACATTCCGCCTTGCCACTTGCCCTCGTTTAGGAGCTCCTTGTGTTTCTCCGCATCTTTGTCACTGTGGAGAAGCTGTCGACAGTCTCGGACACCATGGCCTTTCTTGTAGCAGAAGCGCAGGCCGTATATCTCGACATGCCAATCTTAATGACATAATCCGTCGTGCTCTTGTCACCGCCGGCGTGCTAGCCGTACGTGAACCTAGTGGTCTGGTACGAAACGATGGGAAGAGACCAGATGGTATGTCGTTACTGCCATGGAAGATGGGTAGGCCTTTGGTGTGGGACGCAACCTGCGTTGACACCCTCGCGCCATCACATCTTCCAAGTACAGCTGGTTGTGCTGGCGCTGCTGCTGCATCAGCAGAAAGCCTCAAACGGCGTAAATACAACAATTTAGTTGGTAACTATGTTTTTGAGCCGTTTGGGGTCGAAACGCTTGGGTCATGGGGTCCGAGTGCTCGTTCCGTTTATAAGGAATTAGCTAAGCGACTGATCGACACTTCTCGTGACCAGAAGGCGGGCCTTTTTCTTGCACAGAGAATTAGCATTGCCATTCAACGTGGCAATGCTGCCAGCCTTCTGGGAACACTGCCAGTAGGCGACGATGTGGAGGAATTTTATGATGCATGCATGTAAATAGGCCATGTACAGTTCTTTTTCTTTGTTCTTATTGTATTGTATAATTTAATTTGATTAGAAGATTTAATATAATAAATAAAACACTAATATATTTGCTTTTGCTCTGACCTAAGCTGACCGTAGGTTTGTAGGTTAATATTCCAGAACAAATAAATAAAAGTCTTTATTAATTCTTAACGAACTAATACTAAAATCATTTTTTTCTATAACTAATCCAGTAACCTAACTAATCCATAACCAGTCGATAGAAAATATATATTTAGTGTTTCCAGTTTTTCTACTAAATTAGTCACTGCTAGTCGCGTTAGTGATAAATAGAGTACAATTATTACTCATTCAGTCATAAAGTTTTACAGCAGCAAAACTCGGTAAAGCGTCCTTCACCACACTTAAAGGCAAATTTCTTCCTCTGATGTCTTATTCTACATAAACCGCGACAGGAAAACATGAGATAAGTATTAAAAGTTTAAGTTAAAAGTAATTCTATGTGCATCTTATTTTAAATATACTAACATTGTGAGGAACACGTGGGAGCTGCTATGATGACTACATCTAAATTAGGATACGGTTGGGATAACACTCCATTGGCAACAACCATCTTCTCACACGAACTCATACTGAAGTAAAACGTCTGTAATGCGCATTCACGAAAACACTCTAAGGTCTGCGACCAAAACACGGACGTCACTCGCATATCGACAATTACGTTATCACAACACTTTTCAAAATCCAATACACCACGTGTTCATAGATCACTAAAATACAAATCAATTTAAACATTCTTATTTACAAATTTAATTTATACAAAAGCACGTTCGATTCGTCATGATTGTATTACTTTAAGTACGCAGAGATTAGATAAACATCAGTATCCAATAGAAAATGTCCACTGGCGCGCGTGATTTGACTGAGGTATTGTTGCTTTATATCGATAAGATAAAGATGATGGCGCGAGACGAGAGTGTTCATCTATGTGGAAAACGGGACTGATAGATTGTGGGGTTGTGCTTTTGTTAAGATCAGGTGGATTACGTGGGCGTCATACTCGCACAATATTATCTCGCATTCACAGATAAAGGTAATCGAAACGATAACGTTCACGATAACTCATTGAGTTTGCACAACGGCAAGTGCTTCTAACGTTGTAGAAAATATATAAAAAGAAATAAATACATTACTCACTCGGCGCCCTTTTATATGTTTATATCTTTTGTCACAGCAATAAAAAAAGAACAGTAAACTCGCTCGTGCATGTCAATTTAATACATAGAGGGAGCTCTTGTTTGTCCGAAAATAGGGATTTAATTAAGAAATTAAAAGGTTGACTGATCAAAAGGAAATATTGATTAAACGATGTCTTTTTTCAATTTCAAACAAAATGGAGAACAGATTTTTTAAGACTTAATATTAAATACAAAAGAGGCCGTTTCGGTCCACAAAGAACTGTTTGTCAGAATGTGTAATGAATAATGAGGTTTTTTTTTTATATGAAATGGTCTTAATGAATTTTAAACCCTTGTTACAATGTATGCGTGTGTAGTATAAAAGTTAAGTGCGTACATTTTACGAATACTTGAACTTGTATATTTTTATGTACATCACTTTGTGGGTCATTTTTATGGGGACCGTTTGATTTTCTAGGTACACGTAATGTTTACGCAAGCGCAAGCTTGTGTTTGGAGGCAGTACGAGTGTACAAGCATGTAAATCTTAATACGGACTCTTTACTATGCGCTGTTAGGCATAATGATTATTATAGTTTAAAATGAAATTATCAAATTAGGTAAATAGAAAGTGCACATTCGTGTCATTCCTATAAATATATATTTCATTTGTTAAGGAACGAGTACAGAGAGGAAGATCTGATCTCTATTCCAATTACGATAAATACATGTACATTTAAAAAAAGGTACAGCCGACTTTAACGCGACTACAAAATTTATTTATTTTGCCATTCTGAGTGTGTCATTTTTTTTAAAACTAGCTGCACCCGGATGCGTTGCAATGCCATTTTTTTTTGTATAGATTTTTAGTAACAGGCCAGGAACCTTAGCGGGCGTCCCCAGAACACCCTACCAAAGTTTCATCACAATCTGATCAATGATTTCGGAACGCATAGAGAACAAACATACAAACATTGATTTTTATTTATATAGCTTTAATGGGAGTATAAAATTCCAAAACTCTCAATTGTTATCTTCGTAATCGGTTGTCTTATTAGATTTCTTCATCCCAGGTGTATTTGCAAATTTAAGAGTTGCATTTTGTCATGGATCCCATAATAAAATTCTCTTATATCTTATTATTATTAAGACGAATTAGTCAAATATCATCGTGGTAATGACCTATAGATGGACAAAGTTACACAAAATATTCTTTGGAATTAAACAAACCTGCTTTAAATATTCAAATATAATCATCATCGTTTGAAATGAAAAGATATAGTATTTTTAAGACACAAAAACTATACTTATCTGTTTAAATTGTCTCTAAATATTTTTTTCATTTCATTCAACACGCCTCTAAACTTTCATAAATAGAAGGATGTCCATCAGTTAAACTTTGAATAAAAGCACAAATTACTTCACAACAAAACTGAGCCCTTTAATTAGGATTCCGCTGAACATTCTTGTTGGGAAACAGACAGCAGTTTGTTTAGGACGGCTGTGTCTGTTCTGCTCTGGTCAAAAGATACACAAAGGGGATCTTGCTAACTTCCTGTACCTTCTATAGCTCCACTAGTTCGTGTTTTTAACCGTCTTTAAAAAAGGAAACAGATATCGTCAATTGTGAACAGATTTATTTCTTTTAAATGTGTAGATAATGTCTCCAAATGAGGTCACATAGCAATTTAAAAGAAAAAGAACTTCCAAAGGTTTTAAAATAGCCCATGAAAGTTTCTAGAGACTTCACTGAATGATAAGTTGACGATGCATTGAAGTCGAATGT
Organism: Euplagia quadripunctaria; assembly: GCA_963859945.1. NCBI lineage: Eukaryota > Metazoa > Arthropoda > Insecta > Lepidoptera > Erebidae > Euplagia > Euplagia quadripunctaria. The sequence continues at coordinate 3,975,345 of OY982572.1, forward strand.
ACTTTTAAAAAAGATCATTATGTTATGTAGATTTCCCTGTTAAAGTATTTAAATTTTATTTTAAATAAGTACATTTACTTTTAAACCTAGTATACTAGTCCGTAAGGAAGTTTTTTCTTTGACAAGATAGCCTTTGTTACTCTTGAGCCTATAAAATCTATCGAAGCAGAAAATGATAATGTACATATAAACGAACGACCTACAAATGAAAGTCCATTTTCACATGGAGTATTTCTGAAAACGAATATTCGCCCAGAGGTTGAAATTCGTATTAATTAAATTGTAAATTCAATACTTGGCAGTCCGGCTTAACACCCATACAAGCTATTATATTATTATTATTAAAGAGACGAAAAAGTAAACTAAAACGAGAAAATAAAGTTTTACATTATCATACATAAAAGTTTATACCGTTCGAATAGAGATCAATTTCCTCTGTTATCGGTTAGCTAAACATAAGCTTCTATGGGAATATACTTTAAAAGTATAATTCTTTAAAAAAAAAACCGACTTCAACACAAAAAAGCTTTTCCATAAAAGACTTATATATGGTTTTCTCATAGATGCCATTGTCAGAACTGGACCAAATTGAAATGGGACCACACGGGAAGCAGCAGCTTTCAAATAAAAATCGTCAAAATCGGTTCACCCAGTCGAAAGTTCTAAAGGTAACAAGCATAAAAAAAAAACATACAGTCGAATTGAGAACCTCCTCCTTTTTTGAAGTCGGTTAAAAATGAGATTTAAGACAAGCTTCGTTCCCAATCAATATTGTTTCAGATAACTTTTAACATAACGCTATATAAGATAAAATAACCGAGGCATTGATAAATGGTTGTTTGTTGGTCTACGTCAAAATCCTTTAATCTTGTTGTATCAGATGTCAGAAGAATCAAAATTGATAAGTAGAAGACGAAGGATTAACTTGCTTGAATAAACGTATGTATTTTTATTTTATGTGATAAAACGCAACAAAGGGCATTGTGCTATCTCCGGGCACTGAGCTGATTTGGATCAAGGAGGCCGATGTTTTGGAACAGGCGGAGTGCACGGTGAAAAATATGGAAATGAAGGTCACTTAGGTAGTTTTTCTTTTTGTTGACGTAATGTAACTCTAAAAGTATATGTTCTGGTAAATTAGACCAATACGGACGAGGTTTCAGGGTATGTGGAAATATTATGGCATTCGATACTTGCGGAATTAAACGTTAAAATCATATTCTTCACTCGTAGACCCTCTAGAAAAATATTTATCAATCTACACTCTGGTCACTCTGGTTTTATTCTATTCACAAACAAGCAAACGGATCGCCTAAAGGTAAGCAGTTGGTCATTTCGTGTTCGTGAAATTGGTGGTCATATTCGTTTTACGTGTGGTGTCCTTTTTAATATGTAGCAGCGGTTTTGTATAGTGGTTCCTATGTTGGTAATTTGTGTTGATCTACTGGGAGTAGTGCAGAACTAGATGTCACTGTTTTCAATGTTTGTCGGAAAGGATGGTTTACTAGATTTTTTTTATCACAGTCTTTTGTCAAGTGGCCGAGCTCAGGGTAGCTTCAATTCGAAGGAGAATTCATTCAATTATTGGATTAAATAATTTTCTTTTGATTGAATTTTTATTAAATCAGTAATTATGTTTCTCTAATAATTATGTTAACTTAGTTTTGTTAGTAAATAACGTCCATAGTTATTTAATTACGTTTTTACGTCCCAAACAACCATTCTGATTAATCGAGTTTCATAAGGCTCAACTTTTATGCGTTCTGACCATTTTTTGCAGGCCACTGTTTTAATTGAATGTTTGTAGCAGAATTAAATCGTAGTTAACTTGGCCAGGTTACTGTCTTTATGGACACATTGAAGTAGGCTCTTCGGAACGCATTGCATTAGAAAAAATCGCTGAAGTTATCCAGACATGCAAGAGCCTGTCGAGGTTAATATATTATTTGATATGTCATTATCTATTTTGTACTTAATTATGCTATAGATTAGTAATATTTAAAATAGCTAATTTAATTCGTTGTGATATGGCGATTTCTGCGTTTACATAGATCATATCGCATTGTTGTACTGAAGGAAAGAAAATAATAAAATAAAACTACAAGTGTGCTCATCATCGTCTCAGCCACAGGATGTCCAATGGTGAACATATGCTTCAGGACTCTTAACGCTTCCATTTGTGCCCGCATTCTCTGCAATTTCGAATCTAACAATGCCTACATTTTCCCCGACTACGCGAGCAGGAGGGTTTTGTTTTTTGAGTGTATGTATGAATGAGGTTTATAGAAATGCCCCAGACGGCTTTTGAAAGGCCCCAGTTAAACAGCGTGACAGATGTCGACATGTGATAAGATAAATATAGAGCAGGCTAAATAGTGCCCCCCACATGCCATTTCCAGTTACCACTATTTATGTAATTTATTCGGGTTTTACATTTGTTTTAAATAATTTGATTTATTAGAACTAACTAACAGAAAATACCGTTATTTGTAGAAGGTCCTTGTAACACAAAAGAGTGCCAATTAATTTTGTGTAACCAATATCGTCAGCGCCTTTCAATAATATTACGGGTGAGGAACGTCATACAGTTTCGGACGAATGTGTATCATTGTATATCGAGGCGTTAATTAAAGCTTGTTGGAGCTACAATAACGTGAGCAACATAAAGGATAATGATGGCCGATATTACTCATGCGTATATGTTTCATTATTAGCGATAGATAATTTAAAATAATTTTCAGCGAATTGCTAATATTTCTTTTGAGTTATCTATATACTCATGGTTACAATAATATTTTTAATGGAAATGTAAATTGACTCAATATTGATTTATTTTAGGAATATGAATAGCCGTTGACAACCCTATTTTTGTCTTCCGTGTAGTTATTTCAATCTTACTCACCACCAAAAAACGGCTCTACGTTTTTTGTCTTATAATTAACAATACCATGTAAAATAGCAAATATAATCTATGGTGGGTGTCGAGTATTACACATTGCAGTTCTTTTAACTTTGTAAAATATTGTTTTTGTTTTTAGAAAGATAACTTGCAACCTGTGTCTGGAACTCCCACAGGACAGTATTAGTTATATTAATGAATAACTGTTTTTAAAGTATAATGCCAGAATGTATAATTATGTAACAATAACATCGTTTAATGGATGAATCAAAAAATATATCAGAATTTGAACAAGTATCGAAACATTTTCCCGTGAATTCGTAGAACCACGTAAATGTTATTCATAACCACAGATAAACATTTATTTTTCTACAAATGTATATCTAGTGATTAAGAATAAGTTAATACTTTAATCTTGTATAACTTATGTTTATCACAATAACAAAACAATAATCAATTTTTACTATTTGCTTAGCCAATCAACAAAATTTGTTGCTTTTTATGCTCTTATAATCAAATTTTCAAGTTTTTGCTGGCAAACAGCAACTTTAGTGACAAGCAAATAATATGGTACCATTAATATAACCGTCATGTGTGTGGGTCAGTTGAACAATCTTTAGAAGTACCTAGTATATATCTAGATGGTACTAAGTTTTATTATAATTTTATTGTCGCTTATGTTTCTATCCGATGGTAAGCTTAGGTTCTTTGCGTGTCATCTAAATTGTTTTTTTCGGCATCTGAAAATGTGCCTAGGCTTTCTTCATATAAAGTGGTGAGAAAATATTAGCGAAACACTTCTGCCTCCTTACAAGGATATAAGGACGGGTATTCAAACACCAAACGTTATATAAAAACTTATCAAACCGTAAATGTTTTATCGAAAAAAGAATCTTACCTTATTTTAAAAGATAATATACCAACATACAAATTATACTAACTGTTTTCATCACTATCCACGTCCAAAGGAGACAGCAAATCGACGGGCATCGAATCAAATGGATGATTCGCAGCCACCTTCAGGAAATCATTCCAAAAACTGCTCATTATACTCGATTTAGCCATTGACAGAAAATTAGTCACATCACTGGTAGTAATTTAAAATTGTTCCAAACTAAAAAGGTTCGAAGTTTAAAATAGCAGAATTCAGTAGAGTGTCAAAATATAATGTTGTTTTTACTTTTTTTTTACACCGTGCGAGTATTTTATCCATGGACGCGCGGCCGGCGACTGTTATATTCTTATCAAAGCAGCGTCGTTTCGCCTATCGCCTTGATAAGCCTCACCCAAAACAATTAGGTGGAACAGATAGTGTGTTAACAACATATATGTTATACGAGTACTACAGACACAGCAAAAGGTGGCAGTACTTAGTTATCGATCGTTCCTGAAATCTAGGTTGTGGTGAACTTGTGCTACTTTTCTTTAAAAGATATTAAATACGTTCGTCATTTCGCAGTTTATGAATACTTATTATTTTTTTGGAGTGCATGCGATTAAAGTCCTACATCAAAAGCGTGTTGATTAAAATTTTAAAATTTTAATAATTGTATTATTTTTAAATATCACGTTTCACGTTACATGTTCCACAAATTAAGCGGCCAGCTGCTTCGGTAGAATAAAATAATCTACATTGAGCATTCCGTGAGTACCGTATTCCGTACAATTTGGTAAAATTACGAATTTATGCGTAAATACGCCGTGATAAGGTATTCATGTACCTGCCAAAACTGGGTCACACATGTTTTTTTTTATACATACTTGTAAAGAATATTGTTTCATAGCGTCTTTTATGTCATTAATTTTCTACAATATCCGATCCGACGCGATAAGAACATTTATTAATTGATAAAAAGCTGATTTACTTTGTTCATAACATGAGTGGGGCTGGTTAAAATGTTACTCATAAATAATGATAATATGTTTTGTATTTCTATAATAAAAGAATATTCGAGAACAATGAATGCTAGCCATAACCACACAATTTATTATACATGAAGTAAGGTATAAAAGAAAGAAATCGAAGTCTCGAAACTTATTTGGGGACGATGATAGGTAACTATGAGAAATATGTGATAATTTGCCACTCGGGCGACCTGAGCCTTGTCGGTCGTGACGTGCACGTGCACATCACGACTAGTCATTTTCAATTTGAATGTAACATGACAACTGAGAGTCAGTAACATGGGCACGATTTTAATTAACCTGTGCCTCGAATATTCAAATGTTATGACGTGTAACGCTCACAGCCATGTTCATGCTGTAGGGAACATCTGACAGGTTGTCATATCGATTTTAACATCGCATAATATCGATACGTGATTGTACTGCCAGGAATGCATTAATGCGTTTCGTTTAATATGAAAGACTACGCCATAAATTCAATAATAATTATAGTTTAGTAAAACTAAAAAACTTCAATGGCGAACTGAATTAAAAAGTAAATAAAGAATTCCACTATCAACCTCCTGGCTTCATCATCAGACCCTCATTACTAAGCCCAATCAGTTGGACTCGTCAAAACGAATCGTATGACCCAGTACTCGAGGGGTTTACTAGTAGCCACTGAAGAGTTCCACTAATCGCCTCCCGGCTCCATCATCAGATCAGCTCCAAGATGCCAATTGTGTAGTGTATTGTCATCTAAACTAAAGAACTTAAGGAACTAGCTAATCGACTGACCGACACTCCTCGTGACCAGAAGGTGGGCCTTTTTCTTGCACAGAGAATTAGCATTGCCATTCAACTTGGCAATGCTGCCAGCCTTCTGGGAACACTGTCAGTAGGCGACGATGCGGAGGAATTTTATGACGCATGCATGTAAATAGTCCGTAATTAGTTTTAATATACTTAATTAAATGGTTTGTATGTACCGTATTCTTTAATATTAATAAATTTATTAAAAGTAAATTAACATACAAATTTTAATTTTCGTAGAAATAGGTTAAAATTAAATTCCAAAATTTGTTTATATAGTTAGCTACTTTTAAGTGAAACTAAATAAAATCGTGTTTAAAAGGGAACTTCAAACTTTTATAATCGAGTGTGATACAATAGCTGAAGGTTTCCAAAACTTAAAAATAGAAGACGTAACTCACCTTTTTTAATCTTCTTTTGTTTAACAGGAGCTCTCTGATCACAAATTATACTTAACAGTTCTAGTAAACAGTCTTGATTTTTTGTTCGAACCATTCTTGAAAAAATATGTTAAATTTTTTTTCAGTTTTCAAAATAAACGTGCACATTAACACTGTAGGGATCATTTAAACTAAATATTAAACAGTTACATTTATAAACGACAAGGCGTTTACTAGTAATTGTATATTATACTATTAAAACACGGATGGGACACGATTCCGGTCCGGCACAACCTGAAGATAAGCAAGTTGTATTATATTTTCTATTATGGTTTACAAAAGTCGATGGTACCCTAAAAGGAAATGGAGGGAGGTACATCTTGATGAAGGTATACAGGATGCAACTAAACAGAAAAGTGGGCAGTTAATATCTACGCAATAATAAAAAGAAGTTGAAGACCTTTTTGTATATTTTGTAAAGGGGGGAGGGGGGGTAGTGTCACAAAAAGTTACACATTTTCAAAGTGATATGTCAACACAAAAGTAATATTGACGTCTATGACGTTATTAGTCATATAACGGTCCACGGTCCAGCTGTCGAAATGCAGTGACTAGCCAATCGCGATTCGGTGTTGTAAGTATTCGCAAAATTATGATAATAAGTACGAGCGAAACCGACGTGGGTCTTTAGTTTTTATTCAGCAATGTTAATAGCAAATCGAGACTACACTTCGCTATTTCATTTCATAAATGACCGTACCCTAATATGACTTCTTACAATGCAAAACAATTACAACTGTTTATAGAGTTCATCTCATACTAAACACGTATCTTGGCTTTCACACGAATAACAGGAGGCTATGACGACGATAAATTTGAGATAAAAGTGCCTAATTTGGTGAATCTTTTTCAATAGATAATTATTTATATCACAGACTCTATAACTCCCAAATCTCTTTCTAAGTCTAAAAAGTTAAAAACCGCTTTGAATTCGGGGGCGTTTGGTGGATGTTTTGGCTGCAATTTACGGCGAGTGCGCTACACTAAACTAATAGTCGTCAGTACTCGTCAAAATTATTAAAAAAACGCTGGCTTTTTAATTACATTTTGTTTACTTCCGTAACTCTTTAATAAGAAGACGTGACAGCATCAGTAATATAAGTATGTATATTATATCATACTAGCAGTATACCAGCCTGTATTTTTATTATAGCAGAGATGTTAGTGCCTACCTTATATACCGAACTCATATAAAAAACTAACAATAGAATAAAATTGATTCAATTAATTGCCCCACATCAGAACGTAACACTACACAAAAACATTAATTTAGTATACAAACACTCAGACCAAAGAGTATAAAAAAATTGTATAACAAAAACATAAACTACTTCGCCGAGCCAAAATAAAACGCGAAATGAACATAGATCGCGAAATATTGGGGCGAATATGAACCTCTTACGTATGCGCCTATCAATGGCCTAGTTTTGTGACGATATCTCGCCAAGGCCTCGGAAGTGAGTGGCGGGGTGGGGAAGTGGGGGTTCTTGACGTCTAGTCCGTATGTGTTTATCAATGATCGGACACCTGCAATCTGATTTGTGGGGTTCCGTGCGTTAGTATGTTAGCTCAATGAGCCGGAAGGGTGAAAGTCATCAATAGAGAAGGGTACATGCCAAGTTTATAGGTACGTTGAAAAAGTTAATAGCTTTAGTGTTGAGCACCTGGCAATGAATTTATTAAATTACGCCACGAATAACACTGCGCTGATGGCATGGCCACTTAATAATATCTACTATTGATCAAGTTGTGTGATGTGATAGTAACTCGTATTGTGTGCATTAATTATTTTATTAAACTTGTGTGTGAGAAGTAGTTCTATGAAAACCTGAGTTTCTACAAACGTTTTCATTTTGAGGTAAATATATTTAAAAAAAGTACAAATAAAACATGCCTCTAGGAACTAATCCCGACCCTGAATTGCGATATGTACTTGATGGAAGTTTATCGGCACTAGCTGAAATAAAAACATATCAACTCACATATTCTCTGTGTGTTCAGTACAACACAGATGGAATTTGTTAGTAGTGGTAGTTAGTGTTCATTTGTGATTAGTTGAATTAGTTCCTAAGCTTACACGAGATCTGTAGACATAAATCTGTGTTTTAATTTGAAATGTCTGATGTCTTTGCTTTCCCTGACACCTGCCACCCGGTTGTGAGGACCATCCTGTTGGTGCAGGTGTTTTACCGCGGTGGCGACCTTCTGCGAGGATATAATGTCGCGGAAGGAGGCGGCGGACCGGATTCGGAAGTAAGATCTCCAAGCGGATCCGATTCGCCGCCGACGCCCCGGGTGGCGTAGGCGCGCTTACGAGCGCTTTATGCCGCCCTAGCAGTGGCCGCGGTTGGATGAGACGGGTTTTATGTCCACCACCCGCAGTAGTGCCTCCTGCGAAGAGATGATGTCCGTGTGTGTCTAAACATCGCCCAGTTAAGAGACGGAGCCCGGTTGCCACCTCCCGGGCTAGCGCTGGGTGGCCCGTGAAGGACATAAAGCCGTAGCACCGACGGTCCACCCAATGTAGGCGCAGTATGACACACCGTGTGGTTTTAGTTAGTTAAACTCCGACATACGGCCTTACCGATAGTTCTGGTGTGGTATCACCCGTAGGTTTCCACAGCTTATATAGCTAGCTAGCTAAAAAAAAGGTACAGTTAACCGGAGGCGACTATAGGCGAAATAGGGCGACTTCATTTCGAGCACAAAATTGTTATGCTTCAATGCATATAGAAGCAGTTCGAGACACTTCGCTTTCCTCATTCTCTACCAAATAGTAACATTTTGTTTTCAACCCTCGCCGATCTTCATAGGCACATGTTTAGATAAACCTGTAGCGTCAAGATCACGTCAGAATCGACGAGGTCGTCGGTAACAAGGTGCGGAGTTAAATCGGCCGTATAATCTCATCATAGCGCCCGCAATTGAATCGTATTCGCGCTGTGATAACTGCAATAGGATCACCAACGTTTTGATTTAAATGCTGTACAATTTTGTGAATAGTTAATTTTATCGGGGATGTGCAGGCGGGTGGGTGTTTTACGTAGTTATTTCTTTAATTGCAGAATACTAGCGAAAAAGCCATTTAGCATCCTGGTCCCCAACTTAATGCATGGGAGCTAGAGTTGTGTATGACAGAAATCATGAATTTAGAATTACCGTAGAAGAGATGGAGTTAGCTACGAAGTATGTGTAAAGTAAACTTAATTGATAGAAAGCGGAATGCACGCATGCGAATGCGTGGGAATGCGGTGTTAAAGCAACTAAATTAGCAAGCAAGGTTTCAATTATTGAGCCTGGAAACGTGTGAGGTAGACAGTAATAAGGTCGTCCCTCCTACTTAAGATAAAAAATATAGCTGAGGGAATCTGGGTGCAACATACTACTGCCCACCCCTTTTATACAAGGGTGAGCAATTTAAATTATAGTATTATTAACCCAAACTAATTGGTGGAAGCCGTAATAGAGCCGCACAGATAGTCACGTTTCAGCACTTAGTGTTAAGGCAGTACTTCGTTCTAATACACAACGCAGCTGTATCTATTAATTATTAATCTATTATATTATTGTTCTCTGTTCCACGATACGGTTATAAAGACATAAATGTGTAACACAAAGAACATAATGTCAGAACCAACGAGGTCGGACAAACGGTAGGAAGGTGCGGTGTTAAATCGGTCGTGTAATCTCGTCATTGCGTCCTCAATTGAATTGTTCTGTGTTTCACGCTGTGTTTGCTGCTAAACCACGATTATGTTTGATATATTAAATCATTGATATCCTTGTTGGTGTAATTCAGCTTTGTTACAAATGCTTAAAATTAAGTTCAAGACTTTAAGAGACCTTTTAAGGAAGTGAAAACTATGTTACCTATAATAATATTATAAAGCTGAAGAGTTTGTTTGGTTGAACGCGCTAATTTCAGCAACTACTGGTTCAAATTAAAAAATTCTTTTAGTTTTGCATAGCCCATTCATCGAGGAAGGCTATAGGCTATATAACATTATGCTACGACCAATAGGAGCGGAGCATCAATGAAATATGTTGCAAAAAGAAAATTTACAAACGCAGACGAAGTTGCGCGGGTCAGCTTGTGGTTTCATAATTAGAGGAAGCATGGCATAAAGTATCTGCTCGGTATGAAGTCACCCGGCTGGTGTAGTAACATTGCCAGGCAAGATACCATGGTTAACCACCTTTAACAGCGTAGTGCTGTATGAATTACTCGATAGGAAATTCTAGTTACGTCAAATAATAAAGCTTTATTCATTTTAATAAAATAATTTAAAAATGAAAGAAATTATTCTTTGCATCTATAAAATTGAGTAAAATGCTGTAGTTACCTATAAATAGAATATTCCCTTTTCTACAAATTTATGCCTACTCATTAAAATATCACAATGTTTTTAATTTTTTACATGCATCAATTATTATTTATTTAAAAAACAGTCTATTTAAACTATTGAATTAAAAAGAAAGTAAAAGACCCAACCAAGTTTAATGTTCAGTTTTTGCAAGAGACATCAAGCACTCTGTCTTGCACTTCTGAGTATACTGGGTTTAGATGAATTGTGTGTATGTAGGTGTCATCTTCCACCTCCATCTTCATATCTGGCCTTTACATACTTTACTTTTGGACATCACGTTATGTGGTAGGATAAGTGCATCAATATTTATACATTAAATTCTTTGTAAAACCTATGTTCAACAAAAAAATATAAAAAAAATAAATAACTTTAATTACTTAGCACAAATCCATGTATACCATACAGTAGTAGCCGCCAAAATTTATTTCAATGTCATCACACTGTAATAAACATTGGCTGTATGTGGTTGTCTAACTAAAAGAGTCTTATTGCAAACCGATAGCAAACCTTTCACCCTCACAGACATACTGCACTCACTCATTCAAATACGTTCATACAGTCCACTAGTTACTACTCAATGTATTATGTTTTAGTACAAATAAAATATTCTATCAATATAGACGTATCGCAAGTGTTTTATTCACCAGCATATAGATAAAGACCTTATTTCTTCATACAGTGGTTGTCCTTTTAACAGTACATTCGCGTTTATAATCTACGGGGTCTTGTATATTTCCAACTAGGCAAATAAATAATTTTGACTAAACAGTTTGGTTAAAAGTACTTTTGACTAAAACCATTGGTTAATAGTGATTTAAACTGCAAATGGTTAACTAGCTGCGCTTCGCGGTTTCACCCGCGTAAGTCTCGGGGCCCTGGGAATATCGGGATAAAAAGTAGCCTATGTGTTAATCCAGGTCTCCAGCTATCTGTATACCAAGTTTCATCGCAATCGGTTCAGTAGATTTTGGGTGAAAGAGCAACAAACATCCATACATCCTCACAAACGTTCGTAACGTAGCGTCAGTTAAAATAATTTTGTAACCGATTAGAATGTAAATAAATATATCTTACCTAAACCTAACCTAATAATACTTTTAACCAGCTCAATGGGGCAAAATTACTTTTAAATGTAATTTCAGTCAAAAGTACTTTTGTCTAGAGCCAGCGGTCAAAATTAGATACTTTTGACTGGTTAAGGGGTTTGACTGCAACATATACACAATTTAACAAAATCAACCCTCTATCTCAGTAAAAAGTTGTATAATCTAAGATTTTTAACAAAGGTATATACAGCTCTCTGTACCTGAGAGTCATATATCTTTACAGCGTCCTGTGCTGACTCCGTTCAATGTGAATTCTTATCTGGCTGTAATTTATTAGGTATAAGAAAGTGTTTAAGAGTGTCGCTCTATTGAACTATACCTTTATCTCACCTGCGCCACGACGGACCGGAGGAGGGGTGGGAAATAGGCGATGATGTAGGGTTGCTACTTTAAATTGAATAAGTTATTGAATATTTTAGTAAGAACTTTTCAGAAGAGCTCCGCGTTGGACTTTTATTATAAAGAGTTTTTGTTATATATCTACTGTCTACTAGCTTGCCTTTATATTATAAATTCCACGTTAACGATGTCATGGATAATATATAGCGTTATTTATACTAATACTAGCTGCTCCCGGCATGCGTTGCAATGCCTTTTTTTCTTTTTTTAACGATAAAAAAATGAAAAAATACTTTACGACCTATTCTCATACCTATCAAATATACAAAAAAAAATCATTAAAATCGGTCGAGCCGTTTCGGAGGAGTTCGACCACAAACACTGTAACACGAGATGTTTATATATTAGAAAGAAAATATTAAAGTTTTTTTTATTGTTTGTTTCTTAAAGCTAATTTCTGGAGCAACCCCTTAGATTAGAAAAAATATTTTTGTGTTGGATAGAGTCGTAACTAATTTATTTCATTACAACATTATTAGTGTTGAAACGTATAAAAATAAAATAAAATAAAAATAGCCTTTATTTACTCTGACCATATTTTTAGCATACAACTTTAAATTCTAATCAAGTCTTTACGCGTTGAAACGTATACACGCAATTAAATACAAAATTAGGAATACATAGGTACAATAAGTTATTAATCACAAAATATTTCCTTAGTAAACTCTTATTCTATCAATGATTATTAAATGCAAATTTCTGTGTCATAACTTTTAAATATTGCTATGTGTATCATTAATGAACTCGTCTATAGTATAATAGCACTTCTCCAAAAAAAGGTTTTTAATTTGTTCTTAAATAAATTCGTACTTTGTATGGTTTTCAATTTTATTAGCAGCTTAAGTACGATTCATACCGCTCGGGTCGCACCGGAGCGCGTCGAGTCGCGCCTTGGTAGCCGAGCGTAAGTGGGTAGATCCGACCGCCCACGGCGGCAAGAAGTTCCATGCAAAAATGAATTTTAAGTAATAAATATAAATTTCCATCACCGTACTAAAAACGCGTTCCGATGCCCTCCGGCGCGGCCCCCGTTCGGTGTGAATCGTACTTTATTATATAAATAAACTGATTGTACTCTAGGACTGTGGCGAATCACATTCGTTTTGAGGCGTAGCCGATGAGTCTTTCCTACGAGTATTGTTTCTGACCTTTTTTCAAGTCTCAAATAATGGCAAATTCTTAACCAGTTTTGTCAGTAACACCTGAAATAAAGGCATGGAACCATTAATATTTTTTGGCTATTGGAAGTGGTAGAGTATTATTGAGTAAGGTTATAACATCACGCTACAACCCTAAGGAGCGGAGCAGTGACCATAAACGGCGGAGGAACGGCTAGTGTGTTATATAAATTACAGGTTTTTGGGTTAAGTAGAGAAGGGAGGGAAGAGGGGGAGAGGGAAGGGCCTCCAGTAACCTCACTCACTCGGCGTAACACAACACAGCTAAACGCAACGCGCACCATCATTGCTTTACTGCCGGTTTTCTGTGAGGCCGTGGTATCACTCATACGTGCCAAAGCATGGCTCTCGCACGTTTCTCGTTGACACGGTTCAAGACTGTATGGCAGATGTTAAATTGGAAAATAATCTCTGTAACATTGCATCAGTATACCTATTTATTACGAATAATTGTGCCTCTTCTTATTAAGTGCCTTATATATTATAATAAAAAATATGGTTTGCATATTTAATGAAGGTTCTTTGTGTATTTCTGTAAGAACTCTTTCTATCTTTTATAATTTAAAGTGCATTTATTATTTCTATACACAGTTTAAAATATTATTCGTCATCACATATTTAATAATTAATTTTCTATCATATTATAACTATAACAATTTCATCTTGTATGATTTTAATTAGTGTATGCTAACTTAAGTGCCCGTTGCATTGCAGCTATCATTTTACCTACTTTCTAAAACGTTTAAATAAACATATTACATTAATTCATTAGAAATGCTTAAATACTGCTTTGTGTGTAATTGTGTTTTACTTCTTCTGCGGAACAACTAAGAATTATTATTATTATATTTCTTGTAATGGAAGCCTTCTTCCAAATATGTTGGCAACCCTTGGCGTGGCCCAGATTATTGTCGCCGGATAGGAGTTCCCGATTCTTTATTTGCCGATTTGTTAGACGGCGTATCTCAGCAGAGCGCGACGTTTAGTGCGAATCGATACGCCGGAAATGGCGCGGTTTTTTATTGGAAAAATCTTTTATGTTATCATAATCTTTTTAGGCACCATTTTTCTATATTATGTAATGTACTGTATAATAGATATCTAAATCTCAGATCAATAAACTAATGAAGGCTAGTAAATATATAAAAATAAAGTTTGTTAGAACCAAGTTTCGGAAGTTAAAATTTTGTACAATTGTAGCACTTCAGAATAGTTCCTGACTAAAAAAGTTAAAAATAAATTTAGAGAGGCTGGGTACCACGCGAACAAAGTCGCGCGATAACTTATAACTTGACAAAACTTTCGCAATACCGCACCTGATTTCCACCATTTACATTCAAAGATTACGACAGACATGAACAGTAAAAGAAATAATATAACGAACACAAAACAGCGCGTTGTAAACATCACCAGTAAATGGTTATCACCACAGACGCTGTAACATTACGGCATGGTGATTTAACAGAGCTTTATGATTTTAATTTACGCCACCCCATGGGGTGTTATGTAAATGTGATAGCAACTTCTCGCGATACGAGATTTTCGCTAGTTATTTCATTCTGGAAAATTCTTATGATGTACAAGAAATAATTCAAACACTAGTCTTGTGATTGTAGGAATATATTTCCAACTTAGAACTTGTGCCAATACTGTCGGAATACTACGCTGTGTTGATTTGTTGAAATTACCGTATGCCACGTCAACGTACGTAAACCCGAACGGAGACGGATTTGAGAGATGTTTTGGTTTACAGCGTATTGTTATAGATATCTAAGGAATATCACATACGTATAAAGACTGCAAATATTTCTTCGTGTGCCCTTTATGACACAACGTTTCTTGACGCAATTAAACGACCCAAAAAGAGAATAATCGGGTCCGCAACGCATATTCCTGATATTGTATGTCTTAAGGTATTCCATAGCAATCGATGGTCATCATACCATCCGTAAGCAAAATGAATCGTTTCTAGATTATAGGAACCGGGCATTAATCGAGCAAATAATTCTGGATTAACCCCTAAAATGTTAATGAGCAAAACATTGTACAGTGAAGTTCTTTACAAATTACTAATTCTACAAACTACACATATTTCGTCTAAAATTTGCTACATCTACATTTTGATGAAAAACTAATAAAGCTTCAAACAATACTTTATTATTCACGGCTGAGCTGTGAACGGCCAACAGCGGGAGCCTCCTGCAATAATAATAACACATCGGACCCCTGGGGCTCCGATGTGAGCTAACTGGGGCTCCTCGCTCATTTAGTTAGTTTAATCATTGCGATTGACGTTGTTTAGACTACGGATATGTGTTTTATGTCGATATTAATAGGTCGTTGTCCGATAATACGGACAACGGAAGTAGTACTTACGTTTATTTAAAAAAACTTGCGTGAATTTCACTCTATTCTTCTAACTATTATCTGTCATTTAACTAGCATTCAAATTTACATTTCAGTAAAAAAGAATAACTTTTATTTATACTAAAATGTTAAGTTTCTGAAGATTTTTGCATTTTGCACATTTTGTCGTACAGTTAGTTCTTTAAATAAATATATTATTATACAGAATAACCAAGTTGTATTCTAGCCAACGAGAACCTTTAAGCTTTGTTCCTTCGAAGGTCTTGCAAAACAGAAATATAACAATAAAAAGAAACCATACGGAATGTTGGACTTTGTGAATTGTTCGTTATGTAAACACTCGTATAATACTCGTATGAAAAACTTATACCATAGTCAATAAAAATATTTGTAAACAAAAAGGCCTAGTTGAGTCACTGTTGTGTCGGTGTTATAAAGTGCGCATCATATATTCTGGGAATTGCGACTTATAGAAAACAACTATAATGATACATTTGTTAACGTAATAAGGGAATATGGCAAAGTCTCTCGCCAACATAAAACTAGTCGGTTAAATTGAGTAAAAAAGTTTAATCAACTATAGCTCACAAAAGACAAGTATCGTTTTTCAGAGTCTGGCAGCTTCACTCTTTTTAACCGACTTCAAAAAAGGTGGAGGTTCTCAATTCGACTACGTTTTTTTTTTTTGATGTTTGTTACCTCAGAACTTTCGACTGGGTGAACCGATTTTGAGGATTCTTTTTTTATTTGAAAGCTGGTGCTTCCCGTGTGGTCCCATTTCAATTTGGTCCAGTTCTGACAATGGCATCCATGAGAAAACCATATATAAGTCTTTTATGGAATAGTTTTTTTTGTTGAAGTCGTTTTTTTTAAAGAATTATTTGAGACCAGTTCGCTTTGAATTTGGCTCCTTCTTTCCTAATTAGAGAACTAGATTTATAAAGCAAAAGAGTTTCTACATTTGTAATAAGCGCTAAAGTCAAGTTCTGCCGGTTAGATATGTAAAAGCTTTGTTGCGTTACATAGCTTGTTTACTGTGCAAGGTATATAGTATCATACTACAACACATTGAAGAGAAATACTCATCACAAACTGTTAGTATTATTTATAGAAGCAGGCGGTAGTCGAAACTTCTTGTGCTACGAATCTGAATCCAAAAGTTGTTTGTTGGCAAACATTTGATATCATATTTGGCTCAGGAATAGGTAATATTTGATTTTGATTTATGTATTACTAGCAGCATCCCGCGGTTTCACCCGCATAAGTCCCGATCCCGTGGGAATATCGGGATGAAAAGTAGCCTATGCGTTAATCCAGGTCTCCAGCTATCTACCCACCAAGTTTCATCGCAATAGGTTTAGTGGTTTTTGCGTGAAAGAGTAACAAACATTCATCCATCCATCCATCCATCCAAACTTTCACATTTTTAATATTACTGGGACTAGCAGCGCCCCGTGGTTTCACCCGCGTATGTCCCGATCCCGACGGAATATCGAGATAAAAAGTAGCCTATGCGTTAATCCAGGCCTCCAGCTATCTACATACCAAGTTTCATCGCAATCGGTTTAGTGGTTTTTGCGTGAAAGAGTAACAAACATCCATCCATCCATCCATCGATCCAAACTTTCACATTTATAATATTTGTGGGATATCATACGGCAGAACACGACCTGTAGACCCGTCTACTACGGGTCTACAGGTTGGTAAAAGGAGGGATAATCATGGGGAAGAAGGGCACAGTCGATTTCTGATCAGACTGGTGTCATCTGAATCAGGAAGCTTCTCCAGCCTAACATCCTACCATCAGACTGGCCGTGTATTTGTTTGCCAACTTATGTAGTAACTCTATAAAAAAAAGTATAAATCATCCTTCCTCTAAAGAAAACGAAGAGTTACATCCTAACTAATATTATAAATATGGAAGTCTGTTTGTTTATTTGTTCGTTTGTTACGCTTTCACGCCGTAACTACTCAATCTCCTAAAGAAAAGGAAATACGAAAAAAGCACTGCTTTTCGAAGGTTAGAAAAATAACTTTTACGCGAGCCAAGCGCAGGCATTAACTAGTGTGCAATATTGCAAGATGGTGTTGATTATGGTATTCCTGTGTTATAACTTTTTTCATCAATCTTAATAGACGCAAGAGCGATCGTCGCTTTACCTTCCGACGTGGCGATCAATCTAATCGTCGCGCTAGCTCACTTATGTACTCAAGTTATCTTTCATATTTTTTGACAAGTTTCTTTCTAATTTTGTTATTTCGAACTATATAGGGTTACTGTTGGTTAGTTACCGCTATTTAGACGCCAGAATACTACTACTGCGGAGAAGTTAAGAAGTTCGCGTCTGTCATGGAATAGACATAATACAAACATAATAATTAAAATAATATTGGATATCTCTAGCTAAAACAAAGTCTCCTGCCGCGTCTGTCTTGTCTGTCTGTTATAAATAAACACGATAAACGCGATAAACTAAAAAACTACTGAACGGATTTTCATGCGGTTTTCACCAACAGATAGAGCGATTCATGAAGAAGGTCTAGGTATATAATTTGTTGAGGTTTTGTGTAAATTGGTTGACATATGATGATGATTGTTGAAGATGTCTCTGCTACCCGTGCGAAGCTGGGGCGGGTTGCTAGTATAATTTAAAGTATGGATGTTGAAGACTTTAAGACTAAGGAAATCGGTCCAAAATAATGAACTGTATATGTAGCACCTCCCCGAACGAACGCAGAGACATCTGACCACCTTCCACAAAGAAAATAGGTATGCTTCTAACGCAACCAGGTTTGGATGTTTCATTTTTGTTTGTTTTGTTTCGTTTGATGGAGTAAGCTGAAGGAAAGGAGCTTATCTGAGCAACGTATATCATCTAGGAATAAATAAATAAATACCAAAGTAAATAGCAACACTGAAAATAATAGTAAGTTCTGACTATGACCGAATAAATATATTGTACATACTACACTACTACTACACATGGATATATACAACAAGCAACTTAGTTGTCGAGCACCATGCGTCTAACTCTTAACTTATTAATCACATCCGACTCGATCCTGACTTGAGCGATGGCCCTCCGATATTGCGACACACAGATAGTACCAACTTTCGACGAAGTTGGCGACTGTAGGAAATTAGTATACAGCGCCTATACAAGAATGCTACTCATAAAGTGATTTATGGCTGTCGTAAAGCATTCGGAAAACAAATCAATGTTGCTTTGATATACGACACATGTTGTCATATAAAGTAAAGGCTTCTATAAATAGAATATATGGTAGAATAAAGTAACCGATCTTTTGTACTGATTGTTTATGGGTTCCATTGACGAAGATTAAAAATTATACGCTTGTATTCAATTAAATTCAGTCAGTTTTCCTTCCTTATATATTACTATTAAATGAGTCGAGACGAGACGAGATGATCGAGACTTAATCGTGGTAATATTTATAAGGTACTTTTTTTTTTACCCCACGCTTCGAACGAATTGCACCAAAGACGGCTTGCACGGGTAGCAGAGACATCTTCAACAATCATCATTATATTTCAACCAATTTACACAAAACCTTAACAAATTACATACCTAAACCTTCCTTCTGAATCGCTCTATCTATTGGTGAAAACCACATGGAATTCCGTTCAGTAGTATTTGAGTTTAACGTGAACAGACAGAAGATAGACGCAGCTGGGGACTTTGTTTTATAATGTGTAGTGATCAGAACTATGCTACAACGTAACCATGTTGTACTTGTAGCATTGGATTGTAACATTAGATCTCAAGTCAGAAAATGAACGCATGGCGCCGTGGTTAAAGTGGTCGCCTTACCACTAAGCCGCTTTGAGTGTTATGGGTTCGATACCACACGGGACACAAATTTGTGTGATCCATAAATAGTTTTCCCGAGTGTGGGTGTTCTTTGTGTACGTTGTTTAAATTTTTGTATAAAAATCCCCCGCGACAGGAATCGTTCCTATTGCGACCAGTTCTATGTTAAATGTGTACCTGTATTCCCAAAATGAAATGTCTAAAGAGGAGGTACAATTACGACGAAGCTCGTGAATTGGAAGCACCGTGTGTTCGACGCGTGGGACAACTTTAACCCACAAGTTAATGGATCACTCGGAGCGTTTAGCTAGAGAAACCTATTCGAGCGTAACCACTTGCCGGGTGTTAGCCGAACTTTCCGTACATGTGTATATATTCCTGTCCAGTTACAAAATGTAGTAAAAGTCTTTTGGGATGAAATCGACTTACGTAACATTGTGTGCTTATTACACTACATTTTATGTAGGCCCCTATCTTTGTTTTATCACTATTGTGCAAGTGTTAAATCAAGTAAAGATAATTGTTTGTACTCCTTTTTAAGAAATTATCATGCACAGATGTCATATTTGGAATACTTAAACTCTATATGTAGAAGAAGTAAGCTACAATTTTTAATCAATATCTTTACTAATATTATGAAGCTGAAGAGTTTGTTTGTTTGTTTGAACGCTCTAATCTCAGGAACAACTGGTTCAAATTGAAAAATTATTTTAGTGTTGGATAGCCCATTTATCGAGGAAGGCTATAGGTTATATAACATCACGCTACGACCAATAGGAGCGGAGCACCAATGAAAAATGTTACGAAAACTGGCAAATTTACAAACGCAGACGAAGTTGCGCGGATCAGTGTAGTGGGCGGCTAGTGTGTTATCATTTTAATTAAAATATGTGAAAACGGCTTTAAAAAGTCACAAAGGGCCCAGTATAAATGCTGTCCTGGCACGGTACGGATAGCACTATACAATGACAGTACAAGTGATACTGGTTATTGATATAAACCAAGACATTCAAAATGAATGATTAATGGTCGAAATTCGACTAAAATCATATCATACATTATTACCTACGTACCGTATCTGTATGCATTTGTATTTTTATTATGAAGTTGAGTATGCCTTTCGCTTAAAATACCTAAATAATTATTAATTGACTTTATGCAGCTACGTCCAAAGCTACGCTGTTTGCTGTCAGTGTGTTGTGCACACCCATGACACTCAATAACCCTGTTCTAAACAAACAAGCGCCGAAAACTGTCGAACAAAGCCGAATACTCCCGAACGCTAGCACATACAGCTAATGAGCAAATAAAGCAGGCTGGGTGATTAGCCACGCCTGATGGATGGTCGCCGGTATCAAAACGACCTTTCGATTGTCGAGACCTAATTCACTTGCCGTACATGGAGCATACGCCTTTTAAAGCGTTGATTTATGCTGACTAACACTTTTTGGTGAATAGGTTGGGAGCAGATATGACGTTAATATACAAATTAAATGATTAAGTATATTTAGGTATTTTACAAGTCTTTCCTAGTACTAGTACTTCATTACAAGGAACTTTATTCTAAGTTATACAGTTTAAATTTGATTAAGATGTTGTGCCACTTACGTGATAAAAATTAATGGCGTGTGTTCATTAGAACTATGATTTCAAGCAGAAAAAAATTACTTTCGTACTTAAGGCCACGTTCAGATGACGGGTGTAGGGTGCACATTGACGCGCGTCAACAAGAACACGCATTTTGTTCAAGTTGTTCGCATGCCACCGCGCGTTTTGATCCGACGCTTGCTTGACGCGGCGACAACGCCCATGGCGGCGACGCTCGCTTTGAGATCATTGGTTTCTGTACATTCGTTCACTTGAGCGCGCCTTTTCAAAGCGTCGACAAGTGATTGTAATAAAAGGATTCGGCCATTTAAATAACAGTCCGTATACCATTTTTCACAAAGTATGATTTCGGTGACACTTAGTTTTACGCAGTTTATTAAAATAAAAATATAACATACAAGAAATGCCAACATAAGAGTTTAAAATTGTAGAAGAGATTGGAGACTCACCACCGTATTTCATAAGACTGCGGTAAAACAATGTGAGCAGTCTTCTTTTTCTGCTGGTGAGACTGTTCATCACAGTTTCATTGAAAGTTAAGATAAGTAGTATGACCAGTGGTGAAATATGGGCATCTCTATTCGGTTGGGTGTGAAAATAGTTGTAAAAAAATAACTTTGACTTTGATCACGACGCTTTCATAATATGTAATAACAAGAGGCAAAGCTCAGAAATAGCTGGGAATCCATTAAATTTAAATAGTGAATATAACCAACCCCATATATGTCATAAATGTTAAGTGGGATAGGGTAGCCATGATAATCACACTTTGGGGTAAACAAACCATTAATATTTACAACGTTATTGAAATCTTAACCGATTCCATCACAGAAATGTTGTATAATAATGTTATGGTGATATCCGGGTAGTGATAGTGGAAGAAGAAACCTGCGTAAATACCCAAAGGGGTGGATAGCGATCTAATATATAATTCGTCCCAAATCGTAATCGTAAATCGATTCCATGATTATTTTTACTTCCGATCAAACGATGATAGTGTATAATGTGCATTCAAGAGAAATGTACAAAATGTATGCATAATCGCCATCTATAATATCCTTTTTTAATCAACATACATTAAACATTTAGACACATTTGTGACATTACGACCACCCAAACCGTGTAGACATTCTGAGAGAGAATGTCATTCACAGAGAGAGGTAAACTAATATTCAGTGACCGTAAATAACAACAGACAAGATTTAACTGCATTATACATAGGCAGTTTAATGCTTTCTATGATTGATTTATTTCAGTGGCGATACGTTCAAACTATTGCAAACTAACAACATACATAAATTATGGATTTGCAGTCTAAGCACGCTGTCGGCTCAATATTTACACTAGAAATAGCTTATCTTTATCGATCTGTGTAAGAATAGATGTCACATACATTCAAATAACGTCTGTATATGTATCTCTGAAGAGGAAGGCAGAGGTGAATTATCACACACACACTATAAACGCGGAAGAAGCCTTCATGATCTTCAGGATCTTTTTAGGATTCCGTCTAACCACTGAGACTTTTCTAACTAAAAAACCCTATAACCAACAAACACCGGGAATCGTATAATAGTTACATTTGTATGTTCCCCATTCATACGTCGGGAAGGCTTCAAGAACTTTATTCTTTGTTTTAACCAATGACTGTACTTACTTCGGGCACCTACAAAAAGATACCTACCCAGATAAATAATGGCTATGAATTTGAACTGTCGGTTTCTTTAATCAAAGATTTTACCTACTGTATTGTGAACCTGGCAGTACATTCAGAATTTTAACGTGTTACTTTCAATGTTACAAAATACATATGTTACTATGTTACTTTGAATGAATGTCTTGAATAACGATGTTTGTACATATTTAAAAAAATGTTTTCTTTGACTTAAACTTTAAATATGAAACAATATAGAATGTTAGTGTTACAGTTAAACATTTCCGCCATTTGTTTGTGTCGAAATAAACTTTGTTTTGACAAAAGAATAATGACACCGTCACAAGTAATTCTCTACAGAGCTTAAAGATTTCCAAGACGAAATATGGAGAAACTATAATTACTACGAATAGGAGTCGGTTATTTCTTATTGTCGAAGATGAATTTTGCAGAACAACTGAAAAGTTGTTATAGACAAAAGCCTTTAAAAACAAAGTGCTACTATACACAAACAAGATATAAATGAAAACATGAATTGAAATTAAAGTTCAAAGAATTTTTAAAGTTAAATCAACGAAATCTGTGGTTTTTTCAATCGTTTTTTTAGATGTTTACAGGATCAATGAACTAACGTATAAATATATTTCATGTTACGATTTTAGTAAGTAGCCTTTCGTAAGAGAGCTTGCGCTGAACATTGAGTGATAGCCTTAACTTAGAGGGTTATGATGGATTGCATCGTATTCTCCTCACGCATTTTATCGATTGATTACTTGTAAAATTTATATATTTGATAGCCTGATAGATAATAGAAATTGTGTTTTTTTGGCTGACTGACTTTTTTTTGGTGTACTACGCATGTTAACATGCATTACGTGTTGGGAACTTATTTACATCACGTTGTAAACAGCAAGATAATTAACGTATTATAATATAGGACATAGTTATTAAAACTGAAAAATATGTAGTAAAAGGCAAATGAAATACTGCTGCTTAAGAAAGTGACTATAAATACATTCCTTGAACGATAAACGTATTAAGTGCAGTAGTAATTGCATTCAACGCATTCTTCTAGCCAGTTATGAATATTGAGTTACTCGGTATTTGCTTACGAGTTAATCTCTGGCGTTTAATCTTGCATTTCAACGATATTTTCTATAAACTGTATTGAGACTTAATAGAGAGATCTTTCCTTTGAGTCCTATGGCATTTATGCTCAACTTTACAAAATACAGTACAATCATTATTACAGGTGTTTTGTATTCTACGCATTTTAGCATAGGCACAAGAAAATATGACCCTTACTCGAAAGAGCGTATTATGAAAAAAAAAAAATAGTTTAAAGTACGATTCACACCGAATGGGCCGCGCCGGACAGTACAATTAAAAACAACGCTTTTAGGATAAACGCTCGTAAAAGGTCGTATCGGATCCTATTTTGTTAAACGCTATTCAGAACTTATTGAACACATTTATGTTTGTGCGTTGCCATTAGGTGACCCTTTTATTTGTTTATTTTAATAGTGTTAAAATGTTTCTCCCCCCTAAATATGTGAAGTCTACAAGATACTTTATAAGGTCAGGGGGCGTTCCTTTCCTTCAACGCACGACAGAATGATATCCGTAAATTTATCAAAGCACCGAACGCGGCGAATAAGCTTCGCATGTTGTTTGTATGTGGAACTTTTGATGTATAGCCCACTCTAATGCCTATATATTTATCATTCGTATAATTAACTAGAGAACTAAGTGCTATGAATAATTGCAACAATATTTTTGAGGGAGGCTTTCTGCATGTCGTAATAAAATAATACGAGGTTTCTATATATCAAGGAAAGTAATCCATGCACAACAAGAATGTTATTTTTATGGCTAAGTCTATGGAATACTAAAAACAAGAGAAAATGGCAGATAGCGATTGCCAGTGCAACAGTTATGCGGAGATCCGCAACATTGTCTCGATCACAATTTCTGAAATGAGTGAATTGACCACGTCATTATTTTTGAGGTACTGAAATATATATACGTATTAGCCAAACATTACTGCATTCTATAATATGTATGTATTACCGAACTCGCACAGAGTTCGGCGATGCGGGCCAGATTCTGTGTGAGTTAGGCGACAGTAAAAAACTAAGCAAAGAGGGATTTCTCCTTGTTTTTATTATTTCGCGACTAAATTACAAAAAAATACGAATGTATTCATTTGGAGGCTCATTACAAAAACAAGAAAGATATTTGCTTTACAAAAATTATCGCAATATTCAAATCAACATGAATAGAACCATATTCACGAACTAAAATTTTTCGTAGTGTCCATGATGCTCTTATGGATAATGCTCTTACGAGATCGGGTATATTTTCCTACCGAACTTTCAAAGGTGAAACATCTTCTTATTACACTAAATTACATTGCAATGCGATTTCTGCTCACCGGGATTTCGCGAAGCCGTTTCATTGTTATTGAAGTCTTACCTGAAAAAAAAAACATATTTATAAATATACACTTGATTGAGTATAATATTGAGGGAGTGTAAGTTTGAAAGGTAATAATGAAACTTCAGTTTGTCTCACGTTAGTTAGAGATTAACATTCAATGATTTAGTTCACTTGACATGAGTAATTGAGTAAGTAAAAGATTTGCCTAGATTTAGAGAGAATTTGTCTTTTTTTTATGGTATAGGGGGCAAAAGAGCAGACGGGTCACCTGATAGTAAATGACTACCGCCGCTCATAGGCACCTGCAACTCAAGAGTCACAAGTGCGTTGCCGGCCTTTAAAGTGAGAGTAGGGGAAGGGTGGAAGAGGAAGGGAAGGGTTAAGCCCTCCGGTAACCTCACTCACACGGCGAAAAGTATTGCAAGCATTGCTTCGCTGCCGGTTTTCTATGAGGCCTTGGTATCATTCCGGTCGAGCCGGCCCATACGTGCCGAAGCATGGCTTTCCCATATGAGTCTGATTTGATTAAGGACGCTTTACACTACACTGCTCTTATTGACACTTGGCAGATACTAATAATATACATATTTTTTTTACACACACCTCTATCTACTACCTACCAGCTTATATTTTTCCTATAATTCAGATAGTTTCAAGTAAAAATATCATTTCATTGCAAATATAATATACAATATATATTTTTTCGGTTTAGTCCAGGTTATTAATCTCCGGAATTATACCCTATTAAAAAAAGTACTATTTGAAAGGTACATTAAAGGTATATTAGAATTTATTCCATTGTTAAATCGTTCATTAATAAAATAGGTTTTATTTAAAATGTTGGGTGTCTAAAAGCCAATTTTTCCAGTATGTTGGTAAAGTAGTTTACGAGTCAAACGATCTATAACAGTACTAAGTACCAACCATTGTTGACATACGAACTAAACGGATGCAGAAAACTGAAAAATACTCGATTCAATATTTTCATTTAATACGACAAAGGTATGTAGTACTTATTTTTAACCCCCGACGCAAAAAACGACGGGGTGTTATAAGTTTGACGTGTCTGTGTGTGTGTCTGTCTGTGGCATCGTAGCTCCCGAACGGATGAACCAATTTTGATTTTGTTTTTTTTTTTGTTTGAAAGGTGAATTAGTCGGGAGTGTTTTTAGATATAATTCAAGATAATCTGTTTAGCCGTTCAAAGATCATCAGCTCTTTTCTAATCGTTGAAGGGATTTTCGAGTCGGGGGTATTTTAAATTGTAAATTTATAGTTATACATTTTAAAATCATAGATAAAAGATTCTCTGTTTTGGTTTTAACATGATATTAACACTAGGTTTTATAATCGTGCGACTAAGTAGGTTTGTTTTTTGGAGGGAATGTTTTGTTAATTCAGTGTTTAGAAGGGTACTAGATTTCCGCAGCACTGAAGTATTTCAGTATCATTGCTCCAAAAGCCATCCTTCAGTGATCCCGATCGTTTGTTCAATGTCCATAAATAACGAAGTCAATTTGCCGATACAAAGGCCACGCGAAATTGTTTTCATGTCGTCGTGTCATCGCGTCAATTAAAAAAAAACGGGGTTAAATTACTCTCGCGTGGCGTTTATTTAGGCTGTAGAGATCTAGAGTATCGGTAAAGTTTTGTCCTGATCGCTTGGCTTTTCGCTTTTGGGTCACTGACAAAAGCGTTTGTGTCCGTCTGGTCGCTTTATTGGGGTATAAATAGTATATATATATATTTTTGGTATGAAGTTCTATGTTTGGTGGCACTTGTTTATGAATTGTGGCGGCTGTAGTTGAATGTGTAAGTGAAAAGTATAATCATAAAGATTTTTTTTCTGTGATTGCGGGATTTTAAGATAATAATATAATACATTTTTATTTGTTTTCTCTCACATAGTCAAAGTCTCGCAAGAAAATTATTTTTAAGGTAGGTTATACAACATCCTATACTACTAATATTATAAACGTGAAAGTTTGTGAGGATGTATGGATGTATGGATGTTTGTTGCTTTTCACGCAAAAACTACTGAACCGGTTGCGATGAAACCACGTAATAGTATGTGAAGGTACATGGCGAAACCAAAATATCAAAAATATCGAAAATGTGCGGGTGGATGAAGAACCTTCTACCTCACGTCGGAGGGCGTGCACCGCTGAGTCAGTCACCCTGTGACCACGGCCAGTGCAACCTGGTCGAAACGTCAGGCAATTCAGAGGTATGTAATACTTTTTCGTGATCGCGTTAATTCCCGTGGAAATACATAATTATATCATGGAACGCGAAAGTTTAAAAGTTAGTAAAATCTTTCATATCTAAAGAAGCTCCCACTTTACTGATATCAAAATAATTTACAGTTACGTAGTGTAAAGTTACAATTTGATGTTAGCTGCAAGCGAATCTTTATCAGAAAGTGAGTAAGTTCCAAGCTTAGCCCGTACTTAGTTACCGGGGCACACACTAAGGGTTGAGGTAATCCGACTAACGGGTTAGTTCCCTGGCTTACTAACAGAGACGGCGGCGCTCGGTACTGTAGCTAGCCAATTGACTGGCATTCGAGAGGGTCATGTTGGCATAAGCAGTATTATGTCTAAGAATGACACGGCTTGGTATTGGATGAAGCGATTTTTCATCGTCGATTACTTTTTTAATACATAAAAGATATGATATTATTCTAATAATTGAATAACGATGATTAAAACCAAAAAAAAAAACTCTAAAATAAATAACCATTTATGCCAGAATTATAAATTGCATGGGCCCCGCGCTTATCGTTTCATTCGTAATGAGAATAACAGGCACGCCTTTCCACGCTTGATAATTAATTTCTAAAATTTATAAGATCGCAGGAGTAATTATTATTAAGTTTTACCAGGGTTTTTAGGGATTTCCTTTCGAGGGTACACCTGAGGCTCTGGCAATAAGACTACGGGACGGAACACCGTGTGGTTTTAGGCGGTTCGAGTCGGACATACCACCTTACCGTTGGCCCCGGTGAGGTGATTGATGATGAGATGATTTTTTGACGTGGAAACCCCTACGGGTCCGTAGGGGTTTCCACGTCAAAAAAAAAAGGAGTAATTAAGTTTGTTTTCATTATTTTCTGTTTTATAAAATGGTAACAAAAACCAAACACAAAGTTGTGACGGAGAGCAATAGTCTACGTCACAAGTCTTTGAAATTTGCAATGTTACACCGGTATTTTCATTATTTCCAAAAACTTAGGACATAAATAAGTACATAATATTGTTTTCGAGGTTTATATAGATTACCGAATTATTTAGTTAATTGATTTAGGCTTTGGTGATCCCATGCCTTTTACAAAATAATATGTTAGTTTCAAATAAAAACTTTCGTGAGTGGAACCAACTTGGTAGGAAGCCTCACCCTTCAAGAGGGCCCTCATCGGGTCCTAAACTGGTCGGACATCCCCGAAATTTATACATAAGTGAAAGCGTATACCCTTAATTAAAAGTTTAAAAGGTTAAACTGACTGAGGCAAGGTGATTACTTTAAACAATTATACAATTAAAATTTATTGCTACAAAATATTCTTTTAACCACTCGTTTGTTCAGCTACGAGCGCGGATGACTTATTAATTTACATTTCATTTAGAGATCAAAGGCTTCAGTGGCGCAGCGACCTCGCCTCAACCCTCCGTAATCGATACAGCACTTCACTCAAATTAAATTACTCGACAAATAAGTTCAGACGATGGATTTTTTCTCTAACTTGATGCAGCAATAATTGAATGTAACGGGCAAACTAAAGTTGTTTTCGATGTTCTTCGCAAGAAAACTTTCTGCTTGAAAAAACTTACCAATTAACAACACTAAAACTAATATAATTAATGATATTATCATTAGATCATTATATGTAGATTTATGCGATGGGATATTCAAATATATATTTTCATATTCTTCTGATTATTCTTTTCTTTTTTGATCATTCAAGTGCTAATAAGACAAATGTGCACCGCAAATTACCTGTTCCTAACAGTATAGTCCATCCAAAGATTGTTGTAAGACGTCGTAGTTTTTTTAAGGTATTTTCCTGTGATCGTATCCTAGCCATGGGGTGCAATAACAAGTACCTATCTATCTGTCTATTAGCTAAATTGCACCCTATTGCATAGACACGTGAGTCTCCATTTATTTAAGTGCCTTATAACGTAGTATAATGTGCTTTCTGTAAGCTTTCGGCTGACGAACATTTAATGTAATATAGGCAAATCCACGACTGCTATGCATAAGTAACTATGTTCAGCGAGATATTCGAACCAATCACGAATATTATAGGTACCTACTGAATTTAGAGCAAATGGAACGAGACGATCGATACTCATTACTGGCTAATTAGGCTGTGCTAATGAATGTTATTTAACGTCCAATCATGTGCATAAACACAATGCAGTATTATAGAGATAACTGTTGTCGTAATATATATGCGAATATTTATATTATTATCTAAAAATTAATTTCAAACTAAAAATAAGTGATTCTCTATTTATCCGTTCAACAGGCGGACTATATCTTACATTTATAACGTAACGTAGTTTACGCAGAGTTTGGGCGGCACAAGATCACGACGTAGGTGTATTTTTTGGTACTACGCCGCTAAATGTGCTATGCCTGGAAGAATTAACGAGAAATCTAGTACTGAGACATTCTTCTGCAGTTGGTCATTCGGTTGAAAATAATATTTAAGTCTAAAGCGAAGTATTGAACAATTTTTAAATATTATAGTTAGAATTTTTAGATAACAGATTCATCATAATCATCTTCATCAGTCATAAGACGCCCTCTATTGTAACTAGTCCTTCCCTAGTTTATGTCTCATTTGTTTTAATACAAACAAAAGTGGTAAACACGCACATGATTCGTCTAGCTACTACCAGATACCGTAAGTAACGTGTAAGACTGCTCATTCATAATATGTTTAACCTAGGGTATTCCAGAAGTAAGGAGCACCTTGTATGGGATGCAAACCGAAAAAGTGTCCAGCAGAAAGCTGTAAACAATAGTTCAAGAATCGACCGGAATGGCACTAGTGTAGACAAAGGGTATGGCTATGAACTTAGCAGTTAGAGACGGAGTGAAGTGCGCCGAGATGAAATATTTCTTTTAGATACTGTCATTTTTTAGCTGATGAAGCGATGAATAATGAAAAAAAAAACAAGGTCTTGTCGCATATCTGCTAATTCATTTAATGTTTATTTTGAAAAGTTCACGATTATAAAGCGGAACTTTCTCCTTACTAGTTACATCACCCTCTAGCTACGGTACGCCACCTAAATACACACTTTTGAGGGACATGTTTCCTACACAGAGATCGCTCTATCTTACCTTTATCCTAAATAACCTAGGGTGAAATGTAATGTAAGCGAAGATTTCACTCCGGCCTATCTCTCGTTTGTATTCTTTCTTCAATATTAAACAAAGTAACTCAAATTTAATATGTTTTCTAAATCTGGCATTTTTAATTTTAGATTGCAAAAACGTTGTCGAAAAAAGCGGTAGAAATCAAACAAGTCTATACATATTTGGGTGTGCAAAACGGACCCATCCTTGTGGAGGCGAGAGCTAAAAACAGAAGGCTGAAAGGAAATGTCAATAATCAGAGGCGCGGAAACCGAATAAAAAGGAAACGTTGGGTTGACTATGAGAACAATGCTCGTGAGGTTTGAGATCGAGGTTTTAGTGAAACTTTATCTGTGTGTGCGTAATTTTAAAATGAATATTCAATGGCATCGGGTGCACCATTGATGTAGTTGTTTCGGGTGAGGTATGTTCGATCTACAAATGATTGAGACCATGGTTATATTCATGTTTACGATGCCGCAGCTTCTTCGTGCGAGGAAGTAATACGCCAGAGAAGTGGCGGAAGAGATCTGGTACATACACTCATGCTTGTATCCCCGAAGGGGTAGACAAAAACTTATTAAGCATCCACATTTTGCCAACTACAACTTGGCCCCACTAACGTAAGAGGGGACAAGCCAGTTGCCCCCTCCTTTCGAGCCTCACGTGATTAATGGACAATCCCTTTGGGATACAGGCTCGGCCTGGTTCTGGTGCTAGTGTTCATTGTATAATCGTAGTGTCAGTGTTCCTATGTAACTTTAATTTAAACAGTGTTCAAAGTTATTTATGTATAAATTGTGATGCAAATGTGCACGCAACTCATAATTATGGACATGTGAGTACAATTAATGTATTTACACGACGTTGGGGCTGGTGGGTATAGTGGCGCGTGTGTGGCGTGGCAAGATGACCTTCATTACATGTACTAGATATTATTTGGTGATAACTTTTTTTTTAAATTTATTTAACTCACAATTTTTGAACGGTATTTTCCAATGCTGCTTGCGCTTAGCGGTTAACTATCCCCAACGATATCTTATATTAATTATATTTCACTGTTTCCCTGATGTATATATTTCTATGACAATAAAAATATTATTATTATGTATTATTAAAGATGGGAAAATTGGACGTATAAGAAGTGGTGGGAAAGAAGGGAAAACAATGGAAAGAAAAGTGTATTGTAGAGTACGGTCTGTCTGGTGCCGCGTTCCAATAAACAAGAAACGATTCGTTTTGCTTACGGACGGTAAAATTTTCATTGAAAATTCAACGATATTTTACCGTCCGTAAGCAAAACGAATCGTTTCTTGTTTATTGGAACGCGGCATAAGTCGCATACCTGTGGCTCGAACTGGCTGTTGCCGGGAAGTCAGTGCCTACTAACATTCTAACTCTAATAAATCTAGCACTCTCTCAAAAAAACTTTTGATCTCGACAGTTTAGTGTATTTACAGAAAGCTGAGAGATGATGATGAGACGGAGTGTACTTTATGTCTGTTAATTGTACTTTTTAATGCAACTAACTTGGCCAACAAAAGGTAATGCTTGATGGTAAGCAGTTATATAGCAGTACCAGTAAACACTCGCGGCACCAGCACCTTTAACTTATGTGTTACGATCCTTCTTACCAGCAGAAAAAAAAAACTACGATTGGAGAGGTACTACTCAAGCGGTAACCAATCGGCTTCATTTTAATATTTCAAGAATTTAAATAATAATCAATCAGTTCAGAAATCTGCTGATTAATCAAAAATTTAAAAAAATATATTTTACCGTCACCATGCCTGTTTTTTTTTTAAATTGGGTAATGGAATAGGCAAAAACATACACATCATGCCAGTATATCAAATGTTATGTTTCAAATACACAATATCCCTAAACAAAAATTAGGGGTATATTTAAAATAAATTAAATGAAGAAGAGATCGTTGTAAGTTTCCAAACCCAAACGCCTTACTTCTTGATAAAGTGTTTGATCTAAAACCAGTTGGGCTTCGGTTCCTGAAATCGTATTTAAATATTCACAGAGAAAATGTCTGCAATCATCTAGACCGTTAAACCCAACAAAACGCCAAAATAATATTTTTTACTGCCAACAACGGTGTGCGATTTCAATTCATAAATACATTTCAAAAGCCAAAATAATCGTATAAAATATGAGATAAAAACAAATAGTGAAAAGCCAGAGGAAATTCAGTGGCGAGCTCTCGTGGATTTATATAAACCGGAGGTCTGACGGAATGACGATGTGTGGTGCGACTGTTAGCGAAAACTAGAAGCATGCCATTACTACATGCGAGTGATCTGTACATGGTAGTTAAAAAAGGTACAGAATATTTGCACATCATACATGCATTTCCTTATTGAAATGTTACTGCGGATCGAAATAATGAATAGCCCAAAATACAAGTGCGGGAAGTGTCTCATTATAGTATAGTTGCTATTCACTCTCTGTATGTGTACTTATTCGTTTGCGGGTGTTGCCCACTGTAGGCACCTTAGTTGCTGATACTGAATAATAATGGTATGTCATGTGTAGTGAAAAGAAAAAAATATATATTTTACTACTATGTGGTAAATGTCGCTGGTGTCACACACATACACACTTATAAGTCACATTATTTAATACTATTTATTGTGTCGTTGTTTATTTATCTAAATAAATTTTAAAAAAATGCTAAATTGGGTGCGTTTGTCTGTATTAAAATAAATCCTACGCCTAACGCCTAATCCTAAAAAATTCGCAGTTTATAGCTATCATTATGCAATTATGCATTGCAGATAAGTAAATCTGTCCGCTTTTAGTGTGACCATGTCCACTATCTGAGACCGGCGCCGCATCGCCGCCGGCGGCAGGCAGCGTCGCAGCATTTGCATAATAATGCACGTTGCAGCGCCGGCTATTTAATGAAAATCGCTACACTAGCTACTCACAATAACCCAGGGTATCAGATCGCTTAAGTAATTCACTAGCCTTGTTGGAAAAAGTACCACTGCGAGAACTTCTAGCTTTTGTATTCTTTTAGAAATGAATACCGACAATGGTAGTAAGCTGTACTTCAATATATATTACATTAAACTATTTTTACTAAGTGGCTGGGATAAAAAAAATGTTTGGCTATTAAAATTAAAAAAAAAAACATTCACTTGGAAACATCTAGTATTCGATGACCAAGCACAATTTGTGCAATTCGATCAAAACATCGGGCAAATCAAAAAGTATCATCACTACATGTTATAAAACAAAGTCCCCCGCCGCGTCTGTCTGTCTGTTCGTGATAAACTGAAAAACTACTGAACGGATTTTCATGCGGTTTTCACTAATAGACAGTGATTCATGATTAAGGTTTAGCTGTATAAGTTACTTAAATTTAGTGAATTCATATGTCACAAACGTCATTAGTATATTCCATGGAACTTAACCTTAAAATGTCAAATGTCGCGGGAGGGTCTAAGAGATCCTGCTCCCAATTTATGAGCTAATTAGCCAGCGTACCCCGCACCTGCTCGCTGGTAATACCAACTGGGTAATTACCACCGCACATTCTTTGTTCCACATTATTAATTATTAAAGGGTATCGTACCCAACTGTGTGTAAACAAAAAACAATAAAGTTTAATTACGACATTAATGGGAGGCCTCGATGAGATTATGATTTTTTAGGGATTAACACAGAGCTCGGCCTGATTGATGGGAATCTTCCGATAAATCTCATTTTTAGCCTTAATGGAAGCTGTTTTTATTTAATCCTCTAGTTAATCTAATAGATTGTTAGTTAATGTAAGCTACATTTCACATGACGTTCAAAATTAAAAAAAAACAGTCAGTCGTAAGACTGCACGTCAAAAGTGAAAACATAACTTCATGTATCAATGTACCTATTTGCATATACATACACACACATCTGTATATATATAATTAGGTTAAAAATAAAAAGTAGGTAATAATATATCTAAATGTAATACATAGGGTACACACATAGGGTACACTGGAAGTTCTGCGCTTCTGGCCGCTCATAAATATAAGAAACTCGGCGCCGTCTTACGAATTTTCGGTCAAGGTTACGTGTCCTGACGCGAGTTTAATATTTTTTACCCATCCCAAAAAGTGCACAACGTCGCTAAAAAAGTTTTCACTTCAAAAAAATATATTTTACTTTCTGAAACAGACTGACCGCTAGATTCACATAAAAATATATTAACATAGAGAGAGTTTACTGACCGACTTAATATTTTATAATTGTGTATTTATTCTTGTTTGGAACGCAGAGTCGTTAAAACCTATTTATTTCTCGTGTACCTAACAACACCGGTAATTCAGCATGATTTACAGTTAATTTTCCTAAAAACTTGAAATAAACTTTCAAGCGGTATTAAATTACTTTTTGATTAGTCTCCATCCTAGTGCCATTTGTTTATTGCCAGTAGTAATTAGATTTTATCGCTAAATTAAATTTTGAGTGTTGATACGAGTAACTTTGAAACAGTGTACGATAGAACACTCGGAATGAATATAATGAGCATTCTTAAATTGCTGCAGCTTCAGAGGTAAATGAAATCAAATACTTTACACTAAGGTTATATCTGTATTTAATCTACAAGTGTATTAATTTGGTTATTACCAAAGCCACGATAACTGTTACGACCAAATGAGTAAGAACCAAGTAATTTTGTAATTGAAAATGTTCTCCCAAGGCTCAATCGACCCAGTTGATTTCTCAACGGGTTACATTTAATTAATGGCTATTATTTCTCTTGAAATATTAACAAATGAATTAAACGACCAGAATATATCAAAGAGTAGAGGCGCAAACAATTTTTATTAGAAAAATTCCATTTGTACTGTTTGAATATGAAAAGCGTTCGTGAAAATAGCTTTGACATTCTTCGTTTTCCATTACGAATATCGAATAATATCCTATGTTGGATCTGTAGTTCTGGTAATACGTTTGCGATATTTTTTATTTGGTTCGGCGAGTGTTTCCGTGCCGGAGTGCAGTACGATGTGTGCCAGCATACGTCGGCTGATGATTTATGTAGAATGCTTTTAACTGCAACTTTTGCACTGTTATTTCATTCTCGTATGATACATTAACGGAAACTATAGTGTTGTATTAAAATTGAGCTCTGACTCGGGGAAATCAGTACATTTTTTTTTATTTGATAATGCGTAATATTATCTATGTCTATATGTGGTTGTATCAACAGATATAAAACATAAAAATTGGTTGCCTGTAAAGTCGGTATACGGGCGAAAGTTTTACGTGACAACGACTTTGAGTGGTAAAATAATTTTAATGTGAATATTCATTCGTATAGTAGGAAGAAGGATGAAATAATAGTAACAATTTAAAACATTTATTTATACAAAGAATTATATTTAAAACGCGTGCCTCTCACTCGCTCTCATTGTGAGCGCATAACGTGAGCGGAGCGTAACGCAGTTTCTTGAAGTGTCACCCGGCAAACCAATTTATAAGACGTTGTCACGTCAAAAAAAAATTGGTTGTATACGACTGAAGGTCGAACTTCGTGAGTTTTGTTTTGTTTTAATGAAATATTCAGTTGCAGTGCAAGAGTTTGCAGTGGTGCCTGATACATGGTTAAATGTAACTGAGTGTAATTTCTTATAGTATTGTTATATAACTTTTCTCGTTTTTAATCCCCGACGTAAAAACGACGGGGTGCTTTACACACACACACAGAGACATCGACGTCAAACTTATGTTTGACGTCAATGTCTGTGTGTGTGTGTGTGTGTCTGTTTCTTGCATCGTAGCTCTCAAATGGATGGACCGATTTCGATGCGGTTTTTTTTCATTTGAAATCCAGTTTCCTTGCGGTGGTTCTTAGCTATGTTACACGTAAACACACAACAAGGCCTAATGGCTAGCTGTTACCGATGCTTGTAAACCCTTGCACCCTCACTTGTGTTACTTGTGCGTTGCCAACTCTATATCTCAAGACAACTGTATATCAACTACGTTGCTTAATATTTTAATATATAGGACTTATATAGGATATAGGTTGTGCCCTAATTTCTTAACTTTTTGAGGAATGATAGGCAGTTTCTTAAGAAAGTTATGTTTTAAGAAAGTTATGTTAATGGTTTAAACGGTTAAGCGACAAACGTTTTTGTACTTATTTCAATACACGAATCATTTATCAAAGAATAATTTGTGCCCGTGTGCTAGGGACTTGACAAATAAAATGTCACAATTTAACAAAAACTATAATAAATACGGTAGTTAACTGTTTGGTTAAACAATCTTCCTCTTATTAAACGTCAAAGTGGTAGGGTCTGTAGAAACTTGTATAACATGTAATAACTTTTGACGTCATAAGTCACTATCGTCTAGTGGTTAGTGATCCTGACTGCTGAGCCAGAGGTCGTGGGT
Organism: Euplagia quadripunctaria; assembly: GCA_963859945.1. Taxonomy (NCBI): domain Eukaryota; kingdom Metazoa; phylum Arthropoda; class Insecta; order Lepidoptera; family Erebidae; genus Euplagia; species Euplagia quadripunctaria. The sequence continues at coordinate 4,012,104 of OY982572.1, forward strand.
TCGATTCCCACTCAGGACAAAATAAATAATTGTGTGATGAGCACGATCATTTGATCCGTGTCTGGGTGTAGTTTATCTGTAATATGTATTTATTTCGTAATATATGTAGTAGCAGCAAGTATGTTTATTAGCAGTCTGGTGACCGTAGTACAGGTTCTGCCAAGTTCATCAGATCAGAGGTGTCTGAAGTTATTATTATTAGTTAAACAAAGCGTTTATTGGTAAACAAACGATAATATATTATATATCTTACTTGTTATCCACTAACCTACACCGTTTTGAAATAATAGCAAAACATCCAATAGGTAACTTCGATCATTTTATTTTCTTATATTTTTGGAAAATCTCAACCTTTGGTATTGAGAGGTGAGGCTGTTAGTGTAGGCGAATATTGATAATTCTTTAAAAAAACTAACTTCAAAAACAAAATTATTCCATAAAAGACTTGTATGGTTGATGCCATTGTCAGAACTGGGCCAAATTGAAATGAGACTACACGGGAAGCACCAGCTTTCAAATAAAAAAAGAATCATGAAAATCGGTTCACCCAGTCGAAAGTTCTGAGATAACAAACATAAAAAAAATATATACAGTAGAATTGAGAATCTCCTCCTTTTTTGAAGTCGGTTAAAAATAGTCCTAATGTTCATATTTCTGTAATTGATCTGTAAACCTGGAGCGGATAAACGTGTAAGCCTGGCCCGATACGGCCCTACCCTGAAATTATCACAAGTGATACTCACTCAACTAGTATTCATTCAGATTTTTCACATGTGGTAAAATATGTTACTAAATCTATATATTAATACGTGAAGCGAAAACTTTGGATCCCTTTTTACGAAAATTGGGCGGACGGAGGAGTATGAAATTTCGCACACTTATAGTTTATACAGAGAAGAAGTGACGAATGCTAACATTTTTGAACAATATTTGCTACAAAGTTAAAAAATATGCAAAAACGGGTACATACAGCTATGAGTGTCCAGTATATATTTTGATCTGTCATGGTACAAAAGTCTATACAATGACAGGTCAAGTAATATTGGCCAATGAAATAAACCATGGTCGAAATTCGACCACCACGCGATCTCTAGTATATATTATTATATGAATCGAACTGCTTCGTTGTTGCTCCATATGTAAGTGAACAATACCTTAATACGTTCGTATACAGATTAATATTATATAAGAATTTATTTATTTCTTTCTCTGTATATTTTTGCTCTGTGCATTGTGACATGCATATGTATGTGTAAATCTACGATACACACACGTACATCTCAAAAGACATTGATAACTTTCAAGGAAGTTAATACTGAGTTAAGCTATTCCTTTACAAACTTGGCGATAAGCAGTATTGAAATAAACTTGGTTTGAACTTGAGCTATCAGGTGCTTGAAGTTAATCGATCAGAAACCCCGGTATCAATAAGTCTAAAGCACACGACGGCATGTTGTTCATTATAAAGTATTAAACGAACTTATTTGTTCAAAAGCTATAGAGAAAGTGTAGACTTCAAACTTGTAGGTTTTTCTTAGAATACTAATTGGCCTTTGCCCGAGGTGATAAGAAGTCATGAGCGATCATTATTTTTGTCTATGATATGATAAGTTTGCAAAATTTATATGTACGTTCAGAACCGCTGCAACTGCGAGATTATTACGTTCATCTGTTTTTAAATAAGATACATGTTATATTTTTAAGAATAATAAAATTATGAACAAAATTCTATGTTCCTGTCCCTTTGCCTATTAAAATATGGCTGCATATGATTAGTATAAATTATAATTCAAATCATATGTGAAGAGTTTAGGAAGTTTAGGTTGCCATTGGCTGCCCTTAGCGGCAACCTCTTGGTCATCTTAGGAAGATGTGGGAATCACGACTTAATAATCAACATATTTAGAACCCTTTGATAAAGCTTCTAGTCAATCCCCAATAGTCTATTGAAGAAATCACGATAGAAAAAGCTTTACGAAGTACATTTGGACGCGCTTTGCACACAGTTGTAATTGATTTTAATGTTCTAGAAGTTCAATAATGGCTAAAGAGTAAATAGAATACAAGATCAGTTAAGTACACAGTGTTGTACAGAAGATCAGTTTGATATCGTTGTAAAAAGGCTTTTTTAAAAAATAACATTTTTAGAAAATATTTGTGTAACACATACAGAATTTGTGGAATTAATTTAAATGTTTAGGTATTCCTCCCAAGGAGTATTAATCAACTAAATTAAAAATAAATAGTCAGCCTTAAAAGTAGCGTATCAGACGACTAACATTGGTTATGGAAAAAACTTTTAACAAAAAATTAAACCGAGATTAAAGAAAGAATTTTGTTTCCTTTCTGTACTTTAATTATTCACTGTTATTTTTAATAAATATTTGAAACAACAATCTTTTATTGGATTCAAAGTTCTAGCAGCTGTAAATCGTTGAAGGCTTGACTAGATTAATTTCCAACATCAGATCAAAGTTTCAAGAGAATCGGTTCACAGATAAAAACTCACTGGGTGAGCAACCATTCATCCCCTATTCTTCTACCCTTTGCGTAGAAATTTTCTTTTCAAATTTAAATGGGATCAACTTTAACCTATCCAATAAAAAAAATAATTATCGAAATCATCACACACAAAATATAGAAGAAAAAAAAACATAGAAAGAAAGAAGAAAGAAAGAAAATACGTTTATTCTGGTTATCAAATTCTAAACATAGAGCTGGGTTTTAGTAGATTTACCTAACTTAAGTTTACAAGACGAGAAGTAGTCATCTCGCGGTCGTACCAAAATGGGCGCCCAGTTCAGCTTTGTGCCGGGCCCTGGTGGGTGCCTGACGCTGGTTTTCCACATACGGGTTTGTCTTGAGAACCTCCCCCGTTTTTTCGTCGGTTATAAAGCAGCCAGCAGTAAGCATCATCTCAAAAAAAATCCGTATAATAATAAAACTGAATAAGAAGTACCCAAAAGTGTCATTCGCAACACATTCTTCTCATACATTAGTTCGAGCTTTGATTGATGTTGGGTTCCGGGGTTCGGTTCGAACATCGCACGAATCGATTCCAAGGGGAATAAGGTCCATATATATTAATGAAGACAAAGGAGAACTTATTTAATGTCAGGGGAAGGAATTTTACATGAAATTTATTAAATTAACATTTATAAGTTGTAATTTTGACAAAAAAATGACTATTACACAGACGTGTAACTAAACAAAGCAGATATCCAAATCAATTAATACAGGAACTTATGTAATTCGTAAGCCTTATATGTGTTATTCATGGAGAGTAAAATGTTTTACCCTTCTTAGGGCGAATTATGTAATTGTAGTAAAGGTCTTATGTTTCTATTGGCCTTCCGTCCCCTTTCAGTAGTATAAAAAGAAAGCATAATTAACATTACTATCTTATTTTTTCCAACTTCACTGTACGAGATCTGGCAGACAAATAAAAAATACAATTTATTAGTAAATTTATTTAGTCTACTACTTTAAATGTAATTCTAACTAACATTGTAAATGTAAAAGTGTGTCTGTTTGTTACGTTTTCATGCCTTAGCTACTGAACCGTGAATCATGGAAGAGCCATGCTTCGGCACGTATGGGTCGGTTCGACCGGAATGATACCTCGGCCTCACAGAAAACCGGCAGTGAAGCAATGATTTGTTGTTTTTCGTCGAGTGAGTAAGGTTACCTGAGGCCCTAACCCTTCTCTCTGACCCCCACTCCCCATGTTCCCGCATTCCCCTACTCCCACTTTAAAGGTCGGCAACGCACTTGTGACTGTTGAGTTGTAGGTGTCCAAGGGCGACGGTAGTCACTTACCATCGGGTGCCCGACTGCTGCTTTGCCCCCTATGCATACAAATTGTTAGGAGAACAAAAAAGACAGGGTACTTTTCATCCAGAAAAAAAGTACGATTTCCACGGGGTATCTAAAGATGAAATCTACAATAACGCTAAGTTAGTCGACAATATTTAACGAAGTGATGCCGGGTTTCTGAGGTACTTTTATCGAGAGTTTATCTATTCGTTAGCACTATTGGTCCGATAACTTGTAAAAGTGCGTTTCCGAACACCCCATCAAACAACAAACTCCGTTTAAACTGAGTTTAACTTAACTGGCCAATGTGAGCCGTTTATCGGTTCCATAACTTGGGACACAATAGTAGCAAGGGCCACAACAGATGACAAAGTAAAAAAAACACCTACAAAAAGCAAGGAACATAGGTTACCCACAAAAAAGGGTCGACGTTTTTGTAGAAAAAAATTACAATCACTGACGTTCGCTGATAATCGAAGACAATTTGGTAAACAAATAAGAATAATATATTATTAAAACAGAGCCAGATCACCTCATTTTATTAAGAATTAATTATAATATAAATAAACCTATTATTTATGACTTATTTAAGTAACAAAATACATTTTAAACTCTCAAACTTCAACAGACCCATCTAGTGGCAGCTTTTGCAACTGCTTATCGATCCAATAGTTATTGGATGGTCCGTTGCGTATTCAGAAACCCAGTGACAGTTAACCGAAGTTTATCTAATTCATATTTTTATTGAACCAATAGTTGACTGATATTTAAATAAGAACTTCAGAAACCGGGCATAAGTGATACTCACGAATGTCAGAATTTACATTTACATTTTAAGACTGGTGCGCAATGCAGCAGATAAAGTTTGTGGGTAAAGAGCTCAGTGAGAGAAGTCACAGCAACTCTTAGCAATAAGCTTTAAGCTTAGTATTATTGGCATTTACGGACATATAGGAATAACTAATATGTCAATTATTTGCCAAGATTGCACACGTTAATTGCAAAAAATCGGCCAACACGCTCACGAAGGATTCCATACCATCGTGCAAGATAAGCACTTTTAAAATAATTTCGTAAAGGAACCAAAAAAGGCGCTATAACAATACCTAGATAAATATATTATGTAAAAAATCACACTCTGTGAACATTTTAAGCGTCTACCTGTTGTCATTATTTAAGATTGAGCAAAAAGCGCCAAAAAACGCACTTTGTTTCTTAACTTTACTTTTGTTTTATTTATTTGTTGTTATAGAGACTACTTAATTAGACAATTACTTAGGAATATTAGCTTGTTTCTGATCTTATCCATTTTTTTTTTATAATAAAAAGCTCTTTTTTTGCTTGTCAATTACTACCAGCTACTGGTTATGTAACGCAGTCGGGTTTGTTTGTATAATAATAATATATTTTTTAATCATTTAATTAATTGTATCTAAACTATTCTTCTTAAAAATGAATCCGTACTTAAAAGTATTTGAGGGAGTGTTGGAGCTCGAGCACACTGCCTCGAGCACACCGCTACTTTTGCAAAAAGATAGTATTCAATAACACACAAATCAGACGTACTTATCTTTTCTAAACACACCGTTATGAAACATCTAAAACATTTCAAGGATTACAATAGAACAGCTGACGAGATTCACACGAAAAAAAATTTACATAAATCCTTATCCGGCGTATGTGAGCTCCTTATGCGGATCAATAAAACGTGCCATGATTTACGATTGCGAATATGTACCGAGTAACTCCTATTTATCGCGCCGTATGCCTCTTGCATCCTCCCAAACGAATATTGAAACGTAAACTCTGACAATCAATCTATTTTATTTTAATAGTAGCTGCTGCAAAGAAATATCTAGAATTCGCAGGGGTTCTATAAACATATATCAACTAGCTGACTCGACAGACGTTGTCATGTCTTAACTATGAATATTAAACAACCGTGCCAACTGTCAAACGACTGACAGTTATGTCAAAAGCGCTAAGGTTACATTAGAAAAGATAATATGGTCGTTAAGTTTTCTAATTTTCTGGGCAACTTTCTTAATTTTTTCATTCAATCTTAATTCGTTCTCCTGACTATAACAAACACAAAAAAAAAAGAATTAGCGAAATCGGTCTAGCCGTTCACGCGTGATGCCGTGACCAAGGGAAATAGGAATTCATTTTTATATATCTATATACGTGAAGCGAAAACTTTGGATCCCTTTTTACGAAAATTGGACGGATGGAGGAGTATGAAATTTTGCACACTTATAGTTTATACAGAGAAGAAGTGACGAATGCTAAAATATTTGAACAATATTTGCTACAAAGTTAAAAAAAAATGCAAAAACGGGTACATATAGCTATGAGTGTCCAGTATATATTTTGACCTGTCATGGTACAAAAGTCTATACAATGACAGGTCAAGTAATATTGGCCAATGAAATAAACCATGGTCGAAATTCGACCACCACGCGATCTCTAGTATTATATAGATTAACAAAACAAAAACACACAGTGCTTGGTGACCAATTAAACTGTTGTTAACAAATAACACCAAAAACTTTAAATAACTAATGCGAGACATCGACATTGTTTAAATGTTTTTTAAATTTATCTTTAGGATAGAATACATATTTATTTGACAACTTTTGTGTACAACTAAGTTACGGTACTACGCCTATAATTTTAATTAGTGCTTTAATATAATTAATAGAGACCGCCTGGTGGTCATATTTCGACTATTACTCCATTTTTGATTTATTTCATTGGCTAGTATAATTTGAACTGTCAATTATATAGACTTACGTACCTGACAAGTCCACATACATACTGGACAGACTAGCTTGATGTAACCGTATTAACATATTTTTTAAATTTGTTACAAATGTTGTTTAAATTTTTTTAGTTTTTTGCCTTTTTTCTATACCTACATAAATTTTAACTATGCCAAATTTCACGTTCCTGCGTTAGCAAAATTTTCTTTAAAATGCGTACATGATTTTTTTTTCACGTATTAATATATAAATTAAAATACTAGCCGTTTCCCGCTCAAAAAAACCTTTCAGCTCGTATGGACTTGCAACACCAGTGATGTTACTCTTGCGTTGTCAACCTTGTCCCCCATTGACATCTGCTGACCCTAATCCCTAGCCTGCAGAGATACACTACTACAGCCACTAGTTTTATATTACTGGTTTAACTTTTAAGTTCTCCAGTTGAGCAATAACGATTTGAGCAAAAATTTACTCTGCCCTATTTTTTAGAATCCAATAAATTAATTTGCAAATACATATAATCACGCACACAGATAGACAATGGCATTTTTATACCAGTGTTGTAATGCGAGGCATCGAGACCTAAAAAAACTACAGCGGTATAGCGGTAGGTGTATGAACGGTTTTGATGTGATTAGCGTTATATAGTACCGTGGTATGTTAAAGCGACCATTCACAATCTCTTTCTTAGGGTTGCTAGAATGTTTAAGAATTATTTTCATTTTATGCAGTTGTTCTAAACAGAAAAGAGGCAGTCATGGGACTGCCGACAGAAGTGAAAACTTAAACGATACGACGAACTTAAAACGTCACAGGTTGGTGACATTAATTAATAAAGAGATGACAGAACTCAATGTTTAGATTAGCGCCTTCTAGTGGATCTATATATGTATTATTAGCGTCTCTCTGTCTCTCTCTCCCTCTCCCTCCCTCCCTCTCCATGTCTCTCTAACGCATATACAATGTAAATTTAAGAAACGCCTCCGTCTTAAGAATTTTCGATCTCGTCATAAAAATATTTTTGTAAATATATGACACTCGGACACATTTTCGATAAATTTCGATCAGGGTCGTATCCTGACGCGAGTTTAACATTTTTTACACATCTCAAAAAGTGCCCAACGCCGCTAGAGAAGTTTTCACTTCAAAAGTTATGATGCAAAACGTCACTTAGTTATTGTGTTAGTTAGTTAGTGAAATATGGTGTCTGGTGCGAAAAGAATACCTATTTGTTATAAGCTATATTTTTTTCCCTTGAACCTTAAGCCTCAGATACAAGATTAACTGTAGTCTGAGCAGCGTTTTTTACTTTCGATATGTCAGTTTTGCATTTTACAACACTTTTCTTAAGGGAGTTTAATAATAGGCTTATATATAACATTGATCTCATATAACAGATTTTTTTAGAATAAGATAAAATGATTTTCTGCGTTCAAAGTTTCCAAGCGCTCATCTTATTTATTACATTTTTTATTACGTATGCTGTTAAAAGAAAGGACTGGGACAGAATATAAATGCAGACATACGTTTTATCCTATCGTTTATTATATGTATTGTTTACGTCCGCCAGGGCGTTATTGTTAAGGTTTTATGGCGTATTGTCTACGAAGCGTATGTAACGTGCTAACCTAGTTTTCTCGTGTCATTATCACAGTTTGCGGGAAAACGATAAAAACTTGGACCCTGGAGCATTCTATTTGAACGGATATGTCTACGTAGCTATATTTATTTCGGTTTTAGTATCGGTATATCCACTCTAACCGGTTTAGATCGAAAAAACTGTTAATTCAAAGTACTAAATGTCACTTGCCATTATATTGGCATTATTTTAATATAAAAAAATATTCTTCTTTATTAAAGGTTTTGTTTTTTCAAATTTAATTTCTTTTATTTATTATTTTTAAAACATTGACATTTCGTTCTGTAGTACACTAAACATATAATCGGTATCGGGACTATGGCCAAAAACGGATAGATACGATTTTTCCGAATATAGCCCACTTTTTATACAGGAATAATTCCTGATGAATATCTATTTAGCAAACAAAAGTTGGACCATTTTTTGGTCAATGACAGTGTCCTAGATCCTAAATGTACTGCGTTTTTTATTATTGTGTAATTGAATAGGTACTTGCCTCGTGGTAGACAACCGCACTCACCTGATGGGAAGTGAAGACGGAGATGGTACCCGACTATATAAGAGACCTCTACTGTACTCGTGATCGTTCCAGGATTACAATTGTAAGTAAATTATATTACCTACTTAATACATGTATATCTTTTATCCTAGACAATTACACGATTTCTACGACATACATACATATTTATTACATATTCACAGACGTCTTTATTACATATATTTTCGCGGACGAACATTTCTTAAAAACAAAATCCATCAAGCCATTGTTTTGGAGTTGAAGAATCAGGTCATAAATTGTATTCATACTTTTATCAGTCGAAAGTAAGCTTTGGTAAGGAAAGGATTTCATTTCTGTAATGGATCGGGCATGCATCGATTTTTTGGCATTGTTTTGAAATTATATTTTCGCAATGTTCATTTAAAAACCAAGCACGCCAAACACCAATAATTTCATTTTAAAATATCAATTTCGTTTTGCGTCCGGAAGAAGGTTCTATTGAGCGTGTCTCTAGGGACTTGTGTGTGCACTGTGCAGTCAGAATAAAAACCTATGCGAATCGATGTCCTTGGTTCTATTACTATTTGTCGACTCAATAGGGGAGGAGGTGCAGTCCGCCTTTTGATTTCGCTTTTTTGTTCTCTGCACGTTTTCAGTTTTTTTTTTCACATATTTTATCAATGACGTTCTCACTGTACTATTATATTTCTAATTTAAATTTAAAATAAGTATGATTTCTGCATTACAGATAAAATCGTAAAGTACTTTGTAAAATATTAAACTTCTAAAATCTGAATGAAATGATCACAGAATAACGATTACAACTGTAAGATTGACTGCCTTTTTGCCCAGACAAGTTCGTAATAAAACAATTTGACTATGAAAACCCGTCGCCACTCTAATTACAATAGCTGTATTCAAATAGTATCAGCTACTAAGATGCTGCAACTAATGCAATACTTGGGAAGGAAAGCTATCATCCAGCATTTATTTATGTCGCTTCTCCTATAGTGCATCCGAAAAAAGGATTGCAAAGATAGTACAAGACCGGATATAGACACAAATACCCCATATGTGTGTAACTAGTTAAATCCTTTCACGGAAGATTGATTTCCGAAGTTAATCCTAATCATATGAACACATGTACGAAATAGCCCCGTAAATTTGTGAGTATTTATAAACAAGCTTTTTATCGTTTTTGTTTTGCACAGTAAATGTTAAGCTGGTACTCTTATTTATTACATTTTATACATGTAATACTATAGTATTAAAAACTTACACATGAGCGAAGGCACTGGCAAAATATATTTTGCCAGTGCCTTCGCTCATGTGTAAGTTTTTTTTCTATCCTTCGAGAACAGTCCTTTTTTTCTAGATGAAAGGTATCCTATCTCCTTTTCTGTAACCCTCCACAATATGTAAATAAATTTTCATGATGATCAGTTAATTAGTTACTGCGTGAAAGCGTAAAAACAAACTCACACTGCATTTATAATATTAATTATGATAACGATGTTTTCCTCTTATTTGTGAAATGATGAGTACGTGACTAAATAAATGGTTTAAATGTAGGAACGGTTAGCACGATTAGCTAATATGATTTTAGCGGAATCTAACGACAATAAAACCGTTTGGCACAGCCAAGTGTACCGAAGTCTTTACATTAAAATTAAATTAAAAAAAAATATGTTTGTTGTAAAAATAATTATAATATTCAATATTATGTAACAAATAACTAATACTGAACCACGGATTTATGGATACATTTAAATAAATAACTCTCGCTATATTTAAATAAAGTTCAAAATTGATTTTGAATTGGTGATCGCACACCAACAAGCAACAGTTAATAGATAAATATACCAGGTACTAGATACATGCACAATTTAATAGTGTGAGTGTGCCTAATAACTACGCGCGGAGGCGCTTGTTACAATGTTTGCATTGGCCGAGCGCCTATGTTCCCTAGCAAGTTGTACACCGGACAGTTCAGAAGTAAAACTAAAGTATAGTTACAAATATGTGTATATTACATAATTAAAATATACACAGAAACTTACGCGGTTCTCCCTTCGGGATAGGCACAGACGACAGCCACCACTCGCTTATCTTTACATACCTTTCAAGATTTCTCTACTATCATTTAACCTTTCATACAAGCTAGGTTTTTAAAACTAAAATTTATGTTTTTATTTCCCTAAACAGAACCTTTAAGTTTTTATTCTGTCCTTTACTTAGACGAAACAACAACCAAATGCACGTCGTCATCCCACTAATATTATAAATGTGAAAGTTTAGATGGATGGATGGATAGATGGATGGATGGATGTTTGTTACTCCTTCACGCAAAATCCACTGAACCGATTGCGATGAAAGTTGGTATGTAGATAGCTGGAGATTAGCTGGCTGGATTAACGCATAGGCTACTTTTTATCCCGATATTCTCACGGGATCGGGACTTACGCGGGTGAAACCGCGAGGCGCTGCTAGTTTGTAAATAAACGAACACTGCGGTGTATGTAAACTTGTTTATTTTAAGTTCAGTTGGAGCTTTAAGAGCTTCCGTATCATTATTACCCCCAAACCTCTCAAATAGTTTAAGAACGCTTTTTAAATATAATTTCCTAGTTAGCTTTTCCACTGTTTATAAACCTTTGACGTCACATGTACCTAACGAAGTGTTTTTGCAGCAATGGCGTGCACGCATGCAGTTACGTGTAGTCATGTAGATAAATAAAAAGTATTAATGAGAAAAAAAACTATTACATTAATTTTAAGTATTCCAAATGTCACATTCCTAAGTGCGCAGAGTTTGCTAAGAAAGGGTACAAATAAATCTCTTCACATATTAACAGATAGAGGAAAAATTGCATACATACATATCAACTTTTTAGTAGAAAAAATGTTTTTCAGTGTGTTTTTTAACCGCTCTCAAAGTAAATTGAATTTTAATAGACCAGACTACCAGACCAGAATACCTTTGTTTACTTATGTATCTACTATAAAAATATCGCTCTAAGACCAGTACAACTATTAATATCTCGGTAAAGTAATATCTTAATTGCTATCTGTCCGAAGCTAAAACTAAAGAGTAATGAAACAGCCACGAGCACTTGCTTTTTAATTTAAAAGCACTTTATCTGAACATTAATAAAAGTGTGTTTGATAAATGGCGGTTTCACTTGTTGTAACTTAACCAAAGTTAGCGTAGCCTTTTTCCAAGCCATTTGTCTAACTTGTTGCAAGAAATATCCTTCATATTTGGACTTTTTTCCAAATATTTTATTTGTATGAAATGACATTACAATAGGTTCATCTAACTCATTTTTGGTTCGCCTGGCTTGGACTCGTTTAAGCTGGGTTAAAGGGTTTATTATTCCATTTAGGTAGCAAACAAGTATGTAATCCGTTTGGAATTAACCACAGGGAAAACAAGTTCGGCTCCGCGACAAGTGGTTGCCTGTAAACACTCGCAGCACAAAGCTATGGGTATGCGTAGCCAATTATCATCGGATGGACAGTGTACTTGCTTACCACCTTATTAAATTTTCAAAGTTTGTACGCCATTATTTAAAGTCGTTATGATTCAAATTAAAAAAGAATACACTGCGAATTAGATATATCATAATGATCTTTATCTCAGAACACTAGAGTTCAAAACAAATAATTCCCTCCGAAGTTACCATTCTAGTGGCCCAACCCTAAACAGGGTTTCATCCACTCAAGCAGCGTGGTAAGGTTCCCACCCTATCATTACCCGAAAGGCTTTTATCTATTTCTGTAATGCACTGTGTACATCCGACCGCGAAATTAATTAACGCGCAAAACATTCCGCTGTAATCATATTAACAGCCGATATTCTCTGTTTATATTTACGTCGGGGTTACGTGTTTCCGCTTTGGTGGGTAACTTTAGACTATTTATTAGTTGATATTCTCGGATATTTTGATTTTGGTCTATTTTGCGATTTGAATAGGTGAGTTTATAAGTAGAATGGATGATTAATGATCTGATTGATATGTTAGTAATGGTTCTGACAAGTTATTGAAAATATAACATTTGGGATTTGATGAGGGATATGTTAATTTGAATATCAAAGGGTTTGATACATGGTCTTTATAATATTAGTACGTATAACATATAACACCAATACTGCCGCTGCTGTGTCTTGTAGGTCAGGAATCAAATGCAGTGGCGAAGACGTCATTCATGACATTTAGGAGTTTTAGAAAAAGTTAACCTTATCAGGAACCTGCAAAGCATTTATTCAGAAGTAAATTCGAAGAGCAGGATTTAATATAAATACCTACTTTCTCCTACCTTTACTCTCCTTTTCGCTAAGGTTTGGAGAGGAAGACAAAAAAAAGAAATAAAAAATAGTTTAAAAAAGAAGGTTCGAGCCAATAACATTTGGCATAAGATAAACACTTAAATCTTTAATGGCTACGCATTAATTAAAAAATTTAAATAGCCCCCGACTCGAAAGTCCTTTCAACAATTAGAGCTGCTGATCTACGAACGGATAAACAGATTTTCTTAAATTATATCTAAGAACACTCTCGATCGAGTCAGTTTTCAAACAAAAAACAACCGCACTCAAATCGGTTCATCCGTTTGGGAGCTATGATGTCACAGACAGACATAAATACAAATAAACACAGGTACACATGTTAAACTTATAACCCCACGTTTTTACATCAGGAATTAAAAATAGCATTCCTCATAACAACAACTGTGATACGACCAATAAAATAGCCATAAATCAGTATCATGCACATATGCTAATATATTTGATGTATCATGTAGCGACATAGCATATCATAAGCGAAAGTTCGTATTGGAACACGCCCTCTCCATAGATTGCAATGTTCCTAACAAACTTAGTCGTAATAACTCTTGTCTGAGAAATTAAGGAGACTTCCAAACTGCATTCTCAAAGGAACTCATTGGAAACTCTCCCAAACCAAACTTTAGGTTAATAAAACTTAGATTTACTCGATATTCGCATTGATTCCAATGCAATTTCTACTTACCGGGATGTTACTGATGAAAATACTCAAAAAAGCAGCAAACTTACCTGAAAAAGAAAAATAAAAATGTTCTTAGTAAAATAATAATTAGTCATATCATAAGTATAATCTATACTAATATTAAAAAGCTGAAGAGTTTGTTTGTTTGTTTGAACTAATCTCAAGAACACCTGGTTCGAATTGCAAAATTATTTTAGTGTTGGATAGGTCCATTTATCCGTGTTGGATAGGCTATATACCATCACGCTACGACCAATAGAAGCGGATAATTATAGATAGCGGAAATATTGCAAAAACGGGAAAATTTACAAACGTAGACGAAGTTGCGCGGGTCAGCTAGTGAATTATATAAAACTTAAAGGTTTGTATGTTTTAAGCGTACTGTTTGCGATTTGAAATTTTTTCCATTAAGTAACCCGCTCCCTGACGAAGGTTATTTGCTTATAACGACCTTAATACCTTCAGGAGCAGAGCAGCGACCTTGAGATTTTAACGTTGATACAACTAACTGCATTTAATGCACTATCTTTAATGGCAAGTAGTCAGTTAAACATTCGAAATATGAATCAACGAGCTGAAATTGGTTGCGCTCTGCCTTCTTTATTCAATTGAGTATTAGAATATTTCATTAATAAATATTATTCTTTAACGTAAGTTGAACGTAATGCAATTAAAACCATAAAACGGAAGTATTATCCACTACTAAAATGGTTACCTTATAACGTCTTAAAAGTATATCTAGTAATAGGCCCCTAACTCGACTAATAGCTGCGGAGTAATATCCAGTGATTCCATCAAGCCAGAGCGCCTCGGCTATGAACAAAATTCAATTTTTACACTCCCTCCTCCCACAAGAGGGAGTTTTAATAAAAACCACGGAGGATTTCAAACATAATTACGCGGTTATAAAGCAGTGTTCATATCGCATAATCACGGTAGGTGTCATCAATCAGAATGTTCGTGATTCAACGTTATGCACTGTTCTTCTATTAAAACTATACACGCAAGTGTTTATTTTTAGTTAAAAGCTAGGCTGTTTATAAATTACCTTTGCCTAGCACGAACGATTGAAAAAACTTAATTTTCCCCGTAAACTGTTATATCTTTTTAATAAATTAACCCTTTTAACTTTATACAATGAAATTTTTATACTGCACGCTAAAATATACATATAAAACGTCCAGAAATGGAACATTTTCAGTTTTTCTTCGATATACCAGTGCTACATTTCCGAACATAAAACCTCGGGCGATTGGACTTTTTACGAGTGTCGGCCATAACTCGTAGCTTTACGGTTGAAAATATAGGGTTGTCAATATATCTAAATACACGATAGATAGAAAGGAGATAGATAATCCTTACATAGGTAGGAAAATATTCTTCATTATGGTTCAGCTCTTAAGGTAGATGGATTTCTGTTCACGCTTAGGGTACGTAATAAAATTTCTAAGAGCTCTCAGTGATTAAATATATTATGGCATACCAACCTTAATATTTTATATATTCCACCCGGCCTTAATCACATATTTATGTGATGTCACATATATTTTTAAAATGTACATACGAATTGCAAGCCTGATTCGTTTCCACATCATTAATGCCTCATAGCTTACTCTCGATTAGATAAAAAAGGAGTAAGTTTGCATTTGTATACAAGTGATTATTATATTCCCTTTCAACAGCAATGTATGAATAGTTAGATTTGATAGAATAAATAAGGGTATTTATTCTATCAAATGGGTACCCCATGTAAACAGGGGTTTACAAACATATTAACAATATTCTAAATTTGAAAATTGACTTTTGCTTGAGTCTCGGCGAGCCTCACACCTTCTTCAATGACGTGTATTGTTTTGCATGTTTGACGGCCCTGGCGTGTAGGAGCGTCGCCGACGTCAAATGATTACAGTCGGCAACATAAATGCGCTTGTGTGTTCGCGATACCTGCCAACTTCTCCGCACAGTATTAAGGTGTACTGCATATTTTACCTAGATATTGAATTTCCATTCTATATTTTCTGACCGAATTTTTTCTTTTTTTTTTCTTTTGCTTTTACGGCTTTCACATACATTTTTGTATTATGTGTGTGATTAAGCACTTAAGACAGCTACATTAGAAGCCGTAATGTACTTATTTAGGTAAGTAATTTCTTCTTCACGTTTTAATATTTTTTTATAACCACCCACCCCTGAAGGTGTTTCTGTGCAAACAAGCACACAGACCACCCCTACCCTATGGTAGGCAGTTACCGGCCTATAATACTCGCTACACCAGTTGACAACCCTATACCTTCTCATATTTATATATGAGATATCCCTATAGCTTTCGTGATCGTAGTCACCAGTAAAAAAAAACAGCACTACGCTATTAGTGCTGGCTAACCGTGTTTTTTTAACGCTGGAGGTATTCGCCCAGTCGGATGACTTCAATCCGAGTTGAAATCCGCTCTGTGTATGTTGCGAGCGTTGGTCGGACTCACAAATGGGTAATTTACGGGTGCATCGCCGCGCTAGCATGTAAGTGGCGTTTGTAACAATGAAACACGGCGCCGCCGATGCGCACTGCGGATGTCGATGCAAAACACTGCATTATCGCCATTCTACATTGCGGTCAACGATTCGATGGTTTTTTTTGGGGTTCAGAGATACACTGAATTATATACGAATAATATTTAATTTTTAATAGTGGTAACATCGAGTGAAAATCTTATATTTTATGTATTTATTATAATTGTAGTTTGTATTTTCTTTTCTTTTTATTGTATAAATCTACTAACGTCACGGAAAAAATAAGGCGCAACATAAATTAAATAAATAAATATAGGCCGCCTTTGTACGGGGTGGAATTGCAAGGGGTTGAACCAATAAAATAAAAATACTACTTTCAAACCTGCTATATTAAGATGGTACATGTTTCCACGTTGGTGGTATATACAATAGAAGAAAAAACATTATAAAACTAAAAATAAATATATTATATACATTTATTTTATTGACTATAATGACATTGCCGTGTCAACTTTCAATAAATTTGTTAATAATTGCTTTTATTTGATAGAATTATTCCAATTTTTCAGGAAACCTTTCCAATTTTTCGTTGTCAAAAACCTAGTTCGTGTTATTACGGTAAAACATAACTTAGAACAATGCGTCCGGCTATTCTCAACGAAAGATATATAGATTGTTATATTTGCTTTATAAACAACTCAAATAAGCTTTGACTAGTTGTGATTGGTATGAACAACGTTAAAAATGCAATAAACAAGCCCTGAAAACAATTTACCAAAAATAAACCAAATTCAAGGAAATTTGTTAAGAATATGTTAGTGAAATAGTCATGAAAATTGGAACGTTACTTCTTAAGAAAATCGTGGACACACAAACGTAAAAATATAGAATAGGTACGTACATACGGATCGAATACAAAACCTCGTTTTTTGAACTCCCGATTAACTACGAAACTAACATTATATTAGCTTGTATCTTTATACCTTAACATTCGAGAGTCGATACATGTGTCCTGTGTGTATACTGTCGCAGGTTTCAAAGTAATACGAAGAGCAAGCACCTCTAGATTGTAGTGTGAGAGATACACGCAGACTATACTTTAACTAATCTTTAAAGATAATATTTTGAACGGTACTCTGGAGCTGTTTAAGAGACACTCACGGTTAAGGGGACTTATGCGACTACCCAAGTGCCTCTTAAATTAAGAACTCGTTGTAAAGTTTGCTCTTGGTAAGAAATCTTTTATTATTATTTTTTGTACATTTTTGCTGCTATCGTAAAGCGTCGTTAGATGACTTTTGTTTTAATGGATTCGGTTATATTTGCTTATAATATGGTCGGTTATTTTACGTGTAAGATGACTTAAGTTATACCGAAATAAATTCTACTAGCAACGCGAACAGACAGACTGACAGACAGACAGACTGGGACTTTGTTTTATAATGTGTAGTGATATCGACGATGAAGAGACAATTTTGCGATTCTAATCTCTCATAGTAGGTAGACTAAACAATTGTTTGTGTGGGCTGACAAAAACAGATTACTTTTAGCTGCTATGTTTAGTGAGTTATTAATAACAGAAAAAATCTAGTACAATGTATTTTTGAACGTTTACGTTTTGTAGCAACACGTGTATTATAATTATCTATCTGCCAGATTCCTATTATGTGAAACCAGCGTTTTTCCACATAATGTTTATTTCGTAAAGAACGTTTTGAAGTAATAAAACCTATTCCCGTTGCGTTGTAAAATCATTTGTCATCTCTGATATGTAAAAAATAAAATGGTACGCAAGAGTGAGGTCACCTTATTATTGCCAGAGGGTAGAGGGTTCTATTTATGTAAAAGGACAACAATATGTATTATAAGCATCATAACCAAGGATCAAAATATTTGTCAGGTACATGCTAAACTACAGAATCTTATACATAAATACTGGCTTTATTATTTATTTTTATTATTATTTATATATACACTAACGCCTGTATTCTTGAAGGGGTAGGCAGTGGCGTATTAAACACCTACATCATCATCATCATCACATCACCACAGTATCATCTATACATAATAACAAATTGTGACAGTCCCAATAAATGTTGTCATACTTACAAAAAAAAAAAAAAATATATAATTATTTCCACTGATAATAAAAACATGTACTATTCATTTATATGTCTTTTTTCCAATAAAAGAAACACAATATGAAAACTGTTACAGTTGTAACAGGATTAGCAACACGTGTGTGGCATTACTTATAGATAAAGAGAGTGTTTCTACGCAACGCTAAACGCCATAATACGGTGTGCGTGAATGCCAAATTAGCTGTATCAAAAAAGAACTCTAAAAGGAAAACTTTTCTCTTAAACTACAACTATAATAATAGGATGTAGGTATTTATAGTCACGTTCGTGGTATCAACATACAAGAACCACCTCAGAATGCCACTAAAACACAAACTAGGTTACCATCTGTCTCCAACCAACATAGAGCCAATAGATTACATATCAACTATCTAAAAACTTAAACAAAAAACTCTCCGCTGCTGGCCAGTACAAAGCCGTAGTTTTTGTCGCCTTACCACGAAGAGGCGTGGCCTCCAGACGACTCAACGATCGATAGATCAATAGGTATCTCTAAATAGATTCGGGTTCGGTTACCAGATTATTTTAAAAGGTTCAAAGATTCGTATTTCAATGGACCTTTGACATATGAAGTATAGACGCACCTGAATAAAGTAATCCGCGACCTTTACAATCCTAAGGGTTTCAAAAGTGCTTTGGAAATTTAAATGTCGCCTGAATACACGCTTCGAATGTGTACATATATATAAACTTATTTGTGTATGAGACTGAGCACGTAAATATCAATATTTGTTCGTCAGGTCTGCAAGGCACACATTTTAGTTGGGCAATGGCGGTTGTTGCACTGAAAAATACAGTCAGAACAAATGAATGACCTTAAACACACAGAGAGAGACACAGATGCATAAAGTACTCTTTCGTCAAAACAAACCAGTTGGTGGATTATTGATAACTATAGCGCCTGGCTAGAAGTTCGTTCTCGCAGTGTGATTACTCATAATATAATATTGCGTTTATACTAGACCTACTAGGTCAATTTACCTGGGGTGTTTAGCTGGAATTTCTCACGGTGCAACATGGGCAATGGAAGGGAAGTCTTTGCGAAAGACAGTAATGCTTATGGCTAATGCTCTGCCGAGGCGGGAACGGCTCCCATTTTGTAATATTTTTTTCGAGCATCTTTCCGACTAGCACAGAGTAAGTGAAAAAATGGATTAGGGCGGACGGGTTTACTGTTTCTGGCCTTCAGAGCCAACCTACAAGCTATACTAATCACAAATAGTAATGATCACACTACAGTAGCGTTAAGCACACTAGTCTATTGACGAAAGAAACTTAAAAATAAAGTAAATATTTCCATCTAAAACTGTAAACAACGAAGTGGAACAAAAATTCAGTTCACCGTTGACGTTGTTCACCACTTAGAACATTAGATAACCAGTGGTCCTAAATAGCAGTGCCAGTTGGTACAGAGCCAGTTGGTAAGTCGTTCGTCAGATGTCACTGGAGTAAGTAATATAGCGGCGTCTGAAACTTGTCTAATATTCCCGCTCCGATGCGGCGACGCGGAAATATAAGGACCTAAGCGCATTACCGTGGTCGGCGTCGTAGTCGTTCCGAACGCTTATGTGTAGACGTCAGAAAGAAAATAAAAAGTTATAATATTTCGTCTTAGCAGTGTAAGTTTTTTTTATAAGAAGTTTAGGTACAAAAGTACACATTATTAAAAGAAAAAGTCAGCTCTAAAGCTTTGTAAAGAAGGCTGTACTAAAAGTTTTCTTTATTGATATTTTCAAGTAAACCCTTACCTGTTTTTAATAAACCGATTCTTTCTTCTTTCTTTACTTTCGAGACTACATTGAGTCTTCAATTTAAACATTTTACTCAAAGTTTGGACTAACAAAGTATATGTGTGGGAGAGCCATGCTTCGGCACGTATGGGCCGGCTCGACTCCGCTCGTTACCACGGCCTCACAGAAAACCGGCCGTGAAGCAATGCTTGCATTGCATTTCGCCGCGTGAGTGACGTTACCGGAGGCCCTAACCCTTCCCTCTCCCTTATTCCCGTCCTTCCCCTCTCCCACTCTTCCCCCCTCCGCCTCTTCTCCTACTCCCACCTTAAAGGGCGGCAACGCACTTGTGATTCTCGAGTTGCAGGTGCCCATGGGCGGCGGTAGTCATTTACCATCAGGTGACCCGTCTGCTCGTTTGCTCCCTATACCATAAAAAAAAAATAGGTTTATAGAGATCTTCAAAAACCATAAAAAAAAAATGTTTTAAACCTATTTCATTTATCAGACCCAAGGCTTTGCATAAATGTCCACGAATGATGATATGCTAAAATAAATTTGTATATCATTCAGTAGGGTAAATACACGGTGTATTTATATACCTAGGTACCTATTACAAATTTAATAATTACTCGAAAACGGGTAAATTAACCAACACGCGTTCAGTATATATGTTAAACTGGCATGGTATGTAAGTATATATAATGGCAGCTCAAGTTATACTGGCTAATGAAAAAAGCTAACAAAATTAAAACTTAATTAATTATTTTCGAAACTCGAACACCGGGCAATCTTTGGTAAAATATTAAAGGACAATTTAAAACTCATTCTGTATGCATGATACGATATGCATGCAAGATTGACAGAACCATTTTTTTTTTTAATTTTTTTTTTTTTAGAACAGATTACTAGTAACGTGAGTCACACATTACTAGTAATCTCGTTAACCCCTCCAGCTAAGCTTAACGCTTGTGTTAGGAGTGGGTTCACGACGGTGGTGCACTGGGTGGGGTTCGAACCCGCAACCACTTGATCGCAAGACGCCTTATCCATTACGCTACCGCCGCTTCATTAGAACTAAATAAAAAATATCAAGTGATAACAATCTTTGTTTGAAGAAATTGTGAAATTTGTATGATTCACAATGTTCTGACACATCATAAAATGGCAATACACACTGTAAAATTCGTACTTACATTTATCGCTTCGTGTCACATAAATTCGCAGCTTAGACAGACATGTTTCGTTCGAAAATGTAAACTGAATATCCGCATCAGGTACGTGTTGTATAAGTTAATCGTATTAGGTTTTAATGACTGGATGTTGCGTTGGTAGACAGTCTTAGCCTGAATGTCATATGAAATTATATTCACTGGGAGTTACTCTGAACGAGGAACGCTCATATCATCAGATCTGCAATAATGAACTGCTGCAACGTGTGAATGTTTGTTTGATCTGCCACGCCACGAGCACAAAACCATTGTTTTGTGCTCGTGGCGTTTTTAAGATATATGACAGTGTTAGTGCAGCGCTCGTACGGGTTAGCTGCGTTATACGCGTATTCCTATTAGTTGTTTACAATAGTACTAGTGACTCATCGCAGTGGTATTTATTCGACTCGACCATCTGGCACCTAATGCGGTGGTGAACCTTTTTATTTGTTTACCTGCGAATGGTTGAGCAACAAAATGAACTGAATGTAGACGATAATGCAATTTATAATGACTCGTTAACAGACAGAGAAATTGTGGAAATAGAAGAAAGAAGATTAGTTGAATGTACACAAACAGAAAAAATGGATGAAGACACACAAAATAAACCGGTAAAAAGAATGCGAGAAGAAGAGGAATGGACTGTAGTTGGATCTAAAGAAAAAAAATTAAAAGAGAATAGTGTTCAAATTTACATTTCTTGTAATGAAAAATTACCTAAGCAATTTTCTTTGGCTAAAATACTAGATGAACACAATATTACGGATGTTGTCAGGGTAAAATTTATTAACCCGTATAAAATCCGAATGGATTTTGCAAATGAGATACATGCCCAGAAATTGGTAACATGTAAAAGTTTAATGGAGAAGGGTTGGAGGGTAAAGAATTCTACAGAGAAACAGGTATCGTATGGCGTCCTAAGAGATATTGATCTTGATATTTCTGAAGAGGATATACTGAAGTCTGTCTCGTGTCCTAGCCCGGCAGTACTAATATCGGTAAAACGCCTTATGCGTCGTAATATAGATAAGGCAGGATGGAGTGACTGCGAAACTATACGTTTATGCTTCAAGGGTTCATTTATACCGCCATATATATTTGTTAATAATCTACGTATTAAGGTGGAAAAATACGTCTTTCCAGTTTCCCAGTGTTCAAAGTGCTGGAAATACGGGCATATCATTAAATTCTGTCCTGCAACAAAAATTGTCTGCCCAAAATGCGGTAATAACCACTCCAACTGTGAGACCAAGACATATAATTGTGTTAACTGTTTGGGGCCTCATATGGCCTTAGATAGGACATGTTCCGAGTATATGAAAGAAAAAAAAATTAGAGATTTAATGGCTGAATTTAATTGTACCTATAAAAAGGCACTCATGATTTACGTGCCTCTAACCTCGCCTATTCCAACAATAGAACCGGCTGTATTTGTTGAAAATATAGATGATACCTCTCATTACCTGGTTGACTATGAAGATGAAGGAAGCCCAAACAAAAAAAATCAAACTTATGCGTCTATTCTAAAACCTAAACCTATTAAGAAGAAGAACACCCTGCTTCGGCACAAACAAGCCCGTTCACCTACGCCGTTACCACAAGGAAGGGAAAGTCAGGACAAATATATTAATACCTCGGCTCCGTCCTCACCCACAGTAACGTCAGTGAGAGAGAAAGAAGTAAGATTTGAAGAGCTTTTAACAAAGTTAAAGAACATTTTATTTTTAAAAAATCAATCGTTACATATTAAAATACAAAATGTTGTGAAATGTTGTATAGAGTGGTTAATTTTAGTTGCTGTAGAAAATATCTCAGATTGGCCGATGTTAAAAAGCGTATTAGATTACTTTAATGGCTAAACATAATTCGCCATTACGCCTGAATATTATACAGTGGAACGCTCAGAGTATTAAACCAAAATTAACAACATTTGAGAGCTTATTGTCACAGGAGAAAATTCATATTGCTGCTATAAGTGAGACATGGCTCCATCCCTCGGATACTTTAAAATTGAATGGGTACAATATTTTTAGGGGAGACAGAAGTGACGGTTACGGAGGAGTTGCCATTTTTACTCACAAATCCATCCACGCGCACACTACACCGGTGGCATGCCGCAACGCAGGGATTGAAATTATTGGTATTAAGGTATACAATTGTGATTTCATTGAAAATATTATTTCTTTATATTGCCCTCCTTCTGTTAACACTGTACATAGTGATTGGGATTATGTATTCTCCTGTTTCAATCAAAAAACTTTGTTACTTGGCGATCTTAATGGCCATCATACAAATTGGTCTACAAAAACCAATCAAAGAGGTATCCAAATTTTTGACGCATTAGTGGACAATGCGTTTGTTACATTGAATGATGGTAATATTACTAGGTTAAAATATGTGAATGGCTCATTACAACAGTCTTCTCCAGACCTATCCCTAGCTTCTTGCGATATAGGTCTACAGATGAACTTCAAAGTTCTTAGTGAAACTTTAGGGAGTGATCATCAAGTAATTAAGATTACATCAAATATAACGAAATCGGTTAGCTCAGATGTAAAAAGGAATTATAAAAAAGCTGATTGGAATTCTTATACAGCTTTACTTGATGAACTTTTTTCAAATGTAGTTATTCCTGACGTGTTACAAGAGTGTTATGATATGTTCATTGACAATTTGTATCTAGCCGCAGACCTGCATATTCCCTATTATAGAACGAATTCTAATCCCCACTCCAATTTTTTACCAAAACCCTATTGGTCTCTCGAACTTTCTAAGGCTGTGGCAGAACGTCGATTAGCATTGAAAAAGTTTAGACATAATCCAATTCCACAAAATTTTCATATTTTACAAAATAAAATTCGAACTACTCAACAATTAATACGTAATGCTAAATCAAAGAGTTGGCAAAACTTTTGTTCTAACATAGATCAAGCTTGTTCGGCTAAAGAAGTTTGGGATAAGATGAAATGGCTGAAAGGTAATAAATCAAATAAACCATATATAAACAAAGATTGTGTGAGGCATCTTCTAAATAGTCTGAGTCCTGATTTTGTTATCCCTTGTAAACCGATATTCTTGTCACGTAACCCCGAGTTAGAAAACCCAATAAAGATACAGGAAGTAGAAAAATGCATCCGAGTAAAAGACACGTCACCTGGAGACGATAACATAACTTATTCTATGTTAAAACACTTACCCAATAATGGTAAAATTTTATTAATTTATCTTTATAATAACATTCTGTCCAATGGTTTCGTCCCAAAACAATGGAGAGACATAGTTATAATACCAATTCCAAAACCGGGTCGAGATCCTAACAGCGCTTCTTCCCTACGACCTATATCTATGATCTCGTGTTTGTGTAAAGTCTTTCATGGCATTTTACTCAATAGATTAGAATGGTACATTGAAAGAAACCAGTTTTTATCTGAATGTACGACTGGTTTTAGGAAATGTCACTCTACTCTGGATAATCTCACTAGTCTGACATCTAGAATTCAACTGGGTTTCGCTAAAAGATTCACTACTATAGGGTGCTTTCTAGATCTCGATAATGCCTATAATAACGTAGACATTATTCGCCTCGTGACAGTTATGGATGAAATCGGGGTCGGATCCACACTTTGCAATTACTTATGGAACTTCTTAAAAGAAAGAAATATCCAAGTCAAGGTCGATGATCTGAGAATTTCTCGAACCACAAGTAACGGCTTAGCCCAGGGAGATCCTTTATCTCCGCTATTATTTAATATTATCACTATGAGTATTTGTCACTCAATAAATTCTCCCAATATATTTATTTCTCAATATGCTGATGATTATGTTATATTTTCTTCGGGTAAAAAAATTACAGACATTGCCAATAACTTACAATTAGTCTTAAATTCTGTCATTCTGATGTTTCAAGATATTGGCCTAAACATTTCCGCTTCAAAAAGCAAAGTTTGTGTTTTTAAAACTAGTTTGATAAGAGAATCTGTTACTTTAACAGTGGATAACATACCGCTCGAAACCGTTGATAGTATAAAATATCTGGGTTTGTGGTTGGATAAAGGGCTTAGGTGGTCGAAACATATTAACGAAATTAAACAAAAAATTTCATCTTATACAAACATATTTAAGGTGTTATCGGGTGGCCAATGGGGTGTCCATCCAGTCCATTTGAGACGTTTATATTTGAGCCTAATCAGAAGTAGACTGGACTATGGCAGCCATCTTTACGCTGCAAGTAGTAAAACACATCTAACTAAATTACAGAGAATACAAAACCAATTCTTGCGTTTGGTTGGTGGATTTGTGAGAAGTACCCCCGTGCATGTAATGGAAAGTGAACTTTATGTTCAACCATTACATGTACGGAGGTATTATTTAGCAACGAAATACTGGCTAAAACTTAACTCTTTAGGTAATGATAATATAATTAGTTTGGTCTACGATCTGTACCAACAGGTTCAAAATTCTCAATGGAGGCGTAGATCCAAACCCCTTCTGCTTTTATCCTATGAACAATTCAAGACGACTCCTTTTTGCGTCAGCAAATCTCTTGAACTATTTTCGCTTGACACTTGGCTAAGCAATGTGAATTTATCTGAGGTTGTAAGGCCTTTCATTAACGTACTCGATAAAGCAAAGGTGCACTATAGACCTCAAATTCTCAATGACATTTGTTCAGAGTTTATAGAAAATCATTTCACGAATTTTTACCATATTTTTACAGACGGTTCAAAGTTTAACGGTTGTTGTGGTGCAGCTTTCTTCGATCCACAAATGAATAGTTTCATTAGATTAAAAATTAAAACTCAAAACATATGTATAATGAATATAGAATTGCTAGCTATTGCAGAAGCTCTTTCTTATATTGATTCTTTTCAATCTGGAAATTATGTAATATTTACAGACTCGAGAAGTTCACTGCAGCATTTGTTGCGGTGTACGTCGGGTATTCGAGGAGTGCCAATAGCCTATGACATAATTAAATTAATTAAAAAAATGCTGGTTGAAAATAAACACATAATCCTCCAATGGGTGCCCTCACACATCGGTCTGGGGGGAAATACCATAGTAGATGGCTTAGCAAAACAAGCAACATTTATAGGTGTATCAGTTCCCCATAAACCTTATTTTACTGACTTGTTACCCATGATCAAGGAACGCTGCACTTCTATGTGGAAAGAGTACTTTGATGAAAGGTCGCGGACTGTAGGTATTTGGTATAAGACGATACAACCATACCCCTCCCACGCTCTTTGGTTTGCAGACTCCGATCTGTCTAGACAGGAAGTTGTCACTGCCCTTAGACTACGTTCTGGACATGCGCCTTTAAATAGTTTCATATACATGATGAAAAAAAAGTCTTCACCCAACTGTACCGTTTGCAATATTAGGGAAGATGTATATCATATAATGGTAGAATGCCTAAGAAACGAAGCTGAAAGAAATCGGTTCCAAATCAGGCATGGCATATCCCTTCGATCGGTTGGGGTTTGTAACAATATTCTGTCTTTTCCCTTGTCAAGTGAAGCAAAATTGTTATACAAAATTGTTAATTTAGGTTTTAAGAATAGAAGTACTTGATTATTGTTATTATTGTTATATGTAACTTCCTATGGGGGTGACATGATCACTGCGTGATCAAACCCCTACCGTTTGGTAAATAAAGAGAAAAAAAAAAAAAAAAAAAAGATATATGAAATTAAATGAATATGAATAACTGTACCTTTAAGTAAAATTTACTGCAATTTCTAAAAATATTAGGAATATTTAGCAGTTTAGATAAAATTAATAAGTTTGATTGTACTGATCAAACTTATTATTTCACATACCATGTAACATCATAGACACAATTAGTTTATAGTAAAATAAAAATATAATTACTAATTAGGTACGATAATCAGGTCACATTATAAAAATTAAAATGTTTCTAAGATTGATCATTAATTTCATGTACTTCAATCTTACTTATTTTTACAGAGTAGCAGTTAGAATTACACAGCATTTTATTTTTGAAGCACAAACACTTTCATGAACTACAATCCTTCTTCCCAAAACACTTTTTGAATCCTTGTCCGATTAATTACCTAGATTCATATTTTCGCAACACAGTAGCAAAACCCTGCCCGCGCCCCCGCTGCCATTTACTTACCGAAATCGCGAATTTAATTTTCGAGAGGTGTTTAGAAAATGTATAGAATTTCTAGGAAATGTGTATAATAAAATTTATTTCACATATTTCCTGTCGATTTTAGGCTTAATAGAGTTAATAAGAAATGTATTATATAATGACGGATTACAAACATTTCAGGTAAGTAACATATACGTATATATGTATATTATAGTATATAGATCGACGTCCAACTAACTCGGAACACCGTGGGGATGAAACCAACGACACTCGTCTTAGTAGGCGTCTTGACGAGGTAAGCACTAAAGCTTAGCGAGCCAGTTGGTAAGACTTACCAACTGGCTCGCACGCTTTTATGATAAAGAATTAATATCTTCAATGAACTGAATAATACTTTTTTGAAAAGTATTTTAATTTGATCCTAAGGCAAACAACCTAACATATCCATTTCAATTTTACATTTTAAATTTTCGCGCGTAAATTAATGAAAACACTAGACCGCCATGTTGCCTATTCATCATGACGTTATGTGGGCAGTAAAAGCGTAAATTATTGCAATTTTGCCAAAATGAGTTACTATCCTTTTGATTGCTAATGGAGATAGAACAGTTACGTATATCCTGTACTGATGTTTACACATTCCGTTATATTGCAAAACAAAAATTTAGGATTTATAACAAAATAATTATTGTCATAAAGAGCTTATTCTGGGTAGATTTGAACTTTTTGTCTTTACAAAAACCGTTGTCCATGGTAATATGTGAGTAAAATATGCGTGGGGAATAAAGTATTCGAAAATTTACAACATAATTCACAATTTACTTAGTTTTTTACTGACATGATGATGCGTAATGTCACGGCGGATTGCGTTTCGCAGATTTATACAACAGTTAAAAAACTGAAAACTTTGAAATGACTTATAAATACGAATTTCTAAATTTATGAACTGAAATTAACATTTCAAAATATAATGGTAAGATAGTTTATACAATAGGTTGTATTTACTATCTTACTATTCTGTTTATTGATCATTACATTCATAGATTAAAATATCCCCTTAACGCACTCAAATATTATGCGGAATAACAAAAATAGTAATTCAATTAAATGAATTTGTATCGACAAACTAAATTAATTTATTAGCAGACAAACATTGTACATACGAACATGAATTGTCCGTGTGTCCGTGAATATAAAATTTTACTCATTTCCATGATTTCACGGACGGACTTATTTTCTGGTAAATATATTTTTATATAGGTAAGGATAATTATAAATAAGAAGAAAATATCATTAAAAATAACATTCAATATTGCTCGGCCTGTCCACAAATACAGTGTAAAAAACTTTTTTTTTATAATATCTAAATAGTATTAAGCTAGAACCAGATACAGAACTTTGAACCGAGGGTGTCACAAAAAAAGCGATAAAAGGATACAGAAAAAAGGTAGCGCTTCATCTAAGCACTTTAATCATATACTACGAGTAATAATAGACATGATGCGTCCAATCCAAATCATTGGGATAAGGTTAGATGGGTGACGAAGAAGGAACCTCTAACTATAGTAAAATAGTACCAGGGAGGCCAACTAAACAGTTGAACTTAAAATGTAAAACTGTATCTGTATACAACATTTCATCAAAATCGTTAGAGCCGTTTCCGAGATACCCGAAATATAAAGACATACATACAAGAATTGCTCGTTTAAAGTAATAAGATATTGTAATTTATTTTCATTTTCCAATATACTGATTTAATGTGACAACACCCTTATCTGAATAAATATCACTGGACAAAATGAAAAAAGAAACCAAACGACGGACGAAACGAATGAAAAAGCATACGTGTAATAAGAAAGTTTAAGTTACATACATGTTGAAACTATTGCTTAACTTGCAATGAACTTTCCGTCGCTGAAAGACCAACGTTTGAGGGAAAATTAAAAAACTTATATCCGAGTCGCATTTAAGCTGGAATAAACAAGCACAAAGTTGTGTAGTAAACAAAAGTGGTCAGATAGGACAGACAATCTTGAAACTGTTTACGGGAGCTAATATTGGACGAGATGGAATTAAAAAACTTCTCGGTTAGATAAAAATATGTTTGTAACGTTTGCGTCGTACGTTTTCGTAAACATTTATTAGAAGAATAGAATACAGTAAAAAAATCTGAGAAAATATATTGTAATCTCATGTTTTATCACGAAATGTGATCTATGAAGGATGTCGCATATAAGAAGGGTCATTAGAAGGCTCTGTTTTTGTTAAGTTGATATAAATAATTTAATATGATATTATTGGTTTGAGTAATTCTATTTAATATTTATATTTACATGTTATTAAGAGTGAATGTGAGTTTATTACTTTAAATCTCAGCTTATTAAACGTTTGATTTATTCAAAAGAGAAACATGTTTTTTTTTCTCTTCGTCGTTAACTAATAACTTTACTCTTTTTTGGACTATATACATTATCTTTGAGATAAATTTAATAAGTTTATATTGCCAATAAAGAAAAATCCATTTGAACATTTCATTTGCAAAATAATTCTTTCAGTCCTAAGAATTCGCCAGTTTACACCCAATACCAACAAAACTCACACACACATAGACCTGCTTGCAAACTTTTGTACTTATTTCGTGTATAAATGTAAAAGTTTTAGTATTTATAATGGTGTAGCACATGAGTAGTATTATTATCGCAAGCCTTGTTTACACTTTGATTGAATTGAGTTTGTTTGCCCGATTTCTTCTTACAAGGATCAACACAGGCAGATATTATCTATTATCCATTTTCTTAAATTCTACATTTGACAAAGCAACAATGCTGTGTGTGTGTTGATCTATAAATTTTAAATACACATTTTTTGTTAATTGGCTATTTCCAATAATTAATGATCAATTTCGTTGACCAAAGATATTGAATTTGAACTTCTCCGTACTTACTTCACTTGTAATAATCAAAGTAAAGTAATGCTAACATCGTTAGTGTTCCGGATAATAGTCGGAACCAAAACAGATCAATAAGCATACCACTGCCATTACGCTACCGTCACTTTATTAGTCGACATAATAAAGTACTCCTTTCATAGATAATCACAAACACATTAACAAAAACATGTTTCTGTGCGAGTAATAAGTCAGCTTAACGACACAATTGTCGAGCGATGATTGATGGTTTACTACGAATAGCCGAGAAAAAAACTACAAGTATCATTATACCATCTAACCATTGGGCAGTTCTCGGCGGGATTTTGACGGATCCCAGAGATTATGTCATTTCTCGCAACAAATACGCCACACGTCTATTTGGGTCAACCTTGTATCTCATCTATAGAATGTCAATGTCTTAAAAGGTTGTGCTCAGAAACTTACTTCGCTTGTTTGAAAGGAAGTTGGGGAAAATACTCACTGAAACCCTTTGATAGTGTATAAGGAGTAGACGCTGTAAATGCTAGTATCTAAACGGATTAATTTAGTCGACTACATACGACAAAATAAGATTAAGTTCATAGAGAGATGGTTACAGTAAAGGGCCGTTAGTTTACCTGCAATTAAATATTGATAAATGGTTTCCTGACGTCCGAATACTTTCGCGTATTAGAATTGACTCGTTCTAAGATGAAAGTGATTTGCGAATTCATATTTTTTAATAACTAAACCGACAGAGCTCAACTGTTTTGAGAGAATTGTGAGGTTAGCATGTTTTTTTTAATACGTTCAGTTCCATAATTTAACTAAACCAGAAATATTATGTTTCCTTAATCTTTCACGATTTTTAAAGTTAAAGTAATCAGTGATTTAAATTCTCGCAATGCGTTTAGTTTTTTTTTTTATAATCAGCATTTCATTATTATACTTTACATATTAAGTTTTACGTAAATTCGCATCTTAAATTTCCATCACAGTAAATGAATAGCTGATCTATGCCAATAGCATAAGCCACTTCGAATATTGGAAAATTTGAATAATTTAATCCCATATGAAGGAGGTTGAAGCCAAATCGGAATGAAGATAATTTTTTGTGATAGATTTAAATATAAAAGTACTAAAAGCTACATACAGTTGATCATTAGACGAGCGGTTAGAGTGGAGGGCGACTTGATGGAAAATTGTCGAGAGCAGCAACAATTTTTAAAAAGTGTTCGTGCGTTCTACATACATAGATTTTACATTCATTAATTATGAACAAGTTTTTTGGTCATTGTTACTGAATGTTGGTGTGAATAAATTACTTAAAAGACTATTTTAAACCTATGTGAATAATGAATTATATAAAAATTAGATAGTAAGCGATCTCATAAAACAGCTTTGACAAAAACATATAAAAAAAAATATTTTTTAAAATATAATAATAATAATTTTCAGACACGGTCGTCTGATCCCAAAATAGGAAGATACTATGGTAACCAGACTACTGATAAACACACTTACATATGACTAAATACATACATATAATAGATAAATTACCCTCAGACACAGAATAAATGATCATGCTCATCACACAAATTTTTGTTATGTGTGGGAATCGAATCCACGACCTCTGACTCAGCAGTCAGGATCACTAATCACTAGACCAACAGGCTCGTGAGTTACAAAATTAATTATTTTTGTACAAGTCACTCCTCCAGATATTTAAATTTAACAAGCTAGCTATATCTTTTTGTTTACCGTTACGGCAACGATTTCAACCCTTCGCCGGTAATAATTACGTCGATTATCGTTCACTAATTAGGCATCCCATTCCGTCCCAATAAGGCGGCGCGGCGGTCCAATTTACCCCGCGCTCCCTGTCTATCGAACCCAGAGAAAACCTACTCATTAATTCTTCAACGAAATAATTCTCGCGCAATTTCAGATAACATTTTACGAGTTTACGACCTTGCCGGTTCTCAAATTTTATTGTTGTCCCTCTTTAGTGATAACGTTTTATAATTTTCTTTCAAATTTCAATTGTTCCAATAAAGTGCTTCAAACTTTTTACTATTAATAATATAATTAATTTCTGTAAAGCTTCTGTTTCGCTTTATTTTAGATATGGTATTGATTTAGAATTTTGTATTTCTATAATTGATTGCATTTCTATTTCTGTTTAATATATCCCCTCGTAGGCAACAGGCTTCATTTAGACGTACAATACAATATTCTTTATTGTACACCATAGAAAAAGATACAACATATAAGAGAAAGTTTGAATACTTGTATAATCGGCTAGTTGCAATTTCTTCGAGACAACCTTAAGATGGACAAACGGATTAGTACATAGGGCAGTTTGCAGATGTACAAACTCAGTTCAGTAGCTTATTAATCTATATGAATGTAAGAGAAAATAGATACATAATAATCGTATTTAGCTTAAATACATTTTATAGGTTCAAACAAAAATATATATAAAATAACTAAATATAATAACATACTAATATACTAATAAATAAATATGTATATACTTATATCCTATATTGTCTGTTATTAACTATCAGGACAGGTAGTGATTAGTTACCAATTTTTTTAAAATGTTTAGCGATTGATCAGGAGTCAGGGACTTCACATAGTGGTTTACTTTTTACGTGAATATATAATTTAAAAAAAAATTGATCACGTCTCACAGTTTCAGACAATGCATACCACAGACGAGCTTTAAAAAAATTGTGGAGTGCAGTGGTATTTCCAGGCGTTGGTTTTCCAATGACCTCAGCAACCTCGCATGTGTTTTATTTAGGCACTCGAAACGTTGTTTGAGTAGGATTAAACAAAATATTGTAAAGTAGTGTGAGAATATAAGCATTCCATCGAAGCCGTATAGAAAACCACTTGAGCTTAATACGAAATTCAGAAATGTGGTCATATTTGCGTAAGCCAAATATAAACCTGATGCAGACGTTTTGTAGACGCTCAAGTTTATTAAGTTGGTCCTCAGTGAGATCAAGATAGCTGGCATCGGCGTAATCGACGTAGTCAATTCTGGCGGTTTAAGAAAATAAGACTTTTCTCATTCTTTATTTAATTAAGGTTTCGAGAATAACAACATACGCCAGATAATAATATAAAATATGGCAAATACATATGTGTAATACATACATTACTTTAAACCGAGAAATGTTCTATAGTGGTGGTACTTTCTTTGAAGACGGGGTATTTTATGTTTTATCACCTTATATTTAACAAATTACGTTAAGTAATATAAGTCTTATTTTCTTTTGCTCTCCAAAATCAAAATTCAGTATTATACGTTATACATCCCTGATTGATTCACCTAACTCTGTCTGAGTACCTACATTCAATTTCATCTGTCATATATTTGGAGAAAATGAGGGATCCTAAAAGGGTGCCTTTTTTTTTCATACAATGCTGATTTACAGAATTCTAAAAACAAAAATACATAACCTATACCTCATCTACTGCCTGCTTTGTTAATCTTGTAGCATAAGTTGGCGCGCGATAGTGAGGTCCTGTGTTTGGTTCGAGAGTCGGACAAATTGGCATTGACTTTTTTGTTAGCTATTTCTCAATCGCAGACGTCCTCGGCCGACGACAATAGACCCGAACTCTGGTATATGTGACGAAGAATAAAGCTGAGGAAATGTTAGAATATATGGGTATATACCTTGTATCACACTACCAGCTTAGGGGTATACAAGTCTCAATTAAAGTGTTTAATCTCCTTCATTCTCCAGTATTCGTGGGAGAGCCATGCTTCGGCACGTATGAGCCGGCTCGACCAGAGTGATACCACGGCCTCACAGGAAACCGGCAGTAAAGCGATGATTACATTGTTTTTCGGTGAGTGAGTGAGGTTACCGAAAGCCCTAATTCGTCCCTCTTCCCCCTCTCTTCCCTCGTACTCGTACCCGGTACTCATGGGCGGCGGTAGTCACTTACCATCAGGTGACCAGTCTGCTCGTTTGCCCCCAATAAAAAAAAAATCTGAATTAAAAGTCCAAGTATTACATATTCGTACATCCCACGTTTTAAAACCAACTATTACAGAACATGCGCTTGAAAGCAACAATTTAAAAATTTTATCACATTTCTGCGCCGAGATTTATTTTCGTTGTGTTATTAGCGTATCCAGTAAATTTCCACTCAAAGTGGGACTTTAGCCTCAAGGGAATCAGGATTGTATTTTGATAGAGTCCATATTACATCAAAATTGAATTCTACGCATCAGTTTCTTTTTTGTAGCGTGTACATGAGTCCTGTAAATTGAATAATACAGTTTGTTATGACACGAATAAATAATACAATTTGGCACTCATGGACACCGTATTTTCATTCAATATGACACGATTGTACGAATGCTTTATATGCTAAATGGACATGAATGTGTTTTTAAGTGCTATTTATGGTCATTTTGTGAGGATGTTAGTTGCTGCTAAGTAATAATAATAATAACTCCATACATCTCATACACAGCCGTCTGATCCCAAACTAGGCAGTGCCTGTACTATGGTGACCAGACTGCTGATAAACATACTTAAATATATTTCTAAATACATATCTATATATTATAGATAAATTACACCCAGACACAGAAAAAATTATCATGCTCATAACACAATTATTTGTCTTGGGTGGGAATCGAATCCACGACCTGTGGCTCAGCAGTCAGGGTCACTAACCACCAGACCAGTCTAAGTGAAACCTCAATTTCTTTGCTTCTTAAGCTGCTATTTCCTAGAGCTAACTAGATGAGTTGACATTAATGGTTACTGTGCTCTTGTTTGTTGTTGTGTAATGTTCTTCAGTGAATCGATTATCAAGCGCAAAAAACATCAAATCAGGATTGTTAGTTTCGAAGACGAGCAAGATCAAATAAACAAACTCTCCAGCTTCACAATATTCTATTGATACTTTACTAGCAACCCGCCCCGGCTTCGCACGGGGACAAATTATACACCTAAACCTTCCTCATGAATCACTCTGTCTATTAGTGAAAACTGCATGAAAATTCGTTCAGTAGTTTTTCAGTTAATCGCGAACAGACAGACGCGGCGGGGGACTTTGTTTTATAATATGTGGTGATAACATAGTTGACTGTTCAAATCCATCAATTAAATTTCAATGCTTTAAATTTATATGATAACTAATCTATGTATTTCAATGACTCGTAGCCTGATATTATACAGCCTTTGCGATTCTCTCAATTAGTTATTGTGATTAGTATGATCAAACATACATTCAGTTCTATGAGTATTGATTAGGAGACAAGTACAGCTTCAAATGTAGGGAAAATAGGTACTGAATGCTTCAAGTTGCATGGTTTAGATGAATTTATATCGGTTGTCTTGTTAACCGACTTCAAAAAAGAAGAGGTCTCTTACAGTTCTGAGGAGGTATGTTCCACTGTATCTATTTTAATTTTTTTTATGTATGTTCACCGATTACTTAAAGACGCCTGGACCAATTAGGAAAATTATTCTTTTGTTTGAAAGGGTATACTTCCCAGGTGGTATCATGCTCATCAGGTCAGGATCTGATGATGGGATCCTGGAGAAATCGAGGGAACTCTTCAAATTTTATAGGCACACTTGAAGCGATTTAGGTATTTCGAGGCGCATTGAAGTCGGTGGTACTTTTTTAAAAGATAATTATACTCAAATGTCATTTTGTCCTACACATTTCTTGTTTCTTAACACTGTTAACTTGGCTTCACTTATAACTAACTATAGCTAGTAGTGCTATGTGACCAAATCTTGGAAGTAAATTTTCTACCTACGTCTAATTGTCGTATCGAAATGAAACTTTGTAATTTGTAATTCGATTGACAATACTATGATTTGGCATGCTGGAGCTGATCTGATGATGTCAGGAGGTCGATAGTGGAACTCTTCATTGCGTGCTAGTAAACACCTGGAGTGTGAACTGATATGATTCGTTTTGACGAGTCCAACAGATTGGGTTTGGTAAGGATGGTCTGATGATGAAGCCAGGAGGTGGATACCGTGAAGCTCTTTTACTTTTTAATTCGGTTCACTCTTAAAGCGTGTTTTTTTTTATTTAAATAAAAAAAAATTATGTCGCCCATGAGCGTGTTTTGCGTATAGGTAGGCCTGCCATCACTTAATTGCCGACTCCGGACAGAAACTTAAAAAAATCCGGACACATGGGTGAATCGGAGATTCTTTCCCGGACACCTTAAAAAAAAAGCCGATTTCATTTAAATTTTTAGCTTGTTAACGATTCATCTAACAATTATAATCGATCCCTGGCACAAAGTGTCCGGGTTTTACCCGGACACTTTTGAAAACCCCGCCCGATTGCTCCCCGGACGCCCTCTAAACTAGGGCAAATCCGGGGAAACCCGGACGGATGGCAGCCCTACGTATAAGACTAATCCGTATACACCTACACGGTTGGTCATATTACTTTTGATGTATAGCGTATAGAGGCTCGCTTGCTCTGTTAACGAACGAGAAAGGCTTTTGAAATGTTTTAAAAATATTGCAGTGTGCACGGGCACTTTTAATTTGACTAAGGTCAGACACAGGTCAACCTAGACGAGGCACAATGGAGCTTTTTAATGTATGTTTGTAATTACCGAAGATTACGTATTGTTATTTTAAATGACTATTGGTCCGCAGAGGTCAGATTCAAACGTAATTGATTAAATGATCGATAACAATATAACTCCGTCGAAGGTAGGAAAATAAAGTTTGTCGTATTTTCGTCAATGGGTACTAAGAAACAGAGAAGATAATCGGCTGACATCTAATTTTCTACATACTTATAGATATTAAAAGTGATTTTATTATCATCAATGTTTCAGTCGTATTACACCGTTCATATATTGACATCTCTTGGCATCTGACGATCTAAACGTGTTGGGCACAAGTGAAATGCTTGAAGTATTGCTTATTGTACAGAGTATTTAAGGTTGCATTAGTAAGGGATGCTTATACAGGTTTAGTACCTGCGAGACTCGCAGACGGTACAAAGCGCGATAGTTGAACGTTGTAAGGAACGCTATCAGAGCGATAGTGGTTAAGTGGATTGATTAAGCGTCTCAAAGACGACCGCAGGCAATGTGGAAAGGGGTTTGGAACTTAATATACAAGTTGTTTTTTTATATAACTAAATAGAACGAGCCAATATTAGGTTACCTTCTTGAAAACGTGTACTCTATAAACTGGGTATATACACATTAATTAACATTAATGTTATCTGTGAATCACACAGACCCCACCCGCTCTCACCACTTTAACAAAAACGAAAAAACATGGGGATTTCTTGTTAGCAATTATATGTACATGATATATTGTTTCAACTGTTTCAAATAATACCACCTCTAAAAGGCATATCTATGCTTATAACTTATAAATGAAATACAGTGCAAACGTGGCCGTGGCGTTAATCGATTCAAACCAATAAATAAGTATCGAGTAATTATTTCAAACTGAAGTACCCTTTATTGAAACCCGTTGTCGGTACGAACACCGTTTAGCGAATTTATAATATAAATTTATTGTCCATAATAGAGCGATAAATCGCTAGCGGTCCGTGGCACTCTCTATTATTAATTTCAGTGGCGAGCGACCGTGGCGAATTTATATTCTTTTACCAAATAATGAAGAGCTATCTTGGTGAAAAAAAAAATGAATTAACGAGTCCGAAGAAAGACAAAGGCACGGACGGAGGCCTCCGACAATTAGACCTTACTGCGACTGGATACGGGCAATTTGCAAACTCATTTGGCGCTATTAATAAGTCCCGTCCGAGTGGTCTTTTGACATCACCTGAAAAATGACACGAGTGTTTTACGTTGGGTCACCGGAGAGGTGCTCCAATTGTTTTAAGAGTGTCTCCACTCCCTTTGTGGGTGCATAAAAAATAGAACATTAGGAATTGCCGGAAAGTTAAAAGGAATTTGGGTTTTACGGGTAATTTTTTTACGGGTAACGGCTCTTTTGATCTTCAAGAGCATTTGCGGTTATATTGAACTTATATATCATCATTCAGGTAATTTTTGAAGTTATTAATATTATTGAATTGAACAAAAACTTGAAGGCCTTATACTGTGCCACGTTAGCCTTAGATTTAAAATAATAAATTATTTATTTAATTTTAATATGGTTAACAAATCATTTTATTTTTAGCAACCTCACATCATCTTGGTATTTTCTTTCCTTTGAATAATTATTATATAATATTTATTAAAATTAATGTCATTCATATTACTTTATAAATATGCTGTACTCTTCATGGTCCAAAATTAAAACAATTCTGTTTTTTAAGTTTTTTACACGTATATGTAAACACTTTGGAATGCATTATAAAGAATTGAATTGAATTTATAAGTGCAAAGATTTATAGTTGACTTTTTTAGATAAGAGAATTAAATTTGATTAAAAAAAAAATGGTTTGATAATAAATCCTCGCGAAAGCCCAATCGTTTACACAAATAATTCTTATGTTATGTCTAATGTGAATGTGCCTTAATATTTTCAAATAGCGTCAAATGACATTGTTCTATGATGAGATTGATGATGAGATTAGATGTCAAATCTATATTGTAGACAGATAAATTCTATATCGATATAGATATACACTTGAAGAACATGAAATGATATTGTTATTGGTTATTTGACCAATTTTCGGTTTGTTGTTTTAACGCAGTGTGAATTTCGTAGTTGTTTTCCTCGTCGTCGTGAACCATGTGCGCGAACAATTAGGGGTTTGATTGAGCGCCTCGTGCAAACTGGGTCCACTAATAATGTCGCAAGTAGTGGAAGTATTGTTCGTTCGAGCGAGAACATCGCTGCTGCGGCTGAGGACGCCAGAGAGAATCCACAAACATCGACGTGACGTGATTCACACAATTAGGCATCAGCAAACGTTCGTTGCATCGAGTTTTAGAAAAAGACGAAACCATTTGCTGCCTGCTGACCTTCAAACGATGTTAATTTAATCCTACAGTTATACTCTGCTTAACTTGATGCAAGAATATGATAGCGTGTCGAAAAAAAAATTATAATCATCATGGGTTCAGCCCCAACAACTAACAACCTAAAAAAGTGACATAAATAAAATGCACAATTCTGAAAAGTGAAGATTGTGGCATCAAACAGCGACAACAGAACTACTTGAGAACCATATTGTTAAATTGCCGGATATGTCTTAAAGGGAGTATGAATTAAATTACATAGAAGCCATCTACTGAAACTCCATGGAATTATATAAAATTGAAAGAAAAACATAATAATATGTATATCGAAAT
Source organism: Euplagia quadripunctaria (assembly GCA_963859945.1). Taxonomy (NCBI): domain Eukaryota; kingdom Metazoa; phylum Arthropoda; class Insecta; order Lepidoptera; family Erebidae; genus Euplagia; species Euplagia quadripunctaria. Next base: position 4,051,773 of record OY982572.1, read on the forward strand.
GTATTCGCCATACTTGCCCTCGTTCTCCTTATCGCGGCATATTTATATATGGAATGATGATATGGGGAGAAATATTTTTTTATTCTTAAAGAAGGTATAAAATATTTTTGTAAAGAGTAGAACGGCATGGCCTGATAAGCAATCTGAGGCCATTGTTCTATTACAATCGTACAAGCTTTTATTACGTTCGAACGAACCATTTGAGCTTTGATGTCACAATTATCAAATTATGACGACAGGTCGACCGTGAATGAAAAAAGAAAATATTTTTGAAAAGAAATTTTAATCTCTGTCAAGTAAAAGGCGGTGGAACATTGGCTCCAACAAGAAGCTCGTCTTTTCAACGTACCTCATTTGTGTTATCAGCACTTTAAAATGGTGTTCATAATACCGATAAGAGCCGTCGACTGCCAACAGGTGTCGCGACAGCCCTTGATAAACGTTTAAATAGTTTTTGGTGAGTATCGAGCCATTGTGAGGACAAAGATAAAACCTCACAGGTCGCCTTTCATTCTTACAATTCTTTAGGCAAACAACCCGGTCCCTCTTTAGAAGCTTTCCCGTGTAATGTCTTTAATATTTCGTAAATGATCCCATTGTTCGCGAGGTTCTTGGGTGAATAATGTCGGCAGTCGGACTTGAATGCTGCGTACCTTTTGTAAATGGGGACGTTTTGGTTGTTACGTAAGTTGAAGGCCGTGATTCTCGTTATTACGTTGTCTGGTGCTCGCTAGATACACCACACTAAACCGAAATTGTGTTATAATCATGTTTTTGGAACGGACAGCAAATGGTATAGATGTGTACGTGGACATCTCGCCAGTTGCCCCTGCGTCGACTGTTGTAGGTTCAATCAATACATGGTACAATTATTTGCGTAATGCACAGAGGTTTTACGTCCAGGTAGATAGATAGATACCACTTTATTCGTGCACCATAGCTACAGTAGACGTATCAAACATACTACTACTACATACAAAGTACGGCCTTATTGCTAGATGCAATCTCTTCCATGCAACCTTAGGACATTGTAACATTGTTGTATTGTTTTCTGTTGCATGGTCTTTAAAATAAACGTCTCAAAACCATACACACCATTACATTTATTTATTTCCACTTCCTGCAAATACATTGCATAAGGCGGACTTAATGCCGTAGACATTTTCTTCCAGTCAACCTTTGGTGACGCTGAGATGTGTATGGCAGGTGTATAATAAAAATCTTAGATTTAGTCACAGAATAAAAAATATACGAATAAAATATAACTAGGTCATGATATTTCTTTGTTTTTTGTTCATTGTTTTTTTTTTTACTTTCCAGCTAATAGCAGAAGACCCGACATTTATTTTATCTAAATTTCAATAAATTGAACAAATTCCATAGAAATAGGCGCTTTTAGTATCCCGAAGTTAAAATTTTTTTTTAGGAACATTTTCTATTTTTCTTTTCGAAAAACCTACCATGAAATTAAAAAAAAAAATGCTATATCGATTTTCGTGTTGTTAAGCGGTCCACTTTATTATTTCATTTTAATTAATAGTGATATTTAACCATAACTTTTGTTTGAAGCCATTTATTCACGCTCAGTTCTTTTGAAATATTCTTAAGATACAAAGCCAAGAACAGTGTGGAGATCGTACCTTGTTTTCATTTGATCGCAATGTATATATTGCCACACAATATACCTTGGCTCTCCTCCAGGTTTTTTCCTCATGAATCCATGATGACATGTCTTTTGTCATTGATATCTTGAGTTTTTATAGCAACCTCCAATTTATGGAAATAGCACGTACAGTTGTATAAAATGTAAGTATAGTCAATCATGGTAAAATAAATCGTCCAGTTAACAGTACGATCGGATCCTACTGTTAACATCGGTAAATTGGACGATTTTCACGGCTACGAAGCGCTACGCATGAATGGTCGTAGCTAGTGCTACGCGAACACGTCGCTGTTAGCGTAGCATGTATAAAACGTTTACTTTTGTTCGTTGTACTTACATTGCCTTTGAAATTACGTACACTGTACGTGCTCCTAGCGTGTCTTGTAAAAAAATGTACATCCCATTTTTTTTTAAATTATGGTATAGGGCTAAACTAGCAGACGGGTCACCTGATGGTAAATGACTACCTGCAACTCAAGAATCACAAGTGCGTTGCCGGCCTTTAAGGTCGGAAGAGGGGGGGGGGAGGAGGGAAGAGGGGGAGAAAGTGGGAAGAGAGGGAGTGGGAAGGGTTAGGGACTCCGGTGAAACCATTACACTAATTGATAAATCAGCATACAGCCCATCTGATTGTATTAGCTACTAATGCTTATACGTGGCAACAATTACCAACCTTAACTTCCTCCCCTCTTCCCTCTGTGGGGATTCAACTCTTAGTGCTATTTCAGGCACATCAAGTAGAATGCCCTGCCTCCTTCTGTAGCAAAGTAGTGACCTGGATGGACTGCCAGATGTCCAAATGTCTATGTATATTTCTTTTGCATTTTAACAGTTCACGAATTATATAATAATATTTTGGGTTATCAAAGTATATTTGACATTAATTTTAATTATTTCGTGATTAAAAACGTGAATATTTACTATCTGAGAAAATAAAATAAAATAAACCTTCTTAACTTTCTTTTTACGTGAATCTCCACAGGTTTCTTAAGATGACGAACATAATTGATTTGTTTTTTATGAATTCACTGTATTTAAATCAAAAATACCGAAAAGTAATACCGAATACCCATCACTTCAATATTTAAGAATATCAAAAACTATAATAAAAACAACTTTAGTTCAAGTACTCATTTTACTATAAACTCGAATAAAAAATAAAAAGCTGCGGTATGTACAAAGAGTATCTGGGCTATCGCATCCAATCACAAGCTAACTTTACTCAGTGAACACGAAAGCACAATACAAAATTGTATATTTTTCTATTAAACAAACATTTACATAAAAAATTGAAACCGTTAAAAAGAAAAGTGTTAAAAGAACACGAGAAAAACATTGTAAATTTCCATTTATATGGTGAGGTGCTCGGCTTGGCGATTTACGGTGTACTCTGGGCAAGGAAGCGTCACAACGCTTCGTTTCTTATGGAGAGACGTTGTACTTTTTAACCCCCGAAGCAAAAAGAAGGAGTGTTATAATTTTAACGTATGTTTGTCAGCTAGCCAGACGGACTGACTACCTGAGGAAGGTAGCTGGGGGATAGATGGTATGCGGAAGGCGGAGGATCGGGTGCCAAGGTGCACCTTGGGAGCGGCCCATGTACAGCAGTGGACTACAGTAGGCTGATTAATATCTGTTTCTGTCTGTGGTATCATATAGCTCCTAAACGGATGGACCGATTTTGATATAGTTTTTTTTTTGTTTGAAAACTAACTTGATCAAGAGTGTTATAATTCAAGAAAATCTGTTCAGTCATTCGAAGATAATCAGCTCTTTTTTAGTCGTGGGGGTACTTTTAATTTATGCTTGTTAACTAATGTTTTGATGACGTGTAAGTGGCCTCCAATTCGTGCCCCTGTGATTAATAGAGGCTGCAGTGTAGAAATAGACCAGGGCTTATAGTTTCCCAGTTTTCATACAGAGCGGCAGTGGATGGACCGACGGATGGCAATATCCTTCAGGGTAGCGACAATTTTTTAGAGGGAAAATTTGCTCAAGGATTTGTGCATTACCTGCTCCAACTTTGTATGGTCCCATAGAGATATTTGCCTAGCAGTTACTTTACGTTAAAAACAAATGAATGCCACTATCTGCATGCCCGGAGCAGTAACTATTAGTGGAGAACGATCTATTATTATTTTTTTATTATAGGGGGCAAGCGAGCAGACGGTTAACCTGATGGTAAGTGATTACCGTCGCCCATGGACACCTACAACTCAAGAGTCACAAGTGCGTTGCCTTTGAGATGGGGTATGTTCTTTTCTTAAAGGTTTAAAGGTAGTATCGGTCCGGAAATACCGCAGGCGACAATTTGTACGATTTCTCTTCTTGGATAAATTTTCATACACTATGCTTTTACATAATATGGTGTTGATGACGATGATGATGATGATGTGTGTATTTGATCGATGGTGGAATTACGTATAGTCACTTCAGTATGTATACACGTGACCACGAATCGGTCCTCCGAAAACTTACGTAATGCTATTTTATAAACCACTTAGCTGTATTTAAACATATTCAGATTCCCTTTTCAGAAAGTTCAGCATTCTCTATTCAAAAATGCAGATGATATGATACACAGGGTAATTTACAATTTTTTTTTACGAATCTGTTTATGTATCTGAGTTTGGATTACCTTTGACGCTCAAACTAGGAGCAACCTGTATTTTAAGACATCATATATGATGCACAGGGTATATTATATAACACGGAAGTGTTGAAGCAACATGATACAACAAGGAAACATTGTTAAACGGTTTTATTTGCTATACAAGTGTAGGTAGGGCAGGTGCGGTGCGAGGCTCATCGCGTCGGGTGCAACTTGCACCGCTCTATTTCCGTTCTATTGAACAACTTCGCGCGATCGCTTTTAGCTTAGACGACATGGACGGTATTATGCATAATGGAGTACCACTATTAAAAATATACTAAAGTTCATGGACATTTAAAGATAGGCTTCTATTCGGAAAATACTTTTGAGAGATTCTGCAATTTATTCATTTAATAGCTGGATAACTATCAACGAACCACGTTAATACAAGCCAGATGTCTTAGTATTTGCACTTCAGATGCATAATTTCCAGTTACCGCAGAATTCAACATACTGTTTGCCAAGCTGTTATTATCCAAGGTAATTCACAGATATAGACGCAACATACATTCTAACTCAGAACAACTGTTCATTAATCGGGATCGGACGAACCAGGTGATTCCATTTGTGGAATGTACCTGATGGCTTCGAGGAAGGCGAAAATGGCAGAAAGAATTTAACTTGTACTGAAGGATAGTTCCTTAAGTTGGTTAGTAGGAACCAATTATACACATTCGAATACAATTATCCGAATTAATGACATTTGCAAACGAACGGCCATTAGATTTTATTGGCTGTTTTTTCTCGGCTGCCAATATCTATTGCATTGTAAATATGGCTCTTAATGTTTATTTTATTTCTTACATTGTATAAGTGTTTTCTTAGATGAATTAATATAGGTAAAAATTATTTAAATCCCCATAATACACTCAATTTCATAGATTACCTATGTACATAAAAGCTATGTATTTTGTCTCAAAGCTTGGTCCTTACTGGGCCTTGTTCTGACAGACTTTAGTATAGGAATAATCTAGGAACTTGCTGTTGAACTACATAATAGCATGTTAGCTGTGAAATCGATATAGGTTCTGATGTATATACTTGGAGCGATGAAACGCTTGGTTTCTATATAATTTTGTTATGTGTTATGTGACGAATTTGCAGTCCCTGTGTCGAATGTTGTGGTTTCGATCCCATAGGGGAGAATTATTCACATCATTCACAGATTGTTGCTTAGAATATCAAAGCACTCCAAACAGCCGTGAGATCTTTACAAACGGGATAGGCGGCATTGCTGTCAATGAATTTCTTCGGGGTTACAGGATATTCATGAATCTGATCAGAAATGGATGGTTTTGGGCGATGAAGAGAATTTTTGGGAAAACTTTTCAGCGGGAACGGATGAATTAGTTCTATCTGGTTATGTTTAGAGGCAGTACGCACGGTCTAGCATAGTCGTAAATCTGAGTGGCTAAGAACAAGAACGATGGCTTCTGTAACAACACATCTAGATGATCATGTAGTGGATCATGTAAGGCCACTCGTTACCCCTTTACTAATGGGGCATAGAAGGCAGTGGGCGTCTCCAGAACGGAGTAGGGTTTAATCTGCTTCAAGTGTTTTGACGGGGTTGGCAGACATAGTGACCTGGTCTTCCTGGAGGCTGGTGGATACCGTGTTGTGGTGTACGACAAAGACACCTCTCCAAGACGACGCGAATTTCACAGTTCGATATATCCCACTAATATGAGATACCTAAACCTAATGCCGTGTCGTTCAACTGTGCTAAGTAGCAAAAAACAAAATTAAAATATCGAGCATGATCACGTACAAATCTAAAGTTACAAAGGTACGTAAGCACTAGTGTTGAACCGACAAGCGCCGCACGTTCCATCGAGTGTAGCTTGCACCGCTCTATTTCCGTTATATCGTACAAGTTTTGCACACAACCGTTTTTAACTAGACCGACCAAACAGTTGAAGATGAAAGTAGGACATGATGCGACAAACTCGTTTAAAGTTATTCTAACTTAAATAATAAAGCTTGTTGTTTTACAAAAATTACGTTTTACATCTCTCATTACTCCTGGTAAATATGGTATGCAAGGGATAAGCAATGGTCATACGATATTAATTACACTAGTATCCGCATTATAGAGGTCGTACAATAAGTTACTTGTTCACCGATGAGTAGGTAATGTATTTATTTTACTATATCTTTAATAAGCACATTTTAAATAAGGAAAACAAAAAACCTTGATATAGTCAGAATTATTTAATTAACAAGAAGGCACAGTTAAAACAACTTTAAGAGATATTTAGAAATTTTATCTCGTCCCAAAACTTAGGAAATTTCATAATTAAATCGGGTGTTCACTAAGTTGAAGCTAATTATCGTATTTTTAACTGAAGTCAAAAGAAAGGCTTTTTATAAAATCCGGGTGGAACTTTTTGGGTATAAAGAAACTCGTAAAGTATGAAATAATGATTATACCATCTGTTTGGATAAGCAAGAAGCAGCACAATAAGGCCCTACGCACACAGCGTTAATGCTCGCGTCTAATGTGCATTTGATGAACACGAATGTAACAAAGCCGATATTACATTTCTCTTATTAGAGAAATGTAACAAAGAAGACATTACACGACGCATTATTAAAGCACCTGTAGACGAACGAGTATGATATCCATCCAACACAAGAAGTTGGTTCTCTATTCAAGCTAGGTGATGATATAATATCATGATACCTGGTGAACCACGGCCCAACGGTTCCTGCCTTGATTAATATATGTTGTATCTGAACAAAAAAAAATAAAAAATTGTCAGAGCAGGAACTTTCACTGCGCGCTGCAGTATTAGTAAATAGGTAGTAGGTGGAAGTCAACTGTGTTAATTTGAGTTAATCATGTTGATATCTAGTCCGATTTGATTTATATCCGTGAACTCAGTTTTATTGCCTCGGTCTCAAAACTTTCCATAAAGTGAGATTTTTTTAAAGAAAATAATGTGAGAAAATTTTAAAATTTTAGGCGGACGCGTCCCTGACCTGATCAAGCTATTGCTTACACTCCCCATTCCATCCGTATCATGAGCGTAGCGAAGGGACGGGGCCAGTGTCCCCCTGGCTTTAGCAAGCTTTCGTAGTAATAAGGTAATTTTGAGTCATGTTTTGAATCTCCCCCCCTCCCGGATCGACAAAATCAAATATCCCTGGGATGGCAAAAACAAAATTTTGCCCCCCTGGGTTAAAAGGTGGGTTCGCCCATGATCCGTATAAACAATATCTCTTTTCGTCCATTTCCTTCTCTTCTTGCCTTCGTTACATTTTTAATATACTCTCAATTTTAAGTTCTTTCATTCCCAAAGTGCCCGTTTGACGGCAATAGGTATGCCCCCTATTATGCATGATGGACCAAATTGTAATTGGCTCAATGTGGGTGTTTAATAGGACTCTGCTTACCCCTTCAGAGATATAGACGCGAGTGTATGTACGTATGTTTTTCATATGGATGTATGGGCCTATTTTGGTTTTTTATATTAATTTTATAACATGTTATCTGACAATACAGTCGTGAACATAGGTCCTTATGTTTTGTGGTAGATGTCTCATGGTTAATTCAGACTTGCGCCTACACTGTCTGCGTTACTAAATGAAAACCCTCATTTTATACTTCCTTCCTTTTTGTTTCGTATTCTGACTGCAATTATGAAGTACCCGTGGTAATAAAAAGAATTTATTTGATATTCCTTTTGTTATTACACAGACCTAGAGAGAAAAGTCGTAAATGAGCGTAAGGCCGGTTATTGCACAACTTTGTCTGGATAATGACAGTAATATACATAGATTAGTGGGTTGAAATGTCGGTGATTAAGGATCATAGTATAGGACTTATTAATAACATTTAAGGGCAAAATGTGTGTATTGGAGCTTTTAAATTCATACATTTTTGCTTTAAAAGTACGTAAAGTACCTACGTCTAAAATCGGGTTCTACAGATACTCTCAATCGAGAGTGCAACTGCGCGCCGCAGTGTCTGCTTCAAGGCGTTCGTAGTGCATGTGCCCAACTGCTATTTATCTACACCAGGTGTTAGATGACAGCTTTTGGTCGCAAGATATGGTCGCTTACCCGACAAGTACCAATAGACCGCACCTAAATTAGTTTCAAATTATATTTACTAACCCAGAATGTTAAAGTTTTTGTATTTAGATGAAGGTATTTATCTATGGGACTATGTAGCCTGTAAAAAAAATATATTTATGTTTTATTTTTTCGGAAAAGGCCAATCACTACATATTATAAAACAAAGTCCCTCGCCGAGTATGTCTGTCTGTCTGTCTGTTCGCGATAAACTGAAAAACTACTGTACGGATTTTTATGCGGTTTTCACTAATAGACAGAGTGATTCATGAGGAAGGTTTAGGTGTTTAATTTGTACCCGTGCGAAGCCGGGGCGGATTACTAGTATCTACATAAAATGTGAGTCAAACAATTTAGTCAAAAAACGACTTAGCAAGTAGGTTTCCAAATCGTACCAATGTACGAGCTTTCTAAGGACTTCTAAAGAGTTTTACGATGAGCAATTCATATGTATTGGAATTGAGGTATATAAAACATGTATTTATGAAGCTCTTGATGGATTAGACCTACCTTCTGTAACCTCGTAAAGGCATAAACCTTTGAGCGGTTTTAATATTATAGACACTTACAACTTTTACGGCAGACTACGCGGTATGCCATTTATTTTAATTAATCTTTATTATGTGAAATATTATACTGAAAAGTTATAAACCTCTACAAGACAACTACATTGTAATTTAAATTAGCCCAGCGAAATGTGGACGAATTACCCAGCCTAACTCTGCAGGGTTGTGCGCGCGTGAGTAAAAATAAAATTTAACAGGAAATAACAAAACTTAAAAATTCAGTGAATACCATAACAAATTATGCGTTCCCATAACAGGGTCTCATGAACTCACAAACTAATTATTTATTCATCTGCTTTCATTCTCCGTGGAAAAATTAAGCGCTCAATTGACTGTAAAATAATATTTAATTAACCGGAAAGATACTTCGAACGGAAATAATGCTAACGTTGGCAATATAGCATAACTCCAACGCTTTTTTATAGAAATGATGATGGTTTAGGTAATTGATTGACGGAAAGAAAGGTGTTAAAGCAATTTTGCTAAAGATATACCCATTCATGTTTTAATAGGGGTTTTAATAAAACATCAATATTGGAATATTATTCGAAAATTGTTAAATATACAAAGTTTTGGAATCGTTTGAATCAATACAGTATACCAGGGTTAAAATTCCCTCTAAACTTACAACGATTATACAATAGTGGGAAGGGAAACTTATTCCTTTAATCGTTTTCGTATCGTTCACATCGGTTCATCATATTTAATTTGAAGGAACATAAAAGGAAGAGAGTGAGTACTGGTAAGAAAGTAAATATTGTAAGAGGCAAATGGGGACTCGAAGGACGTTTAAGATTTTATTTAACTAATTGACAATTAGTAGTTATATTCTTTGATATATTTAATAAAAATGTATTTCAGCGTTATTTAAAATATTACTACTAAATTACAATACAATAGATAATTTGTACTTCAAGCATAAAATGACAAGTTATTTTGTAATGAAAATTATTGGTTTTTGCAGTTTGTTTTTTATTAGTTCGTTCTTATTGCGAAGGTCTCAAATGTACCCTAGAAATTAAATCACTTTGAACTTGAACCCCGGTAGACTTGATAGTTATCCCACTAATATTATGAATGCGAAAGTTTGGATGGATGGATGGATGATTGTTACTTTCAAAAACCACTAAACCGATTGCAATGAAACTTGGTATATAGATAGCTGGAGACCTGGATTAACGCATATGCTACTTTTTATCCCGATATTCCCACGGGATCGAAACCGCGGGGCGCTGCTAGTGCAATAATATAATAGACCAGCTGACCCGCGCAACTTCGTCTACGTTTCTAAATGATCCCCGTTTTTTGCAACATTTTTCATTGATGCTCCGCTCTTAGCGTGGTCCCTGGTCGTACCATGATGTTATATAGCCTATAGCCTTCTTTGATAAATGGGCTATCCAACACTAGAATATTTTTTCAAATCGAACAAGTAGTTCCTGAGATTAGCGCGTTCAATCAAACAAACAAACTCTTCAGCTTAATAGTATGGATAATTCTTAATTTTATTTATCTAAGCAATGTTAGTCGCAAATTTACAAAATCATAAAAAGCACAACACTCTTAGAAGTATTTAATGTAAGAGTTCAACAAATAGCATCTGCACAGCTACAACTGATAAGCAGGTGTGAGTTACCGAGACTCGAGAAGTGCTCACGACCGGAGCCCTCAAGTGTATAGACTTACGGGAATCCCGAGTCATACCGCGTACTACCTTTATTTACCTTCCGATGGAGTCGTGATTAAATTTTAGAGAATTTGTTATGTGGAGTTTGTAATCCACTTAAACCATTACAGTATGCGAGTTGTGTTACATGGACACATTTATTAATATATTTCAGTAAAGTAAAAGAAAATACCGGATTTCCCAAGTTAGTGATAATAGAAACAGGACAAGTCCGAGTCTGACTCGCGCATCGAGAGTTACGTACAAACTTGTACAAGTCGGATTGAACGACAAACTTAACTGTTCTATAGATGCCATTCTAAAAATACTTCGCCATACATCGATATACGTCACAGTCAATTTTCCAAGCGCAATATGTAAGTTTGTAATCCCAAAAAAATATATTTTTATGTGACATAACAAATTAACGACTTTTGGAGTTTTTCCTTGTGTGCTGTGAGACCTTGCTTCTTGCCAAATTTCATGATTCTAGGTCAATGGGAAGTACCCCATATGTTTGATTTACCTACAAATTGTTAAAATATAAGCCTTAAATAACCGTAGGTATTTATTTATTACGTTGACGTCATTTTTTACAGTTTCCAGAAACCAGAGACAGGCATTTGTTGATAATTTAACTTGATACCTCCACACGTTCCTGAGAAAACGGGTCTTGACAGACAGATAGACAGACGGGCTGACGGACAACCAAGTGATCCTATAAGGATTTCTTTTTTTCTTTTTGAGGCACGAAATCCTAAAAACCATAAAATATAGTAAAACCAGAAGCGTCTGCACACAAAAGCAAATTTAATTTTATTTTCAGCAATAGAGATTAAATTTGACTGGCCTGTTGGCCTAGTGGTTAGTGACCCTGACTGCTATGCTATAGGTCGTGGGTTCGATTCCCACCCGAGTCTGGGTGTTCTTTGTGTCCGTTGTTTGTATGGTTTATAAAGTCCCCCGCGACACAGGAATAATTCCTAATGCGGGAGTTGTCTTTAAAAAAAATATTACATCGAATTCATAGAATAACTTTTACTTCAGGTGGGGTGGATTCTGCTAAAGTCAAATATATTCCTACTCTTTTAGGAAACTCGACAAAATAAATCATATAATCAATTTGTAAAGCCCCTTTTCAGCACGGCACTGCCTTAACACTCCTTAAATTAACGTAAGAGTGTTATATATGTTAAAATACTTTTATAACTACAGCAGAAAGCAACTGCAGCAGCAACATAAACACAGTTTGCATATCCATTGATTTTAGCTCTTCTTTATTAAGTTTTTATGTACACTCGCAGCTGGCATGTTACGACGTAGCAGTATCCAACGCGGTAATTTGGCAAACAGCTCGAGTCACTCGTCCAAAGTCTTGTAACACAGTTTGGCAGGGTGTACGAGTTTTTTACACTTACTTTTTTTTTGGGTTTTTGTTACTATATGTTAAAATGAGATCAGCAATTTTGTTTAGACTTGCGAGTTTATAAGAATACCCATTTAATCTATTGGCTTAATATTGGTGTCTCTTTCCTTAACACACAGAAGGAAGGTGAACAGTTTAGGTTTAACGTGTCTAATCACTTCGTACACTTTGAACGTCACGATAGCACCAATTGCTTTCAATTTTTCGTGTGAGGGCTAAACCTCTACGTACGTCAGTAGGTGTAGCTTATTCCCATGCTATTCTACAACTTTTATGTTATCATATGACTTTTTAAGTTGCATGCATGCAAGGTAAGCAGTTAAGTTTTTACAGTGGGAGAGTCATGCTTCGGCACGTATGGGCCGGCTCGACCGGAGTGATACCACGACCTCACAGAAAACCGATAGTGAAGCAATAATTGCGTTGTATTTCGCCGAGTGAGTGAGGGTACCGGAGTCCTTCCCTTTCCCCCGCTCCCCCTACTCCCTCCTTAAAGGCCGGCAACGCATTTGTGACTCTTCAGTTGCAGGTGCCCATGGGCAGCGGTAGTCACTTACCAGGTCAGGTCAGGTATCAGGTGACCCGTCTGCTCGTTTGCCCCCTTTACCATAAAAAAAAGTTAGTTTATAATTTTCTCGGTCACATTTCTGTGTTCATTACACTTCCTATAAACATTTTGAAAAGGTCTTCCTACACTAGTGCCAGAGTTAGTGGTAATAATTAAAAAAAGAAACTACATACGAGTCCAAAACCACTGCATACCAAAACATTCGAACTAATAGTATGGAGAGAAACATAAATACTGTCGATACAATCATTTATCGAGATTGACCAATAAATAAAGAGGATATAAAGCTCACATTCACATGTATATTATCGGCCGAAAGTACGTTCTGTCGTGAATAATACTGTCCGTATCAACATAGTGTTATATTCAAGGGATGAAATCAAAACTCCTTTCGAATGTAATCAGAGAAGCTTGTCGGGCACATTGCCAGCGAACAAATACTACCCAGATCCGAAGACTTACTGGCACCGAGTACATGCTATACAAAAAAAGGTAAAAATGATTTTGTTAAATGTTAATTTACGAGTGAAGCAATTTGTTAAAAAGTACTAGCTTCATATTTTAGTTTCGATAGGAGGAATGAGTTTAGTTAAATTACAAAACTCATTCCTCTAAAGAACTTATAATTTAAAAACTTTTGTGGCAGGTACTTGTTTGTTTTAGCTGTTTATAGGGTTAGGGCGATACCGTGTTTTAGTTTTTGTATAGACTTAAATGCAAAACATACAACTTATCTAATATTTTTTTTATTCATTGTAATCGGCCACAATGTTAGTATTATTGTAAATTCTTCTAAAAAACTAAATGGTACTACTACAAGAAGAAATATAAAAATAAATTTAATAAATCATTAAAAAGAAATATATATAAGAAATGTACCCAAATTGAGAATCTATTTCTTCATTAAAAGTTTCGCCTAGGCATGAAATACTGTGTAGTTAATTTCTCGTCTCTCTTTGCTTTAACGCCCAATTAACTAAATTACAGAAGCAATTTTGTTTTTACCTCTTGTTTGGAACATAAAAAAAAATTTAATGTTCTATTGGCAAAACACATTTATTAAATGCTTTTGGATCACGTTTATGAAAAAGTAACTGAATTTTGCGAGTTGGTTGATACTTTATATATAACGTATTTTTAAATGAAGTGTCAGTACTTTATATAAATTCAAATTCTATGCTTGAAAATAGAATCCAGAATGTATTGAGAACGTTATCGAATAGAAACATCTGTAGCAAAAATATTACATAGAATTAGTCGATTATGCAGATCTCAGTTCTCCGTCACTATGATGGATGAACCACGTTTACGGCCTCGTATTGAAAAAAAGGGGCAACATTTTCATTATTTCGAGAGCATTTTAGATGATAAACGACTTACCTTTTTTGCTGTCTATCTATTTTCGGATCTGCTAGAATTTTCGCTGAGAATTATTTTTGAGTAGACTTACCTAAAACAAAGAAATGTTTTATTGTTAGATTTAAATAACGTAAGAAGTATAATTTTTCATGCTATTTTAAATATTTTAAGGAAAATGTCTTAATTACATAAATTAATTGACGTAGCAACAAACCGTGTTAACTATTGTCACGATTATTGCAACGGTCTGTGACGAAAAGTGCTAAAATGGTGGCTAGTATTCTAGTTGGTAGATAAAGACTTCCTCGTGATACATTGATAACCTCAAGATCACGAGCTCAGATCGACATTACTAGTTCACGATATACATACACAAAAACCCACACTCCTTTGATTACTATCTATTATATAAATATAACATATTTAAGAAAGTCCGTAAGTGCAAATGTGACGGCAGTAAAACGAGTTCGAGCCTCACTCCAATACATTACCGAAGTGGACATTTAGCGGAGTTAATACATATACATAAATAAACTATTAATAAAGACACATGTCTTAAAATAAAGAATAGTACATACCTATAAACACATTCACGCCTGTATCAACGAACAAGTAGGCAGAGGCGTTTTAAACGTCCACATTTTGTCAACTATAATTTGTTCTCTTCACGCACACGGCGAAAGACTTGCCCCCTACGGGCAAGATTATTGCCGTACCGGCCACTTCAGGAATTAGAGGAGGTGGATATATTGAAAGGGAAAGGCAATGAAAGGAGAAGGGAAGGCAATGGACTTATTCGGATGGATTGGGGATTGTAAACAAAAGGGTCCCATACCTGTAACTTGAACTGCCTGTTGCCGGAAAGTACGGGCCCTAACATAAAGAGATTATATTAAAGAAGAAGAAAATGTTTTGACAATTTGTGGTCGTGTTGCCAAACGAAGAAATACTTATTTGTAGGTAATCAGTGTCTATTACAGCCTGCATTGCAGTAAGTTAGACTCTGCTAATTCAATTACTTATATATTTTTATTACTACTAAATGAGTTGACTAATTCCCCCGACACAAAAACTGAACCGGCCCTGTACTTAAAGTATACAATAAAAATATCCCCAGCCTTAAGACAAATAAATTGTAAAACCGTGTCAAGTTATCTTTGGCTATAATTTTCAGTAAACTCTCGCATTGTACCATTACTATATTTTTATACAACACTCGTTAAATATTAATACCCTTTACATAATTTAATCGTTTTTTTATTGAAGGTTATATTATAGTGTTAACTTGGTCTTTGAAAGAAAATATATAAACAAAAAAGATATAATAACTATTTACTTATATTTTATATAAAATAAAATAAAGTCTTTTGAAAATTAAGAAGCAACAGTCTCAGGTGAACTGTCTAACTACCGTTTTCTGTAAGGGGAGTTATTGGACTAGTCGAGTTTCTCTAATTTAAGAAGAATTCGGTGGTGAGTATGGTCGTCGGCGCTTCGTGGGGAGATAGGACGTGATGTTGTTGGTAGTGCGCAAGTGACACAGGTATTGTTGCGTTTGCTTATAAGCGCTGGTAGCCGTTCCAGTGGGTTAACGGGTGGTATAAAATAATAATATAACTTTTAGTGACGTCATTCATGAAATCTATTTATGTGCTTTTCAATGGATATAACAGCACCAGTTTCATCATCAAACCAGAGAATAGTAACATGTTTATGTAAAATGTAATATTCCCAAATGCACAACGAAAATAGGGAGTGTAACAAGATTTGTTGTTGTAGTCAGTAATTATTGTCGGAACTAGGCACTTGAGCGTGGCGTGTGCCTGTTCTGCGAAACCAAATTATCCACTATCGTATGCAGTTGGGCAACTTCTCACAATACCACATTACTTCCAACGTTTACTTGTTTTTTTTTCTAGGAAAATTCGCGAAGTATTTGCGACGAGGTATTTAAATTTTTTCCGCTACTTCCTACTTTTACAGCGATTACGAATTCTGTTTACCTTTGAAATTCAACATGTTATTCGTCAAAGCATATTTTGTAATGCCTGTTTTTTGGGTAAATGTTTAGCATGCATTATGGGATATGTTGACATAGCTACATTTCAGTAACATTTAAATGTTTATATAAAAATATTATTCGACTTTCCATGGGTTTAGTTGATAATGAAAATAAACGATTTTTCAAATATTTGTAGCATATTTAGTAGACATACCCGGATGTCGGGATGTAAGACCTATCAGCGTTTTATCTTTACTAGAGATCGCGTGGTGGTCGAATTTCGACCATGGTTTATTTCATTGGCCAATATTACTTGACCTGTCATTGTATAGACTTTTGTACCATGACAGGTCAAAATATATACTGGACACTCATAGCTGTGTACCCGTTTTGCATTTTTTTTAACTTTGTAGCAAATATTGTTCAAAAATTTTAGCATTCGTCACTTCTTCTCTGTATAAACTATAAGTGTGCGAAATTTCATACTCCTCCGTCCACCCAATTTTCGTAAAAAGGGATCCAAAGTTTTCGCTTCACGTATTAATATATAGATGTCTGCATTAGGACTGCGTCACACTGTAGGTACTTGTTACTTTACCAATCGTAAGGAGTCAAATTGTAGCCTAACACTCTAAGCACATAGGTCGCGTAAGGGGCGCCCACATGCAAATCTTGCATGATAGCTCTGTCCTGACGCTCGAGTGGATCTACTGTCTGTTTGATATACTTTGGTGAGACAGAATGTTTAAATGACCCCCAATTATAACACTTGTTGGTCACGAAGATGGTAAACAGCACAAGCGGTTATCGTAGTATATGCAAAAATACCAAAACAATGATATACTTGGACATATTGTATAAAAAACTAAAGCCCGAAAGACGTTCCTTTGAATTCCTGAACCTCTCTTTGGTAATTATAAATCTTTTACAAAATTCATGTGAGTGGAGAAATAGCCGAGACGCGACGAGATGTATGTGTAATCCAAATTTAAGGTAAAAGAAACCGCGAGGTACAATTAGTGTTATACATATATGGGCGTTTATTAGAAAAGTTGCAGGTCATCTAACGGGAATTCCACTTCAAAAAAAATATATTGTATTCATTTAATTGTTTTGAATAATTAATATAAATTTTAATAAAAGTATATTTATATCAAATTTATTACGAAATTCCGAAAAAAAAAAACTGATTTAAAACTTATGTTTCCACTAGAGAATCCAATACGTCATAAAGTATATAGTCTTTTTTTATGAAAATACAATACATTTCGAAAATTACCTTTGTTAATATAATCATAATATACTTCTCAATAAAATATAAACACTAGCATTACCCTCAGACATGTAAGTGCTATTATATAATTACTATCCACACACTTCAAAATAATACAATTTCTATGGCACGAAAGAAACATACAATAAATATATATATAATAAATTTAAACACAATTTTACCTTTATAATTATTTAACAAAACGGTCTTTATTATGTATATATTTACTCCTAATTACATTCTTCTTACCTAATTATTTACTCTTAATTACAAATTTTAATAATAATAATAAAGTGAAAGTCGAAAAAAATAAACGATAGATATTTGGATTTGTCTCACGAGATTGTCGATATGTGGAATGTCGAATCGGCTATCATTGTTCCGATTGTCAAATCTGCTCATGGATTAACAGCCAAGAGCCTCGATCAACACCTTAAGAGGCTCGCGTTAGACGGCTGGATCAAGGGACTGATGCAGAAGGCAGTTCTTCTCGACACGGCCCTTATAGTGAGGAGGTTCCTGTCTTTGGAGCCCTAACCACCGGTATCTTGGTCCCTGTACCCGATGTCGGTGGTCTACTATTTTTTATATTTTTAAATATATATTTTTTGTACATATTTAAAAATGTAATTTATATGGTAAAAGATTAATAAAGAGAATAATAATAATAACTTCACACGCCTCACACACGGCCGTCTGATCCCAAACTATTTATTAGGACATGTGACGTAAGGGTAATTTAAAGTCACGTTTAGGATATTAGGTATGGTCTACAAAGTACTGCCGATTAGTATCTTTCTTTTAAATCAACTATGGTAATACAATAACTAAATAAACTTTCAAATACATATTCCTATCATTGCTCACCACTAAGACACACAGAACAAACAAAAATTTTTTTTTAATTACAACTCTGATTAAGAATCAAAAATATTCCATAAATTTCATGTAACCTATGCCTTAGAATTCCATTACGTCACTTTCTCTGTCAATATTCTCTGAATAATTACTTATCAAATTCACAGGACATGTTAAATCTACAATGGTGCATTTTTCTGAAAAATGTACGCGTGTAAATATACGCGTACCGACAATATTACAAATAGAAAATTAACCTGACGTACAATTCTTTTGAACCAGTCTAGCGAACATTTCACAAGATCAGGGCGCGAAAACGCTTCTTTACAAATCTGGCAGTGAAATGGAAGACTTATTTCTTTATTACCCTTGGCATTCGAAGTCGATGTTGCTACGACATTCTCTTGGCAATGCGTTCAAGCGTTAGTCCTTCAGTCTTAAAGACTTTTTTAAAGATTTCAAAGAGTGTTGATGTAAAGTGTAAAATTTAGCTCTTGTAGCGAAGTTTCCACTGCCAGACGGAATTCCAAGACTTGGATTTAAATTCAAGTTAAACGTTGTCTTTGTAGAGATAAATCGGTTTAAGTAAACATTTTTTCTTTTTCGCTGAGGGCAATGAATCCCTGTTTATGTTCTTTTTGAATACTTGGACTTTATGTAGCGATTACCGGGATATAGTTTGCCCTTTTCTTGCCTTTTTTGTCCGAGTAATACTTAGTTGAATAAAATATTGTGGAACTGTTATTTTCTTTGTTTATTTTTATGTAACGATATTTTGCATGCAGACGAGAAACGTGTTTTGTTATTTTTGAAGGGAATATCTATTACAACTAAGGTGGATTAAAGACGATTGCATGAAGCTCAGATTTCAATGTTGAGATGTATATGTTGGGTGACATGAATAGATAGAATAGAAATAGAATGAAGCATTAGAATAAATTTAAAACACCAGTGAGTTATGACTCATTATAAAATTACCACACCGCCTAACCGAAAACCCCGGTTTGGTGAAGGCCCGGGGGGGTTTCCACATGCACTAAAAAAGGACTTAGGAGTTAACTTATCAATGAATAGTATATGTCATATACATATGTATACACACAAATTTGTAGAGTCAAATAGATTAGAGAGATAAGATGAGACGAGATACATTAACTGAGGTCAAACATATAACTTTTCAAGGCTTCGCCAAAGATGACTTCATTTCACTTTCTTACAAAAAAGAGTATCTTTTTCAAATATAATGAAACGTCGTAGTTAATAATTAAATTATACTTGTCTCCCAGCATTATTACGGAGCTCGAAGGAGGGTAGATTCTATTAAGTGGGAAGTTGAATGAATTTGCATGTTTAAAATCAGTTTAATAGTACTACAATCCACGACTGAATGGAGAAGTTTCGCATCAGGGGCACAACGAATTTGGTTTAAGTCCATGTAAGTTGTCTTAAAGACTTAGTGCTGCTGAGTAATATTTGTTAACGAACAGTCGACAAAGTTTAAGTAGCGGTTGAATTTGCTTTTGTTACCTTTTCTTTATAGTACTTACTATGTATATGGGTGTCTGTTTACACCAATGTTGAACGGTGAAAGTCTAAAACCGCTTACATTATTTACATACATTACTGACATTTCGTGGGAGAGCTTCGGCACGTATGAGCCGGCTCGACCGGAGTTTTACCACGGCCTCACAGAAAACCGGCAGTGAATTGCTTTTCACGGAGTGAGTGAGGTTACCGGCGGCCCTAACGCTTCACTCTCCCCTCCTCGCCCCCTATTCCCTCCTTCTCCTACTCCCACCTTAAAGACTGGCAATGCACTTGTGACTCTTGAGTTGCAGGTGTCCATGGGCGGCGGTAGTCATTTACCATCAAGTGACCCGTCCTTGCTTGCCCCCTATATTATAAAAAATAACATTACCTTAATTATATTCCGTTGACATTGTTGTGAAAATTATGTAGTAACTTAATAAGTTATTTTTCTATTTTGCCTGGCAGTACTACTAAGTATGTCATGGTTACCTAGAAGTCCTGCTAATGGTGACGTGCTTGTCACATCGTCCGACTGAATTGAATATGACTATGATCATATGTATATGATAATTGACCTGGACGATGGATGACACGTGCGTCATGCTCGTGAACAGGTTCCGTTAGTTGGGGCTGATCATCTCTGGACAGTTACTACTTAAACTATCGTAGTAATTACCAGGACTGTTATGTTATAAGCCATGTGACCAATGTGTTAAATAGACATGTCGAAAAAGAGTGTCCTTAGATTTTCTTGCCTGTTCTTCTATAATAACTTCACACATCTCACACACGTTCGTCTGATCCCAAACTAGGCAGAGCCTGTATTATGGTAACCAGACTGCTGATAAACATACTTATATATTCCTAAATACATACATGTTATAGATAAATTACACCCAGACACAGAACAAATGATCATGCTCATTACACAATTATTTGTCATGGGTGGGAATCGAACCCACGACCTCTGGTTCAGCAGTCAGTGTCACGAACCACTAGACATACAGACCAGTCAACTAGCATCAGGACCGAATTATTCTAACTGACTCCTACTCCTGACAATTCAAAAATATCTATATTTAAAATAAATGATTTGGATTTCATTTGATTTGAAAAATTAAATACTGAAATAATTTTCAAAATAAAAGAAACATACTTTAAAAACTAAAAGGTTTTTTTAAAATCTAAATTTAAAAAATCAAAACTTGTAATTGGCACCTGCTAGTGCGAATTTCATTTTAATACTGTTTAAGCCGTAAGCCTCCCAAATAAAATAAAATGAGAAACTTTAACAGAACAACTTTAAAGAATCAAAAAGTTTTCAGATCCTGTCATAAAAAAAAAACCTAAACACATACAATCATTCAGCAAATAGAATTGCTTGTGTATCAATACGTCGTGTTTGCAGATCCTTACACAAAATTGTTCTGGCTTATATTAACTTTCACAACTTCCCTTGAGAAACTCACAAGATGTCTGGGAAGTAAAACACATTTATATTCAGAACATTTTGAACTTTTTGAATCCATATTGAGTGCCTGGCGACTGGCGACGAAGAAAAATTGTAATAAAAAAAAAATTAGAACAGCGGATATTTTGACTTGACAGTCAACTAACGTATTAAACGTTAGTTGACTGTCAAGTCAAAATATCCGTTTTTTGTACTAAAAGTCAAAACGGTAGGTTAGACGGATATACGTAATAATTATAGTTTAAAAACTAAAAAACACGATTTTATAGAAAATTCAACTAAAAAAATTAAAAAAATTAATCGAATTATTGTATTGTCATCGGTCTTTGATACGTGTGCAAAATTTGAATGAAATCTGGCCGTTTAAAGTGGGTCAAAATCGCGCCCAAAGGAGTCGGTTACAAACATACAAGTAAAGCTAATATAAAGCGTGTAAAAAGAGGTTTCAAATTATTATTGGCCAAAAATTAAATTGTTTCTGGTCACTGGTACAATATTTCGTAACCCAAGTGACACATACAGATGTTTATTTTTGTGTACAAATCGCAGAGCTTTACTTACGTTATAATTTAATGAATAAAAATGTAATAAAAAAAAAGATTTATTTATATTCATCGAACTAAAAAGTAAAGGGAACCCTGCATCTTTATCACCACATATTGGTCACCACAAAATAATTACTGTCTTACTACAAAACCGTGTTTAACACGTGTTTAGTTAGACGCTGCCTAACTCGATGCGTGTTCTACATAATATGGTAACCCTAGGAAACGTTTTGTTACGTGAAGAACTGATTTTGATAAACAAATACATTTTATTATGAAAAAGTTTTAATTTAATAAAAATCTACATGAAATAACCATATTTAATATAGAACACGTATCGAGTTAGGTAGCGTCTAACTAAACATGTGTAAAACACGGTTTTGTAGTAAGACAGTATTATACAGTATTTAAGAACATGGAAAACTAGTCTGCCAAGACATCGGTCAGGCGAGCAGAGCAGGGGGTTGAAGGTATCACACTTATTCAAATATAATCTGTGTATAAAGTCACGATAATAACGATTCCTAGAGACATGGGTCAAACATTATTAGTGTACATGTTAGACCCTTGAAACTTAAGTGAATGTTTGTGTAAGGAGCTCACATCGCGTCGGTAGGTTGCTGGGTGTGGTTAGAGCCCGCAACTACGACGCTCGGGGTTATATAGCCTGGTTCTTTTCTCGCTGGCTTTGGCATTGCGTTAAGAACCTTGCACTGATGTAAAAGTTGTTTCTGATGTAGATAGATAGATACACTTGTTAGACTTGGACTTCGTTATTTTTACAGCAAAATTTTAATCAAAGGAAAAGGCCTGTTTGCATTTTTTTAATATAGAATAATTCAGATAGAAGCTTCATTACAAATTTTTAGGTCAGCAAAGTGGGTTTCTTTATTTTTTTTTTAGTTGTGCGCTTTTTGGGATGGTTAAAAAATGTTAAACTCGCGCCAGGACACGTGACCTGATCGAAAATTCGTAAGACGGAGCCGAGTTTCTTATATTTAAAAAAATATAAATTCAAACATTTATAAGCGGCCAGGAGCGCAGAACTTCCAGTGTACCCTATGTTTACATTTAGATATGTTATTAACTTATTACCTAATTTTTATTTTTAACCTAATTTTAAACCACACACACACACATACCCGTACCCATACTGTATATATATAATATACAGATGGGTATGTGTGTGTATGTATTTGCAAAAACATTGTGAAGTTATGTTTTCACTTCTGACGTGCAGTCCTACGACTGACTGTTTTTTTTAGTTGCACCTCGTTGCAGTCATAGATAATTACATACTTAGATTATAGACGCTTTGTTATCTAATCAAATGTGTCTCGTGGCAGTTGCACAACGTAGTTCTGTCGAATTTCATATTTTATAGCACAAAAGTTATTACCGAATAACTATGACAACTTAAACGTGCAGATTTAATACAAACCCGCTTAGCAGCAAGTTACGTACATAGGCAATAAATATTAAGAGTCTTGATCAAATAAAATGAATGAATGATAGAACTCACCTACTAATAATATAAACTTTGAATATAAAACACCAGTATCATCAAACAGCTTTCTCACTATTCATGAACTCATCACAGAATTATAGTCTCGCAATAAATGTTTTAACACCTATATTTATCGCGATAGTAAACATGATATAAGAACTTCACTAGTTCTTACACTCTTCAATGAATTTCCAGCGTTTAATATTAATACTTAAAATAAGAAATTGAACAAGTGCACAGGCCACCATAACTTGATCGACTCGTCACATGGCACAATTATTTGTGTTATCCATGGATTATCATTTTGAGTCTGTGTTGTGTTTTGTTCGTCAATTATATTTTTTGACAGTATAGGGGTATACTTTCAACAAAACGCAGCATGTTTAAAATCGGTGTATGAATAACAAAGAGAGGAGAATATTAAAACAATAGATTTTTGTGATTTAGGAGATAAGACTGCACGGATGGGGTTTTAAGTGGTCACTTCGCGACTATGCCGCGCCGAGTGTTGTGGGTTCAAATCCCATTCGGGACAAAAATTTGTGTGATCAATAAATAGTTGTCCCGAGTCTGGGTGTTCTTTGTGTCCGTTGTTTGAATGTTTGTGAAGCCACCCGCGACACAGGAATATTCTTAATGCGGGAGTTGATTTTTATAATAAACACGAAAAGATGAAGTACTCATTAACTATAAAACATTTACACAAAAAAATATTATTATTATTAGTAGACCACAAATTACATGACCCACACGTCGCACTCTCCCTACGAACGAAAGATACAATACTGAGCAAAAAAGTGCACTGGTCTGTCTGCCCGTACGATGTTTAAACGTCTGTTAATAGTTTCAGAAAATGAAAAAGAAGAGAAAGAGAGGCGTAAAAAGAGATACCAGATACAGGGAAACGGTGTTCGAAAATATATTTGAACTTTCTAACAAAAAAAAAAATTGACAGTCAGTTTTTTTACAAATGTGAGTTGCCGGTATATACAATCTATCCATAAGCCAGTATTGGTTGATTTTAAAATTTGGAAACACTTTCGCGTTCATTATATTCAACTAATCCGATGCTTCTAGTTAAATAAACAAACAGCAAATGATTGCCAACCACTCCACCGAACCGCTAACAAGCGCTACATCAGATTATACCATCACCGAATCACTAAATTAAAGTCCACCGATCTGCGCGATTAGTAAACCGATGCATCAATAAAAGCATTTACAACCATTTGTTATTCAAAATATAGAACTACCTGCATCATTAAGTTTTTCCTGCATAGCATACTTTGAAGCTGTTTAACCTAATAGACTAGTTGCAATATTATGGAACAAATACACATACACATATACATACACACACACATACACAGCCGTCTGATCCCAAACTAGGCAGAGCCTGTACTATAGTAACCAGACTGCTGATAAACATACTTAGACATTACTAAATACATACTATAGATAAATTACACCCAGCCACAGAACAAATTATCGTGCTTATCACACAATTATTTGTCCTGTGTATGAATCGAACCCACGACCTTTGGCTTAGCAGTCAGGGTCACTAACCACTAGACCAACAGGCCAGTCCTGCTGGTCAAAGTATGCTCGTGTAGAGTAGTGTAGAAATGTTGCTATATATCGCCATTTTATTCACAAAGTCTACTACATGTATGTTTGCATACCATAAATGCATATGAACGCACATGGCTTGCAATTTTTTTAGTACGTTTTCAATAGCAGTACTTAATAAGAACTTGATAGTAATGTTTATAGAGATTGCAATCCGGAAAACCGTTTCCGGAAATCCGGCGGATTCGGCATCATTAGAAGTCAACTCAAAATTTCAAGTCAAACAAAATACAAGACGCAAATTAAAAAATAAAAATTAAAGTATGAACCTCGAAATAAGGATTAAACAATGTGCAGTAGATATTACTTTAAATATAAAAAAAATATTATCTTAATATTCCTAATATAATTTCAATATCTCAAGCAGTCCTGTCTCGCCCTACGTTCACTATAAATAAAGACCGACCAAGCGAGACTAGTATTACGTACATGTCATACATTATCACAACGACAAATCATCTCCACAAACAGACCTATTCAAGTCCAAAGCAATATCGTTCAAATAATGAAATGTACTTGCACATCTATATTGAACAATAATTCAAGTCAGTTTTGATTAGCAGCTGAAATGCTGCTCGGTATTAGCCTTGTTATATACAACCATGTCCATTGAGTGCATCGCAGATATTAGTTATTAACAAATGCCTGGATTCTGGCCAACAGAACCGTTAGGCTATAAAATGCATAGTGAAAAATCCTATGTACAGATAATATATTTTGTTTGATGCATTATGCTATAAAATGTATTAGAGAAAACTCACTTTAAAAACGGAAATTTAAAGGCAAAATGTAAAGATCAAATTTCTTTACATTTTGCCTTTAAATTTCCGTTTCTATTTAATCCGATCACTGCTCAATGCCGGTGTAAACCACAGTCGCAAGAACTATCCTTTCATTCGATATTATTCAAAAACATCTTTCGTGTTTGATTTTTAATTTCCTTATACTTCCCTTTTCAATTTTATACCAGACAGTTAAGGGTACATAATATGTTTTTTTAATTGTAGAAAAGGTAAGTTTAAATTTACAGGATGAGATATTCAATCGTTTACAAAATGGCAAATTTTAATATGAAATATGTTGGACTTTTTTTAAGTTAGATGAATATTTAGCAATAGATTCCATAATGCATTTTAAATATATTACGTGATATGTACGCATGCATATTCTTTTCAGCTTTTAAATTACTCTCAACAAAAAAATAAACCAACGAAATAGGAATCGGAGTTCCCAAGCCAAATGTACGTGTTTTTATGGGACACGCAAACGCGCAAACGAGCAGACGGATCACCTGATGGTAAGTGGTTACCGCCGCCCATGGACACCTGCAACTTAAAAGTCACAAGGGCGTTGCCAGCCTTTAAGGTGAGAGTAGGGTAAGAGGGGGAGGATGGTTAGGGCCTTTTTTTTTTTTTTTTGTGCGTGTGGAAACCCCCTCGGGCCGTCACCCCACCGGGGTTTTCGGTGGGGCGGTGTGTCGGCAAGGATGGTTAGGGCCTCCGGTAACCTCACTCACTCGGTGAAACACAACGCAATAATTGCTTCACGCCGGTCGAGCCGCCCTGTACGTGCTATATGTGTGTGGCTCTCCCACTTGTAAAGTAAGACATTCTAAGTCAGAGCCATACAGATAAGCAAATGAATTATTATTATTGGTGTGGGTGAGTGCCTAGTGATACTTCAATTTTATGTAGTTTTTTGTAGCGTACTCTTACTTTTTAGGTCACTGTTCAGACTTACAGTTTCGGGGAACCTCCAGATGAGCAGCAGCAAATGGCTAACGTAAATCTTGTAATAATATACAATTACATACATATACGGAATGTGATGGTGAATTACATGACCAGGATAGATTAGCTTTTATTAAAGGCTGACTTTACATGCCCAAACCATAGCGTTAATACTCCTAAACATATATATATGTAATTGTATATACCGGAACGCGAAAGTATATAAATGTTGCCTATCTTTTTTTAGTACGTGTATTAGGCGTGATCACGAACATAAAGATATAAGGTTCAAATTTAAAAACTCCCTCTAATTTTCTTTTCTTTGTTGAAAAATCGTATATTACCGTTAACTCCTTACAACATTTCAATGTAGTTCATTATAAGAAAAGAGAAAGATAAACTATAGTAAATTCGATTTAGAACCTTCGAGGGTACATCTTGTGCTCAGGCATTAACTCCTCCTTACTCCGACACGTAACTGTACCCTGGAGAACTTTGAGAGGAAACCGGGTGCCTTTAGAACCGATACATTTACACATAAATATCAACATAGCGTATACAACTACATATGTGTTAGTATATTTATATTAATGTGTGTAAAGGGTGTAATGGATGTTAAACTGCTTCATAGGATTAAGGATTTATCGGCAACTAGAAGTCTTACCGTAAAGTGGGCCGTCTGTTTGATTGCCACTTTAGAAATATACCTACTTTAGTAGCAGTATTTATTTAGAAGACCGCCACAAGTGATAACTGTGCTGTGCATACTCGTACGTCTATCCAATGTCTAGGCTGGATCACACTAATGGTAAATTTTCATATATTTTCTTAAGTAACTAAAAATTCATTTGATATGTCACACGGTACAGTTTGCAATTTTTATTTCCTTATTTGGCCCCTAATATTGACCATTGGCCCAATTTTCGAAATTCATTTATTTATGTTGCACATCTTTGTTTGGGTCACAGGATTGGTATGTATACCAAATTTCAACTTAATCTTTTCAGTAGATTCGGAGCAAATTGGCCGTGACAGTCAGACGAAAGACGCACGAGTGATCCTATAAGGGTTCATTTTTTCGTTCAGATGTACGGAACCGTAAACGTGATCAGTGCTGATTAATTTGAAAGTTAGCAATCATAACCTTACAACCAAATGTAAACAATTGCGCTGTTCCTGGCACAGATTGACGACGTTTTTGTTCGATATTCAAATCAACCGGAAAGGCACGAATAATACCGATTCAAATCTATAGAAACGTCAACCGCAATATTGGTTAGACGTCGCTACTGTGAGGTCGTTTATCACCGATGGATGCGAAATTAAGCAGGATTTGGGTAGCTTTGTTTTACACAAAGAGGTATATTTTGATTCTGTATATTCATTTAATGAGGAAGAATTATTGGACCCAGCTGGTGATAAGCGGTAACCATAGCCTTAACCAGATAGTGTGAGTATATCTCTATCACATAAGTGTGCAGATCACATGCAAACACTATAACAAATGGTCTAAGTGGTGCGAGATCAGTCTAACACGAAACGTTTTGAGGTAAAAAAATTAAAGTTTTTTGCTGACGAATATTACTGCTGTACCTTTCTTGCGGGTAATTAAATAGTCAACCTGTAGGTACAAATGTAGACAGATACGACATACATGTGCTGACAGTTACGTAAGTAGCAATTCTTATAGCAATATACAGCAAACTGCCATCTACGGTAATGCATGTTTGAAAAATTTAAACGCATAATTCCGACGTATCGCTTTATCGTCAGCCCCATTGACGTGACGTCTCGTGGGGATCTTCAAACGTCAGAAAAAGAAATAAAAACGAAGTAGACATAAACTGATTGATTTTTATTGCTGTGTGTATTAGTTACCAACTTAAAAATCTTAGGTAATGTTAATGGCACCTCGAGTCGTTACGCGTTCTTTACAAGAATTTCGCTGGTAGTGTGTAAACAGGGACTCCAACAACAATGGAACACTTACTTAAATCACCGCAAGGGCATAATTCTAGCATGCAGTTACAAAAAAAGAGAAAATCCATAAAAAACTAACTTAAAAAAAAGCATCATTTTTGAAGTTAGTTTTTATTGATTTTCTCGATAACGGAGTGAATAATTTCAAAATAAAAAATACTTTCATTTTAAAATCTTTAACTCTACAGAGGTGTGTCACCTGCTTTTATGAGAACCGGAGGTGATAATCGCTGGAAATTCAAACGGTCACAGTTTTTAAACGGATAGGTGTTTTTCAATTTTTTTTTTAACTGGATTTATGCCTTTTCAATGATTTAAGCGAGTGACGCATTCGGATACACCATATATAGTAATTACAATTAGTAAGAAAACGAAATAGGTGAGAGATACTATGTCCAAATTAAAATACTTTATTAAATCTTTGCATGGACCCTAAATAATATATTCATCACCATTATCGTTAAATTTGTAGGTAAAGTAGCATTAAAAGCTTCAATACATGTTCTACTTATAGTGTTGAATATTTAAATTGGGCCGTGGTAATCGGTTTTTAGCTTAGTGTAAAATGTACAAGATTTATTACCCGCCTTAGGTCTTAACACCTAAGCAGCTTATAAATGTCTCTTGATTTCTAAGACTATTTAAAACTACAATCATAAACTTTTCTACGCCTTTAAAACATTATATTAAACCTTCATTTTACTATCAGCCTCTCACTTCATTTTACAGGAAATATTCTACTGCTAGGCACGGGTTTCTTCGAATTGTAAGAAGGATATAAGTCCACTCGGTTGGCTTGGTGTAAATTCACTTCTTAAACAGCTTTTTTGTCTTGAATAAACCATTATTATTTATTGAATTTAGTGTATGTAAGGTTGTATAAATTTACTCCTATCAATTACAAAACGTTTCGTTAATGTTAAATGCAGTTTTTTGGTTTTTACTGGTTCCTAATAATGTAGTTATGAGATTTTGAATACCACTGAGGTAGTAAACAAGCATAGTTCTCGCCTGATAAGTGGTTATCGTAGCCTATGGGTGCTTGTAACAGCAGACCTTTTTCCAAAGATTTTTTTTGGGGTTAATTACTATTCAATGAGAAGATATTTAAAATCTGATAAAGTGGTGAAATACGCTTTACAAATATACAGCAGAGGCATAATTAAACTCTAATTAAAATGGCTAAAGTGAATTGTGAATAATA
Source organism: Euplagia quadripunctaria (assembly GCA_963859945.1). Lineage (NCBI taxonomy): Eukaryota > Metazoa > Arthropoda > Insecta > Lepidoptera > Erebidae > Euplagia > Euplagia quadripunctaria. The sequence continues at coordinate 4,081,483 of OY982572.1, forward strand.
TTCAATACTACGAATAATGAAGTAGAAATATAGTATAGTAATAATGTTTGTTTTCTATAATCTACTACTGAAAACAAACGCGTTCGTCACTAAATTGTGCATGGCATTTATTTTTAAAGCGACTCTGAGAGGGTAGTTCGTGAAATTGTCTCAGAGAATAGAGGGTAGAAATACAATTCCGCGATGTACAATATTCAAGTTAACGTCTATGACGGTGAGTGCCGATGGCCTTGGAGACTAGAAGGAACACTCAGGATCACGTACACACAAACCTACGTGAAACATGCTGAGGTTTAAATATGCAGAGGAATCGAACGGATAACGTTGACGATATTTTTCGATCTATTGCCACTTGAAGAATAATAGATGTCGTCACCCTAGCAAATATTAAAAATTTGCAATTTAGCCTCAAAAACTCTGATTTAGTTATTCGTTTATCTGTTTAGAGCTTGTTACAAATAGCTGGGATTCAATACGGTTATTCCATTAAAAAAAAACGATACACCAAAGAATAATTAAGTATCTCTCCCTCTCTTTTTATTGACTTCAAAAAAGAGGAGGTTCTATGTTCGGCTGTATGTATTTTTTTTATGTATGTTCACCGATTACTCAAAGACGCCTGGACCGATTTGGAAAATTCTTCTTTTGTTTGAAAGGGTATACTTCCCATGTGGTCCCATGGTCATCAAGTTAGGATCTGATGATGCGATCCAGGAGAAATCGAGGGAACTCTTCAAATTTTATAGGCATATTTTTTATTCTTTTTCTTATAGCCATCTTTTACTTCTAAAAAAAAGACGAGTATGAATCAAGGGCATGCTCTCGACAAATCTCATTTCTGATTCCATCCATCAATTTTTTAGCGCCGTATAAGGTTTGGGTGTGTGAGAATTACCTATGTAATCCAACAACGGTCCCTTGGCGACAAGCCGTACGGCACGACGCGATAACGCCGTGGATTACTCTACCCTTATACACCCAGCTACGTCATACCCGTCAATCATTAATAAAGCTGGGCTTGCTGCGATACGTACAACGTACAGGGTCTTCGAGGAAAGATGACGCTCTTTATTTACACAAGCTTTCCATCATTTCATACAACATTATCATCAACCGCAAAGGAAACATACAACATTCCTTAGAACTAAACTAAAGTTAACTCTCACGGTCGTACCGATAATATTATGAAACCCGGAACATTCGGAGTGTGTACAGAGGGCATACAGTTCCTAAAAAAAGATTTATAAAGCTGTAGATGACTCCCTGTTGTTGCGAGGCATGTATGAGTGTACACATACATGCCTCGCACTCTTAGGTAACCCAGTTTATTATATAAATTTAAAAAACTTAACCTAAAATAAACCGGACATGAGCCTCTTATGCTCGCTACCTAGATACCGTACGTACTAAATTATATGAATAGTTAATACTTTATACACTCTGGGAATCGTAGGTTTAATTAACTTACCGGAATTAATTAATTAAAGGTTAGTAGTGTTACTGTACTGAACAGAGAAAAGTAAGACTGATGTTATCGCCACATCAAAAACTCGTATTTAATTTTTCCCACTAATATTATAAATGTGAAAGTTTGGATAGATGGATGGATGGATGGATGTTTGTTACTCTTTCACACAAAAACCACTGAACCGATTGCGATGAAACTTGGTATGTAGATAGCTGGAGACCTGGATTAACGCATAGGCTACTTTTTATCCCGATATTCCTACGGGATCGAGACTTACGCGGGTGAAACTGCGGTGCGCTGCTAGTTAAAAATAAAGGGAAACTTTGCTATATGATAAAACAGTTCACTTATTAATAAAAATTACTAAATGGACATTATTATGAATACTAACTTTTAAACTTTCGCATTCCATGATATAATTATGTATTTCCACAGTCAGCCTGTAACCACGGCCAGTGCAACCTGGTCGAAACGTCAGGCAATTCAGAGGTATGTAATACCTTTTCGTGACCCGTAATTCCCATAGAAATACATAATTATTATTATGAATAGTTTACCGAAGGCGTCACGCCATTGGTCCGCCCGAAAAATGGCGGGTACTGGTGGGGTGACAAAATGCTGAGTGTGCATTATAGGTTTAATAACTTTTACTTTAGTGAATTTGATAGTTTTTTGATTGATTGATTTTGAGATTGCTCCGAATCGATCCATTCCAAAAGATACCTTGGGCTTTTCGCACCGCTCCAACCACTGCGGTGTGAATGGTCCTATTCAGAAATAGTACTTGGGCGATTCGAACCGCGGTTCGAATAACGCGTGGTGCGGAACGACTAAAGACCCACTATTTTTCGCACATATTGTCTTTTTTTTAAATCAGCGACGCAAAAAGAGGGGTGTATGTATGTGTGTGTGTGTGTGTCTGTCTGTGACATCGTAGCTCTCAAACGTATGGACCAATTTCGATGCGGTTTTTTTTCATTTGAAAGCCAGTTTCCTTGCGGTGGTTCTTAGCTATCTTTGGTTGATATCGGTCCAACAGTGTAAGAGTATCAGCTCTTTTCCAAAATGATGTAAGGCATTTTGTAATCGATGAAGGGATTTTCGAGTCGGGGGTGTTTTAAATTTATCAATTATACAGTAAACGGGTGGTCCTAATAACCAATAAAAGTTGTTATTATGGACCAACGCTAAAAAGTTCACTCTATACAACACATTGATACGTCGACTTCCATGTTTTTTTTTTATTGGCGTAATACCTCCTACGCATTAGGAATTCATATGAAAAAAATTTACAGTTTCAAATATACATAAATTTTGGAGAAATCGACTTTGGAAACATGTTGACATTTCGCGTTTTAACGTGTTTATCTTGACAAAACCTCATGACAAATTAACGATTCACATGATTTTGTGAATGAACATTGATATTTTCTCATATCAACTTACAATCGGTCACCAAAAAAATATTCGTTACTTGAAATCTCAACATATACATATAACGTCAAAACTTAAAAATGGCCACCGTGCAAAATGGCAATTTTAGACATATCAACATATTCACGCCAGCCACGGATATAACGTTAGTTGACAAAATGTCGTAGTCAAATTAAAACCGAACTTAAGGGATCCGTCGCATACCTATCGTTATTCAGCACGTACAACAAGGACAGTCGCCGGTTTACATATTGCGGACGTAACCCGCGCCTAATAGGCGGGTAATTTGTTGTACCCCTATATTACAGATACCGCTTGATAGATACCATCAGTCTGTCCTATGAGCTTACACGATTTAATACTGTGTATATGTCGGACGAGATGATTTAGCTGAACTAATTAATAAGGATTTTGTACATATGTGGGGATATGTGTGCATAGGTATGCTAAGTAACAAAATACTCGTGTAATAATGTACGTAGGCGGTATGTGACGTTGACGGTTGCGGGCAGTCGCTCGCTAACCACCTTCTGTAATGGTTGGTCAATAAATTATATCAATCGGTAATAAGTGCATTTCATTTGAGTACAACACAGTAGGTATCACGGTTTAAATATTTATACGTTCTGTGGTCTTGTCCGTGGCAACACTCCGTACGCCATGTCAGAGATATGGAACTGTCAGATCTTATACACTTACCTAGAATTTTTTACGAATTTTGAGCTTTTCAGATTAAAGCAGATAGCTTTTAGTAATATTGAAATAAAATCGAATATGCAACTTGCTGCGAATTATTATCAATTTTAATTATTACTTGTAGTCAAATTTCAACTACAATTAATTTTGGGTTTATTTTATTGGTTAATATAACTTTAAATTTATGTGTATTTCTTGCTATATATTTTATTTAAGTATTTTTGTCTGATATTTAGTTTGCATATTTAATAAATTATAATATTTTGAGTGTACCTACTTCCTGTTTTCTCTGCATCACCTGAAGGTTGACGGGCAGAGAATGCTTAAGGCATTAGTCCGCCTCTGTACTTTATGTGCATAAAGTTTTAAATAAATAAATAAATAAATTGTGTATACTTACGTACCATGACAGGTCAACATACATAATATACTGGACGCGTGTAGCTTGATGTAGCCGGTTTCAAGTAATTTTTAAATTTTTAACATATATTGTTTAAAATTTTTAGCTTTCTGAACTTCATACAAAAACTTTAAGTACCTACTCCAAATTTCAAGTCCCTGCGTCAGCGAAATTTTCTTAAAAATGCGTTCATAGAATTATCTTCACGTATTAATATATAGAAGATAAGTTATAAAGTATACACATGAATCTTAAGTGTTCCCTTTTAACTTGCTATGCTGCAGATTGGAAGAGGGTGGACTGAAACAGGTTATTGATTGATACAACTTAAAAATAAAAACCGATCCAGTGCGATTCGGACTCGCGCATGAAGGGTTCCGCACCATCGTACAAGATTTAATACTATGTAGGTACTTTTAAATTTATTTTTGTTATTTTTTGATATAGCGACAAGAAGAAGATAGCAGGGATAGACTGGATGCGGAAGGCGGAGGACCAGGTGCTGTGGCGCGCATTGGACGAGGCCTATGCCCAACAGTAGACTATGATAGGCTGATTGATCGATTGATAGGGGCCGCAGAAATACACATTCTGTGAAAATTTCAACTATCTACCTATTACGGATCATGAGATACAGTCCGCTGACAGACAGACGGACGGACGGACAGCGGAGGCTTAGTAATAGGGTCCCGTTGGTTACCCTACGGGTACAGAACTCTAAAAATATTATATGGGAATAAAATTTAAAGCTTTAAAGATTTACTTTAATAGCTATAGATCTGAATTTAAAAAAGGAAATATGGTTATTTCTCACAGGACTCGAATGTATACTAATCATATGGCATACAAGTCCCACCCAATAAAAAGGCAATGAACATTAAAAACAGTTTTTTGTACTGTAAAGCATATTTATTAGTTACTTATTCAAATTTAGCGGCACGAAGGTCACTAATAAACTTAGAAATCGCTATTAAAAAGTAAAAGTTCATTGCAAACGAATAAAGTTGCGTCACATCACTCCCGGGAATCTTACGGATTCATCAATTTGAATTATTATCTAAAGCAGTTACACATCAATCTTAAATATTTCCTTTTCCATCTGACGTCAATGTAATGACGTTTCATTTTCGCATCACATCTAAAGAACCTCGTGTAAATCTTATTCCCGCGACATCACTTCAACGTTGTCGAGATAAAATTCGCCAACACGGAGAGAGGTGCCCTCGCATCGAGAGGGTTTGAATATGCAAATTGTAAGGTGGCACTCTCACGGCCCTCCGACTCGAATGGCGGACTTCCAGTGCTAGAGAAAATATTATCATTGGAAATTATTTTCAAAATAAGTTATTTGCTGAAAGAAGATTATCTGTAAAAGGTAAAAATTCGAAAGATAACGTCGGTTGGGTTTTAATGGACATATGAATGTACATTTTTAGAGCCTGATGAAGATATCTGCATCTACGAATCAAACGCATACTTAATCAAAATTGGTTTCATTTAAAAAAATAATTCGTTGTATCCAGTTGTAGACAGCAATGAGAGAGCTAATGTAGTGCAATTGAAGCTTGTTAACTGTCAATTTTCTCTGGTATTATGCTCGTAAAAAGGTCTTGAAAACGGTTGTTAGAGACCTTGTTAATTTTTGAGAACGTTGTCGACTTAAACTCGATAGGGAACCAAACGAAAGATATCAACTTTTTCCAGCTGCATGAACTAATCTACACTGACCAACAGTGAGTTGACACTGTGAGCAAAAACCAATCTGTGTTAGGGTGAAATATTTTTTAGCGACATTATACCCAAAAAAGTATTATGACTTCAATGTGCCTAAGTAATAATAAATTGCAATGAGATGTATTCTTCTTCCTTTAATTTTCAATCCGTAGAGGTGGAATATTTTCTTCAAATTTAAATGGGATCAATATTACAATCGGTTCACAAATGGAAGCAACATAGGATTGGAATCGGTTCACAAATATGCTCGTATATAGAAAGAAATGTAGAAATATGGGCGAAGATATCGCGTAACGTCCGACAAAAAAAATATTCAGTCGAATTGAGAACTCCTCCTTTTTGAAGTCGGTTAACAAATGACCGGGTAATATGATGACCAACCATTAGAATATGATGATACCTATGATTTTAGGATCAGTTACAACAAGTTATAACCCGCTAAGATATAACGAGACACTGCACAGATAAAACGAATTTAAGCCGCGGATACTAATAAACGATCTGTGTATCCAAGGCTCGACATCAGACCCTAACAAGAAGACAAAACGCACACTCGCGTAGGCCATCTCTTCTACCTTTAGGGAACTGACACCTACAAGAAACAGGACGAAAATATTAATACTCAAAGCATAAACAATGTCATAAGAAGTCAAAGTTAGGGCAAAGAACAAACATCAACATGGACCCAAACCGTGACCTGTAGAATATCTAACAGTACATTACAAAATCCGCATACCTTCAACCCGTCTTCGTACTTTACTTTCTACAAAGGTAAAAATATTTCACCTTAACCCTACAGCGGTTGTTATTTAAAAGGGGAAAAATGTTGGTCGACATTAGGCGCTTGACGTGAATTCAGTTCACGTAGACCTTAGGGAGTGGGGAGGAGAGATTGGCTCATAAAGACACGACGTGGCTACCCCTCTAATTATAATCCGTTAATTGTGAAAAATCACGACCCACCCACCAGGGAGATAAAATGAGAAAGGTAAAGTTTCGGTGAGGTTGGGGTGGTAGGTGGACAGTTGATCCGTAATTATGATGTTTAATCTAAATTCTTCACAAAATGTTGCTTTTTAGAATTCCTTGAAAAATATGCTCAACCCTGAGAATCTTAAATCGATTTGAATTTGGTCTACTTTTTATTATGTACAGAAAAATGAAAGCCGTTTGAATATAAAACTAGAGATGGCAAGATGTAATTTCCGTGGCTGGCGTGAATATGTTGACATGTCTAAAACTGCTATTTTTCAGGCTGGCCATTTTTAAGTTTTGAGGTTATATGTATATGTTGAGATTTCAAGTAACGAATACTTTTTTGGTGACCGAGTGTAAGTTGATATAAGAAAATATCAATGTTCATGCACAAAATCATGTGAATCGTTAATTTGACATGAGGGTTTGTCAAGTTAGACACGTTAAAATGCGAAATGTCAAATGTTTAGAAAGTGGATTTCTCCAAAGTTTATGAATATTTGAAACTGTAAATTTATTTCATATGAATTCCTAATGCGTAGCAGGTATTACGCCAATAAAAAAAAAACATGCATGTCGACATGTCAATGTGTTCACGCCAGCCACAGAACTTTTATGCCTTTCTTTTGTTTCCTTAGCAAACCCTCAAGTGACCTACGTTTTTCCATCTTGGATCTGAAAAAAGACTGATATCTACCTGAACTCGTACATAAGACTCGCTTAAGAACGAATAACGTATTTCATCTATGATTATTCTGCTCGTTACATTAGTTTCATTTAACGTGAGCTGGATCCTATATCTGGAGCTCAGTATTTCAGCGATCGCTAGGCCTTGTATCGTTATCGGAAAAGATATAAAGTTTTATTACAACGGCTCCAAAACTATAACTGTGAATGTTATTATAGGAATAAAAGTGATCTTTAAATAACGTATGGGGTATAGGACATTCGAATTGCGAGGAATAAAAACTGTACGCGTACACATACATAGTTATGTAAGGTTTATGATCAAAGTAGCTAAATTAGACGACCAACCAAACCTGAGGTGCTGGTATACCGCTGCATGGTATATCGCATGCTCAGAGCTGGTTCTAATTTCAAGAATTGCGGACGATGATTAATGGAACGGTAAATCATATTTCAACCCTCATATTGCCTGTATTTCACTTGCTTCTGATAAGATATCCGACCATGCTAGTAATACAAGTCTTTGAAATACAGACAACAGATAGAGATATAAATGTCCAGGTGTGGGACAAACAACCAGCGAACCTGGTCACTTCACCTGGTTGTTTAAAGTAGTTATTTGATCGTACCTAGTCGAGACCAGTACGAGAAAGTCTATACGAAAACTATAGCTTAGGTCCAGAGTTGAACAAATGAGCAAAGTGTAAACAACATTAACTGGGTTTTAAATTTGGATTCCAAGATCTTTTTCTTCATAGGCACAAAGCGCAAGATAAATTTTTGATCAACTTTTAGAGTGCAATGCGCTTGATCTTTATCAAGCGCATTGCACTTTTTCTTTGGTTCAATTGGTGATAATCATTTATTTTTTTTGTAATTTAATTTTATATATTGCATGCCTGTGTTCCTGGCGAAATATGTCTTGATTTGTTCATATCGTGTATCATGTTGTATATTGTATCCATCTTTTATATCATATTACTTGCTAATAAATAAATAATAATAATAAGCGAATTGCACAAAATCATCTCAATATAATATAGTTGCCAAGATTCCTATTTAATATACCTAATACAATATCTATACAAAGCTTGCAATAACAAAAAAAAACAAATATATATTATTAAAAAAATAAAAATTCGATACGAAATAAGTTAAACTTGCAAAAGCCAATGAAAAATGCAGTCTACAAACGAACCCATAACTTCCAAATTAGATTTTCCGAAGTTAGCCTTTTAGGCAGAGGTACAATTAAATTTCGACTCTAACGAAAACTTGTAAGGATGGAAATAGCAAGTTTTCAGAAAAGGGTACGTTCAGGTCAATCAGTTGGAGATTTTATTGTAGGAAATAGTAATTACTGTCCAATTCAACAACATCGTTGTAATACCACTTAAATTTTTCGTTACAGCTTTAATTTCTACAATTAATTTAACTTTCAATTGTTATGAAGACATTTCAGTCGCTGGAAGCGTTTATTGGTGACCTAATTGAGCTTGTCTTTTAAAGACTGATTATTCGCGTCAATCAAACACCATAGTAAGGAAATTATATGTATTACGTAGAATTAGGTTACAAAAACTAATCATTGAAAATGAATTCAATGAAAAATAGCCACAAACGGATTACACAAGTAACAAGGACTGTAAAATAATGAAACATACATATACATTTTATAGAGTTTCTTTACGAGGGGTCAATAATCTCCCCATTCCTACCTTGTGAGGGTTTTGACTACTGAAGGCCTTGTTTTATGTATGCAAAAAACAAAGCTCTTTAGATTAACTCTAAAACCGAAACTTAGAAAAATAAATGGAGTGCAGTTAAAACCAAGTACAGTTCTTATAAGTTTATCCTACTATGTTACTAATATTATAAACGTGAAAGTTTGTGAGTATGGATGGATGGATGTTTGTTACTCTTTCACGCAAAAGCAACTGAACCAATTGCGATGAAACTTGATATGTAGATAGCTGGAGACCTGGATTAACACTTAGGCTACTTTTTATCCCGATATTTCCACGGGATCGGGGCTAACGCGGGTGAAACCGCAGGGCGCTGCTAGTATTACAAACGTGAAAGTTTGTGAGAATGTAAGGATGTTTGTTGCTCTTTCACCCAAAAACTACGAAACTGATTGCGATGGATTTTGGTATGTAGATAGCTGGATTAACATATAGGCTTTTTATCCCGATATTCGAACGGGATCGGGACTTACGCGGGTGAAACCGCGGGGCGCAGCTAGTATAGAATAATTTTAAACATCAAAACAATAAATGTGTCCTTGTAAAAGTGTCACGCACGACACACGAAGCTTTCCCATAAACTATATAACCCATATTTCATAACAACACTGGACGATAAATGTTTATGTTAATTAAAAACATAAAGATCGCCCCTGGGGAATGATCGCGAACACGCCATAGGCATTGTTATTTCACTTGTTTTGTTGGTAACAAGCGTCTCTTGTGAAAATAACTATTTTTATACTAATGAGGTAGCACAAAAGACTTTGAGTTCAAGGTCACGCTGAAGGCACTTCTGTGAAAGCATATTTTAATCTATTAATTATAATATATTTAATCGTATTTTAAAAGTTCATGAAAGAATAATATTTGGTAAGTTTTTGCTTCTACACGTATTGGCCGGCTCGACCGGAGTGATACCACGGCCTCATAGAAAACCGGCAATGAAACAATACTTGCATTGCTTTTCGCCGAGCGAGTGAGGTTACCGGAGGCCCTAATCCTTTCTTCCCCCTCTTCCACTTTTCGCCTACTCCCACCTCAAAGGCCGGCAACGTACTTGTGACTCTTGAGTTACAGGTGCCCATGGGCGGCGGTAGTCATTTACCATCAAGTGACCCGTCTGCTCGTTTGCCCGCTATACCATTAAAAAAAAACTCGAAAACTGTTACATTTTCAACATAAATCACAACATCGTAGTTTCCTAGCTTTGGGCGGTGGCTTCGCTCGTAGCAGTTATTTTTCTATCCCTCGGGAACAAGGATTTTCCTGGACGAAGGGTACCCTATATAGTTTTCTGTATCCTTGACAACGTGTTTGAAAAATTTTACGATGATCGATTGAGTAGTTAAGGAATTGTCCATTAATCACGTGAGTCTCGAAAGGGGTGGGGGTTCGAAAAAATCACGAAATATCACAAGGGGGGAGGTGAGGTGTGATGAGATATCACGTGTATTTATTTTTTCGTAGAACGTGCCATTGTATCACCAGGGGGGGGGGGGGTTAAAAAGTTGCAAAAAGAACAAAAAACATCACGTGATTCATGGACGACCCCTAAGGCGTGAAAGCGTAATAATTAAAAAAACTCACTATCGCATTTGACCTTATTTTATAAAAAAAAAATTTTTTAAATGACACAAGTTCGGTTTTGTGTTAAATAAATTATACAAGTGTTGTCGCCACATCAAAATGAGTAGTGGGATTATAAAAGGGTAGGAATAAGTTGAAAACTATCACTTGAGTGCGGATAGAGGTACGAACAACTTGGCAGTTACTGTTAGTTGGTGATTTTCATAGGTTAGATCAGTGGTTGTGCGAGACTGTTTCTTACACAAGTTTCTACAAAACCAATCGTTATGACGTTTAATACATGTAAATTAATTTGATTTCACAGTTACTGCTACCGCTTTCAAGTTTGACTTTTTCGACTAACCTTTAAAAGGAGAACGTAGACAAATATTAAAATCATTCGAGAAATGCAGCACTTTTAAAAATCGTGACATATTAAAAAAGATTCCTCCCTCATTCGGAACTAAAACCGCAACAGAATAAAGAGCATTTCTTTTCCAACATACAAAAAAATAATGCATGCATTCCGCTTAAGTACGCATACATTTTATGCACTCGGGATTTGTGCGTAGATGAACGAATGAATGAACTTCAAGTGAATGTTGTACCCGAGCTGTTAAGTTACATTCGTTGCCAAGCGAATGGGACGTATAATTACATTCACTGTAAACCTTTCTAGGTTGTTTCATTCACTCATTGGCGCGTTAATATCTCGACTCGCAAATGCATTGGACCTGCAGTTAATATATTTTCATTACGGTATATCGTCACTTAATTGATGTGGCCTATTATTTCTGGCTTTGTTTGTCATTTATAGCCACTGATGCATGCTCTCGATAAAGCTCTCTGAAATATTGTTCAAATGTTAATTCATTTTTAAACGACTGAACAAAAAGGAGTTTCATGTTTTCGGGGTTCGTGTATGTTTGTATGTGAGTTTCTTTATTGCACCGTAACTTCTAAATGCCTGAACAGATTTGGATGTATGGTATCGTTAGACCCCTTAAAAACTTGTCCCAAATGACACGGGCTATAATTTTTTTTAATAAAATTTAATATGGCTGTATGTGTACATAAAATGGTGCCCATTTTTAAATTTAATTAGATTTTTGACACAATCGGGTTTTTGTTTGTTTGGTTCATTTCACAATTTTTGTTGATACACTACTAGAAATATTTCAATTATTAGCTTATATTAAAAAAAAAAACGATTACTAGTAACGTGAGTCACACATTACTAGTATTCTTGTTAACCCCTCCAGCTAAGCTTAACACTTGTGTTAGGAGCGTGTTCAAGTGGGGTGCTGTCTAGAAAACCTCCACGTGGTGCACCCTGGAAACGTTGGCGATGACGCTGCCTTTCTTTCTCAGTTTTTGAGGACGGCGTCATCGCCAACGGCTAATATTCTAGTATGAAGAGGAGGCCACCTTTCTTCGGCCACTTGGTTGAGGCTTGGCCCAACAGAGCACACTTTTCTGTTGGCTCTTCGCTCTTTGGAGCTATGAGGATGAAAACCTCGGTAAAAAATCACGAAGGAGGGACCCTTCCATGGGTTGGAGTTTCTCCACTGTCCACAGTGGAGAAGGAGGACGGGCCTGGTGTGCACTCACACTGCCACCGGGCAGGCATTGGAAGATTTAGTTTCCTTGCCACCGTCGGCATATCGTAATCCCGAAAGGAGTCGTGGTCATGTCTCGCGACTCTGATTGGGGACGAGGGTCTTGGCTTAGCCGCCCGGACTGCGAGGAAGAAAACCTCTTTAAAAAATCACCCCGAATCCTGTGTTCTGGTGCGTGACCAGGGGATGCATGGCTGATGGGTAGTTCAGTCGCAAGCGCACTCCCAGCCGGGGCACCTGCGGACCCCTCGGTTGGGCATAAATTTTCGCTTGCCCGGGTATTGGGGATCTCTGCCCGGGTCGACCTTTAGTTCTCCCCATCTCGTGGGTCTATTATGGAAGCTGAAAATTTATTAAAAACGAAAACTACCGATGAAAAAAAAAAGAAGGAGAATGTGAAGAGAAAGGAGAGAAATAAGAATAAGGTGGACGATACCTCGTCTAATGACGAGGAAGTTTTGTTGGAAACGCCCATCGCGCAGGAGCTCCCAGAAGTCAATCCGACTCCTGGGAGCAGAAGAATGTCTCAAAGACTGCGTTCCACGGCCGCTAGTACAGTAGCTGCCTCAGTCGATGATATGGAGCTGGATGTCACCGGGAATCGCAAGCGCGGACGCTCCAGAGACGAGGATGGCGACACGTCGCAAGACATGTTGCCACCAAAAGTTCCGAGCAGCCAGCGAGGGAGGTCGCGCACGCCGATCTCTAGGCCGTCAGGATCCGCCTTTTCTAAGGCGGAAGCTTACAGGCGGGCTAGAGCGGAGGGCGAAGAGGTCGCGGAGGAGGAGATAGCGGATCTCCTGCTGAAAATACGTGAGCCGGTGGAAGGGGGTTCTGTCTCCCAGACGCCGGTGTCTATGCAGGAGAAGGCAAACGTGGCGGTGGCCATTATCCACAAAGTGGCCACCAAGTCTACTAATCTAAAGGGTTCCTTTGTTAGGGCCCTTAAGGACTCATCCTCCGCCGTAGCTGGCGTTGTGGAGACCCTCATTGGCGATGTGGCACGTCTCCAGGCCGCAAACGACGAACTGACGAAACAAGTTTCCAATCTCAGCGCTCAGTTCGCCCAATTTCGGGCGGGCAGGGATTGCCCTGAGCGACCGAGCCAGGCTGTGGGCCAAACTGCTCAATCTCCCTCCCTCCCCGAAGTTCCGGATTCCCACCTGCGTCAAGTTATTGACGCAGTGTGGAGGATGATGGACGGGCGCCTCGCGGGCCTCGAGGCAAGACTACCTCCAGCCCCCATCATTCGGCCGCCACTGGCAGCGGATAAGCCGAAGGTGGCATCGGCCCCGACGCCGCTTCCAGTCTCGGATGGACGCGTCGCTATCTCCTATGCGGTGGCGGCGTCGTCGCCAGTGCCTGCAACCACAACAAAGGCTCGGCAACCATCTAAGGCCCCGAAAAAGCCGGTTGCACCAACGGCCAGGCGACCGGCTAAGACACTGACAAAGACGGCGTCGGAAAACCCTCCGCTCCCCGCTCCAGCGCCTAAAGAAGCGAGCGCATCTCATGCTTCCTTTGGTGCTGAGCCTGCACCTGGACCCTCTACGTCTGTCCCCTCTAGCGAGGGTTGACAGACAGTTGAAGGGGGCAAAAGCCGCAGGAAGAGGAAAAAGGCGAACAAAAAAGCCACCTCGTCACAGGCGCCGGCAGGAGTGACGCAAACAAAGAAGGCGGATAAGACTCGGCGGCTCCGGCCACCGAAAACGGCAGCCGTAGTTGTAACAGTGCTGCCGGAGGCGGAAAAAAGCGGTCACTCTTACGCTGCCGTCTTTAAGACGGCTCGAGACCACCTCGCTTCCGAATTCGGGAGCGTAGGTGCTCGACTACGCCTGGCCCAGACGGGGGCTCGAGTTTTAGAGTTCCCAGGGGCAGAGGGTGCGAAGATGGCAGATGTCTTCGCAGAGAAGCTGCGGGGAATCTTTGCAGCGACGGATGGGATACGGATCGCCAGGCCCACCAAGTGCGCAGAAATGCGCATATCGGGCCTGGACGACTCCGTGACGGTCGACGATGTTCGGGGGGCAATCCAGAAGAAGACAGGTTGCACCTCGGATAACATTAGAATCGGCACCATCCGCCCCGGTCATGGAGGTCTTGGTGCGGTGTGGGTAAGCTGCCCTGTGGCAGCCGCCAAAATTTTGAGCGATGCTGGGAGGATCCTCGTCGGTTTCGTGAATGCCAGAGTTGCAATTCTGGATGCACGACCGATGAGGTGCTTCAAATGTTTGGCGTCAGGGCACACCCGCATCAAGTGTGGAAGTTGTTTTGACTGCAGCGGACTCTGTTTCCGCTGCGGTCGACCGGGGCACAAGGCGGCGGAATGTTCCGCCACCCCTCACTGCCCAGCGTGTGCGGCGGGAAATCTACCCGCCAATCACCAGATGGGGCAGGGAGGCTGCAAGCCTCCCCGTGCTTCTCAAACGTCGGGGGCTAGCCAGTCGACCCAGGCTGCCTCCGTCGTCATTTCTGCGTCGTTGTCGTCGCCCATGGAGGGGGTTGTAGAGACGGTCCATTAATGGACCAAGTCTCCAACCTCCTTGTCCAGACGAACCTAAACCACTCTGCCGGTGCGCAGGACCTTTTCCTGCAAACCATGGTGGAGTGGTCGATAGGTGTGGCCGTAGCCGCGGAGCCCTATTACGTTCCTCCCCGTCCAAATTGGTTGGGTGACCGGGACGGCTCCGTGGCAGTCGTCGGCTCCACGGCGGCTCATTCCCCACCCTTGTCGCTGAGAGACAAGGGTACTGGATATGTTGCTGCCGAGTGGGGGGGGATCACCATATACGGTGTCTACTTCTCCCCCAACCGGAGTCTGAGCGATTTCGAGGTTTTTCTCAATAACTTGGAGACCTCGATGCGGCGCATGGCGTCTGGGCACGTCCTGGTGCTGGGGGACTTCAACGCAAAGTCCATTGCGTGGGGTTCCCCCGGGACGGACGCACGGGGCGAAGCCGTAGAAGAGTGGGCGGCTTCGGTGGGCCTCTGTCTTCTAAACAGAGGCTCCACCAACACGTGCGTGCGACAGCAGGGGGGGTCGATAGTGGACCTCTCGTTCGCTACCCCTGCTCTCCGCCGCACGAGTAAGGAACTGGCGTGTCCTGGAAGAGGTTGAGACGCTCTCGGATCACCTGTATATCCGATTTGAGCTCTCCCGGACCCAGGACCCCAGAAGGGGTCACACGGCACGGCGTTCTTCCCGCTTCCCGCGGTGGGCTGTCACGAAGTTGGACAGGGACC
This sequence comes from Euplagia quadripunctaria, assembly GCA_963859945.1. Taxonomy (NCBI): domain Eukaryota; kingdom Metazoa; phylum Arthropoda; class Insecta; order Lepidoptera; family Erebidae; genus Euplagia; species Euplagia quadripunctaria. The sequence continues at coordinate 4,097,053 of OY982572.1, forward strand.
TACTAGAGGAGGCAGCCATCATTTACTCTTGGCTGTCTCCGCATCCTCCGACTGAGGAGGTAGACATGGGGGCAGGCCGCTTTCGCGATGCGATTACGCAGATTTGCGATGCGGCCATGCCCCGCGTCCGAGGTCGTCGGCCTCCAAGGAAGGAGGTCTACTGGTGGTCCCAGGAGCTGGCAGACCTCCGCGCGGCCTGTACTCGTGCCCGGAGGTCCTACACTCACAGTCGGCGACGTCACCGCGAAGAGGGGGAAGAGGACCAGCTTTATGAGGAGTACCGAGAGGCGCGGAATACTCTGAAGCTGGCCATTACCCGCGCCAAAGAGGAGAAACGAAAGGAGATGCTGGAGGGTCTCGATCGTGACCCCTGGGGTCGCCCATATCGCGCGGCGCAACAAAAGCTCCGCGCGTCGGGCCCCCCCTTACGGAGACTCTCCAGCCCAGCTTCCTGCAGGAAGTGGTTGAGGGCCTTTTCCCGCAACGAGTGGAGCACATACTCCCGTCGATGGCCCCTTTGGCCGGAGACGACGGGGAGGACGAGGAGGATGGTGTTCCACCCGTCACGGAGGCGGAGGTAGGGGCGGCTGTTCTACGGATCCGTTCCAAGAACACCGCCCCCGGGCCAGACGGGATCCCTGCCCGAGTGTTGGCCCTTGCCCTTGACCACATGTCCGACCGCCTCAGGGAGGTGTTCGACGCTAGCTTGGCGTCCGGACGCTTCCCTGACTGCTGGAAGAGCGGGAAGCTGGTCCTTTTAAGGAAGCCGGGACGGCCTACCGACTCGGTCGCGGCCTACAGACCCATCGTGTTGCTGGACGAGGCGGGTAAACTGTTTGAGAGGGTCCTCTCTGCCCGCATCGTCCGGCACCTTTGCGAGGTCGGCCCCGATTTGTCGGACGCCCAATTCGGTTTCCGAGCGGGACGTTCGACAGTCGGTGCTATTTTGCGCCTGAGGGCTGTGACCGAAGAGGTAGTGAGCTGTGGCGGCGTGCTGTTGGCGGTGTCGTTGGACATCGCCAACGCATTCAATAGTCTGCCATTCAGCTGCATCAGGGAAGCACTCCATTATCACGGGGTGCCAGGGTACCTGAGGCGGCTGGTGGCAGACTATTTACAGGAGCGTACCGTCATGTACGAGGACCGAGAAGGAAATCTGAGTCGTCGGCCCATGTCGTGCGGTGTTCCGCAGGGGTCTGTCCTTGGACCACTCCTGTGGAACATGGGGTACGACTGGGCCCTCCGAGGTGACTTCCCCCCTGGGCTCGGCGTAATCTGTTACGCCGATGACACATTAGTCACAGCCCGGGGGGTGAACTTTCAGGAGGCGGCGCGCCTAGCCACCAGGGGAGTCTCTCTGGTGGTCGGGCGCATCGAGGCGCTGGGCTTGCGGGTGGCCCTGGATAAGACGGAGGCCCTTTTATTTCATGGGCCCCGTCGTGGTCCACCCCCTGGCGCCTCTATCGAGGTCAACTCGGTCCTCGTACCGGTTCAGGCCCACATCAAGTATCTGGGCCTGATCCTTGACGGAAGGTGGCGCTTCGACGAGCACTTCCTGCAGCTTGCTCCAAAGCTGGTCGGCGCTGCGTCCGCCCTTGGGCGACTCTTACCCAATTTGGGTGGACCCAGCGTCGCTACGAGACGGCTGTACACGGGGGTTGTCCGGTCAATGGCACTTTACGGTGCACCGGTGTGGGCGGAGGCTCTGACCGCCCAGAATAGGGCGCGCCTCTGGCGCCCTCAGAGGGTTATGGCGGTTAGAGCCATACGCGGATACCGCACCGTATCGACGGAGGCGGCGTGCGCGTTGGCCGGGACACCCCCGTGGGATTTGGAGGCGGAAGTGCTCGCCGAAGTATATCGGCGAACGGCTGAGTTCTGGGCGGGAAGCGGCAGTCGGCCCCCGCCCGAAGAGGTACGCGAATGGCGTGAGGCCGCTCGCCGAGCCACCATGGCTCGTTGGTCGTCCCGGCTGGAGGCTCCACGTGCTGGCTTTGCCGCCGTGGAGGCGCTCCAGCCGGTCATCGTCGAGTGGGCAGGGCGACAGCACGGGACCCTTTCCTTCCGACTGACGCAGGTTCTTTCCGGGCACGGCTGCTTCGGGAAGTACCTGCACTCGGTCGCTAGGAGGGAATTGAGTCCCGCCTGTCACCACTGCGACTGCAGTGAGGACTCGGCTCAGCACACGCTGGCGGATTGCCCCAGTTGGGCAGCGCAGCGTCGGGCCCTCACTGCAGTCATCGGAGAGGATCTGTCGCTACCGGCTGTCATACGCTCCATGGCCGGTAGCGACAGGAATTTTACCGCGGTCGCAACCTTCTGTGAGGAAGTCATCTCGCAGAAGGAGGCGGCGGAAAGGGTCCGGGAGGACGACCTCCATTCGGACTTAATTCGCCGCCGGCGAACCGGGCGGCGGAGGCGCGCTTACCAGCGCCTCATGCCGCCCTGAGTGTGGCCGCGGGTGGAAGGGACGGGTTTTCCCCTCCACCCGCTATAGTGGCCCCCCGCGAGGAGGCGGCGTCCGCGTGTGCCTGGACGTCGCCTAATTGAGAGGTTTTTTTTACCCGAAGGTGGTGCCCGCGCTTTGCGGGCAGGCGCTAGGAGGGTTCCGGATGTCTTAATAAAAGCTGTTCCCGGATCCCTCCTACTTAAGGCGCAGTACGGCACACCGTGTGGTTTTAGTCGGTTCGATTCCGACACACCGCCCCGCCGAAAACCCCGGTGGGGTGACGGCCCGAGGGGGTTTCCACACGTACAAAAAAAAAAAAAAAAAAGGAGCGTGTTCAAGTAGATAGTGCACTGGGTAGGGTTCGAACCCACAACCACTTGGTCGTAAGTCGAACGCCTTAGCCATTACGCTATCGCCGCTTCAATAGATTAAAAAATAATAGATTTAAGAGAAAGCGATTCATTAATATATGTAAATGTCCCTACCTATTGTAATCTAAGTATTAATAAAGAGAATTCAAAAAGCATTTTTTGGCGTGATAACGTTTTATAAATCGATGAAAGCCGGCTGCATGCACGGAAAAGTATGACTCATTGTCACGTTCCGCTTGAGCCGAGCGTGCAAGCGAGAGCGCGGAACAAGCGATAGAGAGGCACGATCGGCCTAAGCGTTCGGCTTGTGACGCATCTTTCTCTCTTCCACTGTTTTCTTATGACGTTATCACGTAAAATTATCATCCGTAAACCGACTTTACAGACAACCAATTTTATTAAACATTTGAGTCAAAATTTAAGTGTAGACTGAAAATAATTTACATTAGTTTGGTAGATTTACTATTTTTGATTTCTAAATTCTACATTATTATAGTCCTAGACCTTTTTTAGGTTTCCGTACCCGAAGGGTAACCAACGGGACCCTATTACTAAGCCTCCGCTCTCCGTCCGTCCGTCCGTCTGTCTGTCAGCGGGCTGTATCTCATGACTAGTAATAGGTAGACAGTTGAAATTTTCACAGAATGTGTATTTCTGTTGCCGCTATAACAACAAACAATAAAAATAAATTAAAAATTAAAGAGGGCTCTCCTACTAGCAACGTGTTTTTTTTTGCTTTTACGTAATCGTTTCTTTTAGAAAAGTATTTCAAAAGTATGTACACAGTATTAAATCTTGTACGATGGTGCGGAACCCTTCATGCGCGAGTCCGACTCCACTAGGCCGGTTTTTTATTTCAACTGAAATATTATACTCTACAGTTTCAGAGTTATTAACAAAAACAAAACCAGCAACCAAAATATTTGTAGCAAGTTCGATATTCAAGTTTAAATTTGGATCTCATTTACTGGTATTTTAAACTATAAATTCCTTCGATAACGAACAACGCTGTCGGCTGTACAGCAACTGTGAGCAACTAACATCAATAATAATTAGGCCTTGGAGCGTCTTACTGACTTGTCTCTTCGTATCGAGGGTCCCACAATAAAGGGGCTTAGTAACAAAGGAATAGTTTCCAGAGAGTCGTTCATACAGTAACTGGTATCTATGTCTTGTGTATTTAGGTGTTCGGTATAATTTATTAGTACGTTCTATTGATTATTGCTTATGTAGCAAACATAAGACCAAAATGCTTTGTCTAAAGTGTTATTGAGCATTAAAACATGTATTTATATCAGGGGTACGTAAGTAACCGCCCCGTCGTTTTACCCGCGTAAGTCCTGATCCCGTGGGAATAGCAAGATAAAAAGTAGTCTATATATTAATCCAGGTGTCCAATTATATACCAAGTTTCATCGCAATCGGTTTAGTAGTTTTGGCGTGAAAGAGTAACAAACATCCATCCATCCATCCATCCAAACTTTCACATTTATAATATTAGTGGGATTACGTTCTGTCTAGTAAAGCTGACATTTATACTGGTAATGGTTGCTTAATTCGTCTTGTATATGTGGTTTACCGAAACAATACCTTGCTAAATCCTTCATTGCTGAATCGCGTCACTGGGAAGTTTACGAAGTTGTATGAATATTGTATGAATAATATTGTTGAATGTTGCATGTATTATCTTCATCTTATGTTGTGACTTACGCTAATAAGTAGGCGATTGCCAACTCGAGTGTGGTACTTTACTGAACATAATTAATGTGTTCGTATTTGAAGACAACTTAAGAAAGTACGCTTTAATAAAAGCAAAGGCAAATGTTTCAATCTTTATTCTGTTAATAGAAAATATTATTATTTTTTTATAATTTTTTTTTATATTATAGGGGGCAAACGAGCAGACGGGTCACCTGATGGTAAGTGAATACCGTCGCCCATGGACACCTGCAACTCAAAAGTCACAAGTGCGTTGCCGGCCTTTCAGATAGGAGTACGCTTTTTCTTGAAGGTTTGAAGGTCGTATCGGTCCGGAAATACCGCAGGCGACAATGTGTTCCAGAGATTGGTTGTGCGAGGCAAAACATTTCTGGAGAACCGCACAGTGGTGGATTGCCAATTATCCAGGTGATGGGGATGATTATGTTATTCAGAAATTAGGAAGTAGCATGAAAACACAACAGAATTGCAAACATTGTTACTTACGTGTCAAGCTAAATATAAGGCATGTAAAAAGAAAAATAATATAACTTTCATGGTAGTGTATAGGCATTAAAGTGAAATTTTCATTAATTTAATTCACAGTAACTTGTGTCATCGTGATTGGTACAAACGTTGTGAGTCATAGCTGGCCCAGATTCGCGGAACGGTCACAGTACATTAAGTCCAGTTAACGACATTGAAACTAAGTGCCGAAAATGTAGGAGATTTGCATAGGTGTGAAATATAATTCATTGCAATATTTCAAGCAATCAACAAGATTTGTTTCGTGTATACAATATTATTCGTAAACAAAATCAATAGATTCCATTAATAAATAAGGTTAACAAAAATTCAAACAGATCTTTTTATTTTATTTAATAATGGATTACGCGTTTGTCTTCCAACTCACCTGATGTGAAGTTATCTAATAATTATTTTGCAAAAACGGAACCGGTTATTCAATGTCTATTTTCTATTTTGTTGACATCAAAATAAGTTGAAATAACATATTTTACAAAAATTTTTTTTTAAGTTTGTATGTCGTTTACTTAATGAATCATTGTCAAAAGTAACAGCGCTGGGGGTTCATCGAGATTCAACAGTGCACCACGGTACATTAGGCTCCAAACGGCACTGCATATCACTCTGTGACAGTGCTGCTATCGAGTATCATTAATACGAAACAAAGCTGTATCTTAAGTCCGCAAACAAGTTGTGATATTAGTTGACAATAAAATATGAACAAAAATTGACAAAAATATATAATGTCTAGCTTTGACATACTTTCAAACATGTTTTGTAAACTTTTCTTTGATCAGTTTACGATCATGACTTGTTTATACCTAGTATCAGAAGGGTACGGTCCAATTACCGCACATGTTACCGCGTCAGCGATTTAGTTTATTTTACACATTTGTGCGACTTTGTAATTACTTTAAAAAAATCAGACACGAGGCAAGTCGTGTGACAATCAAATACCTATTTTATTAATTTTCAAGAATTCTTTCATTTATCAAGACTTAACATATCAAGGTGGTCGTTCGGTAGCATCCAGGCATCCCACTTTGGTCCTTCGAGCCGGATATGAACCAGCGACCTATGGATATTTGTTTAAGTGTAAACAATAAACCAAAACTGATTATAGAACAAATATAATACATGTTTAATTAACAAATTTCTGCCTATCTATGTCTCAAACAGTTCAATTAATAGTTCTAGTTAAATTAGTATCTAACTTAATAGGTAAACATAGAATAAAAGACAATTTAATTGATATTTGCTCAAAAATCCTCTCATTTATATATACTAAAATTTTGATCAAAGTGCTGTAATAAGTAACATAAGCAAACTCTTTCTTATCTTCTTTTGGAAACAATTTTGACCTACAAGTCATAAGGAAATGTTTAAATCCAAGCGACAATTCAGACATTATCCTAAACCCAATTATCACCACATACACAGTCGGATTCTTCCACGAAATGATACAATCATAAGAAATAAAAACATAATACAGTTGTTCCCGCAAAAACGTGTAAGTAATGTTACGAAGTTGGCAACATTGACCGCCCGCGATGAATGCTTACAGAAAAGTAGGTCGCCGCCAGAGCTACAAACACATTAACGAAATAAGACGAAAAACTTTTATAATTAATGTAATACAATGCCAGAGCTGTAGAGAATTAATGACTCCGATCGAGATAAAATTTCGCCTCTCTTGATTGCTAGTAACACAATATCGGAAGTCAAACAGTAAATATTAGAATATGCCTATCAATTTAATTTAGTGTTTTCGAGATAAAAAAGTAAAACATTTACTTTGTGATCTTTTATACCCTCATTGTTCAACTCACCATAAGCGAATAAAATATTGAAGGCTATAAAACTGCCAGTGTTGCCAAGAGCAAGTACAGTAATGGATACGAATTTACGATCGTCACTGGTAAAAGTTGTTGGTATACAAACATAAATAATAGTAGATGTACGACAAGGTCGATTAAGGTGGTTGAGTTACGTACCTGTAGCGTAGGCCGGTTCGAGATCGTCCTCATCGTCGGTATGGTGTCTGCTGGAGGCGTGCGAGTGCGAGTGGTGCGCCACGCCTACGTGCACCGGCTGTATAGGTTGCTCGTAATGTTTATGATGGTCTACATACACACGATGGTGGTGAGGACAAGGCGTTGGCGGCAAGTAGTCTGCTAACGTCCCACCACGGGTTAATGTTGAGCCAGCACTTAATGTTCCACCTCCTGAACAAGACGCTAACGCACTACGCACTGATCCCAGATCGAGGGATGGCCGTCGGGATAATTCGCCGTAGCTCTCGCCAAACAGTGCGCTTGCAGGCACAGCGTGGCGTACCTCGTGCTGGTGGTGCGAGTGCCCGCCGTTGGACGAGGAGTGAGGCGACGCGGAGTGATCGCGGCTGTCGCGAGACGTCGACGCTGTATGTATGATACTCTCGTCGTGCGTTTCCATCACTTCTCTAGCCGTCGGTGGGTTCGGGTGGACGTGCACCGCTGAAGTGCCCGCCCGTCTCGGACTTCTGCCACGATCGGGGAGCACCGACGAAGCCGACCAATAACCCCACGCCATTTCCGTTCACTATTTGCAAATGCACTAATATGAATTATTAACGATGAGCCATAAACGAGGGAAGACTAAAATGAATCCTGCGGAAAGTGAAGGTTAAAATATCGGGCGAGCCTGGAGGCAATTGAGATGAGGTTTAGTGTGTTGGGGTCACGTAATCCGAGTGTGTGGCCGACGAGGTCACATGAGCGCAGTGGGTTGGATGCCGCGGCGCGTCGGCTGGCGGGGACACGACAATTGTGTAAACGAACCTAATCTCCTTTGACGTTGGCGCCCCGGGCCGGCCGAGATAAAGCTTCGCAACCGAGACCGCACCCAATGTAACACACGTGATGTGTTCAAAAATGTTTTGACATGCTGCTCTGTCGAGGAGGGCGTTGAGTGACAGCACCGTTAGTGGATCAGTAATCGTGTAATCCTGTTTATATCGCAGCCAGTGAGTTTCATTTCATATCTCATTGCTCCGATAGGATCGGGTGCGGTGACGAGACTCGGCGACCGCTACTAATTCGGGTTTATTCAACTCAGACCTGTTTCGGCGAGGCCCACTAAATGAGATGGAAACTCTGCTGATATATTACGATAAACAACGGACGCGGTGAACATTGCTGGCTAGCGAATTGATAGGCAAATATGTTTAGAGTTGTTGATTTACGAGTTTCTAATTTCCCCACCAAATATCCTAACTGTAATTACTATTTGTTCCTGAGACATATAATAAATATAATTATTACAATTCTAAACTTGTTTGTTATTGTAGTATAGTAAACATCAGGTTTAATTATTTTATTGAAAGTTCCCTAAACGTTACCAGGAAAATTATTTCTTAATGGCGAACCGCCTTTTAATAATGCTTCATTAAACTGTAACCTATTTAAAGTGGAGGCAAGTGACGTCAACGGTTGAGAAATAAGCGCACTGTGTCGACGGCTATTGCTTCATGAGTCGAAAACTGCTGCGATACAGGCTGACAGCGTAAGCCCCTTACAGAGGAGGTACAGACGAGGGGTGTGGTGCGTACCGGTCGCTTCATTGTCAACCGATTATTAGGAGCTGCGCCACTTTTAACCTACCATTCATGCTATAAATAAAGCACAACCCTAGATCAATGGCGGACATAATAAACAATGAACGTACACAATAAATTCATTCCTTGTTATCTTTACGTAGATAAAACACAGTCGCATTGTTTGTGGGGACATGTATAATTTGCGAACATTGCGATGACGCTTATTTCAGTAACAAAAGCTTAAAATATTGCTGGAGTGTGTTAGCTGCGTTGTAAATTTTATTTATATTTCTATAATTTAAACATTAAAATTTGAAAACTTGAATGTAGTTAGCATGCAAATGTATGCATTTTTCTTAGCATGAGTTAATACGCGGTTTAAACAGTAAATTGTAAATACAGTTGTATACGTCAGCTTCAGCCACGGCAGGTTCAGCTGCGTAATCTATCATGTTTCATAAATATCAAAGCAACTATGTATAATTATTTTTAAATTATATATGTTTTTACATGTATCTGTTATTTTTAGATATACCAACGACTTGAAGAAGGTAGCTGGGTTAGAATGTTGAAGGTAGAGGACAGGACCAGTCTATGTCCAGCAGTGGACTGCAATAGGCTAATTGATTGAACTGCCACTGTCTCTAAGAATCATTTTGATCCATCCTAAAGTTGCCTGAAAGAGGTTGTTTACGTGGGAGAGCCATGCTTCGGCACGTATGGGCCGGCTCGACTCCGCTACCGGCAGTGAAGCAATACTTGCATTGCATTTCGCCGCGTGAGTGAGGTTACCGGAGGCCCTAACTCTTCCCTCTCCCCTATTCCCGTTCTTCCCCTTCCCCCCTCTTCCCACTCTTACCCCCCTCCCCCTCTTCTCCTACTCCCACCTTAAAGGACGGCAAATCTTCCACTATATAGCTAATGTACAAATAAAGAGTTATTTATCTATTTATCTAATGTGAAAGTATATTAAATTGTTATTTTAAACATATAACACTAAGAAGCAAAGAGGATGAATACGGTTTGGATTCAAAATGGAGAACACTTGTTATAGTTACGCTGTTATTCTGTTCATTTTTCATGGCTGCATTAGAAAACTTGTAAAAAATCAAGGTGAGTCATAGGTATACCAATATGTATGTAACATGGAAATGGATCTTTCAAGGAAACAATACAAAGGCATCCAAGTGTGTCTATTCTTCCTTTCTTATATAAATCTAAAACTCTAATCTATCAAATAATATTTATCAGTTCAAAATATTAAAATTTTTAAGAAAAAAAGTAAACAGGCAATACACATTCTAATAAAGACACTTTCGCACATACAACTAAAAATGATTACACAAAACTAAACAAATCACATGTTATCGTCAAAGTGAACTTATTTCATTATGAGCTCTTTGACGTCGGTTCTTGGAAGAGATTTTGACGCATCCACAAACTCATATTTAAGACATAAAATATCTTACGTGTTCAGTAATTAAATACTGAATCTCGAGTGAGCCTTCGCTTTTAAGAGATTAAACTTTTGAACATGTATTTTCGTTATAAAACTTTGCCTTCTATTTTTATTTCGTCTCGTTAGCTTTTCGACTTTTTTAATATACTCTTTTAATTAAATATCAAAAGCATGTGCTTGGAAAATGATTAATTTATTCTTTTATGTGTAGCTTCTAAATAATTACCCGTAGCTTCTCTTTTAATATGAGTATAAAACATGGCAAAAAAACCCTACCACGTTGTTTTACAATTTCCAGTGGTGACACAGTAAGTTAATAAGTTTATTATTTATATTATAAATTATTAAATATACATAAACAATTATTGTTTTAAGAACTAAAAAGAATGTACCTAGTGCAATAAAAATGCGTGATAAAACATTTATTTAACCTATATTTATTTACCTTTGAAACTTGAGATGCACAATTTATTTTTCAAATCATGGATTAGATAATTAGCCCTACGACCTACGGACTTTTGTAATTACTTTTGTAATCATTAGGGAAACCATGGCAAGATAACAATTCTACAATTGAAGCGTCCACGGCAAGAAGTTCTTTTCCAAACCGCACAACCTTTTTAATTTTAAATTGAGGGGAAATCAACTCTGCCGGAGGTGAGCAGTGCAATACATAGTAAAAAGTAGCGTCGGGCATATTATTTTTCATGATTCCAATATTATTTGAAAAACTAATGATTATTTACTCAAATATTATTATTTTTTATAAGAATTTACGTGTTTGGGAAATAACTAAAAAAATGCTTTAGGCCTACGCCTAAAGCATTTTATAACACCCATATGTGTAAGGGTAATTATAATAGAAAAGGCAGTAATTTACAGTAATCATTTTACCATCATCATATAATTTTTTGCGTCAAATGTGTCACGCGTCCGGAGATCTGAGTCAAACTACGCACTAAGATACTTGTCTAACGAAGCGTTACAGTAAATATGTCGCAATGCCTAGTGGATCGGCAAGTTTATGTGTATCTAGTCCCTAAGGAGAATCCTAACGTATTTTGCATTTTATTTTCGGGTCCTGAAAGGGTTGAAAGACGATGTTGCTTCTTGGGATTCTGTAAGGGATCACCAATCATTTGTAAGGCTTTTGTGTAAAGTTAATGTTATGCAGAACTAGCTTTCAACCGCGGCTTCGTTCGCGTAATTACTTTTTTAAAATGAAACGTACCCTATGTCTTATTCAGTACCCCTGACAACATGTATGCAAAATTTCATAAACGATCGGTTAAGTAGTTAAGGCGTGCAAGCGTCACAAACAAACTCACTTTCCCATTTATAATATTATTAGCAACCCGCCCCGGCTTCGCACGGGTAGCAGAGACATCTTCAACAATCATCAACATATTTCAATTAATTTACACAAAATCTTAACAAATTGTACACCTATATCTTCTTCATGAATCACTCCTGTCTATTAGTGAAAACCGCATGAAAATCCGTTCAGTAGTTTTTCAGTTTATCGCAACAGACAGACAGACGGGGCGGGGGACTTTGTTTTATAATATGTAGTAACGGTTAGGATAACGCTGTTTCCTTTAATAATTTAAGATACATAGTAGGTAGTACCTTTGTTTGTTCAGTGAAAGCGTAAAGGATAATCATTTGTTTGATCAATAAAAAGTAAACAAGCGTGATTCAAGAAAACCTACCGAGTCTCATAGACGAACAATAAGTTTGGCCTTTTAGACAAATTATTTATGTTGTACTTATTGTTACGACGAAATTGACGTAATATTTTATTATGAGGACGTGGGTACAGATGTTTGTTTTAAGTGGAGCTGCCCAACTAGGGTAGCAGTACTACTAGCGTTTTGGTTTATTTCTGTTAGTAAGTAAGTAGGGACCCAGGACCTAAATGGGGGTAGGATTGAAAAACATCTAAAATACTGGCAACATTACTAATTGAGGAATATTTTTAAAATATTAAATTAGCTACAAAACCGAAGCAAGAGCTTAAAAAACATAGAATACTAAATTTTACAGTATCCAAAATTTTTTTTATCTATATGTAACAATTTATTCTGAAATGCTAAATAAACGAATTGAGTTGTGAGCGCCCGCGAGCCCTTTTAAATAACTATGGATAGACTTCGTAAAATGCTTTTTATACTGAATCTCGCTTCACTGTCCAGCGCTTTAGGCATTTATTAGTGTTGGATTGCAGGTCTTTGAGCCTTTTGCGCTGTGCTACGTATCGCCATCGGGCTCGTCCGAGCAATCTAGATGCCAAAGTGTGGAACGACGTTAGCCGGCAGAGTGATTTCGTAACACGCTTCAGTAGCGTGTTTCTATAGAGAACTGACTTGATGAAAATTTCGATACAGAAGCAAGTGAAATTTAGTATGTGTAGTATAATGTGTATGTGCATTTTATGTGTTGCAGATGGGATTCAAATATTGTAGAAGTACAGTTTATGCACATAATTTTGTTTCTAACGAAAAAATCAATATCTCGAGACGAAACTACAATTTTACAAAACAAATAGTCTTAAAACTCTTCAGCTTTCGCGTTCCATGATATTATAATTAAATAAGTAGGTACCTGGGAGACCATGATTAACTCGGTGGCTTTGCTTTTGTAAAATCGTATTTTTTTTTGTGTAAAATTGCATTTTTGCAGTTGAACTTTAAATGCAAAACTGTATCTGTATACAAAATTTCATCAAAGTCGTTGGAGCCGTTACCGAGATTCAGATTATATATATACATATATACAAGAATTGCTCGTTTAAAGGTATTAGATAGATATAGCAGTCAGCCTGTGATAACCAGTGCAACCTGTTCGAAAAGTCAGGCGAATAAAAGGTATGTAATACCTATGAAATACGAGATCGCGTTAATTCCTGTCAACATAATTATATGAATACTAGCAGCGCCCCGCGGTTTCAACCGCATAAGTCCCGATCCCGTGGGAATATCGGGATAAAAAGTAGCCTATCCGTTAATCCAAGTCTCCAGCTATCTAACATACCAAGTTTTATCGCAATCGGTTCAGTGGTTTTTGCGTGAAAGAATAACAAACATCTATCCATCCATCCATCCATCCAAACTTTCACATTTATAATATTAGTGGGATTCTTAAACTGAAATTATCTGTAAATATAACAAAGTTTATCCGTGACGTTTCTAAAATTATTTTCAGAGATTAATTACTTAACGTAACATACTCATACGAAGATATGTAGGCGATTAAAATCGTATTAATTTTACACGTGAAACAGATCATACAATATCTAATACCTTGTGTGCTAACAGTATTTCTTGTAAGAAGTTAATACATGTATACTAACCGGAAGACCATCCTATAGTGGTCGGAAATTATAATTGCTCTTCTTTTTTTTTTATAAAGAATACTAGTAACGTGGGTCACACATTACTAGTATTCTTGTTAACCCCTCCAGCTAAGCTAAATGCTTGTGTTAGGAGTGAGTTCACGACGGTAGTGCACTGGGTGGGGTTCGAACCCGCAACCACTTGATCGCAAGTCCAACGGCTTAGTCATTACATTCTTCTCACGATGGACATCAAAGAAATCGCCCCAGCTGTAAAGACGGACATCTAAGTAGTATGTATGGATGGACAAGAAGATACAACCACAATGATAAAAACCTGCCATATAATCGATATTATTTTGCATTCCCAAACTCGGTATTAACATATCGATAAGATAATATCCGATTGTCGACCTCAAGAGGATATTGGTGCAATCCCGCTTGACTTGCGAACAACAACCGCAATCAGACACGTAAGCACATGAGTTCCACAAACATAACTAAACTAAAACTGCCAAACCAAACATCGAATTTAAGATCAGAAATAATAGGAATACGTATATACGAATTTAATATCGGTTAAAATTCGAATACAGGCGAGTTACGAATCGATTGAAACAAATACAATCGCATTTATATTCAGGAATGCGGCTACTATCCTACCGATGGTCCCACGCAATTTAATTTTGTTATTTATTTTCGTACTCTAAATGAAAAAAGGAAATATTTTTACAGTGGATAACGTCACAACGCATAGTGTATTGAATAATGAAAATGCATATAATAAAGCTCTGAAAGATGTTTTATTACGTAAATCCAATCTTCGCAATATTTTTTGCTAACATATGTAACGTGATAACGATGTCGGATGTCCATATTCTATATCTGTCCATTTCTTTGTACCCTTTGACCTTTTTTAAGGGAATTATTTTTTAATTTTGAGAGCAATGGTAACCAAGTGATATCTAATGACACCAATGGGTCGCAAGCCGACTGTATGAGTTAATTTCTTCCTCTATCGTTTGGAAGTGCATGTATGTGCATACTATAAATAATCTCTTGTTTAAACGGCGAAGTACAACATTGCAGGGCAAATGCAATAATTGTTTTGAAACTTTCGCGTCTTGTTTTCATATTAGATGTGCGAATTGGGACTTAATCGCGATAATATTTAGAAGGTGCAATACCTATTTGGTTACCCGATGTATCGATCGAATTGCACCGACGTGGTCACTGACTGGAAGGTAAAACCTAGCAGTAATACATATACTGAACAGGGCTACTTAAGATATTATTACAATATAATACTGTAGTTTGAAACTATTAGAGCTTTTGCGAAATGAATCACTGAATCAAAACATAGTATATATTGTAATATCTCACAATTTGAGACACTAATGCTGACAATTGCGTGCGTTTTTTGCTTAAGACATAGCACTACATAATACTGTGTACTTATTTTTTTTGCACTAGGATTACAAAGAATGGTCTTTAGTTATCATAAATTAATAAACAATATTACAAAGAAGTGTAAATTTTAGACTCGACAGAGTTATAATTAAACTTTAAAAAATATTACTACCGTCATAAAAGTTCACAACACTTTATGACGAAGTCCTAAAATTGACAATGGGACAAACACAAAAGGGTACAATCGCGAACAACACAAATGGAATTACGTCCCATTCCGTATAGATTACCTATACAGTAACGTAAGGGAAGCACGTAACAAATCCAAAGGAATTATAGCTGTCATATAGTTTTCCACCCCTGGGGCAACTAATTCTACAGTTTTACGATGCAATACGTATAAAAGCTTCCGTAACTTTATTTCTACTGCTTGTCCTGTACAGTACACCGATAGTATACTCAATAGTAAACTATGCCGTCAGAAGCTGATTTTTGTAGTCTATAAAAAAATCAGAGAAAATAAATTTATGGATTTTTTTATGCAATTAGAGGTTGGCGCAGACACGGACGGCGATCCGGATGTCTTAATAAAAGCTGTTCCCGGATCCCTCCGCTTACTTAAGGTGTAGTATAGCACACCGTGTGGTTTTAGATTCCGACACACCGACCCACCGAAAACCCCGGTGGGGTGACGGCTCAAAGAGGGTTTGAACACGCACAAAAAAATAGACACGTACGACAATGCAGCGAAGCGGATAAAATATACTAGTGCAGTCCGCCGAGCGCAACGGCGCTGCGTGACATCTTCTTTATTAACTACATTACAAGACTGTACACTACAATCTGCTCACGTCGCGTTACCTACCCGCCCCGCCCACTGTCTGCCTCGGCCTTATGTTAGCATGGTTGCTCAAAGTCTGAAGATAAGTGTTTATAATTGCCAACTCGCCACGCCGGTGGATACAATCGAACGTTGGAAAACCCACGATGACACTACCCACGAGCAAAACTTCAATACTTTGAGATTCCTTCCCAGTCAGAAGGTGCCAATTCGAAAACAATTATCTGCAGTGCGTTCTCTGGCATCGCGAATCGAAACATCATCACGAGTTTTGAATCGGATTAATTCAGTTTAACATAAACGGGTTTCTTTACTCATTAAGTTTAGATGTTTCTCCCACATATATATGAGCAAAGTAATAAGCCATAGAACCTTGACCGCACCAACATTACCTACTATAGATCAATGAGTCTAAGCAATAACTGTCCGCAAAGAGGCCCCCGGGAGCTTCGCCTTCTATAAATAACAACAAGTCGCCAGCCAATCCCCCCCTGGCACCATATACTGTCGATACGCTCAGATAACTTACACTAACATCAGCCAAGATTCATTTAAAAAATATTAAGAACAATTGCATTGCAAGACCATTATGAATATACTGAAATGTGAGTCATACAAACACTGCAATTATGTCTAACTATTGGGCTATAGAGAGATGGTGCTACATTATTTAATACTAGCAACCCGCCCCGGCTTCGCACGGGTAGTAGAGAATTTACAGAAAACGTTAACAAATTATACACCTAAACCTTCGTCATGAATTACTCTGTCTATTGGTGAAAACCGCATGAAAATCCGTTCAGTAGTTTTTTAGTTTATCGCGAACAGACGGACAGAAAGACACACAGACGCGGCGTGGGACTTTGTTTTATAATATGTAGTGATAGTGATGTATCATTGTATTTTTTATACAACGTCGGTGGCAAACAAGCAGACAGTCCGCCTGATGGTAAGTGATTACCGTATCCTACGGACGCTTGCAATCTATAGGACTCGTAGATATGCGCGTGTGCGACCCTTTATCACCTATACACTCTTTTCTTGAAGAACCCCATACTGTAGTCCCTCGGGAAAAACCCGGCAGGGAGCTCATTCCACAGCGGAGCGTTCACTGTCGTAAAAGCGCAAAAAACTGAATTTTTGATTTTTTTTTAAATAAATCCACGCACTTTGGCATGCACACGATTCGACTAATCTACCTGTCATGGAGTTTTGGGAGTAAAACTTACCTAACGTAAAAAACTTATTCTGAAACTGAGAATATGGTAGGTATTTAATTTGGTAATTACTACCACTTAATAATTAATTGTTTAATAACAAGAATGTTGACAAAACGTCTCGATTGAAGCAGATTTGTTCGTGTAAAATAAATAAAAGTAAAATCATGAAAATTAACATAAAGAAGAAAAAAGAAATTTAATTTTTTCCGGCTGCTAGTTAGACTGGCTAGGTATCAGGTATATAACAATCCTAAAATATAAAAGTTTACATGAAAGTATATAAAAGAACCAAAATTTGGTGATAATTAAGTTATTTTGCAAATTCAGGCGATGTTACAATCTTTAATTGTAACTTGATACTTAACGCAATTTAAAAGAAAATAAATCTAAAAGTTATCAAATTAATCAGAAGTGAAACACAAGGTTCAATCTTTGTCATAATTTAGGAAAACAAAACGACTGTCACTCATCGTTGGATAGAAGAAACAGAAAAATAAAAGAATAAAATAATTATACGACTCGCTTGACTTGTTCCTAAAGAGGTCACCTGAACAGACGCCCCAAGGACTTGGTAAGAATTATTGTCACTTGTGTTGAACATTTTAAATGAGCACGTGGTTGAATATTTTGGAAATATTGCGTCAATCTTGATACTTGGATTTCTCTTAAATTTATTATTTTTAATAGTCTACTCACACCAACCAAAAAAAATGTATATGGATAAAGCATTGCTGTATAGACTAAGTCGCAGTTTATTTTAATCAATATGTTGTTGGTGTACAATAAAGATTCTTCTTTCTATAATATTCTATTTCTCTTCAAAACACACTAAAGAGAAAATGAAGACTATGGAAATAAGAGTAATACTATTACTAATTAAACCTAAATAAAATCACCCTTTCCTTTCTTTTCCTTTACCACCATCTCTAGTAATTTTAACCTATATGAGGCCAACTATTAACGTTGCATCTACAGGATATTGCGCACTTAATCGACATCATCATTGGGTAACAGAGATTGTCTTTATCTTTTTGGAAGAGTTGATTAAAAAGATCTTGATGGTTTTGTAACAACTACGATAAGTTTTACCAAATAAAAATAAATAGTTTTCCAATCATGAAGTAGGTACCGACTGAATGCATCCCTAACCAATTTCCAAGTTTCCTTTTGCCAAGCATGCCAACTAATACCAAAACGTATTGTATACTTTTGTGAAACTTGTGGATTAAGATTTTGATTTTATTTGTTCGTCTAATCAAATAATTAGAAAGGTCTGTAATTTCTTACTTGCTGTTTAAAGAAGAATTAAATTGCAAATAGGAGTCAACTACTACCTAGAATATGTACTTTCATTTTATATTCGAATTTCAATTGCAATAATGTCTCATTCGGTTTCGAATTCGGTTCAATTCCCGTACAGTGTTTATTTATATGTATGAATATATCTTTTGGCATTATTAAAGATATTTCTATGTATAATATATTTGTCAGTTACGTCAGAGTAGATAACGCAATGATAATAATATTATTACAATTAGATTTATAGCACGCTTTGCATGCAATATCTGTCAAAAAGAGGAAAGTCTCGCTTCGCTTGTCTCACGAAATGTCACATCGCATTAACTAATACTCCGCTACTGCCACACAAGTTGCAATATTAGTTTGTATTTTTAACCTACTTAGAGAATATATATTCATATATGTATGGAATAGAATGTCGTATTTCTAGCAACAATAAACTGTTGTAGTGGTATCTCGAGCGAGGTACAATAGCTGTCAAAAAGAGCAGCGTTCCGCTCGCCGCACGGAATGTCATTCCGCATTAACTGACAATGTAGAAACTGAAAGCCGCGATTAGCTGGCGTGCGGTAGCATATTTTTAGTTAGACTGAGTGCAAAAAATTGCGATAAAGTTTATTTCGAGTTTGCATTTCTCGATAAAATTAACTGCATAGAAATATAGAGATTTGTTTAAAAAAAAATAAGATTTATATATATATATATATATATATATATATATATATACAGGAAGGTTTATAATAATAAATCTTAATTTTTTTAAAACAAATCTCTCTGTCAAAAAATAACAAAAAACAATTTTTTGTGTACAAAGAATAGGAATATGCATTTTAAAGTGGGCCATGTATAATATCAGAACTATGAAAATATTAGGATAGATATTATGCAAAAACCCACCCAGTGTGCAAAATTTATGACCAGTTCTAATTTAATGTTGTGCCTGAATGTTACACTAAAATATTAAGGTGAACGTAAACCGTGTATTATTTAAAACAACTTCAGTAAAATCGGGTAAACAATAATTCAACCGTCATTATTTTTCCTTTTTATAACCTTTTTTCTGGATTTTAGATGGAGATTAGATTAAGGTCGTAATGGAAAAATAAAATTTTCTTTTCCTACGGTCTACTGAAGGTAGCTGAAGGTCTGATGTCGGAGAATGAAATTTTAGTTGTATAAATTCCGCGTGTTCGACTAACCGCTTTATCGGTGGTAACCTTTACGGGGTGGTATCCGGATATAGCCGTAGGTTTCCTCAAAGAAAAGCTTTTGCAACTTTTGGAAGTTTGCAATTTTTTTAAGGGTTACTGGTGATTAAATCTAACCAATAAAAAGAATAATTAAAATTGTTATCGCGATATTTTTTTCAACCAAGGCACAAAACAAATGTCTTTAAAAAGGAGTAAAAATAGTTAAAATAAATAAATCTTTAAAATCATTTTCAAGGCAAAATTTGGGACAAAATTTGCTGTGCGAAACGAAACTCTATACCACAAACTACAAATCATAAAAATCTATACCCTAACCGACGGTACAAGTAGGAACAAAATGTGTTTTGAGACTACCATTATTATGAGAATTATACCCATGTGTGCATTGCACACTAGTATGGTACACCAAGTATTCTCAATCCTTCTTAATTAGGGCGTCATTTAAGGAAATTCACCTCGATTAAGCGAGATAGGACACTCTGTAACAAGGCTGGCAAAAGCAGTTCACCCACCATCGTATCGAGTGTGTTTGATACCCACATTACACAACTATTTGTGTAATTTTAAGCTGTTCTGATTAATGGCCGTGGTATCGGATGGTTAGTACTGTTAACGTAAGGATCACATAATGTAAAAACGCTTGTGCGTAGAGGCAGCGAAGAATACTTCTAATATCCAAAGTTATAAACCACGGTATTCCTTTACCATAGAGGCTAAAAGCTAATTTTTGTTTACATTCTTATTTATACATATAAATGACAAGACGTTGTGTACGTTACTCGGTTGCAACATTGTGCTCCGGAAAGATGAACATACATTAGTTTGACCAAATAAAACACAAGGGGTTACGTGCAACGGGAGAAATATGACGCAACATGTTGATTGTGAAGTTGAAGGTTTAACCATCAAAGGCCGCACGTAATCTTTCGCTTATGTAATAGACTGTTAAATTATATAAGAGTTTATCACAACAATTGCCGTCATACGATACAATACGCAGATGGCAGACATGGCTTGTTACTGCCGCTTTATTTTTGACATGATCAAAACGAATCTTTCCTTTGTACTGCTATTATTAAGCAAAAAGCTTACTTTCAATGCGGAAAAATGGTTACACTTCTATCCATTCTTTTGAAACAAAATGATCGTTAACGAAAATACGCGTACGCACAACAAAGAAAGAAATTCAAGAATTTAGTTAATTTAAACCTTTACAGTAATATCTCCCTTAATTAGAAATGTCTCGAAATAAGGGTTTAACAAACTAAACCCTAACCAGGTCGTTAAATAACGCTCCAAGTCCTGATGAAAAACAAGCATAAGCGAAAGGTCAGTTAAATTAGAGTACGGGCACGAGGCACAGCGCGCTAAAAACTACTAAGCCGCCTACTTGCAACACTTTGTTAAAATTTTTGGACAAAGACGTCGAAAATTTGCCATTTTTGGGATCCTTAAGTCTTTTAATTAAATACCAACGTCTCTCGTCCAATTTATTCTAACACCGTTGCGAGTCTGTGGCGGACTTAATTTTGTTTGGGGCTAAATCCATCCGTTTCAGTGGGCCACGAGTTAGCACACATCGACGACTGAACGCCTCTTGCGGTTCCGTCGTAATCTTGGTGTCTCTTTGTTTTAATCCACTTGACGTTTGGAACGCAAAGATTTTCGGCTTACAATCAATTTTGTAAATAACTGACACATCGTTCCTAAAAAAGCGCTTAATATTTCATATTCTAATAAAAAACGGCAGTGGCTACCTAGTTCGAAAGATTTTCTTATGGTGATTACCGTGGCAATCTTAAGTGCCTATCTGCATTATTCCGTTATTAAAACTTGTCGTGACTACCGCTCATATTAAGTAAACCGTTTTACTTCCTAGTTTTCAGTCTACGAGGCGCCCTACTTAAGAAATATTAAAATGATAAGAAATTACCTAGTAAACGACTTGCTTACGGTGAAACGATGTATTAAATAAAATAAAGGTTATACGGGTAAAGTTAAATTATGTTGGTTACGTTTTTAGAACATGAATTAGTGTTCAACTTTCGCAGAATGGAAAGAAGTTAATACTCAACATAAAATTAAATGACAAAGTTTATTTAACAACAATAGAAAACTAGCAAAGATTAATTATAGATATAAAATACCGAATCAAACAAATAAAATGGAAATAGACTGGACTTCTAATAAGAAGTAAGACAGAAAAATGAGCCAAAGAAGTGAAGGAATGGTGCCCTAGATGTATAAAGAAAGTAAAGGTACAGTATCGTAGATAAGATGATATTAAAAAGGTGTCAGGAACGACTTGGACGAGGAAAGCAAGAGATTGATCTTTGTGGAGAACACTTGGGGAGGCCTATGCTGGAAAACAAGACAATCAAAAAACCGGTGTCTAACATGAAAATTATTACTTACATATATTTACCTAAACTAAATTTCTTTGTAGTAGAAATAAGATCATATGTAAGTTATAAAATTGTTAATAAAGACTATTATTATACATATTATATTATACTCAGAAAACCAACGGTTAAAATAAATTATTCCGACGGAAATTGATTACAGCAACCTCCGACCTCCGACTGAAATTGATTACAGCAACCATAGTTTTAAAGTGGAATCAGGAACTACGATGTATTAAAAGCACTAGATTCAATTGTACGAATTAAATTACTCAGCCCCAAAACACCTCAGTTATCATTTGCACAGACTAAGAAAATGAACAAAATGACCCTAAGTAAATTTCAGTTTTGGTCCCTCAAATTTAGTTACCTCGACCAGTATAACAAGATAGCTGGCTTTAAGCTTTCTAGGTCAATAAAGGACGTCTGGACTACGCGCCAGGATGGACGTTTTAAAATATAAGTTAATTTCGTACATAAATAATAATAGAAGAACCTTAAAATTTAACGATACAATATCTTGCATAACTTAAGAAGACTTACAAAAGACTGAATAGTAACTACTACGTATATTCATCTGATAAATCCTCGCCTTTGGTTTGAAGAAAGGATCGAAATAGCCATATCTTCACAATGATAGTCTTAGTATTAAGACAGGCCCTTGGTTAAAACAAATTATTAGCAATGATGCCTGTGGTTACTTTTTAACATTTCACCGTTAGCCATTCTCACTCAGCCTCACTCTAAACCCACAGATTGCAAGAAAATTTGTGGTCGCTCAAATTGTGAAGTGATCTGCTTGGTCATGGTTTTTCCTAATGACTACAATATGGGGTTCACTAAAAAGGGCGTTTAAAGATTGTCAACGCGTGCGTGACATTCCTGGACAAACGTCGATAGGTTGGACGAAGTGACCCCATGAAATTGGGGTGCCAGAGATAGATAAATTGAGAAAAAATGGCGATGAAATTACGGCGATAAAACGATTACTGATTGATGTTACCAACGCCACTGCAGTTTATAAGTGTTAGTAGTAACTAGATACTTTTCTACAGAACTTTCTTGTAATAATAGAATAATTATCCCCAACTTATCACGCTATTGAGGAAGTAGAATTAAATGTTCGAAAAGTAAGAAGCGATAAGAGTTGGAATTCCCATAGGTACTAATCCGTAAGTCTTTGGTCATCACCGTGTCTGATAAAATTAATACATGTACAATTAATAACTATTATAAATTATTGTAATTATTATGCTTTTGTTTTAAAATTTTACATTTGACTAAGCAACCTATTGTTGCGGCGGCTCTGTGTGTGTTGGTCTATAATTTTTTATTAAAATATTTTTTTTTAATTGACGATTTCGAATAATTGATGACCAATTTTATGAAATAACGATATTGAATTTGAATCAAGTTCTTTAGTTCTTTCCGATGTATAGTATTTCTACTAAACCGGTTTAGAACACTATGATAGTGATGTAATTGTGTTTTAACATGTATTTATCTATCCACTACGAATAAATGAAGCCTGAAATATACCTTGATAGTGAATTATATATAATATTAATGTAACTGTTGGGAATGGTTTTACAAAGATTTTCTACACCTCAATGTAAACATAATTGGCAATTTACAATAGTAAAATAACACTTAACAAGACTGTGCCAGGACAAAACGAATATGTAGAAGTACTTACAAAATATAGTAGAAGGAACAGCACAAGGTGCTCGCAAAAGAAATGCTATTTTGATATATTAGGTACCCAAGTATCTACTTGGCCACAACTTTGCTTTGTGCAGAGAAATATTAAATGATATAAAACTGTAATAGACAGAATGAAAAACTATTAGTTTTGTCTGTGGCGTAAAAGTTAAATCTTTATTATGATTCCATATACAGAAGTAATGTGAAATAATGCACCCGCATTTAATGCGATATGTTCTCTCAGATGGGATAGTTATTATCGAATTCCATTTTAATATAATGTATATGTGTCTCTCTATTTGAAAGTAGAAACTTATTCAAAAGAAATTACACTATTATCTACTACACTATTATCTTCTAGAGGTGGCCTGATTATTACAATTGGGATGTTAATAATGATGATAATTATTTACTAGAAGATAAGGAACTTAAGGAAATAATACATTCTATATTTTAGAATACATGTTTACACGGGTAACACGGTCATTTTCTATAAACTATTATTACATATTACTAAATAACGCGATTTTTTTTCTACTTTTACAAGAAACAAAATTTCTTTTTTCATTATTTTTATTATCATTAAAAACGACGATAATATATACAGATAATATGGATAGGCATTATACTATTTATGGTAATTTACATACTGAAAGATTTAACTTAAAAAATTTAAACAGAAATATCATTTAAAAAATTGTAATATACTGAAAATGTCAGGATAATTTTATTTTGTGAACTGTCAAGAGGCATTAATTAGTGGAAGAAGTCAATAGCGGCGATTAAAAAGTTCAAAAGTGTGCTTCGAATATAAATACGGCTAAACGAACTGTGCATTATTACTTTCGCTTGCCTGGGAAATATATAGCAAGTACATAATAGCAGAGTCTTCGCTTTATAAGTAGTACAATGTAATGCAATATTCATCGAATTAATTTTATCTTTATCGTGGGCAATATGAAACTTTTTTACTCTTCAAAATACTACACGAGTTTGGATCATGAGAAATAATATTAAAATAAGTCTATCTATATTTTAGAAAGTCGTGTTATTTTTTAAATAACTTTAATATAACAGTTACAGAGCTTCATAAACAAACATGCTGTCGTGTTCAAACTTTGCTCTTCGAGCCGCGTTTTTAAGGTCAACCAGCACTTGCGTACTATAGGGTTAAAAGACCGCGGGCGCGGTCCGGATTACCCCATTAAAAAAGAAAGCTACTTCTAACCTCGCCGGCACATTCAATACAATAAGCTATTTACTTCGGCCGCGGTATAAACACACATGTAGTACACCCCGTATTCGCATGCCATGGCAATGATAAACACGGTGTGATCGATATTTAAGTACGTTTGTTTTTCTCGCGTGTCAAAGGAGAAGAGGTTCGTTTTCGGCGAGTTTTCGCTTTCCCGACTTACGCAACGGGATGGGCACGTGGACGACCTCCGTGGCACAACAGCGGACACTCGGTTGATTCGATACGAGAGGTGTCAACGACGATAATCGCGAGCCGTGCACCACTCGTATTTATAGGAGTCGTAGAAAAGGCAGCGGGCGAGTCGCCGCCGGGTCGAGCGCCCGCGAGTGTGTAGTGCGGCGGGCAACGCGGCCGGAGCGGGACTGGGCCGACGAGGGCCGCGCCTGCGTGCGCTACACGGTCTCCTCCCCCGATTGATGTAATATTTATCTTGGATTAAGAACTAGATAAGGAGCTGTGGCGAGACGCGCTACGAAACTGCTCCGAGGTACTATTGTCAACTTCATGGAAAATATAATTTAAAAACCCCACAAAAGCTGGATTTCTCTTAAACATTTTACGGGGTTAGGACTGGTCTAATGCAATGTATTTAATAGAAACAACAAATGGCTCATTTGATTAGCGGCTCGCGGAGGCTCGCTCGGATCAATCCGTTGCGGTCCGTGAGTCGGACGGATTCGTGCACCCCCGGCGGCGTTCGGGCGCGTTCGCGGCGAGCGTGACGTCATCGCGGGACGCACGCGCGGCGACAGGTGGGCGCAATGCGCCGCACCTATCATATGATTATGACGTTTCCTATTGGATTTGGTACCGGGACGGTTGGCTGGAAATTGGTTGCGGCAAGTTTGCACACACCGACCGCTGCCGGGGGGTTGGGTGTGCAATTGATGCTATGAAAGTTTTCAATTACCTGTCTATTTTTATGCTTTGTATACAAAGTAAATATTTTATTATAAGTTTATTTTACAGTGCCCCAACTGGAGTTTTTAATGCAAGACTTCTGTAACGTACGAAAGCTAAAAATAATAAATAATAAAAGAAGTTTTTTTTGTAACTTTTACAAATCTGAAATTTAGTTGGAATAGTCATAGTCTAACCCAATACAGTAAATTTCAGTGCATACAATTTTATTACCACGAGGCCTAAAAAAGCTTCCAAACTCTTTTTTAAAGTTGTTTTAATATATGCGGGTTAGGTTTTATACCTTACGCCTAATAATTACCATGGACATCGACAAAACCGCCAACGCAAATTGTTCGCGCAGCCGGTAAGTCACACAGTCGCCAGCGCAGAGTCTCCAGTGTCAAACCCTATAAGCGCTCAATACCCTCCTGATCAACAACCCTGAGTATGATGTATTTGCAGACAGATGGAGTGAAATTGTGAGAGTCTGTTTAATATTTTGTGAGAGAATGTGTGTGAGAAAGTCCACTGTGCCGTATTAGTTTTTAATAAGCCATATAAGGTATAAATGCTATTGTAATTAATTTTATGTTATGTTATGTTTCTTTCTATTCTAATAATTTTTACTCTATGATAATTAATGTAATTGGTTTTAATTAACTATAAATAAATAAATTATCTCTCTCATATCTGAGGACGATACTATTTTAATATTAGAAAAGAGGCAACAAAAATCTTTCTTGTACGTTATTCTACTAATAGTAAATTACATTTATTGTTATTTCAGCCAGATTAGATTTTCCACGAATCACAACATCACATCAGATACTTTTGCCATTACATTCTCGTCGCATTGTCATCATTCATTCGATAGATAGTATTATATTTTTCATGTATTGTAAAGTAGCAGGTGATTATATCTTAATTCCAATAACTATATATCGTTGATAAAAGATAAGAATTTTCAATCTTTAGACATGAAAGGTATAGATTCTGAATAGACTCATACATGGGACAAATAATTACTTACGAGTTTCGCAGATAGATTCGCAGATTCCGGGTGCACTTTGTGCCAACTCATTCTATGTTTATTAATTCTCTACAACACTATTTACCATAGATTGAAATACCTTTAAATATACACACAAACAAGAAACAATCTTCGCACAAAAACTCTCAGTTCATCTTGATAAGTGTCACGCTGTGAGAACAATGTCTCTGGAAAGTCAAGCACCTGGCGAGGTTCGGTCATCCAGGTTATTTTTTTTTATGGTATAAGGGGGCAAACGAGCAGACGGGGCACCTGATGGTAAATGACAACCGCCGCCCATGGGCACCTGTAACTCAAGAGTCACAAGTGCGTTGCCGCCCTTTAAGGTGGGTATAGGGGAAGAGCAAGAAGACGGGAGAGGGGGATTAGAGTGGAGGAGAGGGGGGAGAGGGAAAGGACGGGAATAGGGGAGAGGGCAGGCTTAGGGCCTCCGGTAACCTTACTCACGCGGCGAAAAGCAATGCATTGTTTCATGGCCGGTTTTCTGTGAGGCCATGGTATCGAGCGGAGTCGAGCCGGCCCATACGTACCGAAGCATGGCTCTCCCACGTAATTATAAATATAATACAATTTGTTAATACTCAGAAATCTATACTAATAGTTATAAGAAAGCTGAAGAGTTGTTTTATTTTGTTTGTTTGTTTGTTTAAACGCGCTAATCTCTGGAACTATCAGTAAGATTTGAACAATAATTTTTGTATTGGATAGAGTATTAATTGAGGAATGTTATGGGGTATGTAACATCACGCTACGGCCCTTAGAAGCGGAGCAGTGACCATAAACATAGGTGGAACTGCGGGGAACATATCGAATAATATATTATGGACGTTATACCCGCTGCTAAGCACGACCGGTCAGGTCTTTAATAGTGAACCGCATTAAAAAGTAAAAAAAATGAGTTCCATTATCTATCGTTACCAAGTCCAATCTGTTGGAATCATCAAATTGAATCATATGAGCCCAAACTCGAGTGGTCTACCAGTAGGCACTGAAGAGTTCCACTATCTACCTCCTGGTTCCATCATCAGCTCAGCTTGAAGATGTTAAATTACAGTATTGTCATCCAAACTACATATACATATAACGTTTCAATTCAATATGACAAGTGGAAGTACTTTAAATTGACTTCCAAGATTTTTTACAGAGTTAGTTACGAGTGAAGCTTTAAGGATAAATTTAAGTAGTAAAAAGGATTAATTTAAGTAAGTAAGTAAGTACTCTATATTGTACACCGAATACATATATATGTACATTTAAAAAACATCTTGAACATAGAATGCACAATGGGCGGCCTTATAACAACAAGCAATATCTTCCAGGCAATCTTTGGATAGACAGGACTGTTATGTCAATATTAATTTAAAAAAAATAGGCAGTCATGGAACTGCCAACAGAAGTGAAAACTGAAACGAAACGACGAACTTGAAACGTCACATTAGCAGGTTGGTGACATTGATTAATAAGGAGCTGACAGAACTCAATGTTTAGATTAGCGGCCTCTAGTGGATCTTTATATGTCCTACTAGCTGCGCCCCGCGCTTTCACCCGCGTAAGTCCCGATCCGGTGGGAATATCGGAATAAAAAGTACCCTATGCGTTAATCCAGGTCTCCAGCTATTTACGTACCAAGTTTCATCGCAATCGGTTCAGTGGTTTTTGCGTGAAAGAGTAACAAACAAACATCCATCCATCCATCCATTCATCCAAACTTTCACATTTATAATGTTAGTGGGATTAGCGTGACGGTGTGAGTTCAGTGCTTTTTCCCCATAGCAAAAGTGCACAACGTACCTAAAGAAGTTTTCACTTCAAAAAATAAGTCGACAGAAACTCTTGATGCTGAAGGGAATATTACAAAAGTATTGATTAAATATAAACAAGAAGTCTCAAAACAGGATTAGTTGAGGTAGGTATTCTTGACGAATGGATGAATGTTATACTACTAAGTACGATCAGCGCGGTTAACACTCTTCAGTCTGTGACTTACTATTCGAGACAAAAAAGCGTTAATTAAAAAAATGCAAGTCAACAAAATAAACTGTTGATGCTGAAGCGAACATTACAAAACTAATCAAAAGAGATAAGAAGTATCTAAACAGGATTACTCGAGGAAATCCTCTCGGAAGGCTGTTGTACACGTTTAAAGCTCAGCGCCACGAACAATAAAAATACACGTTTTTGACAATATGTATCAAATTGTGGTAACTGTCGTCAAAATTATTATTTATTTTAAATAAATATGTTGTATTTATACCCATAGCACATTATATACACAATTTCTATACATTTTATACGGCACCTTTTTTTGTTTTTTTGTTATGACGCTTGACGCTGATGGTTAATACTATTCCAACAATGATGCCGAGGGTTCCGTAAAAACTTGTATATAGATAGTTCATTTGTATGTGTTTGTTCGGATGAAATACCGTAACTGAATTATAAAGTAGTTATTCTCAAGCGATTATGCTGAAATTGGATTTGATGCCAATAAATATTTTTTTTTTTTTAAGGACAACTCCCGCATTAGGAATTACTCCTGTGTCGCGGGGGACTTTACAAACATACAAACAACGGACACAAAGAACGTCAACGGGCTGTACCCTATAGGTTTTAATTTACTTACGAAATGATAAAATATATATATGGATTAAATGTCTATAGGTACTTCTTGATTGCGTTGATTTAAAAACTTTTTTACAGCTTCAAGGGACCGCAGATATAAATATTTGATGTTAATTTCAACAACAGTACGCGTTCCTAAAAAAAAGATCTCGACACATAGACAGAAAGATGGAGACCGAAGTGATCCCATAGGGTTCCTTTTTCTTTTTGAGAAACGGAATCTTAAAAATTAAGAATAATTCCTACCGAATTCTATTCGAAAAAATTAAACGCCAGTTTTTTAAATATCTTAATTACTGCACCAAAAGTTCCACATAACTATACCAAATATAATCAAAACATATTAAACTTGTTCCCATTAAAACAGCCATTTTGATGAACATAATTATGTTGACGGCTCACTTCAGCTCATAAAAGTTACCTACCATACATAATAACCGGTCCGATAACGCAAACTTTCATAGACAACATCCGGATCCTAAAAAGGGGGATTACAAAGTTTAAATTTAAAACCGGTGGTTTAATTTTAAGTGAGGGTTTTAACGCGAGCCTGATGTGTACCTTCGTGAATGGAGTGACGTCACAACCTGAATAATGAAGCTTACAGACATGGGACATGGACGTGGCTTTACTATTTTTGGATAATGGATATTTATACTCTGGTTAATTTTGAACCTCTGTTACTTCTGGTAAAGAGTCGCCCTTTCACTCGCATCTCGTTGTATATTATTCTTGGCTATTGATAAATCAGTAATTGATGGTTTTTTTTTTATATGATAGGGGGGTAAACGAGCAGATGGGTCACCTGATGGTAAGTGACTACTTCCGCCCATAGGTACCTGCAACTCAAGAGTCACAAGTGCGTTGCCGGCCGAAAGAGATGAAGAGGGAGAGTGCAGGGAGGGGGAGAAGAAGGTAAGAGAAGGAAAGGGAAGGTTAGGACCTCCGGTAACCTCACTCACGCGGCGAAAAGCAATGCTTCTGTGAGGCCGTGGTATCACTCCAGTCGTGCCGGCCCATACATGCCGAAGCATGGCTCTCCCATAGTTAAAAAGGTATGTACTTTGATAAACACAAACAATAATTTAATAACAATTAATTAACACCCACTTGTCTGCTTTTTCTTTTTATTTTCTTTGCTTTTCTTTTATATACTTACAAACATTTTGTTTTACTCGCTGTTACTGATTTGTTCTCGATCATGTACTTAGACTAGTGTTACTCTAGGTACAATGTATACAACTGCCAGATGGGGCCTGGTGACTATATAAACCTATACAGGTCTATATAAACCCCTAACAGGCACCAGCTCTCCCAATGTAGACTACATACTGTTGTGATGAGACCTCCGCGCTGTTTGCATCCTCCTTCTATTAGAATGAAAACTTCTTGAAAAGGCACGGAGGTCTTGGCTGGTGGCGCCTAACTCGAATAAAGAAATAATTTGAATTCTAGTAGAAGATTAAAACTGGAAGAAAATATGACGCTCTTTGAAGACTTCGGTGACAGCCTCCGTGCGGTGGGTATGGACGACTCAAGAAATATTAATTTGTTTGAATTTATTGAATAACTGTTATTGTGCCAGTCGTGTTTGCTTAATCTTTTAATTCTTCTCCTTTAGCTAGCGACCCCAAAGTCTCGAGAACCGGAACACTCCTCGGCCATAGCAACACTATGTATTTTGCTTTAACACCTATTTTGTTTGTCAATTGTAAAAGAAACAAAAAAAAAATTAAGCGCTCATTTCCAAATCGTTGAGCCTTTATCGAATCGTTGAGCATTAAAATGAATGTTACCAAAAAAAAAAACATTAATCGCCTGTTTAGTAGTGTGTAGTGTTGTTAGTTTGAGAGATTTGAGGGCGATTTTTTTAATAAACGTGTTTAAGATTTCATCGCCAAAAATTATCACGCATTTCATTGCAATGTTAGTAGAGCTAAGATAGTAGGTATACATATCAGACACCCACCGTGAAAAGCGCTTTTGAATTAATAATACTAATAATAACTTCACACATCTCACACACGGCCGTTTGATCCCAAACTAAGCAGAGCCTGTACTATAGTAACCAGACTGCTGATAAACATACTTATATATTTCTAAATACATACATATTATAGATAAATTACACCCGGACACAGAACAAATGATCATGCTCATCACACAATTATTTGTCCTGGGTGGGAATCGAACCCACGACCTCTAGCTCAGCAGTCAGGGTCACTTACCACTAGACCAACAGGCCAGTTAAGATAGATTAAGATTAGATTTGACACATTTAAAAAATAACCTAAAACACATCCTTTAACACAAACAGCTGATTCTCACCACTCAACACTTCAACGAACTAATATCAAACACGAAAGCACGCAAAAAGGTAGTGACGTATTAAGAGGTTTAATAACGGCAAGCGATGAAGGCATTGCGAATTTGTTTTTTGTTTGTACCGTCGCTTTAGCTGACGCCGCCGTGATTAAACACAGCCTGTTGCTCGATTTAAATGTACACCAATTTGATTTATGACACGAAGGATTGCCTTATTTTCGTATTTAAGACTCGGCAATTTTGCCTCGATAATTTTAAGCGTTTTTATTTTTATTGCGAATTCTGCGTTAAAGGAGGATAAAATCATAAATATACACCTTTTACATGCTGTTTCATTTTTATTTTTTAGGGATTTCAGTGAATCAAATACAATTTTATTGTAAACAATAGCGGTAGGGGCTTAATAAATAAATTAATTTAGTTTTAAAATAAATAGTTCGTTTTTCTATGTATATATATATATATATATGGTCTGAATATACTTAGAAAAATGACACGTGGCGATGAAGATATTTGAAACAAGACAAAATACGAATATAACATCTCTCTATTAATGTCCGTAAAAGAGTCATTTGTAACAAACAAAACAAATAAACAATTTATTGCAAGTGAATTTCTAAAAGATTTGTGTAGACGTGCTACGAATGCTACGCGTCACGACTACGTGCTACGATCGTAGCGCAACTACAAAGCAGTTACAAGTGAGCGGTCTACGACTAAAAATATTCAGCTTACATACACATGATTGTGCTAGAAAACTTGAAATTTGCTACAACTAAAGTTGCTTAACGAAATTTCAGTAAGGATAAAAAAGACATCACGGTCATGTGTAGTGCTATTTTTTTAGTGCTTCTGATTGTCTTTTTTTTTTTAAAAGTGTGTGTACTTGTGTACGCACGTAAGAAGTTATACTTTTATCTAGTTAAAGTTTATTTAAATATGATAATAAATAATACATACCGTCAACTAACCTCAAATTCTACAAACGTATTCAAAGTAATATGTAAAAACCATTTTTATCACTTATAATCACAGTAAATTATCATAAACAATACATACCGTCAACTAACCTCAAATTCTACAAACGTACTCAAAGTAATATGTAAAAACCATTTTTTACACTATCGTGAAGTTGGTAACTTTTTTGAAAAACTAAAATGATGACTAACTTCAGGGCGTCGGTTTTTCGTGACGGTGTGCGCGCATTGTAAAAATTTACTTTTCCATAACGCGCCAAAAGAAGTATAACTTCAAAAAAGATAGATAAATAAAAAAGTTGGCTATAGTTTACAAATACTTTCTACACAATACGGTTGGCTATGCGCGTGTTGTAAACTCCACAAGAAGTGAACTATTTTTTCACCCACTTGGTCAAAATTGTATTGTGTATGTATTCTTTAATCATAAATATGTTTGCAACTCAGATTAGGGTAACCCACACGTAACTAATATCAAATAAACAATGTTGCAATCGGCTTGTTGATATAATTACAAAACAATTGTGGTTAGTGGCGCATTTGCAAGCGGCGTTTGAGGGTACCACTTATTCGCTTAAATTGTTAAGCTATTTTAAGCATATCACTTTACGCTCGCCGCTTCAAAAGCCGAGCAACGTGAGCTTATCAGTTGCGCCGGCCACAGGCTATCGTAATCCTATTATGAACGTCATAATATTTGTCAGTGAATGAGTATTCATTGTAACGAACATTAATCACTTTATTAAATTTTTCCGATTTAATATTGTTCTGTTTGTCGATAGTCTGACAGTATTATACATAATTATTGAGTTCAATGAGTAAATCATTGACAATATAATCGACTGGCCTGTTGGTCTAGTGATTTGTGATCCTGACTGCTGAGCAAGTGGTCGTGGGTTCGATATCGAATAATTGTGTGATGAGCATGTGTCTAGGTGTCATTTATATGTAATATGTATGTATTTAGAAATATATAAGTATGTTTATCAGCAGTCTGGTTACCATAGTACAGGCTTTGCCTTTGGCTTTGTCAAATTAATATTATATTACTAGCTGCACTTTATCTTTTTTTCTTTTTTTGACGATTAAAAAATGGGGGGTGGGGGCAGGAGGGTAAAAAATATTTTACGACCTATTTTCTCATACATACCAAATATTGAAAAATAATGAAAATGATCGAGCCGTTTCGGTGGAGTTCGACTACAAACACCGTGACACAAAGTACAAAAACATTTGTATATTAGATATTATTATAAATGCAAATACATTTGAATTTTATTATTAAGATAACTTTTAAAATGTCGCGTTTCATGGAAGGGAATTAACGCTTTGGGTATAAACATACCTTTGAACTATCTGACGTTTCGACCAGACTCCTCATTTTAGGGAGGTTATCTTACATTAAGTTAAGGCCTCGAACTTAGCAGGTAAGAACCCTGACCTTCTAAAGCTATTACTTCCAATGCGCAAAACCATCCGTAGAAGCAGTTTCATTTTCCTACCTTGCCTACCATTCAAGTTCAATATACTCCCAATTTTCCCATTTTTAATTCTCAAAGTACCCGGTTGGCGGCAATAGGTCTGCCGCCAACCGGGTACTTTGGGAATTACCGGGTATTGGTATGTACCGGGTACCCTATTACGTGAGGGGGGCCAAATTATATTTGGCAAAATTTAATACGCCTCTCCCTTCCCCTTCGCAGATCAAACGTGAGTGTATTTATTTTACTTTTTATTTTCACTACATATTATAAAACAAAGTCTCCCGCCGCGTCTGTCTGTTCGCGATAAACTCAAAAACTACTGAACGGATTTTCATTCGGTTTTCATTAATAGACAGTGCGAAGCCGGGGCCGGTTGCTAGTAGAATTATAATTACAATTGAACGATCAAAGACATACTTGGATAAACGGATGCAAGAACTCAAAGTCAAGATGTTAATAAGGCTTTCCTTCCATACAAAGCCAATTAATCTTTATAAAAAAAAAACAAGTTTAATGTTAAAAACAGGTCACATATTTAAAAGAGTGATTGGCCTCTTAAATTTTCTTAACAAGCTCTTTCACATTACCACACAAAATGATCGTTTTACCCTTACTGCTAAATTGTATGACCACTTAAACGGGAGTTCAATTTGAGTTTCAAAAACTTTGATCCTTTCTTTCTTACCCTCAGGGGTCGCAATTTATCTTCAAATTTATATCGGACCACCCTCATAACATTAGCCTATGCAATAAAAAAGGAAGAATCAAGAAAATTGGATTACGTGATTAAATATAAGGCCTTCTTTAGGGTTTTATTACTGTAAGAAGGAATATGGATGACGAATACGATTTCAGGATAAGGAGGTACTATGTTCGTCGCGCTTGATCCTTCTTCTATACATTTTTATGGTATAGAGGCAAACGAGCAGACGGGTCACATGATGGTAAAGGACTACCGCCACCCATGGGCGAGTCACAACTCAAGAGTCACAAGTGCGTTGCCGGCTTTTAACGTGGGAGTAGGGGAAGAGGGGGAGAAGGGGGAAGAGGAGAGAGGGGGAGAGGGAAGGGTTAGGGCCTCCGGTAATCTCACTCACGCGGCGAAAAGCAATGGCAGCATTGCTTCACTACCGGTTTTCTATGAGGCCGCCGTATCCATCCGGCCAAGCCAGCCCATACGTACCGAACCATGGCCCTCCCACGATAAAAATATGTACGATTTAAAATCTATAACTTTATACGTTCCACCTACGTGTAAAGTTAAAGATTTTATGAGAAATGGAGGTAAAAATACCTGGAAATTCAAACGGTAATTGTTCAACTTGTAAACGGGTAGTTTTTTTTTTTATCTTATTGTAACTGCATGTTAGAGTCACGCCCTTTCAGTGATTTAAGTAAGTGTTCTTTTTTCAAATACATCCTGTGTACATACGAATTTTCAACAGCGCCTTAACTCATTTAAATAGTTTTTACTGTAGGTAGGAAATAACATATTATCTTGGGATATATTACATATCGCTCTCTGGGCCCAAATTAAGCAGAACTTCTTCTACGGGTTTTAGAACACGGATAAACTGACAAACTTTTTTTGTAAATACATACATATTATACTTAGAAATACACATAGAAAAATAAATATAAATAAACGAGGTGGATATTATTGTGGGAGAGCCATTCTTCGGAACGTATGGGCCGGCTCGACCGGAGTGATACCATGGCCTCACAGAAAACCGGCAGTTAAGCAATGCTTGCATTGTTTTTCGCTGAGTGAGTGAGGTTACCGGAGGCCCTATCCCTCCCTGTCCTCCTCTTACCTTCTTCTCCCCCTCCCTGGACTCTCCTTCTTCCCCCCTTCCTCTACTCCAACCTTAAAGGCCGGCAACGCACTTGTGAATCGGCAGTGAAGCGTTGTGTTTCGCCTTAACCCTAACAGATAACAGAAATCGACTACTGGAATTTGATAGAACTTTGTGGACGAGTTAAATGTTATTGATATTACATCCGCTTATTTAAATTTAAGTTACGACCACGCAATACATTTAAAACACAAAGCCTTGTCTGTTGCTTACATTGCTCACTTGTTAAATGATGGGTTGTAGAACTAAGTTCATGATTATATGAACAAACATATATATTTTTAAGAAAAAGAACGAACGATGAAAATATTTTAAATTTATTAAAGATATACAATTTTACTCACGTGTTTATTTAGGGGATGCCCGACTAGTTTCAGGAATGACGGGGGCCCCTTTTCAAGGAGTGAACCGTCTTGCCGTCTTTACATGAATACCACTCACGAGTTTTAATTTCCAAATATTTTAAATTTGTCACATTTTACTAGTATTCTTGTTATTGTGTAATGTTATTTTTTTTATCGTCAACAAAAAACATATCTAATATCAATTTCCTACCAAAGTTTACCCGTCATAAATTATTAGGTAACTAAACAAATCATTTGCTTTATCCGAAATATATGTTATCCCATATGCCATAAAACAATGTGAATTTAGAGCAAACAATTCCTGAAATCAATACCCTCTGCCAATATGTGTAAACCTACAGTAACATCGTCAAATACAGACTACCAAAATAATGCACTGTTACGAGTTATATAGGGATAATTTAAAAATACAAATAAGTTATTTATTAAGTTATATAGGTAGATAACATACGTTTGCTGCACATGAATAATATAATAAATATATTAAGCACACCGTCTAATAATCATGTAATATTTACTGTAAACGCAACATTATATGTTTAAGTAAATAGACGCTGCATGATACGTCCGTGAGACACCATGGGTTCCAGTCGAAAACCAGCGCCGGGCCTTCGCTTGGCACATGCTGAACTGGACGCCCATTTGGTACAATAGTGAGACACAGAATAAGTTATCTAGAAAAATTGTTAGCATCCTAAGTAGGTACATTATTAGTATAATAACTTTAGTGAGTAATGTCCACTATTTATTTATTAAAGAGAACGGCTTCTGCTAACGTATGTTTCAGGGAGGCCCCTCTAGTTTCTAACTAGTGAAAGCCTTCTTTTTTTATTTATTTTTTATTTTCTTTTTTTCGAACTTCGCGCCGTTCACTTTTATAAATAAGGTACATGTTCCTAGTGCTGTGAGTTCTAATGGATGGGTACTATCTTATAATTATAATTAAGTGTCTCTGACTGTGCCAAATAAAATTTTCTTTCTTTCTTTCTTTCAAATATAATCTGTATGTTTCTTTGAATTTGATAGTGACGTTAAAAACCGATTATGTGTTTAACCGCACTTCCAAAAATTTCAAATTAATGGGCGGTTTTAAAACGAAAATTATTGTAAAATCTAATTATAAGTTTTAGGTAGATTTCGAAGAAAGTCTACCTATTGGTTTTGTACCAGTTGTCGAGTTTTCCAAAAATTTCTTCACAGGAGGTCTAGTTATGATCCCTAGACCCCAAAACAACCGCCAGTTAAAAAGTTTATATATGTATATATATGTATGTATGTATTTACTTCAATTTTACCTGCACGATAGTGGTCGCTATTATGCAACCAATTGCTTTCAAACTTGGACAAAAAATCAACACGGCAAAAATGAAGGTTAAGTTCGTGAATGGAGGAAATTCCCCCAAAGGGGGGAACTGGGGAGCAGATTTTCAAAAAAATTAAAAAGAAACGAAATCTATCTCTGCAGGCCAGAATTTTTTTTTGTTCAATTCAATTTTAGGTTTTAGTCCATATTTACTATACCATCGCACCCATAGTTACAACTTTGCTAAAGAAGCACCACGGCCTTGTATATATAGGTACTCAAAAAAAGCCTTGATATAAACATTGTTTAAGTATGATGAATTTAGTAACACTGGCCATTACAATATATATCTTGACAACCAATAATTAAGAACTACTTTTAAAATCACGTACACTTGTTAAACCCATCTTGGATCTACGTAGGACGGAAGTTGTTAATGAGAAACTTCGGCTCGT
Source organism: Euplagia quadripunctaria (assembly GCA_963859945.1). NCBI lineage: Eukaryota > Metazoa > Arthropoda > Insecta > Lepidoptera > Erebidae > Euplagia > Euplagia quadripunctaria. The sequence continues at coordinate 4,135,152 of OY982572.1, forward strand.
AAGACTATTAAGTGCCCTCTTTTGCACTGGGTAATCCCAAGGCACGAGAAACTGGTTATATCGAGTTTGTACCGACTAAAACCACATAATCTCATTCTGATTAGGTACCGAGTGAGCAACCAATAAGCTCTTAACTTGGCTGAGATATAGTAAAAAATAATTTATAGTGATAACTAAAGTGCAACAAGACTGGCATCAACAGACTGTTATAAACTAAACATATGGATATTAGATTAATTTTCTCAAAGAAAGCATTGTTAAATCTAAAGTAATTAATAAATTAATTTTGATTTGTAAATTGTAGGGTTTTTTTTTTTAAAGACACCTCCCGCATTAGGAATTACTGCTGTGTCGCGGGGGACTTTACAAACATACAAAGTACGGACACAAAGAACACCCAGACTCGGGTGGGAATCGAACCCACGACCTATGGCATAACAGTCAGGGTCACTAACCACTAGGCCAACAGGCCAGTCAAATGGTTAATGGTTGTGACATGGTAGCTGTAACTAATTTGAAAAACATTTTTATTGCATTACTAAAATGGTAATCGTTCTAGAGGGAGTGTTGAGAATTGAGAATGCAACCATGTTAATATGTTTATATATTGGTAACATTTTTCGTGTACTCTGTTCCTTTTTTCTTCCATGTTGAGTAAGCAGCTTATCAAAATACGTTTGTGCATTTTCCGACTTATAAGTTATTTTTTCTATTCAACCCGAAATATTATCAAAAAGTAATACTGTTAATAATAAACCACGGTTTTAGAAGACTTACACTGTTCCTTATATAAAAGTTGTGTATTTTTAAAAGCGTGCAACACTACCAGGACAAGTTACATGAGGTGCAACACACGGAACAATTCACAACTTGCGCTGGACGGCGGACACAAGTCGTTGATGAGTGTTCAGGGCGCGATTGTGCTTACTAAGGGACAATGTGTTTATTGCTTGATTTGTGGTAGTGTTTCAAATGTTTTATATTGTAACTTTTAACCGACTTGAAAAAAAAGAAGGTTATTAACTCATCTTTTTTCGCTTAGTGTATGTGACGGTAACTACATCGTTGTTTGTGAATAGATTTTCATGATTTTTTTCAATTAGTTAGCTTTCAGTGACATCATTTACGTACATTAAGGTCAATTTTAACTTTTTATTATCTTATTTTACAAAAGGTGCACTATAAATTTGCATGGAACCTTAAGCTTAATTTTAAACTATAACTTTATTGTAATAATCACAATAATATGAATTAAAATATAAATGAAAGTATCACAAGTACGTAGAGGGGCAAAATACAGTTTTGACAGCTTTTGTCGGATTACCCTAGCTGAGCATACTAAGAACAGAGAACTTCCTTGTATTTAAAAATCGAATAAATTAATAACTTACATTCATTTAAACTGTATTCATTAATTGATCGACGGCTCTCCAAACAACACAAAAAACAATATTCACTGTTAAGAAGTGATGCTTCGACACGTTTTTTTTTTTTCATTTCTTACCATGGGATGTTTGAACGTAATACGTATTACATATATTGATAAATAGATCCATAGATAACACTTTATTTGTACACCATTGTAACAGTAGAAGTATATACATATAAATAAATAAATTTTACAAACAAACAAATAAACTAAACATTAAAAACTCAAGAATCCTTCAAAGATTTTTAAAATCTTTCAACAGACCCGACTATATATTTCTGCAGCGGATATGAACTGCTGACTACTCATAAAGTGGGGCTTAAGCCGCCCTACCGGAGCGCAGTAAAATGTTTAAAAGTTATAAAATACAGGTTTTAGTTGCAATTAACGATGTAAGACACCGCTGCCGCCTCGTTAAAACTTCTTCATTACCTGCTCCAGTATAGATCGTGTTTCATTTTCAACTCTAGGCCATACTGAGGAAAATGCCAGTGTTGCCAACGCTTGATTTAAGTTTAAAAAAGGTGATCGTAAAAAGCAAAATAGAAGGAGGTTCTCAATTCGAATGTTTTTGTGTATGTTAAGCATTATTAAAAACTGATCAGAATTGACGAAGATAATCGCCAATCGTGATTTTAGTGGTTTTTTTTTGTATGCAATAGGTTATAGGTATATCTCTCAAGCGGACACAAAAATTATGAATAAATAAAATAAAATTAATAATTTGCTAATATCCAGTATAATGTAGATCCCCCCTAAACACCCTTACAACATTTTACTATCTAAGAAAAACCCCAGCACCATTTATTACAAGTAAATTGCACACAAGCACGCGCCAGTGATTGACTGACTCATGTTGAGCGTTTGACGACGTTTCAACGAATGTACGGCAAACTAATGCGGGCAAACCAAATCTCAAAGTGGTCGTCAACGCCAAAACGCCTGTTAGACTTAAACAAAACTACGTCTAAAACAAAATAGGTGTTCTTGTTGACACGCGTCAACGCCCGTTAGCAAAACGCGCGTTCAACGCCCGTCATCGGAACGTGGCCTCAGTCTCGCTGGGGCTCAAGTCTACAAAAAGCATCCGAAACGTACAATTCGGGCATTTGCTTCAATATGTGAACTTTGGTTTTCTATATGTTAAAGAAAGTTGTATTTGTTTTTAAATTACAGTTTAACTGCGCCTTCGTAAGATCGACTGTATGACTTTTGTGATTTATTATTTCATACCTCCACTCTATAAAATAAAAAGAGTGAAGGTGAAAAACACTTTTTTACTACCAGATGAGTTATCTGTCCCTGACAGTTTAAAGCCGACTCTGGAGTCTTAAATCCATTTCGGAAAAGAAAGTTTTGAAGGTTTAACTCCTCCAACTTTAGAGATGAGCTGTTTACTTTTTTTCTTTAATTTCATATTTCATCCGGTGTAGCCCGCTTTCTCAATTTCACTTCTTTTTTAGTTTTCAGCGCAATGTCCTAGAGGGTTGCTGTAAATTAATTAAATTCGTTGGACTCACTTTCACAAACTTTGTATGAAGTCGAATCTGGTTCATACTTTACCAATTTTTTATTAATTAAGAGTCTTTTTCTGTTTTATTTGTTAAACACTAATAAAATAAAAACCGCACCGAAAGAATAACTGCAGAGGAATTTGTATGTTGTAGCGAATAGAGTCCCTTCCGTTCCCTTAGGAGGACTTTGGATACTGTAGGACCCTTCGCTGGATATAGCAAACGATAACGTGTGCGTGGTCAACGTCCCATTATCACTGTAAGGCGAGGACGTGGCTTTATAGGGTCCGGTGGTACGTTATGCAATTTGTGTGCTTGATTGCCCCGCTCATTAGTTTGATAAAATACTAGTAAGTTTACTTTCAAAGTAAGTCAATAGTCAGTGTAAAAACTTATATATTTTGCGGAGTACCCTAATTCTTTTTTCAAAATAAAAGTAGTCTAAGTTACTCCTTATAACGAACGAACGAAAGTACAGTGAAAATCGGTCCACCCGTTCCGCCGGAACAAACAAACCAAAAATTAAAAAAAATATTTCTTGATATATGTACCGTGTAAACATTCGTTTGCATTTAGTAAAATGCTGTTATTATGACATTACAAATATACACTTAAATTTTATGTATTTGTATAAAACATGTAAAACATTATTTGCCATTATTATAAAATATTCACAAATGAAATAAATATTTTTTTAATGTACCCTATGAACTATTCCTTTTAATATATACCTTGCGTTAAAACCTAATTATTTATTTAAATAAGTTATAAAACAACGTGAAAATATTATTATGGGCTTTAATGTTTAATAAGGATTACATTAATTGCGTTTTCCCAGTGGACATGTTCTGTTTAATGGGTATACACTAATCTGGATTAAGGCGGGCTGTGTCAGTGATTAATTTTATAGTATAAGCACGTGTGGTTATTAAGTAGAATAAACAGTATTAAGTCATAACGTTCGGGTTGCCAAATACTGTAGTAACTACCATATACTCGTATGTTATAAATTGGTATTTTTCAAATATCGTTAATTATTGTTTTACTATTTAGCATTGTGTGATCAAGGATTGCGGTGTATCTGTTTATCTACTTATGTGATTATTATGAGCAAATTATTTTTTGATAATAGTATGTATTTTTAAATCCAAGCGGTTGCTCATACGTTATCTTTGGATTACAAATATGTTTCAGCGTAGTTGACAATAGCATATCAGCTTGTTTTGATGTCGTATTTATTTAAACGTAGATTTAGTTTTTTTAAATAGATTTAATCCCAATGGCGTCTCATCGATTGAGGTCATTACTGTCTTTGTTGTCTTACAGGCAACCATAGGATGTAGCCAAAGCATAAAATGGTATGTAATGTTTTTGACAAACAATACTTTTAATGTAACTAATAACATTTTCTTTCATAAACAAAAAGAATAAACACGATCGCGTATTGGCAAAAGTCCTACTATCTCAATATTTTAGAAATCTAGACGATTTGGACTTACCTGCACCTCAAATGGGGTGTTGTTAGTTTGACAAATTGCTGCTCATTTTATCGTACAATATCCATTAACTTACCTGAAAAAAAAGAAAAGGCACATTATAGCAACAGAAAAAAATACTTTTAAAAAAGCTTAACCTTCAGCTGCGTGTCCACTACGGGCGGCAAGATATAGTAACAAGTTACGGGAAGGGTGTGACACGGGTGACAGTTCTAATTGGTAGGTATGTACTAAGTATATGTACACGCATAAATTTATTGTATTCAAGTGGGCGGACAGGCATAACAATACCTGGCGTTCTGATCGAGACTAATAGTACTACGATAGTACCACTAATACGAAGGATCTCTTTCGTTAGATAACCAAATAAAATAATGAATGCGTTAATTAATAGAAGCCATCGGTTCTTATTTAGTGCAGTATTTTTCTTCGAGGCGAAAACATGAGAATGAAATCAATAAAATACTAAATAATGAAGTAGGTTAGATTAACTTAACACGGGCCTTTTTCCACAACTCCACGTCACAGTGCGTATTTTGCGTTGGTGGGAATAAAAGCTATTCGAGCCACCCTTTATTGGCATAAATATTGAACTTTTATTTGGGTATTGGTATGTGTCCGCCTTTGCATTTGAGTTAACAAGAAACAAAACCGGTAATTTTGTGCTTTGTCCGTGCTTTACAACGTACGTTACGTGCATACGGTTATATAATACGGTGTCATTTATCAAATATAACAACTTCAGAAGCTTATGTTTATTAGTACTGCGGTTTATTGACGATGCGCCCCCTATGTGTAGACAGCTTTATTACCACTAATATAAAAGGAAGTTTATATCCTTCAAAGTTTAACGTGACGGCAATAAAGGCGAAGATCGCAACACGCAACTAACGTCCAATTTTGTCATCACTGACTGCCACTGATGCCACAATTAAAACGACTGTGAATGGGTTCCTTTTGTCAGTAAGTTGAATGAGCAGTAAGTACAGTCACGCGAGGAATTTTGGCTCAATGGCTTTGGCTGAAAAGTGACGAACCCATTATCGCAGTAGTAAGGTAAATATACCAAGTGACTGGCAGCACTGTATGTCTCTTTTTACATTAAAAAGAAATTAAAATTTAATTTTAATTTCTGTATTAGCATGAATAAAAGTTATGCACAAAGAGTGCATTGGAATGGGCAACTATCTCCATTGACCCATTGATCTGACCTCCAGCAAACCAAATTCATTAAAAAAATACTAAAATAGAAAGTATGGACTCAAGGCCATATTTTACTCAACTGCAAAGACAGTATATTTCGAATGTCTGTGCTTGTATGCATGTGGGATTCTTTATATCTATCCAGAAACCATTCCAAGCGCTGGATGCAATTTAATCAATAAGATGGCTATCTATTGGACTAAACGATACGTAGAGAAAGCACGTAAGAAATAAAAATTGCGTGCAATATTGAGGGAATATCAACTACGTTAGGATCGGGTTCAATTTCCGTTGGCACGCCAGGGTCAATTATAAAAAGATCGTCACGGTTCATTTTTAAGTTAAACTTAATCACAAAAAACGACGTATATGAAATTCACAGTGCCAAAACAAAGCGAATGAAGGATGCCAGGACATTTGTTTCCTGTACACATATAAAAATAAATCACAGCACAGTCTTTTTATTATTGTTTCAAGGGGTCACAAATGAACTAATATTTTTTTAATATAATTATGATTTTAACAAATAAAATAGTTCTTAGTTAAAAACCCCTTTTTTTCTTATAAACCATTACCGTTTTACTTATATCGATAATTAAAATCGATTCCAGAAAACATCTTTTGAATATAAATCACTACTAGCAACATATATGTTAATTTGCTTCGTTTCCACGCCAGAAATGGACAAAGTCCTTTGAAATAACTATTCATCATCAGAGAAGTGACAATTAGAGCTTACTATATACGAAAAACACTATTTTTTTTAAATTAATGATTGTGTTCTGAAATCACCGTGAAAAGCGTTAGGTACAAGAACAGACCAGACTCGCGACAGGTGCCCAACAGACAATAATACCTCCCCCCTAATACTGTTAAAATATGGGCATGAAATACACATCTGCCTACCTATTAGTCTATGCATATACATATGGAAGCGGGAATTTACTCGCATGTAGTAAAAAACCTGTCTATCTTATTTGAGCGAGCACAGCTCTGTTTGAGACCCATCTAGAGAGAGATTTACATATTCATAATAAAAAAGGGTGAAAGCATCATGAAATAGTTACTTAACAGTTACAAAGATTTTAAAAAGACAAAACTCTGCAAAGGGAATGTACCTATACATACTGCGCACTTATCACAATTAAAATAGCAATGAATGAGCGTCTTATATCCAGGCAAATGGAACGAACGACTGAGCTGTACACTGACGCGAGATTCGATCCAATAATATACAACAATAAGTAATTGTTTTATTGGTGATGTGTTTATATTGTTTTCCTGTCGTTGTTTATTATGAATACACAATTTAGATCAGATTATATTACTAACGATTTTGCGATTATAAATGCGAAAGTAATTCTGTCTGTCTGTCTGTCGCCCTTTCACGCCAAAACTACTGAACCGATTTAAATGAAATTTGGTATACAGATAATCGAGAACCTGAGAAAGAACATAGGCTACTTTTTAATGCGAAAAAAGGGGTGTAAGGGGTTGAAAGGTGGGGATGAAAAGTTGTATAGAAGTATCGTCATATTTAGAGCTAGAAGCTTGAAACTTATTTTTGAGGCTGTTGATTCGATATAAATACACTATTCAACGCGGACGAAGTCGCGGGCACAGCTAGTACATTATAAAACACAAATCATGATTCATCCTATAAGATGAAGTAATAAGCACACCCATTTTCCTAAGAGCAGAGAAAGCACGTTGTGATTATATTATGACGTAACCTAAATCATTCATTAGTAGCCATTTCAATTCACGTTATCGCAAAATTATTGAAGAATACTATGAATATGACAATGAACCTATTAATTGTAACTGACAATAAACTCCAAAAAATACCTAATTCTGGCTCTGACATCTGATAATTCTTCAACCCTAAAATTATCGAAATCAATGAGCTTTAAATAATGACATAAACGGTCCATAAATCTCCCCTGTAATTACCTAGACTAAAATTACATGCTAGATAATACGTCATAATTACAAGTCGATACTGTAATTAAAATGATAATGAACGAAAGAGTCATTAGTCACGTGATTTTGACTCAGTCAGACCATTTAGCATTTATAATTGTTGTGTAATTAGAGCGGGCATATTGTCTACACCTTTATTTTGACTGAATAACTGAGGGCAATTCCTTACTAGAACTGGACAGCACTACATTCAGATTAATGTGGCCGGATAGGCGAAGTAATGGCCAGTGCTTGGATAAAGTACGAGTACTTAGAGAAAGTCGTGGACATGGAAGCATCTTAAGTAAAACTTTTTTTATAGTACGTAGATAGATAACATTATGTATTTAGATGTCACACAGATGATGTACTTTATCATCAATCTCTTTCAAGCAAGTTTTTAATGCTGTCTCCCTAGTCAATAGAACAAACACAACCCTTTACCAGTAAAGGCTTTTAACATCGTGCCGAAATCTGATGTGTCCTAACCTCTTGTATACATTAAGGAAAGGTAACGTATATTTAGACAATACATACATATATCTGCGACTTCGCTATCATAGGCAACAAAATGGAGAAATACCAATTTGAGCCGTCTGAACTCTATACATTTGAACATTCTATTTACATATAAAATGGAGGTAGACAGCTCGTTGGCCTTTCTCGACCTCAAAGAAACGGTGTGTTAAGATGAGAGCCTAGGACGCACTGTGTACATAAATTACTGGCTGTTGCCTGCGACTTCATTCGCGTGGAAATTCAAATCTATTCGACGGTAACTGTACCTACATTAAATGTACATTTTCGGGATTAAAAGTAGTCTACGTGTTGTTCTAGACTATGATCTACCTCTGTGACAACTTTCATTCAGATCCATTCAGAAGTTTTGGCGGCATTGAGTAACAAACATCCATGCCGCCAAACTTTCGCATTTATAATGGATGCATGAATTGACTGCACGAATGGCGCAATGGTTTAAATAGTCACCTCGCCACTACGCCGCGCCGAGTATTGTGGGTTCAAATCCCACACGGGACAAAAAGGTCTTAAGCTGATTACTTCTTTTTATATTTAAAAAACTTGGGTCGGTCTGAGTCACACATTATTCAAATTCTTTGTAACCCCTACAATGACACAATTCAAACTAATTTACTGTACACGGGAATCGAGGGTACAATATGGTCACTGGTGATTTTCACGGTATTATTGTAATAAAAAAACTTTAATCACTAGCTAAACCTAAACTAAGCATAGTTTTTACTAAGAACTCTTGAACACAAATATTAAAATTTAATAAAAGAAATATTTTTAGCTTGCATGATTTATTATCTTTAGGAGATTAAGAAAAAAAAATCAATTCTGCAATTAAGTCGCAATTGACATATTTAATTAAATAGAACACAAATAATACCTAAACAAATTTATTTTGTAAATACCTTCACACATATTCATTAATTGGTACACCAACATACATATAACACCTGTATACAGGGTGTATTTAAAAAAGGAACACATACTTAAATCGCTAAATGGGCATGACTCTAGCATACAGTTACAATAAGAATTATTCAAAAAAACTATCCGTTTACAAGTTATGACCGTTTGAATTTCAAGGTATATTTACCTCCGTTTTTTTCATAAAAGTAGGTGGAATTTGTAAAGGTATTTAATTGTACATATTTTTTATTTTGGAATTTTTCATTCAGTTACTAAGAAACATCGAATTTTTTTAAGTTAGTTTTTATGGATTTTCTCAATTACCGAGTTTCAAAATAAAAAAATATGTACGATTTAAAATCATGCCTTTTCAGTGATTTAAGTAAGTGTTCTTTTTTAAATTACACCCTGTATCTATAGTTTCTATGAAAACACTAACTAACATTTATTTTGATAAACGTACCGAAGGCGTAATTTTCAATGTTGGCAACAGTAATTTTGTTGATGTAATTTTAACGGCGGCAGTTACGCAACGCAACATACTGGTAATAAAGACGGAATACATTTGTAAGGAGAAAAGCGACAAAAGTGTCGTATATTCAGCCAATTCAGTTGTAAAACTTGATATGTTTTATATTAGAAGGTTTCACGGTTGATGGAGTTGCTTAAATAGTAAACGTGAACGCATAAATAACAAACTTTCACAGTAGGCTGAAGGTTGAAGAGATTAAATTTATTTTATTCTATATCGTTATTCGTAAATGCTACCCAGCAAGGATTCATAATACCAAAATCTTATTTAGACCCAACTTTGTCGAATAACTAAGTTATGATTTCCATATAATACTTGGATGGTCTCAATTCTTTGCGCTTCCAATGACGTATCTTCATCTAAAAACGATCAAAAAATTATTACCCACGAATTGTAGTACAGTGTAATGCAGAAAATAACAGTGAGTAACAATATATTGACTTTAAAAATAAATACCTGATTTGAATTGTGATGTGACGATGCAAATTTATAAATGAAAAAGAAAAAAACCTTTTTATTTACCCATTTTTAGTTTTTTTTTATCCTAGCCGTTCTTCAGCGTAGACTTAAACTAATAATACTATTAGAATAATAACTTGAGAAACCTCACACACGGTCGTCTGATCCCAAACTAGACAGAGCCTGTACTATGGTAACCAAACTGCTGATAAACATACTTATGTTTTACTAAATACATACCTGTTATAGATAAATTACACCCAGACACAGAACAAATGATCGTGCTCATCACAAAATTGTTTGTGCTGGATATGAATCGAACCCACGACCAAACAACAGCCTCATATTTATTTATATACTAAATATTATCTACTGGCTTCCTCTAACCTTAATTTTACCATAATATGTTCCTTTTTCAAATCAATATAGCAATAAATATCAGTATGTATTTTGGAAACTTTTTATATTTATTAACAAAAATATACAAACGAAATCACCGCGTTTAAAATTGCTGAGCCACTACAAGACACTATTCGAGAAAGAGCTCACAAGATTCCGCAAAGTCTCAAGACAAAACACCCTTAGACGGAGGGTGTGTGAGGTAAATAAGCCGTTCGGTTGTTAACCCAGTAACGCGTAACGCGTATCTCTCGCAGATACCGAAACACACGGATTGCTCACTTGCTCCACGAACCGAGTGGAAAACAAACATATGGCTTAGTGCCGAAACCTCATTCGTTATCAGCCCTCAACACAAACAACGCATCACACATTCGACAACGTTCTTCAATAAATATTCCCACGTCCGTATTACAAGGCAATAAAGTTGAGACTCGGACGTGACTATTTTCTATATGAACGGCAATTCGGATTTGATGAATGCTCTCGGCGCGGATGCGAAATAATTTCTTCTATTCATTTGCTAAAATATTGCGCCGAGTCTCTCGACTAATGAATTCATTTCAGCAGAGGATCTTCAGTTCGCAAAACTGGAGCTATCGATAAAGATGACGAATAGTGAAATAAGTGGTTTCATTTTGATGTAAGGGTATTGTTTGAGTCCGGGTTCGTTTTTCGCTGACGACTATTAGTTTTAATAAATTACAGCAGATGAACGAAGTGGTAATGGAAGCTGTAACTAATTTGATGTATTTATTGAATGTTACAATCAATTGAACTATTTCATTTTTTTAGCTATTTTCCGTTTTACTCAAATATCTTTTAATTTTAAGCGAATTGTGCGTTATGGTTCCATACATTTAAACAGTAACATCCACCAAGTAACCGTTTAATAAAAGACTAATTAAAGCTTTGACCATCCATCAGACACTATCAATACCAAATACATAAAATTGAAGTGTCTGTTTGTTATGTCAAAGTAATATTTTTTTTAAAACTCATAAAGTTATTTTTGCAACGATACCTATACCTAAACATCAGTTTTTCATTTTTTTTTTATTTCGGCTAATCTCCGGAACGGGTGGACAGATTTCCACGGGACCTTCACTGGCAGATAGCTGGTGTTATAAAGAGTAACTTAGTCTACTTTTATTTTGGAAAATGAATTGTGGTTTCGCGCAAAATATATAAATATGTATGTGAAGCCGCCCGGAAACTGCTAGTAAATTATAAAATTTTAAATGTTACTTAAGTATACTAAATTGCGTAGTGAAATATTCCTTTTGAACTACTTTTCAAATTGCTTTTCTTCCAAGCAGTAAAATCAAACACGCGTTAAATCCAAATACCATTAAAAAAAAGGCGCGTAACCAAAAGTTCAACGTTGAAAATTAATTGTCAAGTTGCCAAAGGACGCCTTTATTCTGCACTGAACGTACGGGTACTCATGATCTACCATCATAATATGTCGCAAGTGTCAAGATATTTTACCACTCTGAAGCACCATTATCTCTGCAACTGGAGCCAAGAAAATTTCGCAGCCATACCAACAAGATATATCACCGCAGAGGTAATTATTAAGCTGAATGGATTGCTCCAAGCTTCTAATTGCTACTAATAGTTTATATAGTGCATAAGAAAGTGTGCAGTTTTGGTTGCAAAATTACTTAAATGAGATTTACTAGTGATTAAGTACTGCTGTATTATTTGGACTAGCGAACCTTGCACTAAATTACACAAAACGGAAAAACTGCAACGATAAATCCATCTGTCTTAAAACTCTTGGTAAATAATGTAAGAAATAATTAAGAGCTGTCTGCTTTTTCTTGTGCAGGAGTGAATTGCTCTGGATACTTAAGAAGTTTACAGTTGGAGGAGTAAAACAAATGTAGTCCCAGCAGTGACCCTCGTGCTTAGCGGAGCATGAAAGACTTCGGTACGACAAGTCCAAGTTTCAGGCTTGTGGTTTCGTTCCAAAAACTTAAGGTTAAACGTGACAATATCTTTAGTTTAAAAGTTTCAGTACGTTTTAACATACGTATCAACTATTTATAGTAAATATAAGCTGGACGTTACTACGTCGGTACAGCAAATGTATAAACTCATAAAGTGTACGTACTATCAATATAAAATACATTAAATTAAAAGCGTATAAATTTGTACAGAGGGTGAAATCTGAGTATTTACATAACCTACGACCTACAATTTGAGCTAATATAGCTTCGCGAAAGGTGCGCATAAAGAGTAATGGTTTTTGAATATCAAACTAGGTATTTCCAAGCACCTAAAGTACGTGTTCCGATGCTCCCCTCGAACGTTACATTTTTCTTTGCGACGAGAAAATATGCGCTCCCGGTTGATTTACGAATTGTTTGTGAATGCGGCAATGGAAAACTGAAAAGTTTCAGCAAATACCTATGTTTACATAATACCATTATAATAATATTACCTAAAATAGTGAGTTTCTACAACCTAATGTTATTTAATCTCCGCATTGGATGAGTTTTTGTGTTCGTTATGCAAGACTTTATTAGAGTTTAAAATCAAACATTTTATATAATGTTCACCAAGCGTACTAATAGGAAAATGTTAGATTTTGCTGGATAAATTGAGAGGAGAGGATTTTATTGAATTTGACGATGTCCATTTAATATTATAGAAGACGCTGCACACTACTACAACTAAGCTATATGCTTGTGTCAAAAGTGGTCCCTTTCACGCATTGCACATACCAACTTAATAAATATTTTTCATAATAAACATGTTGTCATTATTATTCATAGATAAGTAGATTTTATGCGGGATAATCTCTTTTCACTATTTCAGTGCGAATTAAATTTTACCAACGTACTGTTAAGTTAATATGATCTTTATTGGATCGTTGGAGACATACTGCGGTATTACCCGAGAAAATACTCTTGAGCTAGATCTAAGCCTGTCGTTAAGGACGTTAAACCCCAAGACGCCACATCTATTCCAAGCTCTTCCTCGGTAAGCTCACTCCGTCGTTAGACTACCAACTAGGTAGCTAAATGTAGGTGAATACGGAATTCTCTGGCACACCTACAGGGGGTGCGACCACTCGTGAATGGGCGCGTGATAAGAATACCGTACCGAACTAAACCCTAGACACAAATGATAGAGTTAAGTATTGATGATCAGCGATTTCACGACTGAGTCAGTGCAAGAACAGTTGCTATGAATTTTTTTATTAATTGTACGGAAGAAAAAGTTGAAACCTTATTTTAGGTTTTAATATTGAAGAGTTTAGCAAGCAACACTAAGCGTTGTAACAAAATATTGTTCTTCATTATCTCTGAAATGGGACCTGCTGAATGTAGGCCTCTTTTTTTATAATAAAGTGGTACAAACTTGGTAGTACTTGCCGAAATAGGTCAAAGGAAGGACCTAATTCGGATGGGCAATGAAGAATTGGCTTATTTGAATTTTGGGGCATTGAAGTTAATTATACTTTTTAGAATTGGACAGGGTATAGGTATCTAAAGCGCGTCTCTATAAAAAAAATCATTCACATTTCTTCAAAGATTTTCAACCCCCCTATGATAACACAATAGATAATGAAACGCCCACTTGAAACTTTAAGTGGCGTGATTTAAATGCATTGAAAACGTTGGTCTTTTTTAATACGATATACGATCTCAGGCAAATAGTCTAAACCTAATTAAGGCAGTACCTACTCTTCGATCTTCAGTTTAATTACGCTTACTAACTTCTGCATTGTTGTCAATATGTAAGTGCATTTAATAGGTTAAATTTCGAACTTTAGTAAAGGGTTACATTTCATAACGACGGACGTTTTTATCAATCTATCATACAAGCCTTAACTTTTTTGTGTCTCAATGGAATTGAAGCTTTCTCGATGCGATTACTTCAACCACGCGATTTAGATACCACGCCTGTATATTGACTGACGCCCTTTTTAAAACGAATAAATCGCAAATGTCAACTGTACCACGTGTGTCTGTCTCCCTTTCCCATAGAATATTGAATAACTACCCGTCTGAAATTTTCCGCGTGATGTTAAATCAATAGTGTACCTACTGATCATATTTTCTGATAGCGCAGATGCGCTTAAGGAAATATAACTCTTTCCTCAAGTGATTTAAGCTCATAATGCAACTAATTCAGTGAGGGAGTACTTAATAGGATGGTCGATGGTTACTTGTTTACAGCGCTGCAAGTAATATAATTATATTATCCCACCTGCATGAAAGGCAAATTGCATTAATACCGGACTGTAGTTTGCCTTAGTCCTATAGGATTTATCAATTTTTTTTATAGTCTACTAATTCTTGTACTACTTAATATATGTTAAAATCATGGGCTATATCTATTTTCCAAGTTTTAATTACGGTCTGTAATGAGGTGGTTGTCGTAGACCGTAGGACGTCCACCTTCAAGGTGGACAGATTACCTTATAAAGATCGCAGGTCGACGTTGGATACAGACAGCTTCCAACCGGTCTTCTTGGAAGTCATTGAGGGAGGCCTAAGTCCTGCAGTGGACGTCCTATCGCTTAAATGATTGTTAAAAAGGTTGTCAGCTACCTTCTTTATGGGGTAAGTTTCTAGCCACGCAATAGATTTAACAATAAGATAATCTTGTAACAAGCTGGTTTTTTTAAGTTATACGTTATTCAGTTATTTATCATATTATCTAAGACACTCGAAAGCCTTTATAAAGGGCTATGATAATAAAGTATCCAAAGAACTTTTAGAGCTCAAAAGATACAAAACCTGTGCAGTAACAAGAGTTCTCACCGGACACTGCAAACTGAACAAACATATGTTCAATCTAAAGTTGGGCGAGAACACAATATGCAAGTTCTGTCAAGAGTCAGAAGAAACTGCAATACATATTCTATGCTCTTGTGGCCCACTAATGCGGCACCGAAGTATTAACCTAGGGTTACACATCATGCAACCGCAGGAAATACAAACAATCACTGCTGAAAGGATCTGGAGGTTTCTCATAAGTCTGAGCAGTGAACTGTAAAGCAAAAAGTGCGCTACAAAAGACCAGAAATTAAGCACTTAAACAATAATAATAAAAATCAGTTATTGTGTTTTTAATACAGTCCAAGCCGAAGACTTTGGTTTAAAACATTGAATCTAATAGAAATACGAACCGTAAGATTTTGAAGTATGCCACACGCCCTATGTTCTAGTAAGCATTTTTACATTCATTCTATGACTACTAATAACTACAACAGATCAATACGGCCAAAACAACATGATCATGCCATGGGCTTTAAAACCTTTCTGCAATTTATATATGTTTATATTAATAAGGACTACTACGATTTCTGTGTAATACATCAACCTGAAACCCGCCCTACTAACACATGTAGATACATCATTACATTAATACTGTGGTTGTTTAGTAAAACATATTGTAAACAAAACTAATTTCATTATAGCTAACATTTTGGGCCGTCATTAGCTGAAATAGCTTGTGCATTACACACGCCTATTTAGTTTAAGTGTTATGACTAAACTAGCTCAAATAGTTTCTACAATTAGAGGCCCCAACTGGTCTGCCTAATAGGGCAAAGTATGTATAAAGTAAAACGATGACCAGTAGAGACTGGATTGTGGTGGCTCTAAATATACATCTAAATATATCTGACTGAGTGAATAGTTCTAAAATAAAAAAAGTATGATGTGTGCAATTCACACATGGCAGAAGTGAAACTTCAGAAAAGTGGAATAAATTTAATTTTAGATAATTTATATTAAAGTTATTGGTCAAATTAACACAGATGTGTTAAATAATTAACATAAAATCTATGTTAATGTTATCTGTATGTATGTGAAAATTATATTAAATTAATGTAAAAAAAAAAAAAAAATTAACATAAAATAATTAACCAACGAATTATAATTCGCAAATGCACAAAAATTATACAAGTGAATGATACAACACGTTGACTATGACGCGTTTTCTGAAGGCTACGTAGTACGCAGGCGCAAATACACGTGCTAGCATACGATAGTTATAGGGAACACTGTATACTTGTATTCTATCTCATGCTCTCGCAGGCTAAATCCTATTTATGAATATGTTTGTCTCTTTTTAGTGTGACAGAAAGGCCTCCCTCTCCAACCAACCAACCAACCAATCTCACTACTGTTGGTGATACAGAACAAACATGTCAAAATTTGTGTATTTATTATAAGCAATATCTCGTTGGTGTACTTCTTTTTGAACTCGCCTCTTTTCGTTGCGGGATCGGCTTTCTTAATCTTTCAGCGATATTCACTTCGCTGGTAAGCATTGTTGTAAGGCCAAGCTGTTGCATGTCCTTCCGGACATTTGTCATCCAGGTAGTTTCGGTCTACCTCTCCCTCTCTTTTTTGAAGCCACTGAAATGCACTTTTTTACTACATGGTCATCGGGTCTGCGCATAACATGTCCACCTTAGCCTTGATTCTGTAATCTCTGTAAAATATGTCGTTTGTGTACAATAAAGATTATTCTATTCTATACTGTAGTAATAAATTTATCGTGCATTATTCAATATACTACATTTCATTAGGGGTGTAGGGGGCAAGACTTACTGCCTAGTTTTTCGAAACGTCTAGCTTACCTGAACACTACGCTTTTTATGCCGCTTTCCTACAATCAAAAAATGATTCGTTTTGCTTACGGACGGTAAAATTTTCGTTGAAAATTCAACGAAATTTTACCGTCCGTAAGCAAAACGAATAATTCTTGATTATAGGAACGCGGCATTAATGGTTATAACATTCACCTAGAGAGGTGTTGACTTCTGGAGTTAAACTCCTAATAAACGCTTTCTAGATTCAAAACCCCTAAAGTTTTTATCTTGAGCTAAAGTCATCGAATACAACATATTTGCGGAGCAGTAAACAACGAATTACTCAGCTGACCGAATCGGAATGTGCGCAACCGATCGTAACAATAGACCTTTAACGCTCTTTCTTAATTATAATTCACAATTATAACTAATTAAATTACTAGACTAACACACACGAACGAATATAATATACATAAATCAAGATCCACGATAGGGCCGAAAACTTGTTACTCCTTAGGGGTCGTCCGTTAATCACGTGACTTTTTTAGCATCTTTTGGCCCCCCTCCCCCCTGATCATACATGGTGAGGTTTTAGACTAACCCCACCACGCGTACCCAAAATCATGACGGAGTTGTATGTTTTGCGCCGACTTAAAGTTATTTAGGTATTTACATCAGTGTAGGAGTTTAGTTAGGCTAACGAGTTTTTCACTTTTCAGTCTATTTCTTCTTTCATCGGTTTAATTTTTTGTTTAATAGATTTTCGGTTTAGAAATCGCACGTTCAACGAAAACGTGTATACATGTAACATGTGTATACAATACACGTGATAGTATCTCACTAAACCCTTGTGATATTTCGTTGATTTTTTCTGAACCCTCTCCCCCCTTTCGAGTCTCACGTGATTGATGGACGACTCCTTAACCGCTGAAGGAAACTGAACCTCGATAAATTAAATTCTGAATTAACACATGGCAACAAGAGAAAGCTGGATAAATAAAACGTTCGAAATGTTGTGTCGACGAGACTTGCTAAAATTTATCAGTCAGTCAAGTAATTAGTTTTAGGTTTAAAGAATTGATCTATACAAATATTATAACGCTGAAGAGTATGTTTGTTTGGTTCAACGCGCTAATCTCAGGAACTACTGGTTCGAATTGAATAATTATTTTAGTGTTGGAAAGGCCATTTATCTATGAAAGCGGAAGAGTGGAGCATCAATAAAAAATATTGCAAAAACGAGGAAAATTTACAAACGCAGACGAAGTTGCGCGGGAGTAGAGGCGGATCAGCTAGTTCTCAATAAAAACAAATACACTTACTTGAGAACAATTTTATTTTTAACATAAATAAGTAGTGTGATAATAGGTTCGTCCTTTTTACTCGCCTAGGGCATTCAGGGTAAATGCAGTCAATATTTATTTAGTTCAGTCTTAAATGCATTAAACGAGTTTACATTTTTTAAATTCAACGGTAACTTATCGTAAAACTGTGCTCTTTCAAAAGTAATAGTTTTATTGCCGTTGTTGTGGGTTCTTGCTTTTGGTAGGACTATGAAACTGGCACGACGACTACTGCGGTCAGAGATTTATTTAAACTAGTTTTTCTTTAGCCAGTATAACTTGAGCTGTCATTGTATAGAATTACAATGACAGGTAATCACATATACTGGACGCGTGTAATTTCATTAAGCCGTTTTCACGTTATTTTTAAATTTGTAAAACATATTGAAATTTAACAAGTAACTTTGTAAAAAAAAGACCATGTTGAAAAAGAGTGTCCTTGGAGTTTCTTGCCTGTTATTCTCCATAGGATCTACGTTTTGGAACAGGCAACTAGCTTCACGACCGACTTATACTGACTGACTCCTCCTGACAATTCAAAAATACCTACAATGGGTTTACTTGAAATAAATAATTTTGATTTTTTGATTTATTGTTTCAAAATTTTAGCTTTCTGCACTTCTTCTATAATATATAAACTGTAATAATTCCAAAATTCGTAATTTTTTTCGTTTCCAAAAAACTACGTGCGCGAAATTTTCTTAAAAAAGAGTACAAAGAATTGTCTTCACGTATTAATATAATGATTTTGTAAATGTGATACGTTATTACTTTGGATAGTTTTGTGGAGAACGGAAGAACCTTACGGATAAATATGCACGTATTAAAGATAAGTACCTGGGGACCGACAGGAAATACAACTATGCAGTTGAACTTAAAATGCAAGACTGTATCTGTATTCAAAATTTATATATATATATATATATATATATATGCAAGAATTGCTCGTTTAAAGGTATTAGATAGATATATATATATATAACTGCTTAATGATCATTAATTTTGTTTCGTTAATTCAACACTTTACACTCAGTACTCCGACTGTCCTACTCCAATAAAACTTCCAATGAACGAGGATATATAGAATAGGCATCGTTTTAGCGCTTTTCTTTTTTCAGTCTATCGGAATTCTGGTCCGAGTCCAAATAGGTCATATCAGTTCTTTGTTGGGGGGCGCATGTCCGTTGTACGAATCGCGATCTTGATGACGGTCTGAATGTATGTATGTATAGCATAATCTGGAGCCGTGGTTGTGTGGTACAAGCAAAATACAATTGTGCGGTATTTGTCTGTCTATCTGTCTCGCGCTTTCTGCCAAAATTTATGCTCAAGATATAATATTTATAGAATCTATCCGATAATCAAAAATAATTTCATATTCGTAACCATAACAGAAACCTCAATGTGAAAATGAAATGTCTAATAAATTTATAAATCCCACTAATACCACAAATGAGAAAGTTTGTGCGTAATTACCTACCCATAGACAGTAGGAAGAATTTACACACCTTTTTATTGAATGTCAGCAACATATACACATACATACATATAGATACATAGGGAATCGAGATCTACGAAAACTGCTACGAATCCATGTGCAAGAACTAGTAATAAATAAAGATTAGTACAAATATGTCTTAAACATGAAATAGTTAAGCAGTTGACAAGTGTGTAATATATGTATAGTACAATTGATTGTTTCTCCAATTCGCTAATTCACTGGCGTACCTACATCCCACAGTCACCCGAGTATGGGCCAATTTATTCTCTGTTGATCAACAAGAACTAAACTACAAGCGCCCCATGATGAGATAATACATATATAATACGATAGTTTAATAATAATTCCACAATTACAACACACAGGACAAACTACCGCTCACAAGTTAAACTTAGTCGAATAAGTCACAAGAAAGTTGGCAAGCGTATCCGCTGGTCCGATAGTTCGTACGAAACAACTTTGCCTCCCGTATATTACAACTGGTACAGTGTTTTAGTTACATCTGTTTATAGTATGTACATAGCTATCTTTTAAGAACAGCCCTTTAAAATAAACATTTTCTTTTCTACTAATAATTATCGACATAACTAGAATGTTATGGACATGAAATGTGGAAGGATGACCGAAATGCTGTGAAGAGAATTGACGGTACAAGAGTAGTGTACAACCAAAGAAGAGACGGATGGATTGTGTGAGAGGATATGGCCAGAAAGGGAGTAAACAGTGAAATGACAAATGATAGAGTAGAATAAAAGAAGAAATCATATATATATATATATATATATATCCAGCCCAGGGTAGAAAGATGATGGAGATGACAATTGGAAAAAACGTCAGAAAAGAAGGAAATGATTACAACTAATTCTTACATTGACACTATACTTCGTGATTCTGATAATACCCGTTATACCATTTCCATTTTTTATGTTATAAAGACTGCATTGAATTCTTATGATATAACTATAATGTAATCTTATTTACATACTCGCTCTTGTCCACATTTTGCCACTCAAGACGCTACCCTATTACCGTTTATCTTGTGGTACGTTTTCAGAATCTACGCCGCCGTTAGATAGTACTATTAATGTAGAGCTGTATTTTGTGCTTGGTCGAAGCTCGATAGAAGGAGAAATAGAATTGGCAACGCACAAGTGACAGCAAAGGCGGTGAACGTGTTTATAGGCATACGTGACAACTTAAAAGACCGTGTTTATAGGGAAATACAAAAAGTTGTTATTACAATAACCTCAGGGGTCGGCAACTTGCGGCTCGCGAGCCACATGTGGCTCTTTCGATGTAAAGTTGTGGCTGTCCAGTTCCATATGTAAAAAAATATTATTTACTATCAAAACTCTTAAAACCTGTAATTGAGTACTATATTTTGATTCACATGTATATATAAAAAAAAAATAGTTATCCAATTCCTTTTATGGTAATCAACATTTTAATTACAATTTTTATCCGCAACAACCCTCAAATATTTTAATGAGGACTAAAAAAAAAAAGAAGGTCGTTAAATTTATAGGGGCGCCACTTGTATTTACAAATTTAATTAGCTCTTTAAAAATTGTAAAATTTTGTAAATTAACTTTTGGCTCTTCCGTCTCAAAAGGTTGCTGACCCCTGACCTACACTATTGTATGCAACTAACTTCATTTTTCCTTCCTCATTCATTAACACGATAAAATAATTTTAACTATTATCTTATATGTTGTTGTTAGTGGTTAGGACGATAGCAACACTTTAAGGGAAATACCAAATACTTACAGTAGTACAGTAGTTCGTATTTGGCTTAAAGTACGTACAGAATCAGTACACACATGCAATGAAGTTTTAAGATAATAAAATAAAAAGGAATTATAATCATTCTCAAATCTATATCTATACAAATAAATAAAATTGGAGTGTCTGTTTTTAATATTAAAATAACCGCTTTTTACTAAGCGCATTTGGATTTTTTTACAATTTTTGTCTGTCTGTCTGTTTGTTTGTTTGTTTGTTTGTTTCGGCTAGTCTCCGGAACGGGTGGATCGATTTCCACGGGACTTTCACTGGCAGATAGCTGGGACAGTTATAAGGCGTAACTTAGGCTACTTTTATTTTGGAAAAAGAATTAGGGTTCCGCGCAAAATATGTACACGAGCGAAGCCGCGCGGGAATTGCTAGTTGTACAATAAGTATACAAAGTATTGTTTTTGTTCTAAAATTTTCTCGTTATCATCACGCAACAGTAACTGTTTTCCATAAAATAATTATTACAACTAAGTTTTATCATAATAATAGGTTAAATAACAGTTGAGTGATTCTCGTAATCAGGGTTGTATGATTGTTGTATGGTTGATTGATGAAGGATACGGAGAAAACAGTGGAATCGAAGAGTATGGTACAGCTAACTTACTTATATAACTTATAGCTTACAGAGGCAAGCGTCAGGGTCATTTTTGACATTTGTACAAAATGGAATAGAAGTAAATCGATGAATTATTAAAAAAAAACATTATTCCTATGCGAAAGCGACAAGATATGCGAACATAATTTAGTTCTTTAGTTAATTTCAATCATAATTATTATGACTGATATTATGTAGAAATCATCATCAATGAGTATACTCATTATAAATATATCAGTGGTATTATAACATGAGGAATAACTATTTCTTGTCTTAGGTCATTACCACTTACAATTATACTCTGACTGACTGATTTTCTTTTTGAGAGTTTTCAGAACTAAACCCTAAAACGCGCTTTTAGAAAAAATATGCAGATTATCTATTTTCATTTGATTGTACTATTTATAACAATTCGTAGACATGATGATGCAGTGAATGTAGTATTTCTTTTTAAATAAATTATTTTTGTTATACGCAATAACAACAGTTACGTTTTATTGTACTAGTGATGTGAACAAATAAATATTTAATAATAATAATAACTTGACACATCTCACACACGGCCGTCTGATCCCAAACTAGGCAGAATCTACTGCATATTTAAAAATCGATATTAACTTCTAAATCATTTTAAAAGCCTTTCGGCTGTGATTATGAATAGTGATTTTGATTTATAATTGAAATGAATATGTGTAATTGAAATTCAAGTTTAAACTCAGACTAATGAAGAAATGAACGATGATATACACTAGATTCGTCACTTAAGTCATTTGCAATATTAATAATCAATTCTTATAAATAATATATTAAATGTGTGTTGTCGCCAAATCAAAAACTCTTAATTATTTTATTAAAAACAGGGGCAAACCATTAAAGATGATAAAACAGTTCACTATTTAATAAAAATTAATTAATAGATATTATTATGACAGGCTATTGGTCGGTTGATAAATATTAATTAATAGTGGGGTTATAAAAGGGTAGGAATGTATTATAAATGGATAACAGTCACTTGAGTGCGGAGAGAGGTACGAACAACATGGCAGGTACTGTTAGTTAGTGATTTTCATAGTTTATAACAGTGGTTGTAAGACGGTGTCTAACACGTGTGTGATATAATTTAATTAACAACTTAGCTTAGCTTAACTTAAAAAAACTTTATACTTTTCATCAAATCAACTAAACCTTCCTCTTAAATAAAACCGATTGTAATTTTTAATCGAATCGGAAACATTTTTGGTCATAACTACTTATCGAACTGCCAAATGAATGGACAGAATATAGGCGAGAAATATCAAAAGATGTCATATTTGGCACATGATTGATTTGGTCATTTTACCGTTATATAAGAAATAGTATATCTATATCGTCATCGTTCAAGTAGATAAAGATAAAAAGACGTTAACAGCGTTTATCAAAACACATATTATCTCAAAAACTATTTATATTGTGCTTTATCTATATGAGCAACATATATTAAGACACAAATACTTGTATGTTCCTATCTGTATAATATCTGTAACAACTGTTGGTGAACCTTAATTAAATAAATATGTTACGTTTTGCGAATCATAGACACGTATAAGTATTATCCGCACTGTATGGAATGTATTAAGAATAAAAAAACTCAAAATAACAAAGTAAGGGCTTTTTTATGATATTGGAGGCAAACGAGCAGACGGGTCACCTGATGGTAAATGACTACCGCTGCCTATGGCACCTGCAACTCGAGAGTCACAAGTGCGTTGCCAGTCTTTAAGGTGGGAGTAGGGGAAGAGGAGGGAAGAGGGGGAGAGGGAAGGGTTAGGGCCTCCAGTAACCTCACTCACTCGGCGAAAAGCACTGCAAGCATTGCTTCACTGCCGGTATTTCTGTGAGGCCGTGGTATCACTCCGGTCGAGCCGGCCCATACGTGCCGATGGGCCATGGGTCTCCCACGAAACAAAACGGTTAAAACAAATGTTCTTGATGTTCATAATAAAGGATTCTGCGAATTTAGAAATAAGTTTCAGAGGAACACACGCTAGGGACTTGTGCTGAAATTTTACCTTGCTTGCGTACTCATATCTTATTTATACAATACACTATTATACAAGGGTTGAGAGATTTACGGGTGCAGACATATTCGTTGCCAGATTAAATAGACTTATAGTAATTCTACATACATATTATAATAATAAAATGATGTGGCATAGCCAAATTTAAATAAGAGGCATTTGATTGAGAAAATACTTCCCAAGAAGATAGTGATAAGAACCTTGTTATGCCAAGAGGTAGGGGTGCCTTTTAAGGAGGTAAGGCACAACAAAATAGTGATCGAATAGCTGATCCAATATCTCCACTCTAGTACTCATTGAGGTCCATCACACAGACGGATCTTATAACAGTTATGAATAGCTGATGATCTTGGTTCATCGACTGGATGGACTAGGTTAAAGGCTATGTTCAGATGACCGGCGTTCAGCGCACGTTTTGAAAATGCGTGTCAACAAGTATACGAATTTTGTTCAAGTCGACCATAGCGTAGTTCGCGTTTCGATGAGACGACGTTGAGTACACGTTTTCAAAACATGTGCTCAACGTTTGTTATCTAAACATAGCCTAATACAAGATGGCAAACTCATGCAATAGGAACTTTTTTAAAGATTAGATTAGATTAAAAATGAAACACCTGAAAATTTTTATTGCTATATTTTCTTAAAGCAAACGGGAAAACAAAAATAGCAGGATAAAGGAGACCATTTCTTTGACTCTGCCCATTATAGAAATCATAAAAAAAACCTGAATAAAAACTAATTAACTAGTAAAGCTTAATAGAGTAACGCCTTTAAAACCTAAACGAAGCCTAACTTTTAATAATAAACTTAAATATAGATAAACTTTTGGCATAAATTTCGTAATATGAGTGAAACCGTTTTGGGACCTAGACTCGCAACTGTGACTGCTTTGAGACAGAATTTACATAATATATACACCTACGCCGAAGGGTTTTTTTATGGTATAGGGGGCAAACGAGCAGACGGGTCACCTGATGGTAAATGACTACCGCCGCCGGGGGGCACCTGTAACTCAAGGGCCTGCACAGGTGGGCCAGCACCGCTGGGGACGCGGACGATTGTGACTCCCGTATCCCCGGCAGAAGGTGCGAGGTTGAACACACTGGTGGTTTTAGGGGTCCGGCACACCCCTCTGCCGCACCCCAGGTAGAGGATAGTCCATGATGGATTTCCCCAGTATAAAAAAAAAAAAGAAAAGGGTCACCAACCACTAGGCCAACAAGCCAGTCAAGCCATATATGTGTACATGCGTCGCGATCGCGTTACTTTCCATACATATACATAATTAAATCAAAAAGATTTATCAATACCATTCAAGTGTAGATTGTTTGTTGAACTGTAGAGTCTGTTGAATGTGTGATGTCTATTCACATCACACATTCAACAGACTCTGACGTCTGATGGACAAGGTGAGAAATGAATATATTAGAGGGAACTTGAAAGAAGCGCTAGTGGATTAAAAGTTGAGGGGCAATAAGCTATCCTGGTATGGACAGCTGATGCGGAGATGAGCAAAATGTGGTGAAGAGAGTTTTATAGATGGAAGTTGAGAGAAGAGAAGAGAAGAGAATTACCATAGAAAAGATGGATAGACTGGGTAAAATAAGATATGGCTAGAAAGAGAGTAATCAGTGAAATGACGAATGATAGAGTAGGATGAAAAAAGGAAACATATTGCGCAGACCCTAAACTAAATTGGGACAAGGGTAGACAAATGATAATGATGATGATGAGAGTCTGTTTGTTTGTGTTTGTACGTTATAACCTCAGGATATGCATGACCGATTTCTGAAATTCGTTATGCGTAAGATATATTATTGAGAAATGAGATGTATTAATATCAGTATAACGCACAAGAGCGAACCATTGACTATGACGACGAGGACTCATACGAGCCTGGAAAAAGGCTACAGCTATTGTCTTATAAAAGACTGCATGTTCGTTAATTTGAAAATCAGAATGTGGATCTATTAAATGTGATTTAGGTTTATTCGTACTGATTGGCGTGAGAAAACAATTAAGCGAAATGATTGAACATGACCATATCATGCAATGTATTGTTTCTATGAGAAAGAAGCTAAAGGCACGTAGAAAGAAGAACAGACTTAATAAAGGGAGGTTCAATTCGTGTCATTCACACGGATATGTATGTTTGTATGTTTCCTTACAAGTAATGGACCAATTTTCATGATATTACTTTACCAACGTATTCTACATGTTTTCAGGAAGGTTGCAGTATATAATACATTAGGTATTTATTAGTTAATTTTTATACAATCAATTTCGTTAAAGTCGGTTTATTTTTTTGTGAACTTTTTTATTTTAACATGAACATAATTATGTACTAGTATTCTTGTAGCCTCTCAAACTAATCTAAACGCTTATATTACTAACTAGCGACCCGCCCCAGCTTCGCAAGTGTGTAATGTAGAAACAAATGTGGTGAACAATTATCGTCATATGATTATACAAATTAACACAAAACAATATTAAACTATACGTATAAACCTTCCTCTTGAATCGCTCTACCTATTGCTGTAAACAGAATTAAAATCCGTTGTGTGGTTTAAAAGATCTAAGCGTACAAACGGCGGAAGCGACTTTGTTTTAAACTATGTAAAGATTAGCTCGTGTCGGTACTTACTATACTATGTAAGGTACGAACTCGTATACACTCAAACTTAAGTCCGACACGTTATCCATGACGCTACCGCGGTAATAAAGACAAAAAGGTCCCAATCATGATAATTGTTTCAGGTTATTCTATAGCAAGCTACATAAGCATAATATGTGGCCATATACTTTTCAACGATGGTATCAACATAACCAGAAGCGAGCTGTTCTATAGAACTGCTCGCTTCTGGTACGTTAAAATCGATGTTTATAACCAATGATGGCACAACGCCTCTGAAATCTTTGACACATATGCTGTCATTAATTCGCATCGTTAAATTTAATACCATGTTTAACGGACGCGTGGTTGTCCAGTATATTTATGACAAAGTTTTAAACACGCCATAGATACTCCATACAATCGTCGCTATTTAATTATCTAGTACTACTAATACAAATTGAAGTACCAAGCGCAATGTGTGTCTTGCTTGTATGTTGTCCAACGATACTGGTTAAAGAATACTAGTGGTCGATTAGATGTCAAAATGAACCGTAAATTAAAAATCAAAAACCTTAATTCATTAAATTCATGATAACACCAACGCTCGCCATTAACTACTAAACAAAAAAAAAATTGTTTGACAGACAGAGAAGAAAAGGGTACTGAACTATTTCGAACTTTATACATATGTATGTTGATATCACAAATCCTAAATATGTGTAAGATTCCTAAGATCCTTAAGAAACATTTTCATAATTATTAAACGTCTTCAAGATAAACGTCTTGTTAGGGGCTGGTCTTTTCCGAACTGCTATTACTTACATATAGTAGTAGTTTGCGCGACTGTTTATAGTTTAGAACAATACGTTACATTGTCCTTACATTTAATTTGCGCATATAAGCAATGTAACCAGAGACTTCTAAAAAACATGCTGAAAAAGAGTGTCCTTGGAGTTTCTTGTCTGTTCTTTTCCACGGGATCTACGTATTGGAACAGGCAACTAGCTTCGCGACTGACTTAGTCTGACTGACTACTACTCCTGACAATAATACCTATAATAGTTTAATTGAAATAAATGATTTTGATTTGATCTGATATACAAGAAAAGATCTACCAATCGACAATACCTTTCGACGATCTTCTAAAAATTTCCCTTTAGTAAAATTACCTTTTCATTGAACATGACCACGACACCGTCCCTCAACTGATCTAACCTTATTCCTCATGGACCAATAATCCTCTATTTCAGAATAATACAAAGTGGCCAGTAAAAAAGGGAGGTTCCGGAAGGTCGCAATCACGCAACACGGTCAAAATTACATACCAACACAATCATGATTCGCTTCTATGGTATATTGTTAAACAAGGTCTCTCATGGAAACCAATTCATATTTATTTTATGGACGTACAGGGATATCTTTATAATATAAAGTAAAAGCTTTTAATATTTTGGGAAGGGATAAAGGTTGTCATTTATATAATGTGATAGGTTCAGGTGATTTCATAGGTTCCGATGTTCATTCGTGAGTAAACCTCGTTAACATTAGATTGTCGTTGGACTTTCGATTTACTGAGAATTTTGGATACACGTTAGGTAAAGGCATCGTTAAAAATTAATAATAAGTGAAAAATTAAAGGCTGACATCTAACACTCGATGATATGTTAATTAAAGTTATATTTTAAAGGTTACCTGACTCTAATTCCAGCGAACCTGTCGAAAACTCCTCTCTTTAGGTTAGAGGAACATCACATCCCTTCACAAATCTGTCATTTAAATGTTTGACCGTTGTCGACACAGCAGTTTCCATTTTCTACCGAGCTTAAAATTTTAGTTACCTGCAAGTAACTCTCTTTTATTATGATATAATTAATATTTCACGTCTTAGGTGAATTTTCTTTTGATGCCGTGTTTTATTAGTGTACATTTAAATGAAACTATGACCGCATTTTGCTGGTTATAGTGGGCATGTTAATTAATAAATAAATTTACGATAAGATTCACAAACATCGTTCGAAACACTGCAGAAGTAATACAAAAGTGAAACACAAAGTACTTCGGTTTAAAGAACTTTATTTTTCATTAAGACAATCGTCACTTACATGAGAACAATATTTAGTAAATAATATTAATATTATCCCGGTGCAAGTAGAACAAAACTAAGATAATTATCACCAGTCAATAACTAAGGAGCGAGTTCTACACAAAGTAGGTACTTCAGCGTAATAATCAAACATCGACCAAGCGGTGGAGCATTTAACGTAGCGTAATTCGACCGCACTCGGAACCATTAGATGCACTGAATATACGTATACACGTACACTAACCTCAAAAATGTATATTGCACGGTCACACACCATAAATTGGGTACTAAATCGGCAGTGCTCTTAGGGGAACTGCATTGCAGCTATGTTTAAGTCTTTTTAGAACAAGTTTATGGTTTTCTTTACGTCGTTGGAGCTCTAGACGTAGTAAAGGGTAAAAGCTATTAATGAAGTGAGTGTACGTGACACCTACTATTTTATACTTAATGGTATCGGGCGCCCTCGATGCATATTATAAAGCAAGATCCCAGAACTGCCAGACCTTACTTATTTTCAGTGGCCAATTGTCAGATATGAAGTGCTAAAGTTACATCAAATAATTGGTCACTTGTATATTTATATATGTATATACGCGGGGCTGTTGCTAAGTAATTTGCAATAAAAAATATTGTGACTATAAATTGTGATAAAAACTATCCTATCTCTTATGTTGGACCAACTGCACACATTGTGCAAAACTTCATTAAAATCAGTTTGTCATTAATTTAGGAGTTCATCGCGAACAAACAATGTGACACGAAACTTTTATATAATACAGATAGTACAAAATATCATTAAAAATTTATTATCAATATTGCTAGATAGTTTCCGTGGGCGGTTATTTCCGCCTGACGCTTTTCGAAAAAATAACGTGAGTTTATTTATAGTTCGAGTCTTTATTTTTATATCTGATGTTTAGAAAACTATTTTAATGCTATTCGTAAGTAGCCAGACAAATCCTGAGGGCCAAAAATCCTCTAGACTCGTTTAAAATGTCGCCGTTAGTATGAGCGCGTGCCCATAAACAGGTCTGGGGTTGTGTTCTGGAATTCATAGTAACAGTTATCCTTAGTTTGGCTGTAGATAGTGCTCTGTACTAAGTCCCAGAATAGTATTATTTTGATCGAGCAAGTAAACCTAAAAAACAGGTATGCCAAAGAATCTATTGAACTTTAAAAATATGTCCCGAATCGGATCAGTACCGTTTTTCTCTAAAAAATAATTCCACTAATATTATAAATGTGATAGTTTGGATGGATGGTTACTCTTTCACGCAAAAACCACTGAACCGATTGCGATTAAACTTGGTATGTAGATAGCTGGAGATCTGGATTAATGCATAGACTTCCGACTCCGACTTTTTATCCCGATATTCCCAGGGTTCGGGACTTACGCGGATGAAACCGCGGAGCGCTGCTAGTATAACATAAGACAATATTAATCACAAGAAATGATACAAAGATTTTTCTTAAAAGATAACGGTTACGTCAGCTCAACCCTTAGATACGTATTTTGGGCAATAGTACAAAAAAGGAAAATTTGTTCATGGTTCAAAAACGCTGTATAAGGCTTTTTTAATTTAAACGAAACCGTTCACTATTTAACAATTTTTCAAAAAGAACATGTCGACATTGCTAAATTGAGGAGAAATTTGAGGCTACAGTATTTTTTAAATGTAAATCGACCTCAGGATGATTGGCTCATAGCGGTTAGCAAGACTCGTCTAATGCATGAAACGATATTTTGTTCAGCCTTTTATTTATTAATATTCCAGTCCACCTTAGAACTGGCCAGGGAATGAAAACGTTAAAAGATACTTCTATGACGTCCTAGTAAACAATATCGGATAGGAAGCTATCCGACAGTTGACATCCTCAGTCAAGATGCGTCCAGTATAACCATACTAGTAAGCATTAACTGTTATTTTCCATACAAACATACATACATAAGCTCACGTTTTTCTCCCGCCCGCTACTTGCTTTTTTATGGGATAGGTGGCAAACGAGCAGACGGGTCACTTAATGGTAGGTGACTAACGCCGCCCATGGGCACCAGCAACTTAAGGGGAGAGGGGAAGAAGAGTGGGGAAGGGAGAGAAGGTAAGAGGCGGGGAACAGGGGAGAGGGAAGGTTTAGAGCCTCCGGTAACGTCACTCACTCAAGACATGTTCTGTGACTCAAAAAATGTTTCCAAAGACAAAACTCCAAACACAAAAATCCGACTCCGATAAAAAAATAATTTGGCAAAAGAATATCGTTTCAAGTTTTCGGTTGTTCTATGCCTTCTCTTTATTTTTTAATAAGGCACATAAGATTTGGTAACCGCAGAAATTTGATTATAATTAATGACTAACTTACCTAATTATTTACTAAGCACAATATCTAACACAAACAAATAATTTCTTCCAACAATTGTGAACGCATAAAGAAATTTTACGATATAAGTGTGGCTGTCCAATTCATTTGAGGTCCCTGTAGACTTTTCATTATAGTATTTAGGGTCGTAAAATTGTAATCGAGGAAAATTCGGGACCCGAAAATTCGGGCTTGAGGTCGGATATTTAATTTAATTTTCTGTATGTACTTGTATCCTGTATTGTTAGGTGTGGGATTTGCAAGTAAAACAGATTAACATAATTAAATGCTACCTACAGTTTATAAAAGCTATATAAAACGACAAGAAGAAGAAAGACTTAGTTTATCGTGCGATAGTCGAGTGGCTTATGGTGTAGTCCAATATTCCAGGATGATGTCAGTGACCATTCTAAACACACTGAGATCCCTCCGTGCCTCGGTGAGCACGTTAAGCCGTCGCCGTCGGTCCCAGTTGCCATACGAACATCTGTGGAATTCGATACTGGTATTTGTAGCCCTAAAAAAAGTCCGACAACCTGGTCTAACTACAGAACTTCGACATCGCCTAGTACTTGCGTTATGGAGGTCTGTTGGTAGTCGCGTAAAATATCGAAGTTCACCCATTTCGTAGTGAGACTGAAAGTCGACCCCAACTGAGTTGGGAAAAGGCTCGGAGGAAAATGCACATAATAATATATTATATTATGGCTCTGTATTCAATGATACGCAGAGTTATGATTTCTTATTATCAATGACAAGCTACAAAAACTCTCATATTTTAACTTTAGTATAAATATTTGGTTTATTAGATAATATTATAATTTAACTAGCAACCCGCCCCGGCTTCGCACGGGTAGCAGAGACATCTTCAACAATCACTAACATATTTCAATCAATTTACACAAAATCTTAACAAATAATACACCTAAACCTTCCTCATGAATCATTCTGTCTATTAGTGAAAACCGCATAAAAATTCGTTCAGTGATTTTTTTAGCTTATCGCGAACAGACAGACAGACGCGGTGGTGGACTTTGTTTTATAATATGTAGTGATAATTTGATCATTGAAAGCGTCGTTTCGGCTTACTAAAATTATAAATCTAGTTTTATTTTCACCACCAATTACATAATAGATAGATAGATAGATAGGTAGAACATTCTTTATTGTACACCACATTGTGGACAGTAATTAAACATAGTCAGAAACAATTGATAATAGGCGGTAAGTACAATGGGCTATATAATATGTGTTTCTCAAGTCATAAACAAAACAATGACCTAAGGAAATTACAAAACCATAGCTGGATAGAAAACATTTTCAGATAATCTGCCATCATCTATTCTATCGATAGCTAGATCGAGTATTTTGTTTCAGTCATTAATGCGCGAAACGTGAAGGTGAGTGGGGCATTGTTGCCGATTCACTCACTCTCACCACATTCCTACATTGCATGTTGTTATGATACCTTGTTGAAATGTGAATTCATTCATTCGTTATTGTATCGCGTGATGATATTAAACATTGATGATATTTACAATATCACTGCGTTACGGGATGATCTTGAATGAATGATTCATACTCATGATGTGATAAGATATCGGATTCTCCTACTTCGTATCTGTTTGAAAGAGACCGGAGATTGACATTTGTGTTCATCCACCTTGAAATGAAATGTGGCGAAATTAAACTTAACTTCGTCATTGAGAGACGCACCACAACCATTGGTAGGCACGTGTGTCATATAGTAATATAATTTTATAGTGGTCCCTAAATAAATAGAGTATTTAAATTTATTGTTTACTATGGTAAATGGTATGTTTTATGGAATTTTGGGTTGAAAAATGTCAAGCTTCAAGCATAAGACTAAAACTCATATCGGTCTGAGGTACCTCCGTGGTATCTCTCCGGATTTCTGCGGCAAGAAAGTTGACTTTTCGAACTTAAAACTTACGGGCGTTTAGAAAATACATACATTTATTTCTACACCAGGATTTTACAGAGAATATAATACATACGACGTGTAGCCCCGATAAATGTATAAAGGGTGGTATAATGTAGAAGTAAAGGACAGCGATAATGTTCTTAATAAGTAGTTGATTTAAAAAAGTTTAAATCTATTCGATATTTTCAAAGAAAAGATATATTAACAGCGAATAAAATTTAAAGGGAAGCCGCGGGGAATCTGTTGTGCGGTGTCCTAAACTCAGAACAAGTACTTAGTTATTCCAACGTTTATTATAATGGTAATCATTATCCGTGTTGTTTATTTTCATCGCTAATATTAGACCACCTAACGAGTTTCGAGCAGGAATTAACGACAAACGTCATTTAGCTCCGTCTACGCCTTAAGCTGATATTTACAAAGGGAACCACGAACTGCCCTCACAGACAGATTCAGTTACGAGGCAATATGGAAGTTAATTGTTTGTTAATGTTGAAGTTTAATGTGTGCTATTAAACAGCGTAGTGAGGCTTTTTCTATAAAATGTACGGTATTCTTTGAGTTACAGCTAGATTACCGCTGGAAATTTAAAAACAAAAATCACGTAGCGGCGAATATATATGTTAATCTTTTTTTGAATTTCTTGAAAATATGTGAAAATCTTAAATCACGAGGTGAAGTGGCGAAATTCGAACAGAAACGCTAACACAGAGTAGGTATGCTATGAAATCTCATAACCGTTTTTTACTTAACTACGTTTTTCTTTGAAATACTTAGATTATTTGAGGCAACCCTTGACTTCTTCAGTAAAATAAAAACATTAATTTTAATTCCTTTTACGGTAACCACATACTAACTCATATCATAAATGCGAATGTGACTTGGTTTCTTTATAACCAACTGTAGACTACTTTTATTCAGAAAAAAATACCTACTGTTCTAGAGAAAAATAACCTTTAAGACGGTCATCCTGGGTTATCACACTGTATTACTGCTTATTGCGAAGTATTGTTGAGTACTACTTATCTGTGTGGGCCCCAATATACAATAATCACAGATCGAATTGAGTCGATACGAGACGCTTCTTCTAGTGTTTTATTACGAGTATGTACGAGATACGGTCTAAGGTGTTTACTACTTCAATCCGAAGATCGACTTCAAAAATTTGAGATGGAAGTCTCGAGTGAAGGAGAAAGGCTGGTGACCTGTGGACTTTACATAAAATTTCTAATGGCTTTTTGGATAGTGACCTTATAAGTGAAATACAAAACAAAACACGATCTGTGCGTACTCCACAATTGTTTAGCATACCTACTTCTAACAACAATGTATCCCAGAACAATCCACTTGTTAGAATGTGTAAGCAATATAATAGAATATGCTCTTAAGTAGATATTTTCCATGAAAAATCTCATAATTTAAAAACACATTTTTATAAATACATTTTACGACTAATATAATATATTATTATGGTAAGTACAAGAAAATTCATTATTTCGTACTCTGATCATTTGTTCTGATTATTACTGGCTTGTAATAATTTCTAATTTTGTTTCCTCAATAAGTAATCAACGAAGCTAATTAACTACTAAATGTTGTGTACAGCTGTAATTGGACTCCAGTTCTATAAATTGTATAATCACATTTAGTTTAAGAAATAATTCATGTGCTGTTTGCATCTATCTCTATATAAAATACACAAAAAAAAAAGATTCAATCGAATTAAGGACCCACGCCTTTTTAAAGTCGGTTTAAAAGGGGACTCAGATGAGGCATCCCCGCTCATTGTCACCAGCTGCTGTTTATTTAAGACTAGGCCCTGGGGAAATTCTAGTTTCGTGGTTGACAAATAAATTGAGAAGGAAATTAAGAACGTATTTAATATAGGTGTTCGTAGGAATTCAATTTCCTGTGTTTACGCATTGATGTCAGTGTGTGTGTGTACACACACAGTGTAGTATGCTTGTGACTCCTTTACACTGAAATAGATGGACGGATATACATGAAATGTCCCCAGGATTGTGCCCTGGATAAACACATAGGCCTGAAAGAACCGAGATACACGCAGTCGAAGCCCGCGGGCGACAATTTGTAACATTATTCACATTTAAAAAGGTAAATGCAAAACGATTCAGTACCGTTTTCTCCTCTTGTTGTCAGCCGATGTTGTTGTTTAGTACTTTTGACGAGCTATAAATATGCTATGTTATCAATAATAATTAAAGATTAGTAAAAAAAAAAAAAATTATCCACCTCCTCGCTTCATTATCAGACCATGTCAAAAAGAATCATACGAGCCCAACTGGAGGGGTTTATGGCTCAATCATTAGATCAGCTCCAAATTAGTTAATTATTTAGTTACAAGTGAAACTACTAAACGCATGCTAAAAAAAAACTGTCGTAGGACTGCACTTCAGAAGTGAAAATATGACTTACCTAAATATATACATATACACACACATCTGTCTATAAGTATTTGTGCGTGATGCGTAAGGAAGTTTACACTTCAAAATTAGCAACAGTTGTTTTTCCTACCTTCGACGGAGCTTTGTCGTTTTCAATCATTTGGCAACAACTAGTAAATATTAAAGTAATTCCCCATATCTCTCCTGATTATCTTTTCATCACTAAACTTCTTATACCCCGTTCCTATAAACAAGAAACGATTCGTTTTGCAAAACTTTACCGTCCGTAAGACGGTAAAGTTTTCGTTGAAAATTCAACGGTTTTTGCAAAAACATGATTCTTGGAGAACCAGCTACTTTTCAATATTAAAAAAATATCAACACTGTTCCTTAAGTAATGAAGACTAATATTTTGGTAAATGAGGTCAACGTGGACATGGACAAACTTGTGTATGTCTTACACGCCTTTTACCGCCATCCTCTTAACCGAGGGAATAATTCTCACATTACGGAACTAATCAACTTGATAGGTATCACATAAACGATATTGACATGTGATAAACTTACTATATTGTCATATCATATCAATTGACCCACTAATCCGTACTTAGCGACGTGATGGAACATTTTGTGACGTAATTAGCCACAGCTAAAGCTGCGCTAAAATGTTTCAGCGGTGATAAAATGTTTTATTTATTAAATTTCATGACAATCTGATTTATTACATTAAGTAGTTATTTGTGAATGATTTGTGAAAACACTTTTGCATTACAGTGATAATGGAGTGAACCGCAATATGTAATAGTCGATCGCGCTGGTCTAGTGCGAATTAACATTATAAAGAACTAATCACGAACAAAAAAAAATATTTCTTATTCTTCTTAATCTTCTTTTATTCTTTACCCATGATAATCAATTTATAATACCGTCAACATCGAAGGAAAGTCAGGGATGCGCGAAAAGTAATTCAAGTCGAACCGTTGATGTGAGATGTCAATGGATATACCACTGGGCTATATATTTTTCACAATAATGCACTTTTTTAACCGTTATAACCTATGGGAAGCCTTATAACATAATGTCTTATACGACTGGATTTTACATACAATTAAATTTAGATACACACTTTTATAGATATACCTACCTGATTTCAAAGTGACAGAAAATGTAACGCTTTTATTAATTTCACTACTCAAAAAATTTCCATACCGGGGGCATTGTATGAAAATCGATTCTTAACGAGTAACTTCAAAAAGGAAATAAACATTTTACATACAGGTCTCCGAGTTTAACATACAAACAAAAAATATTACTAAGAGATTTTTACAACATTTTTTTTTTCACTATTTATCTCTATAGTTGCGTAATTTATTCCCTGGTTTGAAATCAGAATCGCAAGATTCAGGCTGATCGCTGCCAGCTATATACTTGTCATTCCTGACGAAAATATGTCAAGTTAACCCGTCACTCACAGACCTAGAACCGTATAAAAACCATCAATTATTCAAATACCGATTGCCTTTGCTAACCTTTCAACATCGCTCTGTCAATTTGTTTTATGGTGAACTTGCGGTAATGACAATGTGAAAATATAGCCGTTATTATATCGTCGCAGATTATACGATAATGCTACTTATATTCTCCACCACGCTCTGTGACTAAAACTATGATGATTATGAACCACTACATTGAAGAATATTGAATAAAATACTCCGAAAACTTATGTTTTCAGATGGTAAATAGATGGTAAACGTATTTCTGTGGTGACATATTTAGTCTCGCCTTTAAATATATCCATAACTGTCAACACAATCTTATCTGTCTGATCTCTAACAGTAGCTATCTACCGCATGTGAATTTGATGTGCTTGCGACGCCATGTTGCTTTAGATACGGTTTTGGCCGGTAATTTAAATAGTGTATTTTTATGTACTACGAGCATATTAGTAGCTGTTTATGTGCTGGTAACTAGTCAGAATCACCAGAGTGCCTTTGGGATTAAGTACGGCATAGCACGAGTGGAGACTAATGTCTTGCGAATTTATAAGCACTTGTGTACTTGTTTACCAACTTTATCGTACAATCTAAAATATAAAAATCTCGTGTCACAGTGTTTTTTATCGAACTCCTCCAAAACGGATTAACCGATTTTTATAAAAAATTTGTAATTTTTTTGTATATTTGGTAGGCCTGAGAATAGGTCGTAGGCTATTTTTTCTATTCCTAGGTGATAAGGGTGGCCTTCTCCAGAATTTATTTTTTATTTTTTGGACAAAAAATTATTTTTTTATGATTTAGCATCAAAAAATACTTTTAACCCTAAATTTTTATCCTTCTACCACCAACCACTATTTTTTAATAACGATATTAGTATTTTTACTTTCACCTACAGATGCGCAATTGGGTTGCAAGATGGCAATTGATTAATCATTGTCGTACGAATTCTTTTTATGTATTTAACCCAGTGAAAACAGTGCGATTGTTATAATCGATTGTAATAATCGATTGCCATCCAGTTGCTATTACAACTTTAAAGTTGAAATCTTCCTCTCTTAATGGTCGATAACTGATCAATTATCATGATGATCTCCGGTTATTTTACCTCCAAATTTGCACCCGCCACGACTGTGCAATGACACGCGATTAGTCATTAAAAAATTGATGTAAAACATTGTCGAAGCCAGCATTTTGAATGGCAAGTTCCGAGGTGAAAATATATTGCTGCCACGAGTCCCAATGATTCCCACAGAAGTGCCAATTGAATTCAAACGCGTTAAATTTCCAATTAGATTGGCATTCGCAATGACAATCAATAAGTCGCAAGGCCAAATGATGTCTGTTTGTGGCTTAGATTTGGGCACACCATGTTTTTCACACGGACAATTATACGTGGCATGTCCTCGTGTGGGCAAACCATCCAGTGTGTAACTATTAATGACGGACTGACAAAAAACATCGTACACTGGATTGCTCTTCGAGATTAATATTGATTTTTTTTTAATTGTAATAATTTAAAATAAAAATAAAATAAATTTATATTTAACTTTTAAGAGATCAAACTTTAAATTTGCCAGTTAAGTTAATGAAGTACATTGACTTAAGAAAATGAATGGTTGGTGTTTTGTTATTTTTATAGGCCGTCATCGTCCACAGCATTCCATTCCTCTTTCAGTCATAGACCCCATCCCCACATACTTACAATAAGATAGTTATTTTTTATTTAACTACCAAAATATTCACTAGATATAATTTATATGGCAAAACAACGTTTGTCGGGTCAGCTAGTTTTTGTATAAATAAATATTGTGAATTAAAATAATATAAGGAACTAGCTTTTGCCTGCGACTCATCACACACGTATCATTCGGGGACAGTACTTTTTTCAAGATGAAAAGTACCCTATGTCATTTTCTATTCTGTGTTGAGTAAGTAAGGTGTGAAAGTGTAACAAAAAACGTAAAAAGAAATAAAAAAAAATGAAAGTTAGTGTGAGAATTATTATTTATCTAATTAGTTATAAAGTGTAATCGTAGAACCAAGGTGTGAGCTAATACAGTAAATTCAGGATCTAATGTTAGACCCTCATTTCACATTTACCTGTTGAAAATTTAATTAAATAAGACAACCCTTCCACAGATTTCATATACTTCACAGTGGTTTGAAGTAACGACGTTGAAATAACCTGGTATAATTATTA
Source organism: Euplagia quadripunctaria (assembly GCA_963859945.1). NCBI lineage: Eukaryota > Metazoa > Arthropoda > Insecta > Lepidoptera > Erebidae > Euplagia > Euplagia quadripunctaria. Next base: position 4,174,533 of record OY982572.1, read on the forward strand.
TTAGTTTATAAATTGTATCTCAAGGTACATTTGGTTTAAAAAATAATAATAATAACTTGACACATCTCACACACGGCCGCCTGATCCCAAACTAGGCAGAGTCTGTACTATGGTAACCAAACTGCTGATAAACATACTTAAATAAATACATATTATAGATAAATTACACCCAGGCACAGAACAAATGATCGTGCTCATCACACAATTATTTAAACAAATGATAAATGTCGCGCTGATGAATGAAGCTGTATGAATTCGGGCAAATACGAAGATTTTGTCTTTTATGGTGGATTTACAGAATCATATATACCTACGCCATTTTTAGCTATGTAACGTCAAGCTATTATATAGGAGAGCAGTAATTTAAATGCAAGTGCAACTTCATTAAATCATATTTTATCTGAGGGATAATTCGTTATAACTAGCTAGTTAAATATTACTTTAGTTTACTATTAGTTAACTAGTGATTTACCCAAGAGGGTGCAACTTCACATTGCACCATATAATGAAATGGAGTTAAACATATCTGAAGGGGGAACCCCCCCTTCAGATATCTTTAACTTTCCACATGCAAAAACGGAGAAACTTCCTTACACGATCACAGCTGCAAATAAAAAAACTATTTTTCTGTTTTTATTATTATTAATACTTCCTGCAAATACATTGCAAAAGGCGGACTTAATGCAGTAGGCATTTTCTTCCAGTCAACCTATATATGTGTGTTAAAGCCTCCAGTATGATAGAGTTACATAGAAACATTCGAAGGTTATCTTTATAACAATATATTTTAAGTAGCTAATTGCATTTGTATAAAAACTTTAAACTTGGCAAACAAACAAAAACACTGGACGATGAGAATGAAATCACAGTTATAACATTTCATTCCACATCCACGAGCTTTATTCAAATGACTAGACAGGCACCTTATTGTAGTGGTTATAGCGTACGACCACTCAGACTATGCAAACCCCAGATTTAGCTTCAGCGGTGTTAAACCTAGGTGTATTTATAGTACTGCAGCCCAAAAGCTACGATGCGGTCCGGCTGGACGCCTCTAAAATACAACGTCATATTTTAGTGACTTTAATTGTTCGCAAAGTAATGGTTTTGTCAGTTTAAATGTGTGGAGCAAAACTGTTTTAGGGGTTCAACAATAGTAATTTGAAATAGGTAAAACTTTCATCAAGTAAAAGGGGTGAAGTATGAAGATGAAATTTTAACGTAGTGGACTTAGTGATAATTTTTATTCTCAAAAACTATAACTTAGAAATAAAAAAAAAGATTATAAGTTGTTTTACCTAATTACAAAAAAATTTAGTTTTCTAATGCCTTAACTCTTTTAGGACACACACACACCACTCAGTAGAGCCTTCTGCGAAAGGGTAATCCTTATGTGTGTCTGAATATCGCCTACTTAGGAGATGTCTATTTCGTATCTCCGTTGGAGTTTCAGACGATAAACTAAACCCTAGTCGAGACGAGGTCATGCGCATTTTGTAAAAAGACGTTATATTATGGTTCTTACTTAGTACTACTAGCTGCACTCGGCATGCATTGCAATGCCATTTTTTTTACAGATTTTTTCGGGCGTCCCCAGAACACCCTACCAAAGTATCACCACAATCTGATCAATGGTTTCGGAACGCATAGAGGACAAACAAACCAACATAGATTTTTTACATATACTAGCGACCCGCCTCCGGTTCGCACGGGTGTAATGTAGATACTAATATGGTGAACCGTGAAACCAATATTAAACTATATCTACGTATAAACCTTCCTCTTGAATCGCTCTATCTATTGGTGTAAACCGAATTAAAATCCGTTGCGTAGTTTAAAAGGTCTAAGCGTACAAACGGCGGAAGCGACTTTGTTTTATACTATGTAAAGATATATACAGATGTATAAAAAATAACAGGTTCTAACCAATCGGCAGCGCCAAATACAATAACAAATGATAGTCTAAACAGTAAAGAGTTCCGATTGGTATCGCACTACACGGGCATAAAAAGAAATTGCCATTGTTTAGTTAACCATGAATAACATAGCTGTTACGTTCTGAGGTTTTTTCGTATGCATAACTACATATTACTCTGGGGAGAGAAGCATGCGTTTGGTAAAATTGAGCGGAGTGTTGCGATGTACAACGGGAATTTGGGACGCTTTTGTCGCAAAATGGTAGGTATTCTTATGAAAAGGAATTGTATTTTTTTGTGTCGTTTGGAAATAGAATGAGGGTTTAAGAGGAAAAGAGCAAAACTAGGTAAGACTTTTATTTTATAAACTGATAATTTATTTATAAAATTAGATGATTTATTTAAAATCATACAACTTCAGAGGAGGACAATTTAATAAGAAAATAACTGGCCTTTTGGTCTAGTGTTTAGTGATCCTGACTGCTGAGCAAGAGGTCGTGGTCGATTCCCACCCAGGACAAATAATTAGGATAAGCATGATTATTTGTTATGTGTCTGGGTGTAATTTATATATATAATATGTATGTATTTAGAAATATATGTATGTTTATCAGCAATCTGGATACAATAGTACAGGCTTTGCCTAGTTTGGGATCAGACGGCCCTGTATACATCACTAACCACTACACCTACAAGCCAGTCGATTATCAGAATCTAGATTATGAAGGTCTACTTTTTATCGCACTAGAGTAAAAAAAGCTTATTGTTAAGCGCAATCTGACAATATTAAAGGTATACTACTCTCGTGTTGCTCATTCTAATAGCAAGTTCTCCATGTACAGCTGTGTTTTATGTTTCTTCAAATCATCAAATCATTCAGTTACAGCTTAAATAAGAGATGGAAGACCACGACTGATCTAAGACACTAGAAAGCCTTAATAAAGGGCTATGATAATAAAGTATCCAAAGAGCTTTCGGAGCTCAAAAGATACAAAACGTGTGCAGTAATAAGAGTCCTCACCGGACATTGCAAACTGAACAAACATATATTCAACCTAAAGTTGGGCGAGAACACAATATGCAAGTTCTGTCAAGAGGCAGAAGAAGCTGCAATACATATTCTATGCTCTTGTGGCCCACTAATGCGGCACCGAATATTAACCTAGGGTTAAACATCATGCAACCGCAGGAAATACAAACAATCACTGATGATAGGATCTGGAGGTTTCTCGAAGCCATAAGTCGAGCAGTGTAAAGCAAAAGTGCGCTACAAAAGACCAGAAATGGTCGAGGTCGAATAATAATACAGCTTAAATAAAATATATGAACAAAACCTGTATTCGCAGAACACACAGAAAACCTTGCATGATTACACAAAGGATATTTTTCAATACAGTTTTCTACTAACAATATATGTATTTGAAATAGAACAAATGGATTTGGAAATGAAAAGTTACGATTCAGTGAGCGCGAACATCGACTGTGAGAACTTCACTATTTGTTTTGACGGTGTAAATTTGACTAAATATTGCCTTAAATCTTCCTGCAAAACCAGTTTCCATAAAACGTTTTAGTCAATATTACAAGAAAAACTCTAAATTACAAATATTATGATGCAACATTAAAAAAAAAACAAAAAATAATAAATCAAGTTAATAAATAATTCGGTCAGGAGTCAGTTTCATGTGTGACTATGAAAATTGTTATTTGATATGTTTTGGAATGTTGCAAAGGTAGATATTTTACTACTTTGTTTAAAGCAAAGAGTGTACTTTTGTTTGTGTTCCAAGATTTCCTCTGACAATAAAATGTTACTGAAGCCTTGTATAGAAGAAGGCATGTCGAGTGACGGTTCTATTTTATAAAATATTTTATTCAATACGAAATACCAGGGGAAGCGGAGCATCCGTACAGTTGAATATGTATACATATTTCTCAAAAGAAAAATACCTATTTTGTTGCCAAGAAATGCAAGTAGAAGTTTATCCTACTATTATTATGAACGTGAAAGTTTGTGAGGATGTATGGATCTATGGATGTATAGATGTATGGATGTTTCTTACTCTTTCACGCAATGAAAGTTGGTATGTAGATAGCTGGAGACCTGGATTAACTTTTTATCCTGATATTCCCACCAATCGGAACTTTCGCGGGTGAAACCGCGGAGCGCAACTGGTTTAATATAAAAGGGAGGAAACGACGTACGCTCTAATTATTGTTATTCCATATAGAATATAAACACAGTTTATTATACAACTAAGACTGCAAAACAAGTATTCAGCTCGTCTGATGGTAGGCGGTTACCAGTAACACAATAGGCATGCAAAATTTTCTCCATCTTGAAATCTTAAGAATTTCTGGCATGACTTAAATTGGTCTGTATTTGCCTAAAACTGAATTCATGGTAATTATTAATTGATATTAGGCAAGTTTGGTGATTCAAGGGAGATTGCTTTTTGGAAAGAAAAATGTGAAAAAACGTCACCAGGGAAATTTATCTTAAGGACAACATCGTACGGTGAATAGCGGTAGAAAATCACTAACATTTGTATCTGAAATCGAGACATCTGAGGGGAGGTAAAATTGAGTACCTATAGTTTAATTTTATTAAGAAAACCCCCCTCACATTTCAAAAAACATTATTGTGTGCTTAGCGTCGAGATTTCAAAAGATAATACCGGACCATATTTAGTTGAAAGATAATTTTGAGCTTGTATCAAAGCAGGAATTCCCTACGCACCAGAAATCGTTTTTGTATGATCCGCAAGTTTTAGAGTACTTTTGTTACTTCGTGTTAAGTTAACCAGCAAACCAGCCTTAGAAGAGATTTTTCATTCTGATGTGTAGCTTCTGATATATAGCTACGTACTAGATGATGTCAACTCGCTCTTTAAAATTGGGGTTCAAGAGATTTTCCTTCCCCTCCCCAATTGTGGATTAGCGTCCCCGTCTTAGCTTCCTCTTGAGACGGGGTTTTACTCCGAGTATAGCATGTGACAAAAGAAACATCAATCTGATGTAGAAATGAATATGAAAGGATCTACATTTCATGTTTCACTGGTTTTCAAGAAAGGTATGCATCACATGGAGACAATATGCATATTACAAGCAAGAATGTATTTTAAACGGGAGGAATGTTTATGTGCGAGTTCTGTAAACTAACATAGACAAAAAAAACTGTGTCCCAAAATCTATCGGTTATCCGGGTTTTCCGCTAACCGTTGCGTGCCTTAATACCTAGGCATAATGGTATTACAGTTCTAGTCGCTAGCAGAAAAAAAAATCATAACGCCAGTGGTGCCAGCAAACCACGGTCTTTTTCAAAGAAACTATCGGAATTCGGTGACAATTAGAAACAAAAGACGGGGATTTACGAGATTAATACTCGTTTTGGGATTTTTGTACGTTTCCATAAATAAATTAATCATTCAAGAGATAAAGTGGGGGGAAGTTAACCGCAAAATACCATTTTTTACAGGTTAAATAAGCCCGAGGACTGCGTTACTACTAGTGTCGCAAAGTAAATAAGAAATTTTGATAAAATAAAATATATTATTCTTTATTTTATCAAACAAAACGCATACGACCGATATACACACACAAACACATATCTACCTATCATATTTAATATACAGTTCCATTCAAAGTTTTGAAATGAACGACATGAAATAGAGCGAAACTAAGGCAATTAAACCATAATAGTTCACAAATATTACTAGAGAACTACATAACAGTACAATACATAACAAAGTCAACATTAAAATTTATCTTTATGATATTTTCATTACAAAACATAATACCCGCGCGGCACACGCCCGCCTCCGTACAGCTTAGAATATTCAATTCACTTGAATAATGGCACAACACTGACTAAATTATGGAACTGAAAACGGGCACTTTCGCGATGATTCCTGCTAACATGGAGGTTTATCTGTTAAATTTTGTTGTGTCCGACGCATATACAAACCTATTGCGGCGCCGGACGTCTGTCCTCATTTACCGATGCAAATCCCGTTCTCGGAATACGATATTTTACTTTTGTGACGCAAAAGCAAGCTAAGTAGCGATTTATCGTTGCTCCAACAATAATAGATCATACTAAGATATTCTATGTGAAGGAAAAACATGTTTTGAATAATATAAACGTACGCGTGGTTGATATTTGGCGTTCCGTATTCCAGTCTAAACGGGATGGAACGGGACAATAAATGTACAACCGGTACCCCGTAGCGCAGTTGTGTTATAAACTAGTATGACAGTGCTGGGATCATCGCTTATGAACTTAACTACCAAATGAACATTCACCATAGGGATGGACCACAGACTATATGTTAAACAATATATGTTGTGTGGGAGGGTCAAAGACATTTTTATTAAAGTCGGTTATATCGGTAGGGATATGGTGTATAAGTCGGAAGCTAAAATAATATTGATTACTTTTTTAATATCACTATGAGAAGTAGACGTATGCCCGGTTCCTATAATCAAGAAACGATTCGTTTTGCTTACGGACTGTTAAATGTCGTTAAATTTTCAACGCAAATTTTACTGTCTATAAGCAAAACGAATCGTTTCTTGCTTATAGGAACGCGGTATTAGTAGCATAGTTTAAGTTTTTCATGGTGTCCCACAACACCAAAAATACTTAGTATGCCCCGCAGTTGCATACACATCCGTTAAAATTGTATGGTTAGAAGGTACCCCTTCTATAGTCGTGATGATTATATCTATTAGGGGACTTTTTAAATCAGACGTAGAAACTGAGATAAGCGTCATTATAAGTATTACTAGCAGCGCCCCGCGGTTTCATCTGCGTAAGTCCCGCTTCCGTTTGAATATCGGGCTAAAAAGTAGCCTATATGTTAATCCAGGTCTCCAGCTATCTACATACCAAGTTTCATCGCAATCGGTTCAGTAGCTTTGGTGTGAAAGAGTAACAAACATCCACACATACATACATCCTCACAAACTTTCACGTTTATAATATTAGTAGGGTTATTTATGTGTATGTATAAGAGCCCTTACAGGTAATTTATAGCTCTTACTTTTGTGTTCGATGAGACTACTAATTTGTTGCACTAGCCTTAAAAAGATAGAAATCAGTTTTTAAAACACTGCTTTGGTATAATACAAAAGCATTGATCGAAATTATTCACATAGAAATATTCCTTTCGAGGCGATGTCGGCAGGTCAGTTAGATTATACAGAACAATCTATTTCCTCAAGGGACCGACGTCTGTCAGAACTTTATAAATTGACTTTCAGTTCGATTTCAGGATATATCATTTTAGATTACGCTTTCATTTATCAATAGGAATCGGTGATAGTAACATTTTTGTGGATTTTTAAACGTATCTAAATCTTTTAATCGTAAACTATGATGACAATGAAAAATATTTTTTCCCCTGAGTCAAACATCACATCTTATTAATAGTAGACGTCTTAAATACTCTAAAATTTGTTTTCTGCTTTTATTTTAACCATTTTATTTATTTTTACGTTTAAATAGAATTCTTTTACAACACTAAGGTGTTAAATCATGGCTTGTTAATTTATACAAAACAAGCGGATCCGACAGACGTTGTCCTGCCGAAACGTAAAAAATATTATTTCTGGAACCCTATCACAGCGCCATCTACCGGATCCAATTGTAAATCTTAACTATACTCAAATCCACCTGAAGACACACAAAAAATTTCATTAAAATCGGTCCAGCCGTTTAGGAGGAGTTCAGTGACATACACACGCACAGAAGAAATATGTAGATATGTAAAGATGTTACCAATTCCATTGAATAAACTCCATATAAACTTGAGTATTCCAAATTTCAAATTCCTTCGTGCATAAAATTTGCTTAAAAAGGGGTACAAAGAATTCTTTTCACGTATTAACATAAAGAAGATATACTAATTTGACATAAACAGAACACTAAAGATACTACTTTCCGGTTTCAAGCCACGTAGAAAACAGAAATATATGCAAAGGGTACATGCAGAGACAGCGCAAATTAGTTCCAGCGCGCTGACGGTTAAGCTATTACATGTGGAACTATAGAGATTCTACTTAATGCAAAGTTCTTTCAGTTACAAAGTTATATTTTGTACATTGCAAGTATGCTCTGCAGGAATTATGAAATGAAAGCAATTTAATCTAAACTACAAATAACAGTCTTAGCGACTGAAATATAATTTCTATATTACACTCAGTGGCGTAAGTCAACCAAGAAAAACAATCTGTTTAAGAATTCCTTAAAGGAAACTGCACATAAATTGCCAACAGTAATAAAAAAATCGTACGTCTTTCATTTTCTGCAAGTATGTAGGTAATAATAAATGGCAATGGATGCTTGAAAAATGCAGAGGGCGTATCGCGCCGGCGTAATGCGCCCGAACTGAACAAACTAAAACTTTTACACTTCAGTACAGAGTTTATCTTTGAAAGCAGATTTATGGGATTTTCACTGCGGAAAAGATCGTTTTATTCGACTTGATATCTACTTTATACAAAAATCAGTTTTAAAAACATTTGGCAAGCAGCAAAGATGAAAACTTCTGAAATACAATGAGAATATATCAGTAAATATCTAGTCGAATCCGATCCCGTCTGGTGAAGTAGTACGTCTTCCTCACACAAGATTACGTTTTAGTTTTTAAAACCGACTACAAGCACATTTACAACCGACATAACCAGCACCTTATTGCCTAAATTCATACCAAGACTAGTGCAGTTATGATTTCGACGTGCAAAAAGAAAAAGCAACGGTTTACTACTGAAATTTAGTGTTTGTGTATAAAAAGTAATCAACCTTGATGTTTCCCACCCTTGGCAACTAGTTGTGTTGTTAAACCGAAACTGTTTGTATATATGATGGACACACAGCGCATTTTTCAAAACAAAAAAATGCTCTACAAGCCCATTTTTTTAAATTAATATTTTCAAATAACTCCCCACAACTATTTATGCAAAGTTTCAAGGAAGTATTATATCAATTGGCATTAACTTTGATCTCGTAAAGGTATTGACACCAGATATCCTTTCATAGTGAAAAAACTAGCAATCAAAATCTTCTCTGCGCTTTTCGATCCCTCCACTTTTGTCAACCTTGGATCTTTTTGCAACAGCCAAGCTGCTGACTAGCGCTAAGTTTCTGGTTCGTTTCGATAAATACAAGATTAGTCACCTGTCATAATGTTATGTCGTAAACGCGCTGAGACATTATGATATTATTCCACGTGAACCTGCTTCTGAGTGTCGCCGTCGATGAGGTTATGCGATACCCGGCGCGAAACTATCCTTCTCATGCGAAGGTAAACGCTTCACTAACCAATCTTCAATAAGTACTGTATCTCTTTATACGTGATTCGCCAATTCTTTTCGATAACATGTTTAATTTCTGACTCGTTTTCTTTCGTAACAGCCGTCAAGAGAGCCATCAACACATCTTACTTTATCGGCCAAAGTTTGCCGACCTCGCTGAAAAACATTCGCGGCACATAGTTGCCTTAGAAGTGAATGCAATTTGATCTATCAAACGCTTATTCCATATCCTTTTCTGTTCTTCTGACAACGTGTATGTAATATTTCATGATTGAGGGTGAAAGCGTAACAATGAAACAAACTCACATTCGAATTTATAATATTAGATAAGTTATTATAAAAATATTTATTGAACTTTTTGCAGGTCTTCAGGACAGTCCGATAATTTTTCACAAAAGTTTATAAGACATTCAATTCATCGTTTTCGTACCAGTAAAACTTTTAAACTCATACGTTATGTTTTTGGGGTCAAGTATTTCTTTTTCCTTCCTGTTTTTTAATTAAGGCCGATTGCAACTCAAGGAATATTAAACTTCATGGAAAATCATAAAATTAAAAATTTTACTAGGTAATATTTCCTATAACTAAAACCACGCTAGGCCATCACTTCCTTAATTCAAGTTCCATGTAATACAATGAGAACATGTATCCGAGCGATTGATGCGAGCGTGGCACGACTATTAGCTGACTAGGGCTGCCATCAAACATGTTTCACCAGGACCTCGTACTCAATATTCAGACAATCTTAGAAGCACTTGGGAGATTCTCCGAACATATCAAAGGTTTAAGTTGCTCGTAAAATACAGTTTTGAAAGAATTGATTGTGTAGAGTTTAGTGTAGTCCCCTCTTAAGCGACCAGTAGAATGACTGAACAAGCACACAATTTTTTTGTGGAACTATCGTGGCAAAAAAACACAGCGCTTTTCTGTATTTCAATACCGACCCCTATAATATCGACGTTTGATATTCACATCTACGTTGCTATTGGTGGCTTTTATAGACAATATCTGACTCAGCAACTTCAATTAAGTATAAATTAAAATATTTGCCGCCGTTGTCAAAACTTCGTCCTACGCTCAAATTGACTTAGTGGTCATTACGCACGAATCGTGAGAATTAACCCCTGTTAAAAATAACATTTTGTAAGGTTTCGGTTCGCATAGATGAAATTTATTTGCATGCCGTAGTAGGTGGCGATTCGCACGTTTATCAAAAAACGATAAAAAAAAGGAAAATGATACATACGCGCACAAAGGAGAGAGTATAACAAAATATACCAATGAATCAACAAATTTTTGTTAACAATCTGTGACAACAGTGATATGTATATTTTTGAGCAGTAGAAATGCACTTTATAAAAATGATTAAATTACAGCTTTCTAATACTAAACTCTGAGCTAAGCCGCGGACAGCGCGAAACTATAAGGATTCCTTATTGACTAGGCACTACTTCAGTTCGTGTACTGAAATTGTATGAATAAATTTGATTTTATGATTGAATTGATGAAATAATTTTTATTGAGTAATTCCAGTGGCCATATGTGGTCTTTATTATCAGTTCCATTTTACCATTTTATTTTCCAAGAGCAAATGCACGAGTAACTATAAATAATACTCAAATCGCTATAGAAGTGCCTGTAATATTTGAAGAGTTCCCTCGATTTCTCCAGGAACAAATCATGAGATCCTGACCTGATGACAATACAGCCACCTGGGAAGTATACCTTTCCAAACAAGAGAAGAATTGCAAATCCATCCAGCCATCTTCAAGTAATCGGGAACTAACATAAAAAAAGAAGAGATGGTGACGAATAGATATTCTCCTCCTTTTTTGGAAATCGGTTAAAAAGACATTGTATACTAGTAGTAAAAGTGCAATGATAGAATCGTGAACATTATATATCGAATAAAATAAATAAAAAAGTGGTACCTAAAGCCACGGTAACCCTATTATAATGTCATACTGAAATAGACTGATCGATATTCCAGCGTCGTGATCTTTAAAAAGATATTTTTGCACCAGGAAGTGTGTCATGGAGCTGGTGATCGCGTATAAGCCAAATGTTAATTACTTATTTATAGATAACTAAGTCACCTTCGAATAACGAAGCTGTTGAAAATTGCGCTATAAAATAATATTATGATCTTTAAAAAACCTACTGGGATAATATTTAGAAAAGTGTTATATGCAACATGCGCGACCTTTGAAGAGTATTGCTCTAACGACATCCAAGTCAATAAAATAATAACTAATAGCATTTCAATAATAGCTGTGGTTCAATATTATTATTTTGCATGTTTCCGATTAATGATATGCCAAACTAATTTTAAATTATTGTAAGCCTAATTGGCAAAACATCTTTGATCATTGCCACTCTTTTAAACATCTTATGTATGCTATGTTTCACATTAAACAATTTTGATCGATTGATTGATTCAGAATGAAAATGCATTCGATATTCAATTAACTGAACGGAGCTACCAAATAAATTAGTAAACCTTTAAAATTCTAAAAATAAAATAAATTAAATCAAAGAATTAATGTATACTTATATACCAGTCGAAAAATTATATTATTTTTGTATTGGGTGGAGATTTCTTTCTTTCTTTCTTTGTATTGGATGGAGGATATTGTGGAAGGTTATAGGCTAAGTAATATCACGCTACGACCCTTAGGAGCGCAGCAATGACCATAAGCAACGCAGATGAATCTGCGGGGAACGGCTAGTAGTCGAATAAATGAGGTGAGAGATCACTAGATAAATTGAATAAAGTACCTAATTAGTCGGTGTATTTAACTTAGCGTTCGCGTCTGTCGGTGTTGCCAAATTTATTTGAGTATTCCTACGGCTGAAGAATGGTTATACTCGGGATAGTGACTTCGCGTGTTGCACTTACCTGAAAATAAAAAAAATAAACGTAAGTATATATTTTTGGGATACAAACCAATAGCAATAAAGAAAACTTTATGGCTGCCAATACAGCTGATGGAATAAAATAGCATTGCAAAAAATGTATACAGTGTAATGATAATAAAATATATACATAATAAAGTATCACAATTTATGTTTTAAGGAAAAAGATTTCCACATGTAACTTAAATGTAATGTCATTATGTGTTTTAAATTCCAACGTATAGCGTATAGGACTTTTTCGTCGCCCGCTTTTTGCCCACATCTTCTAAAAACACATGTCTCTAGTTAATATGACCCAGTCACCAATTTTTTATTCTAGTATATTCTATCTTCTTCACTTAAAATACACTTAAAAATTTCTACAAATTCGTAGAAGCATACAGAACGTCGAATAATAAAGGATAATGTAGGCGAGTTTTAAATGCGATCTTTTGAACTAAGATTTCATATTTTAGAGTGGGGGTTCTCGAGACTAGCGTCTCAATTAATATTGTAAGTAATATTTTTATTAAAATACAAACAACGCCTTCTTACTCTATAACTATAACTTAATTAATTACTTTAATCGCTATCAATCAGTGTCAAGCAGCGATTATAGCTATCTCTTTCACAATCGCTCTTGCCATGTCTTTTGTGCTATGCATTTACCCGAATAAAATTCAATATCAAAGACTTAAAGTATATTTCTATGAACACGACACACGCTTTTAAAATCAAATATTACCTCATTCACCAATTTCAATACATCTACATGCAATCTTCCTAATAAGGATAACAGCGGTTTCTGCTCCGTAGCCAAAGCACAATGGAGCGAGAGTCCGCCGATTGGACCACTTGGGCTACTCCCGAGATTACGAACTATTCAAACGTCCCTTAATGGAGGTATGAAAGCCTCAAGAGACGAACCGCCATGGAAATTACGGAGTACATTGTCCCATTGTATCTAGGACTTGATGTTTCGATAGATTGAACAGGCGTTGTAGGCATGTATTTTTTGTATCAAAGATATTTTTTATACCGTGGCGTACTTAGCAGTATTGTGTCTAACCAATGAGATGATATGGGGGTAGGCAAAAGGCCACTTTGCAGGCGAAAAGAAGAGTTTTAAAGTGGCAGAAACTGGAACTTTATGTGGGAGAGCCATGCTTCGGCACGTATGGGCCGCCTCGACGCCGCTCGTTACCACGGCCTCACAGAAAACCGGCTGTGAAGCAATGCTTGCATTGCATTTCGCCGTGTGAGTGAGGTTACCGGAGGCCCTAACCCTTCCCTCTCCCTTATTCCCCCCTCCCCCTCACTCCCCTCTTCCCACTCTTCCCCTCTTCTCCTACTCCCACCTTAAAGGGCGGCAACGCACTTGTGACTCGAGTTGCAGGTGCCCTTGGGCGGTTGCGCGGCGGTAGTCATTTACCATCAGGTGACCCGTCTGCTCGTTTGCACCCTATACCATAAAAAAAAAACCTTAGTCTCCTTTTATACAACTACCTATTGGCCGGTGGGGTTAGGCGACATGTCGACAAATCTTTTCCGTGGGCGAGTACTATTTTTTTGTGTTTATTTTCATCAGATCAGTATAAGAATCTACCTCAGTGGTTCACTTGACTCCTAGTTGTTTTTGAGAGCTTTAATTGGCCTAGTCGTAAAAATACGTTCAGGCGAGTGCGCTTTAACATCTGATGAAAGGGTACAACTCACCCGCGGGCAAGATTTCAAGATGGCGAATGTCGCCGCCTATAGACACTGGTTAACGAGTGTTGCCACTCGCGCAGATCATAATAGGCCTAAATAAATTTATTATTATTAATGTTGTTCTTTATAATTGTGATATCGCTGGACTGAACCAAATTTTTATTAGTCAGCATTGTTTAATTGTGTAGAGGGTGTGTTGTCTGATTCGCACGAACTGGCACGCGTCTCCTGACTAATATACAAGTATTTAGTATCACGGTATTTTGCAGGACTAAATAAATATTTTGTGGTATACCTAACGCAAAAATAGTTATAACTTAAGTTCCCAAAAGTCACAGAAGTTATAATTAATGTCACTGGGTCTTGACAAAATAATCATAACCCATCTTGTATGCTTGTTGAAAAACGTACACCCTACTATTTTAGTTTTAAGATTTTTAATATATTTTAAACAGCTTACTCTTGCTATATGTGGATTCATACTTTTGTAAGTGTTAGTTGATAACCTAGATGGATAAGTTAAAAGAAAAATAATAGATTTTTCACCGAGAGGGCCTTAGAGTAGTAGAGTAGAGTTAGAGTATGTATGTAGATTTTTTCTTTGTTACTAAGTTATTTACATTCAATATAGCTTTATGCTAAATAGAACTATGAAATTCAAATTAAGTAAGTCGATCATGCTTAGGCTAACCAAGTTACAACTGGTATATCTCCAGACACATTGATGATATAATCCTATCAGCCCGAACGAGCCTTCAGGGAGTTTATCAACAAAGATGGTATTATAAGCCCGAGCTACTGTGATTAATTTCTAAAGATTTCGTCTGCCACAACTAACTTTAAATTATTAAAGAGAATTGTTAATTATTGTATGTACTGTACACGTATCACCCTGGGGAAGATTAAAAAATACTTAAAAAAACTTTATCAGAACTTTATTATTTGATCTGTGTATGTCATTAAAAAATAATTGTATCATTTAAAAAAAAAAAAAGTTTTTCCGTATTGGGTTTTAGGGTTTTTAAATAGCCACGGAGTGGATACCTGGAGGTGGTCGGCGACGGCGAAGAAGGCCGAGGAGGAGATGGAGGGGCGATCTCGATATTTATTTACACATGTGGCCTAGGGTGGCTGAGGACCAATGGGAGTGGAAGCGTAAGTGGGAGGCCTTTGCCCAGCAGATGGACACGTGCGAGGCTTACTAAAAAATTGGGTTTTTTATATGATATAGGGAGCAGGGAGCGATAGTAAGTGACTACCGCCGCCCATAAACACTTGCAATTCAAGAGTCACAAGTGCGTTGTCGGCCCTGAGGTTTACGCTCTTTTCTCAATGTTTTGAAGGTCGTATCAGTCCGGAAATATCTCAGGCGACAATTTTTTCCACAGATTGGTCGTACGAAGCAAAAAGTTTCTAGAGAAGCGCAGATGTCGCGTCGCTTTCTGAATGACAAGTAGAAAAATAATATTGTCATAACTACCCCTTCACAGGATATTCAAAATTCAAGCTAAGGTTCTAAAGCACTAGGGTGCATAAAGTCGACAAACACTTCACACACTTCGCAACCCAATCTAGAATAGCCCTAGGCTGGAATTTGCTTGTCATGAGGGTTTTTTAAGGATCCTACGATGTTTTTTTTTACGGCATCTATTGTTTCTTCGATATGGGACTGGACGTGGCCTCTGCACTTATATACATCAACACATATGACCTAGTGTGAAAACGAAACAAAAGTGACACGAGATAGAGTTGTTAAAATCCAAACTAACAAATATATATAAACGTGTATTATATTCGTAACGAACGTGACGTAATACGCAATATAGCAATAACAAAGCAAGCTTAGTTATCTTATAAAAAAAATTAATCGAGTATTCTCCGGGTAATTGTGTCAAATTTCACTCTAAAGTTTGAATCAAATCGCATTCAAGATGGCGACAGACAGCGTCTAACTGAAGAAAAAGTTTCACAATTGTCGGTATCAGCGTGAGCACTTTTAATGATATTTCCTTAGATGAGCACACGAACCACTCTTAAGGAATTCAACAATGGATAAAACGAGTATTTGAAAATAATGGAGAATAACATTACCTTCCTAGCTCACAACACGGAATTTAACAAAGAAATCTCACTTTGACTCTCAACTAGATAAATAATTGTCATCCCACTAATATTTTAAATGTGAAAGTTTGGATGGATGGATGGATGGATGGATGGATGGATGGATGTTTGTTACTCCTTCACGCAAACACCACTGAACCGATTGCAATGAAACTTGGTATGTAGATAGCTGGAGACCTGGATTAACGCATAGGATAAAAAGTATTATCCCGATATTCTCACGGGATCGAGACTTACGCGGGTGAAACCGCGAGGCGCTGCTAGTATTACAATAATGATTATTTTACAAACTACGGTTACTGAAACATTTGATTGCACCAATAGTGCGCTGTTATTTGGCGTTTGATCTCATTGGTATTCGGAACACAAGTGACATTTTGACATCTATAACAAACATAAAATATTCACCTCGTCTACTGTTAATAATAAGGCACAGAATATAAATGTTACTAGCTGTTGCTGGGTCGATCCCCATGATATATTTCGTTTATGGAATAGTGGTAAACGGGCAGACGGGTCACCTGATTATAAGTGACTACCGTTACCGTCAGTCACGGGTGCGTTGCCGGCCTTTAAGGTGGGAGTAGAGGAAGGGTGGGAGTAGGATAAGGGGGGAGGTAGGTAACCTCCGGTAACCTCACTCGATCGGCGATACACAACAAGCATTGCTTGCTACTAGCTGTTGCTGGGTCGATCCCCATGATATATTTTGTTTATGGAATAGTTATAAACGGGCAGACGGGTCACCTGATTATAAGTGACTACCGTTACCGTCAGTCACGGGTGCGTTGCCGGCCTTTAAGGTGGGAGTAGAGGAAGGGTGGGAGTAGGATAAGGGGGGAGGTAGGTAACCTCCGGTAACCTCACTCGATCGGCGATACACAACAAGCATTGCTTCACGCCGGTTTTCTGTGAGCCTATACGTGCCGAAACATGGCTCCCCCACGATAGAAATGTATGTACTTTGTGTCCGCTAATGGTACGTCTACATATCCTCTATGCCAGGGACTCCCAAACTATTTTAGACAAAAGACCCATTTATCAAAATGAACTGATACCTCAGACCCCCATACCCAAATTTGTTTAAAAATCCTATCTCTAGTTTTTTTCCTATTGATACAAAATACTTACCAATTTAAAAACTTTGCGGTTTCAAATAAGAACTTGTGTTAATTAATTGGGGTCGATTTTTAGACTTCGTCGACCCACAAAATCAGTTTTCGTTTATGTCGACCCCTGGGAAACCGATTTCCAAGGGGTCGATATCGACACTGGGAATCCCTGCTCTGTACTGATACCTTAAAGATGAAGAGTTTGTTTTTGGTTTGTTTGTCTGAACCCGCTAATTTCAGAAACTATCGGTCGGATATAAAAAAACCTTGCATTTGATAGCCATTGATAGATTCTACTACGGTAATCGGTAAACTATTTGAGCACATTTATTGGTGAATGGTGCGCTAATCGCCATGTGTTTAGTTACGTCGCGTGGTGTAAATAGTTATCTCGAAGTATACTGTTGCACTTTTAATTACTTAAAAAAATATAATGAAAATGGATACTAAATGGTACCTCTTGATTACTTAAAAAAAAAGGTAATACTAATGGTTCTATGACATTTACTGTTTCAGTATAGTTTACCAGGGTAACCTGCTGGGTAAGCATCTAGTGTTATGAGTGTCAGTAAGGTACCGGTGACAATGTCCCATCATGAACATCACATTATTGCTACGTTTGGACAAACACAGCTGTGTATTTCAATATTATTAATATTTTAAGCACGAAACTATTATTACGAGTATATCATACATAACATCATAATCTCATATGCCCTCAGCGGTAATTACAGTAACGCGTTATACAAAATGTTACAGAAAGGTGGCCGACAATTTTCTTTTCTAAAAAACTTTTTTTCTTTGGAAAATGTTTTTTGTACGTGCATATTTCTAAACAACACACAATAAATGTTCGTGTCAATTTAAATGATTTTGTATTCTTATTTTTGTGTGCATACATTTTCAGAAAAATCTGGACACACCAACACCCTTTTTATAAAGACCTATAGTTTCATTCATGTCAGTCCTCTCTCATGCAAAATATTAGCTTTATCGGTCAACATTGGTGTCCGTGTATACTCAGGAAGACAGCAGGGAGATCTGTCTCAAACTTCTCCTGTACTATTGCGTTAGCACTTTCTAGAGGCTTTGCCTTACTTACTGGCAATAGGTATATCTTAAGTGTTCACCAGTAGTACCCTTGCTAGCGAAAGTCTGACGATATTTATATATATAATTTGTCGGTCAACATTTAAGTTTAATTTCAGTTAAGTTTAAAATAAGATTTCTGTCTTAGAAATTACAAATTTAAAAAAAAAATGCGTAACACCATGTATAAAATCGAAAAGTATGTCTGCAGAAAGTCAAGTGTTATAAATTCTACATCAATATACCTATTACAATGTAATGGCTATTTAAGAAAAATCTTCACGAATTCACATAAAAATATCAAAAAGATTTATTTGATATGCGTTAACCCTCTCGATGCCCAACCCTTTAGTAATAATCTCGTGAACCCACAACTTTTCATACTCCGAGTAATATTACCGATAATATTTGTTACAACAATAAATCATATTCTGCAATACGCGATAAATTTAATCGCAGAAGACAAATACGGGCTGTTAAGAGAAATTATCTTTATTGAACATTATCTGTCTGTGGTATAAATTAGTATCTATGGGTAAAAATTATGATTAATCTTATCTAATATGTATGATATTTCGTGTGGACATATTATATCGTGTTAGTTGTCTGTTTGAGCACGTTTGCTTATCAATAAATCAAACAATCAAAAGGTATAGTGCTTTTAATATTAAAAACACTGATGATTCCAATATATGTCATCTATTAGTTGTCCAATAAAAAAATAAATTGATCATTAGCAATGTTAAAAATGTGCAGAAAATTATGTAAACTACAAAGACTATACTACTTCTGATGCTAGTCACTAATATTTGAAATAAAAAGTGTACAAGTAAAAACCAAATCTTATTATTTTGTCAATTACATACATGTCACTAGTTTTTCTGGCATTAATGAATACTGAATGTCCTCGTATTTTACAGGTTTTTTTTCTAATATCGCAGTTGTCACTCATATTTTCTGTTATACGTTCATCAAAAACAATAGGCTTCTTATATGTAAGCAGACGCCTTGCTAGGTTTAAAAATTCTTTTTTAAAACCGATAAACCGATAGATCACGAGAAATAAATGATTATTTTATTAAGCAGAATACACAAATATGATTTAAGTTCCGTCAAAGAAAACGCCTCGTCTCTATCAACGGCACGTAAATCTGTTCAACTATCACTTCAATATTTAACATAACTCTTTAACTCAAAATGAGATATTGGCTTTCGTTTTAAATCCTCACTATATTATAAATTCAAAAGTAACTCTGTCTGTCTGTCTGTCGCCCTTTCACGCCAAAACTACTGAACCGATTTAAATGAAATTTGGTACACAGATAGTCTAGAGCCTGAGAAAGGACATAGGTTAAAAAAAGGGGTGTAAGGGGTTGAAAGGTGGGGATGAAAAGTTGTATGGAAGTATCGTCATATTTAGAGCTAGAAGCTTGAAACTTATTTTTTAGGCTGTTGATTCGATATAAATACACTATTTTACGCGGACGAAGTCGCGGGCACAGCTACTACATAATTGCCTACAAGTTAATTAAAACGTCTAGCCCTTTTACAGCAACACTCACAACAACAATGTCCTAAGACCGGTATCGCAGGATACGGGTAATTCAATTGAAAGTGCACCCATCCCGTTTTCTAACGAGACCATTAATCGCTCCTAAATCGCACGATTATTATCTTATTTATAGCGGGATAATGCAGGAAGAGCTAACATGTAATTACCAGGGATGTTAATTGGGCATGTCGCCATCGGTCTTCGTTCCGGTTACCTAATTGAGATTTCTTGCCCAAGAAGAACTTAGAGCTAAAAATCAAACGGTTCATTTAGGGTACATGTAATATTCATTAGTCTTGCTTAAATAAAGTATTTTAAAAATGCAAATAAAATGTTTTATGCAAAACCTTGTCGGTAGGTTTTACGAAGCTATCCGCTTAAACGGGAGTATAAATTGTTCTTAAAAGTAGTCAACCAAAACAGATTTATGCAAGATCCCACGGTTTAATAATTTAATTTAAAGCTAAAATCATCTCGGTGCCGAGTTAAAACAAAAAAATTATTTCTCACAGTATGCTAATTTATTCCGAGTTCAAGAAATATGAAGACTGTCCAAAGATTTGATTCGGAATTTGGGGTAACGACATTATTCAATAACAAAACCATTTGAATTGTTTCAAAATTATAATATTTTACCACCGACACCATAATTTATGTACGAAATGGTATTCAAGAGAGAAATGAAACCTTTAAAATATGGTAATAAAAACTTTTGTTATTTATACCCATTTAATTTTCTAGTTAAGCTATAAATCAATAGAGAATTGATAACGTTCGGTCTATCGATAGGAAAGTGGCACATTACTCTTGTGATAACGGATTCGTCAACCGCAGCGTTTGTTTTCCGAATAAAACAAAAACCGTTTTCCATCAAAATGCAGTGGCACGTTTTAGTTCCACTTTCGTTTAAATTGTATAGGCGTTTCATTATTGCGACACACCCGAATGACACAGTCAATTTAGTTGATGAACCGAATCGGTGGCAAGAGGCGTGTCCACAAAGGAGCTCTTACACTTCTGTGCGGTCACGCATGTCGGACTGGTGAAAACATGAATAAAGAAAAATACAGCAGTTTAAATACACGCATATCGTGCGCGCATGTTTTACTACAATTATTAATTATAAATATCTAATGACATCGATAAAAGTCGGTAAACAGTCGGATTCGAGAATAGGAGCCGTTTCAAATCTTGAATAGAATTTATTGTTGATTGATTGATTGATTTGACTTGATTTTACGACTTTTCATAAATGTAAGAACATACGAGTATGCTTAGATGAATGTTATATCAGTCAATTAAAATAAGCGAAAGGAATTATCTCGCAACGTAATTATAAGACACGTCACAAATATGGAAAGAGCTGTACAGTAAAATAAAAAATACAACGAAGCGAAACCTTGTTATGCATTTATTTTCCACCTCATAGAAAAACATAACAAAAATGAAAAATTGTTAGATATTTGATCATAGATTAGTTATTAAAGATGCAGAACCTTTGCAAAAAGTAGAAAATGGTTTAATTAATATATGTTAACTGATTATATCAATCCACCAAACCTAATTATTAATATGTCTAAATTTGTTAACCGGTTTTAAACGATTGAGTTTTTTCACTGGACTAATGCCGCTTGACCTTGCTACTCAAAGGATAATAATAGTTTTATGTTTAAACTTGTTATCAAGGCTGTTCGTAATTTCTGGAGCTTAACGTGGTCTCTTAAGGCACCGAGATACGTTACTGTAATTATTTACGTTACATACACCAACAATAAATTGCATATATGTCGCAGTAAAATGGTTATAGCCGTGATATAGTTATATCCCTAGAGGTGTAGCTATAAACCGTAAAAGCTGTTCGTAACTTTTAGAAAGAATACAACTATGATATAAGAACGATCGAGTTATATAACTATCTTACTAGACTACACTAGTGAAATGATTGTAAAATTGATTGTTATTTTAATGATGAACGTATTTAAAGTAATTGTGATAATATCGTAACAAAAAAACAAAATATATATATAATTTAATATATTTAGTTATATATTACACACTTTACATATTTTATTAAATATTTGAATGAGTACTTATAACGTTATTTGTTTTGGTTGTGACGATTAAGTAATAAAAAAAGGTTTTAATTAAAATGAGTAAGTAATCAGTTGTGCGAATCAAAGAAAAGGTATATTTATAATTATCTCACTAGAGTAGTCTAGTAAGATAGTTATATTACTAGATCGTTGGTATCATCGTTAGGTATAATCCTATTAAGATAGTTCCGTTATGAACCGCTTTCATGTAACTATATTACGGTATATAGTTATATTCCTAGGGATATAACCATATCAGGAATGTAATAATATTACAGCGATATATTTTTACATAAAAATTTCATGTCACGTTGTTTGTCCGCGATGAACTCCTAAACGAATGAACCGATTTTAATGACATTTTGCACACTGTGCAGTTTGGTCCAACTTGAGAAATAAGATAGTTTTTATCTCAATTTATAGTCATAATCTTTTTATATTGCAAATTACTTTGGCACAGGAACACGTGGGCGGGTAGCTAGTATTCATACATATACATATATCTATGACTAATGCACACAGACGTCAATTGAATATACCGTTTGTATTATATTTTTTTTTTAGTCCGGGCGCTAGAGCATAAGAGGGTGGTGGTCTTTTATAACAACACGGGACTTGGCTTAGTATTTGAAGAAAAATACGTAGGATAACATCCTAAAGTGTCTACTTCGAAGGAGATACACGTAATTGTTTATTATTGCAAAATAACTTAAAAATCATCTTTTTTTCGGTTTTCATTAAATATCTCGAAAAGTTGAATACAAAAGCTGTTTATCCCACGATTTTACATAAGGATTAGGCATTAAAAAAACTAGAATTTTTCCATTGTTTAAATAAGCGAGAAAGACGAAAAGCAAAGAAATTAAAATGCGTGAAAACGAACGTGAACGTTACAATATTCAAAATTAAATGAAAATCGAATATGTTACAGACATTAGTATGTTTTTAATTGTAACGCCAAGTTCGATGGCGAAATTTCAAAATGGCAGCCTATTGTAAAATTGTTCATTTAAAATTTAGATTGTGTTTGAAATGCGTCACGGGCATGGAATCGTAATCTGAGTTTTTGGAATCGGTGGGGCATAACAATATCTTTGATACCTCAAAAATTAGATTTTTTTATTAAACAAATAAAAAAGTTATTAACGAAAAAATTGGTTGCCTGTAAAGTCGGTATACGGGCGAAAGTTTTACGTGACAACGACTTTGGAGTGGTAAAATAATTTTAATGTGAATATTCATTCGTATAGTAGGAAGAAGGATGAAATAATAGTAACAATTTAAAACATTTATTTATACAAAGAATTATATTTAAAATGCGTGCCTCTCACTCGCTCTCATTGTGAGCGCATAACGTGAGCGGAGCGTAACGCAGTTTCTTGAAGTGTCACCCGGCAAACCAATTTATAAGACTTTGTCACGTCAAAACCATAACTGAAACTCCGTATTTTCTCTAATTTAAAATTTAGACGTAAACAACTTAGTGCAAGTGATTGCGCTTATTTTTACATGAATTAAAAAGAAAAAAAGTTGCTCTAGGACCAACAGAAGCCGAGATACTATATTTTCACTTTTTGCACATACACTTTAACTTATCACTTATATGTATTAACTTAACGCGTTTCAGCGTGTTCGTGTTGGTTTAGATATCCTTCTTGTAAACGTCTTACCTACAACAAGCTTTCAGTCAAAGTTGAAATTACCATTTAGATATTATTATATTTAATGTTTTATTACTTTCCAGCGTTATACATATATTGATCGGTCGGTCGGTGGGACAACCTTGCTTTCCAGTTTTTTTAATGATTGCAACATAGTTAAACTACTTACATTTTCTTGTAGTTTATACCGGGTGAATGATTTATACAACATCGCATAAGTAGTTTTTGTTGCTATTATCGTTGTGCGACACGGCACGGATTATGTCGTTACGTATAAATGGCCTGCGCGAGCCATTACGGCAATATTTTGTGGGCATTTTGCTGTTATAGTCAATAATGCTCGCTAAAATCGAATTATCGTTGATATTTATAGCGAAACACGCATGAAAATGTAGGGTACAAGGAAATTTGTGGTGCTTTTAAACGTGATCTTAAGGATAATTATAATAAGAATGTTGGTAAGAATGTTTTGATATACAAATATCCATTTAAAAACCTTTGAAAGAGACCTTTTAACTAAGGTTTTCTTTTGTATTCTTATCAAAAGTTTAATTGCATTAAATATATACGCAAAAACATACCTATCTATATCCATATAATACATGGTAATTGATGCAAATTAGGTCACTGAGCAAAAAAGACAGTTACATATCAGGGACGTTGCGGATGTTCGCATCCGCATCCGCAATTGCAGAGTTTCCGCATGGATTTGGACATCTGCATTCGCAATAATCAATGCGGATGTTCATGCAGATGCAGCGCAAGTCGCGACAAGAAAGAAAGTAGATGGCGCTAGCGACTGGTGTGTATTGTAAACAAGTGCTAATTGACCAATAGAGCGAAGATTTCAGTGACAAGATTCGACGCGTTTGTTATTGTGTATTAAGGATGTTGTGGATATCGGCATCCGCATTCGCAATTGCGGAGCTTCTGCATCGATTTGGACATCTGCAGCGCATCCGCGGATGCGCCTTCGAAAATTCTGCATCCGCAACATCCCTACTATAGATCTAAATATACATGTATATATCACTCGTTTAGCTCAGTTATAAAGCTCACTCATTTGCTGTTAGAGGGACGTTTTGATTGACACCTTGACGTAGTGTCCTAGACTGATTTAGTAAATAAAATACACCAGTTGATATTAAACTTACATGAACTCAACTTTAATTCTCGTCGGCGGCGGCAACACAATGCAACCCTGTCGCTCATATGTATTTCTTTAATTTCACTCGTTCGTAGATACAAAGAGCCGCGTGAGTTAGTGATGCAGAACTGAGTTACTTTTATAATCAGAGTGTGTAAGTAGTGAGTAATACCTTTGCTTTCTAACAATTTTCTCTTAGGACTCAGTTTTACCTAACTAAATAAACGTGTGATAACAGCGGCTCGTGGCTGAGTGGTAACCGAGTAGGTTAGCATATTGCAAGGTTAAGTAATACTTGCCAGGTCTGTCTTAGATTGGGTGACCATTAGAACACATTGAGACACCTCCGCGCCTCGGAGAGCACGTTAAGCCTTCGGTCCCGATTGCCATACGAACATCTGTGGCATTCGTTACGGGTAGTTGGAGCCCTAAAATAATGTCCGATAATCTGGACTAACTACAGGATTTGGATATCGCCCAGTACTTGGGTTGTGGAGGTCTGATGGCAGTCGCTCCACGTAAAATATCGAAGTACGGCCGTTTTGTAGTTAGACTGGAAACCGACCCCAACTTAGTTAGACGCAGAATATAACAACACATACAATACAAAACATTAAAAGCTTTAAATACCCCCAACCCAAAAATCACTTCTACGATTAGAAAAGAACTAATGATTTATAAAGAATACTCTGAATTCAGTCACTTTTCAAACAAAAAACTAAATCAAAATCGGTCCATCCGTTTAGGAGCTATGATGCCACAGACAGACATAGATACAAACGTTAAATTTATAACATCCTTCCTTCTGCGTCGGGGGTAAAAATTAAACATTTAAATATAAATGTAAAAATTTATTTTAAAGAGAGAAGTGAATAAACCATTATAATATTAATTTAGATTTACTTCATTCATATTACATTTGTAATGGTAGAAGTACTGACAACTTTAAAAAATATTTAAATGTATGATTATAGTAAACTTTCAGATCAAGAAGAGAGTTTTTAAGACACGGCCATAACAACTAAAACTGTTTATGTATAAAAATGGTAAAAGCTAACGAGATATTTTGGGGTTACGTTAAAAATACTGCAGTGTAATCATCCGACCACAGGAGAGACAGAAGCAGGGTAATGTTCTTTTCTACTTTAAATTTAACAAAGTGGATGCATAAAGAAAGTGGATATTTGTACCGCCACCTCTTGAAAATAATATCACCGGGGCTGTAATAATGTGTGACATTAGGCTATGTACACACGGCACTTACGTCGCTGTAAATGGTTCTTTAGCGTTCTGTTTCTTCTTTTGCGACCTACCTATTATTATTTCTATACTCGTAAAAAGAACTCATTAAATTAAACAAGAAAGTCGATTGCGTTTAAATATATATTAACTACAAAAAATAGCATAGAAGTTTTATCTATTATTTGTTGATTCATTTCATGTAATCATCTTTTAAAATCCTTCATTTGATACCCTACTTGGTGGGTTAAAGCGGTAAATTAAAGCGGGCCACCATACAAAAAAAAAACCGGGATTTTTACGGCGTTTCTTTTTTGTTCACGATGGTACGGAGCCCCTCGTGCGCGAGACTTATTTATTTATTTGTATTGCAGAATATTGTTTTTGCTCTTATGATATTAAACGAAAAAAGTGTCGTAATAGAACATTCCGGAAAGAACATACAGAAACAATTTACATTATAATTTAATAGGCGAGTACATAAACGAGCCAACGTTCAAGGAAAACACTCAATAGTCCATTCAATCCTAGCTGTTACCCGAAAATAACGTAATAAAAAATATAACCATAAAAAAAGCAATAGCAAAGTTATTATTATTATAGCTGGATACATATTAGTATAGTATCATACTAAGTAATAAGTTAGGAGGTCAGTAAAGACTTGCATTGAATGAGCATTAACGTTTCTGCTCGAACTATTTTAATGATAACTCAAGGTAAAACACGTGTGTAAAAGAGTCGTTGTGAAGTTATTTATTTCTAGACAGTGGAAAACCCACTCTTATGATAAGCGAACTTTTTACGTCTTACTAATCCCCACCTTGGTAAGGTTGGTCCTTTGCTGTTAGTATAGTTGGAGTTTAAAACGTAATCATGAGTTCAGTTTACTTTTAGTATAATCTAGGTGCACGAGAGTTCGCGGGCAAGTTTTCGAGCCTAGAACACTCCAGTGCTATATTTACACAAACCATTTCGAGCCATTTTATAAAATATACATATATAAAAAAAATGCGGATTTCCGCTGAAACAATTTCAAGGAAGATGAGTCCACCTTGGAGAGGTAAATAGGCTACTTTTTGTCGTTAAAATAAACTTGAAAGTGACGAAATAGGTGATGAAAGTTTGTATGGGAGATATTCTAGACAGACGAAGCGGCGTCACGCGTTAAACTGGCACCAAAATGTTTAAAAAACAATTCCCATACCTGTCGAGTGGTGTACCAAAATGAAGGGTTTTAAAAGGTGATTACAAAAATATATCCAACTTATATGTTTATTAGTTAGTATATTTAACGCAGTCGGGTTTTTTGTTACATTTAATAATTGATTATTACATTACATTTGTTTTTGACCTGATTAGATATATATAGTATAGAATGTATAACTATAAAACGTATTATAAAAAAATCCGTTATTTAAAAAATCGAGCACAAAATTTATAAAAAAATTACAACTCGCTACAAGGATAAATTGAGCATTCGGACTTCAATAAATGTAAATACACAATTCACATACGTCTGTCTACGATAAAAGTCTTCAACGTTGCTTTTATGACTTGCTATTTATTTAACTTTTTATACAAAATGCAGGCATCTCGCTTAGAGAAAGAATGTCATAATTAACAACTTACATAGATCGCAAGCCGGATACGCCAGCATACCTTTTACATCCAACACCTGACAGATGTTTAATTTAACTACGTAAATAGCCATGTGTTATACAACATTTATCGATGCGATAATTATAATCGATCGATAATTGTTGACTTAGGTTGTTTCATCTTCCTAGTTTTTGCTTATGTAAAATGGCGGTCTTTACGAGCGTTTATTATATTTGAAATCGAAAGAAGAAATCGATGAGTATTTAGTCACGATTTTAACATAATTAGGTCAGTCTTAAAATTCATGGTATGCTAAAAACAGTAAACTAACGATATCCTATATGATAAAGCCGCAACCAATCCTCGCAAAGCCTATCTAATAAAAGTAGATGTCGTGGTACACGGTTGCTAGGATGTAGTCCTTATCCTTAATGGCAATTTGTTACTCCTGCGTTACCACATTGCCATTATTTTATTGCATTGTAGCGTAATGGCTAAGGCGTCGGACTTGCGATCGAGTGGTTGCGGGTTCGAACCCCACCCAGTGCACTACCGACGTGAACCCACTCCTAACACAAGCATTTAGCTTAGCTGGAGGGGTTAATAAGAATACTAGTAATGTACGACACACGTTAGTAGTCTTTAAAAAAAAATGTTACAGTGTATAGTAAAGAACCTTAGTTTAGTTTTACATCCTCTTAGCTACACTGCAGTAAACCAATAGCTGAACCCTGGTCTATAAACTTCATTCAGAGCAAAGGAAATACCTGAATCGGATTAAATATAATATTGCATTATCGCTCCCGCTTTTCTTGCTACTGTAACCTTACCGAGCTGGTAAATGTACGATACAGGACTGGAGCGCTGTAAAATCGCTTCGGGGTGGAAAACTTCAGATCCAAATGCAACTATTGAATTGTTTATAATATTATATTATGGTAAAAGCTTTTATATGTGGCAACGAAAGTCGGTCTTCAAATTTATATAATGAAGCAGATTAAAACATTCCTATATTACGAACATGAATATTTTAAATTAAATTGAAACTAAACAATCGTAACTAAATATATAACATGAAACAATTATTACTGGAGTGTGAGTTAGTTTATACGTTTATATAAATAACTTTTAAAAATATGAAGGGCATTCAAAATGATCTCCATTAGCCTTCATACAATCCTTTAATCCAGCCAGTTATCGATTGAAACACGCACTTCCTCCATTTGAAAATTCGTGAATACCAATCTTATGGAATGTTTAAGGAATTAATTATCAAAGCGTTTAAAGCATGCCATACTCTAAAAGAGACAATAAATCATAATCAAGAGGATTATGATCGGGACTAGGTGACGGCCAATCTTTGATAAAATCAGAAACATTCTTTTAAATGATTCGGTACTGAGCCTTGCAGAAAGGATCATTCTTGGTTATAGAACATTTTGTTGTTAAAAGACTTAACGACCTTCTCAAGAATCGTATTTTGACACACCTAGGCCTATGTTTTGATACCTTTTGACAAAAATATGGCTCAGTCACTGCTTGACAGTTAATTAGTTAACACCCCACCAAACCATCACTGAAGGCGGATAATGTCAACGATGCACCCTACTGACTAATTGAAAAGCTTCTCTAGAGCTTCGGGCATAAAGTAGGTCATTATGTTTATTTAAAATATTGCTCGATGGTAAAAATTTTTTCGTCAGTGAATATTTTTTTTCTTAAAACTAATATTTATTTAACTTGTCTAGCTTTTATTATTGTTGCCGTAACGAGTTATTTAGAAAGCTAATTTTATTTACATTTAGTTAAATACTTCATTTATTTAATAGTTATTAAAAAGCATACATTTATCAGGTATATACTTAATTTATTTTCTATTTAGATATTATTACTTCATTCATATCGTTCTATGTTCACTGAACTAGGCTAGGCTAGGCGATAAGCAAAGGGATAGCTTTGCGTACCGCCTAGGAAGTTAGAAACCACAGTAATTTTTTTATTCGCTAACGTAAAAATATCAAGAAGTTGTTTTGATTTTTTTTCCTATTTACTTTTCCAATCCAACCAATGCGTCTTCTGTAAGCTACTATTCCTACGTCATCTTTTAATATACGCGACATGGTTCTGGGTGCTATATGACAGGCCTGCTGGACTAGTGATTAGTGATCCTGATTACTGAGCCAGAGGTAGTAGGCTAGATTCCCACCTAGGACAAATAATTGGGTGATGAGCGTGATCATTGTATGTCTAGTTACCATAGTACAGGTTCTGCGTAGTTTGGGATCAGACGGCCGTGTATGAGGTGTCTCAGCCATTTTTTATTTTTATATTAATTTCCTTGGATAACATCTTTTGTTTTCGGACAGGATTTCTTCCCTGCTTTGATTTTTACTAGGAATACTACGTGTATGGTCAGAAATTTAACTGTTACAAACAGAAGACTTTTCACTATACCTATCAGTAGCCCGGTAAACAAACTTTACACAAAAATTACTTTTATTTCTCACTAAAA
Source organism: Euplagia quadripunctaria (assembly GCA_963859945.1). Classification (NCBI taxonomy): domain Eukaryota; kingdom Metazoa; phylum Arthropoda; class Insecta; order Lepidoptera; family Erebidae; genus Euplagia; species Euplagia quadripunctaria. Next base: position 4,204,496 of record OY982572.1, read on the forward strand.
CAATCGTATCGCATTTGTTCCCCATAGAGAAGTATGTATAAATAAAAATGTAGTTAAAATTATCATACCAAGCCGTCAGCTCGTTCACCGGTTAATGACGTATTGGATCTGGTTGGCGTTTGACGCAGTCACTTGATAATTGTTATTATTTTAGCTTCTTACAATTCATTTTAATATTTCTATTATAGCTTTTCAAATTTAAAAAATACAGTTTTAAAACATCACAAATAATCATTTAGTTACAAGGTAAATTTGTGATTAGAGTCAACCTACCTACTCGGTTCTCCTTATCACTCCACTCCATTTTAATATCACAAGGATATTGAGCAAAAATTGCCGCAAAAAGGATAAAACACAATGAATATAATATGTAATACTTATATGTATTACAGGTTCCTAATTCAAATGTAATTTTATGTTTTTTTTTAATAGTAATTATTCTTTAATGGCCAGATTGTGTATTTGTGTTTGAAAATTATACAATTCAGTGAAGTAGAACAATATGAATGAAGTAATAATATCTAAATAGATAATAAATTAAGCATATACCTGATAAATGTATGCTTTTTAATAACTATTAAACAAATAAAGCATTTAACTAAATGTAAATAAAATTAGCTTTCCAAATAACTCGTTACGGCAACAATAATAAAAGCTGGAAAAGTAAAATAAATATTAGTTTTAATGCGCCGTTTAAAATGCAAATAGCCGTTATTACAAAATAGCGGTTAGCACTAACATATATTTAGCAGGTTTTGCCTTTAACGTTAGTTCGTATAAAATATATATAGCAGCCTTTAACGTTGGTTCGTAGAAATAGTGCTATCGGCACTTGAAAGTTTCCGGGGAACTACCCAAGTACCGCAGCACTCACACTAAAAATAGCGGTCCTAATGCTTATGTGCACTTTTCTACGTAAATAGTTTTTAAAACTAAAGTTTCTTCAAAAATATGGTTTATTTTAAACCGATTCCATATAGGAAATTCTCAGTTTAGCTGGCATTATTGTTTTTGATATTACGCTAAAGTTGCGCCATTTGTGATAAGTTTTGATTTTTTTGTAAATAGTTAGGATAAAAGTGAAGACCACACATTATTAGTATTCTTTATAACCCCTCCAGCTAAGTTAAATAGTTGTAATGAGGGAGTGGGTTCACTGCGTGGGGTTAGAATCTACAATTACTAGACCGCACAAGCTTTGTAATATATAGCGCTATAGACGCACTAAGAATATTTTAGGTCTACTTATGTAGGAGTTAAATTATGCATGGCATGGTTAGCCAATAGCAACCGGGAAACTTTCTTCCATAGTTTCTGCTAGACTTCCAACAACCTTTTTTTGGGTGACGAGGTGGAAGATCCTCATGGATGTCCGCACTTGGCGAAGGGGTCTGGGGTCTGTCGGACTTTTACCGACTAAAAACCACCCCGGTGTTCCGCTACCTGCCTATGATCGGGGAAGCGAGAATCACCATTGCATTCTTCCGCAACCCCCGATAGACATTGACCCGTCTCACCTTAGACGGGTCCCGTCACAGGGTGCGACCATCACCCGTCGGCCGCTCTCTTCTGAAGACTTCCAACAACCTCGTATAATATCAAAAGGCACTACTTCTCACTTATTAACTACAAGAAAAATATGCGTAAGCAAAGCATTGATTGTAAGATTGTAACTGTTTACAATAATTTTAATAAAAAGGATACATTATGAAACAAAAAAGCACAAAGTCCTACTGATTTTTATTTGTTACCAGTACACAATAACTTCGTAAATAAACTAATACCATACAATCGAAGGTGACACTCTGTTCTATCTATTAAACAGGGTGCCCGTAAAAGATTGCAGACTGCGACTGCCGCTGTGCACTCTTTATTGCACAACATGAAATGGTTACATGCAGATAGATCTACATGTAACTAAAATTATAAAACTGGTGACCCAAGTAAATGGTTCCGTATGCACAGCTTAAAAATTGTAATCAAATTTCAAGGTCAAGCATGAGATAATATAGCAACTAAAGCCTACAGCTATATATTCGTTCCAGTTGGGCAATAGCAATTATATTACGTAGGCAGTAGACCATGAAATCACGGATTCTTTGAATCATTTTAGTTCTTCGAAAATTTAGTAAGAAGAACAATGATGAAGCCAGTAACATTAAAAAAATGCAATTATGTAAACGTTTGAGTTTAGGACTTAAGCAAACTTTGTGATACATATGAAGGGACAAGACGCCTATAATTTATATATGTATACAGGGTGTAAGTGACACCGTACCGAATCCTGAAATAGTGTATTCAGACGATCATTATGAGTGGTAAATCATTGGAAATTTCTGCCGATATATATAAATATTTTTTTTGCTTCAAAGTGGTATCACAATGAGTAAACAGTACATTTTACCGAAAAAAAAATCAGTAAATACAATCAGCTGCTTCGACGGCACCGTGCGCTGATGGTCATTCACCGTACCGCACAGTACGCGTGTTGCGTTACACTGCGTAGTTCAAAATCAAACTATTGACTGTAAATTCTTAATCTTGGATTTTTATGATGAACTGACTTTTGAATTGTGATAAATATCCAAAGAAAGACGTTTTTGTAAGTTATTCGCGACGGTGATACTTATACACGCTGTATAAAAAATAAAAAATCTAAAAAAATCGTGTCACGTTGTTTATCCGCGATGAACTCCTAAGCTAATAAAACGATTTTAATGAAACTTTGCACACTGTGTAGTTTGGTCCAACTTGAGAGATAGGATAGTTTTTGTCTACATTTAAAGTCAATATATTTTTTTATTTCAAATTACTTAGCCACAGCGAGACGTGTTGGGTTAGCTAGTAATCTTTACACATAAAAAATAATGCTTTTTATTGACTAGCATCATAATTTGTTTTTTTTATAATAGTTCGGTTTTCAGAGAAATAATACTGGAAAAGGGTTCGAAAATTTCGGAAATGATTGGGAAAAACCCAAAGAGTTTTTTTTGCTATGAGAGGAAAAAACTTTGTTACTCGTATACGTGCGTCATCCTCTATCTATCTAAATATAAATAAATTAAACAGCATGTTAGTGTCCACAAATCTCGGAAAGTATTTGATGAATTGACTTGTAATGTTATTTAACATTGTATTTTAACATAACAGTGTTTTGTATACTTGTTATTCCGAAGTTTCAATGGAAACAGAAAATTGTATGCATTTTAGATTAATTTATTATTTGTTACGTGAGTTACGTTGGTATGATAATTGTTCATATAACATCGGTTGTCATAGCATGTATGAAATTTCACTAAGCCACGGCAAAGCGTGGCCGGGTTTAGCTAGTACAGTATAAAAAGTATGAGACTTTCTGATGGCAACATTGATAACAGAAACACTAGTGTTTGATCAGATTATTACGATCTTAGATAGTAGCATCCTAACAGTACGCATGCTTTTAACGACGGTACATGCTAATTTAAGGTCAAAAATAGTAATATTATAAGTCAATGTTAAAGGTACGAAAAGTACTTCTTTTTAGTTGTGTGGAACCCTCCATGGCTCATGACCTCACCGGAGGTAACGGTGAAGTGGTATGTCGGAATCAAAACCGACTAATGCCCGGTTCCTATAATCCAGAATCGATTCGTTTTACTTACGGACGGTAAAAATTTGGTTGAAAATTTAACGAAATTTTACCGTCCGTAAGCAAAACGAATCGTTTCCTGATTATAGGAACCGGGCATAAAACCACACGGTGTTCCGTCACAAGTGGTTCTACTGCAAGTTACTCGTATATACCCAAACTCTGGGAACTCCTGTGATATGTACTTACATTATATATAACGTGATAACCCTATCTATTTTTTTAATTTATTACCTGTGTTGACGATGTAAACTATAATTGATGGCAATATTTATTAACTCATTGTTCTACACTATACGTTAAAATATTCATAGGTAGGTAACCATTGTTTATTCTACTAGATTAGTGGGTGTTTAAACAATAATCGGAGACAGTAATTATAGACACTTCAAAATATAGGTGAAGCGGTCCCTAGACGATCATGCGGCATGACATGCATTACGCACGTAATTATATCATGCATGCATGACCGTTGAATTGTATTGATTAATGCGAATGACATGCAAACTACGTGCTGGCAGTTGATTAACATTTCCTTTTATTTTTATATTTATAAATTTATTTATTTATAAATCTGCCTTTGACAAAGACATTTCCATACCAGCGCAGAAGACCTCTTCACTGCACTATCTATATCGACTGCATAAAATGATTATACGAAGCGAATTATCATGCTGCATGATAGACTCTCAATAGGTCCTTCATGCGGCATGATGATTCAACATGTCATGCCGCATGATCGTCTAGGGACTGCTTAAGAAATTAAAAATATCAAATCTTTGTTACCTACGCAAAACGGATTTCGTTTTCAACTACTCCATCTGTGAATAAAACCGATCAAAATGTAGGACGACAAAAGTTTATTGGGTGCAGGCAAAGCACACATACTTACACAACGGCACAAGGTAGTAAGCGCCATTATTGAACTGGAAGGGTCATTGAACAAATAGTTTTCGTTGGGGATATAACTGTTACATATATCATATAGACGCGTCTGATTAGGTACTTACATCTATACTAATATAATAATGCAGAAGATATGTTTTGTTTGATTGTTTGTTTAAACGCGATAATCTCTGGAACTATCAGCCTCCGGGCTTCAGGCTATCTTTGGGCCTCCGGTAACATCACTCACTTGGCGAAAAGCAATGCAAGTATTGCTTCACTGCCGGTTTTCTGTGAGGCCGTGGTGTCAGTCCGGTCGAGCCGGCCTATACGTGCCGAAGCATGGCTCTCCCACGATAACGTTATACGTTATGTAATATCACGCTACGGCCCTTAGGAGTGAATCAGTGACCAAAAACTGCGGGGCACGGCTCCTTCAATACTGTATAGAATGTTGGAAGGCATAATGAGTTGTCCTGTTACTCCTTTAGCTTGGAGTGAGTTGTAACTGAACCATACAAAAGACATGATTAACATAAAAACTGCATCGGTGGTCAGTGTATAATTTATACGAATAATCTTAGAGTTCTTGAATCAATTATTTCATTAGGTGGTATTAGTTTCTTTGGGTTTTTCGGGCAAGGAATATTCAGTTACAGTTCCAGTGTTTGGAATCGTACTCGACATTATCTAGCAATAATCATAAATTTACAATTTAAAACACCCCCGACTCCAAAATCCCTTCAACGATTAGAAAAGAGCTGATGACCTACGACCGGCTGAACAGATTTTCTTGAATTATATCTAAGAATACTCTCGATCAAGTCACCTTTTAAATAAAAAAAAAACGCACTTAAATCGGTCTATTCATTTGGGAGCTACGATGCCACAGATAGACACACAGACACGTCAAACTTTTAAAATCCCTCTTTTTGCGTCAGGGGTTAAAAATGATAAAAATAGATTTTACAACGCTTTTTAAGATTTCGCATTGATTTCATATAAGTACATAGGATAACCCAATCTGTTTTCTTAACTTTTTTGAGTTCGCTGTTTCTTGTTATTACTTTGTTTTTATTTTATACTAGCAGCGCCCCGCGGTTTCACCCGCGCAAGTCCCGATCCCGTGGGAATATCGGGATAAAAGGTAGCCTATACGTTAATCCAGGTCGCCAACTATATACATACCAATTTTCATCGCAATCGGTTCAGTAGTTTTGGCGTGAAAGAGTAACAAAGATCCATACATACATACATCCATACATCCTCACAAACTTTCACGTTTATAATATTAGTAGGATTATTTTATATATTATTCAATAAGTGGACTGTAATATTCTTTGAGTTTTAATAAAGTTCTTTAAATCTATATTTTTGTGTGCGATCCATACACATACAGTAATAATAATAATAATATGGTTGATTGCAAAGAGCCTCGACCAACACCTTCAGAGGCTCACGTTAGGGAGCTGGATTAAGGGCCTGATGCAGAAGGCGGTCCTTCTTGATACGGCACGTATTGTAAGGAGGTTTCTGACTCTGGAACCCTAACCACCAGTAGCTTGGTCCCTGTACCCAATACCGGTGGGACACTACTTTTTATATTTTTAAATGAATTTTTGATAGAATCTGAATGTATTTAAAAGTGTTATTTATTTGTATATTTAAATGAATGAAGAGAATAATAATAAATACTCTTTAATGCGCACATACAAATACATATACATATTTAAATAAGTGCATACATACATACCTAAATACATACATATTTATACATAACACAGTACTTTCAAAGTAAATGAAAAACGTATAAAGACGTATTCTTCTCACCATCTGTTCGTGTTATTTATGACTTTACAGTACATTGATCATTTTCTCAACAGTGAAACTTATGGCACAGACAAAAAAGTGGTACAATACTAATAAAAACATCAAATGTTCTACATTCCTATATCAACATTTTTTTGCTGACACGCTTGTTATTGTAGCATTTGGTAGCGTCGGAAAATGTAAAATTTAATACAGAAAATATCAGTCCACTCCGCTCAATTTTAGTTTGCTTATAAAGTCCGAACACTAACAAATTCTATTTAAATTGAACGCGCAATACTAGTTTTTATTGAAATTATTATCTATATATTAATACGTGAAGCGAAAACTTTGGATCCCTTTTTACGAAAATTGGGCGGACGGAGGAGTATGAAATTTCGCACACTTATAGTTTATACAGAGAAGAAGTGACGAATGCTAAAATTTTTGAACAATATTTGCTACAAAGTTAAAAAAAATGCAAAAACGGGTACATACAGCTATGAGTGTCCAGTATATATTTTGACCTGTCATGGTACAAAAGTCTATACAATGACAGGTCAAGTAATATTGGCCAATGAAATAAACCATGGTCGAAATTCGACCACCACGCGATCTCTAGTAATAAATAAATATGCAAGGGAGAAATTCATAAATGTATATTACAGTGAGTAAATAATAATAAATAGTCAGGTATACGCATTTTGTAGCATGGTGTAGGTAATAATAATAATTTTACACTTCTCACACACGGCCGTCTCATCCCAAACTAGGTAGAGCCTGTACTATGGTAACCAGACTGCTGATAAACATACTTATATATTTCTAAATACATACATATTATCGATAAATTACACCCAGACACAGAGCAAATGATCATGCTCATCACACAATTATTTGTCCGGAGTGGGAATCGAACACACGACCTCTGGCTCAGCAGTCAGGACCACTAGACCAAGAGGCCAGTCAATAGGTAATATATACTCAAACCAATGGTGATTTTTGATTAATACTGAAGACACTGCTGTGAAAGCAACATTTTGATTATTGAAATAACTTGACACTTTTTTTGTGGAGAGCCATGCTTCAGTACGTATGGGCCGGCTCGATGATACCACGGCCTCATAAAAAACCGGCCGTGAAGCAATGCTTGCATTGCTTTTCGCCGTGTGAGTGAGGTTTCTGGAGGCCCTAACCTTTCCCTCTCCCCTCTTCTCGCTCTTCCCCTACTCCTTACGCCTTTAAGACCGGCAACGCATTTGTTACTCTTAAGCTGCAAATACCCATGGGCGGCGGTAGTCATTTACCATCAGATGACCCGTCTGCTCGTTTGCTCCTTATACAATAAAAAAAAACAAACGAGCACACAACCTACCACACAAAGACACACAAAAAGGGTTGTGTGTTTGTCTGTCGCACCAAAGCTCATAAACGAATGGACTGATTTTGATTTAGTTTTTTTTTGTTTAAAAGATGACTTGATCTAAAGTGTTCTCTGCTATAATTATAATTCTAGAATATCTGTTCAGCTGTTTGAAGATCATCAGTTCTTTTCTATTCGTTGATGGGATTTTATGACCCGCGGGTATTTTTGATTTGTTATTTTTAAACGTACTATAGTAGCATGATGATTCACCAGAGATCAAATTAAAACTGAGTCACTATAAGTAACTTGTTTGTAGAAATTTCTACACTTCATTACAGGAAGGCATGCTATTCTAACAAGTTGACAAAAGTGAAAGTGTTCAGAGCACTGTGTATCGACACCCATCAACTAAGTTGATCTCTAGACACGCATATCCTCTTTACAGAACATACAAAACAAGATGGATTGGTTTTTTCAACAGAATCAACAAATAGGTTCTAGGCCAAAGTCAGGACCGGTAGCGTGTTGTTCATATTTTCGGATAGTAAATTTGTCGTATCAGAGGCTCATTCTCATCGTTATTAAATAAAAGTAAAAAAATTAAAATAAAACTTTTAATCTCGTGGGAGAGCCATGCTTCGGTACGTATGGGCCGGCTCGACCGGAGTGAATACCATAGCCTCACAGAAAACCGGCAGTGAAGCAATGATTGCATTGCTTTTCGCCGAGTGAGTGAGGTTACCGGAGGCCCTAACCCTTCCCTCCCCCTCCCGTCCCCTCTTCCACGCTTCCCCTACTCCCACCTTAAAGGCCGGCAACGCACTTGTGACTCCTGAGTTGCAGGTGCCCATAGACGGCGGTAGTCATTTACCATCAGGTAAGCCGTCTGCTTGTTTGCCATACCATAAAAAAAATATAACTATTTCTGATTTGGTAAGTTAACAATATTATTAATCATGTATTTGTTTACATTTGCTTTTAAAACTTCTCGAAACTTTGATAATAATCTCCGAAAGGGCACACATAGCTTACAACCATTATAAAAACACATTTCGCCAACTATATACTCGTATATCTTTGATGAATCGTATTAAGCATGGAGTAAGCATTTTACCAACTACTACGTATATTTCTTTACACCGTCAACACCATACTTCCACTGACTACTTTTCTAAGAGAAAAGCGAATGACAATTTACCCGTACTGGTATTGAAAACTTGAATTCAAAATAATATTATTTAAACTATGCAATAATTAATTTAACGACTTTAAGCTCCTTTCATTGGTTATTTCCAGCCAAAATTGTGTTGACAATATTGTAATCTATAATATAATTTGTAATCATAAAAACGGGAATTTTATAAAAAAAGGTATTCCGATTCTCCTTAAGTAAGAGAGCTGAAGCCGTACCGAAGCCGTGCCGAAGTATGGCTCTCCCACTTACCATTTTTTTGCCGTAATTGGTATTCACTTCACGTATGTATTTCGGGGATGCCTAATTACTTTCAGCCCAAGATGTTGTGCTGATATTTTTTAATCATGAAATCGATAAGAATAATAGGCCAATAGACTCGAATAATAAGCTCGTTGCTAGTGGTAACCGAGTAGGTTAGCACATTACAAGGTTAAGTTATCCTAGCCAGGTCAGTCTTAGGATGGGTGACCATTCGTAACATATTGAGAGTCTGTCGGTCCCGGATGCCATACGAACATCTGTGGCATTCGTTACGGGTAGTTGGAGTCCTAAAAAGTCCGACAACCTGGTCTTACTATAGAACTTCGATATCGCCTAGTAGGGTTGTGGAGGTCTGAGGGCAGTCGCTTCACGTAACATATCGAAGTTCAGCCGTATCGTAGTTAGTCTAAAAGCCGACTCCAACTTAGTTGGAAAAAGGCGCGCAGGATGATGACTAATGATGAGGTAAGAATTGTGCCATTCCTATTCATGCCATGCCATAAATGCACTTAAACACTAGTTTATTGAAATCATATTTACTGTTGTTTTCGTTATTGTTGCTGCCCTACTACTACTACCACAGTAAGATAAAATTACATCATGACACACATGGAATTTCTTTTTTCTTTTTATAAAATTAAAATGGCTGCAAAAAAAAGAACTTGACCAACAGTTTCATAAAATTAAATAATGCCCGGTTCCTTTTATCAAGAAACGCTTCGATTTGCTTACGGACGGTAAAATTTTCGTTGAAAATTCAAGGGAATTTTACCGTCCGTAAACAAAACCAATCGTTTCTTGATTATAAGAACCGGGCATAAGTCTATCAATATGACAGTAAACATTTCTTTGGACTATCTTACAGCCATAAACCCTTTTTAATTTAACTTTAACTTTAATTTAATTTACGTTAAATTTTATGTACAAAATATTGTAATCGTAACAAATAACATTATAGTATATTAGCCCTGTTTGCATTAACCTCTTAGATATTGATGAGAAACTCTGGTATCTAGTTGACTCTATTAGCAAACGAACCACGCAGTAGATTGATGATATCGTGTTCTTGATTGCTACCTACGACGTTCCGATTGGATGAGCACATGTGTTTAAAGATTAAACAACCCGGTACCAGCGGTAACATGAACGAGAGGTAACTTGTTCCAAATAGTCCCGTACAAAAATAACGATATTGTATTCCTAATATTTCACTGTACTTAATGGCTGGCGTACCATTAATACGTACTAGCTGACCAGATAAACATTGTCCTGTTCGATTTTCAATAAATAATTTGTTTGTCATCAGATTTTCCAATTTTCCTATGCCTAAAAAACCTAGTTCGTACTATTACGGTTATTTTAAACTGAATTTTAGCCAAATCTCTACAGAGATGTTTAACGCATGCGCTTACCGACGATAAGCATTACATTATTATTTATATAGATAGGTAAATCAAGCGCAGGCGAGAGGTGGTTGTAAAATGTAACAAGACGTTGAGAGTTAGGAGGAAAAAAGTCGCCCTACTAACCCTTTATATCAGAGTCTATGGTAACTAACATATTGCTACTAAACAAAGTTTAACTTTAGCCATAAGACGCAACAGAAACATGCAATCAATATATTCCCGATAATCCTTACCCCTAGTTTTCTGGTGTGTGATAACGTGGCCGTCGTCCTACCTCGGGGACTGTGAGTCCCAGTGCAAAACCTCCTTTTTAAAAACCTCATTAAATTTTTACAGGGTTACAACGCGCGAGCAGTTACGTGTAGCTCAGTTGAATAAAAAACAGAACATAAACGAAGTGCCTAATTCATTTTCAGGCTAATTACGTTATTAGACATAAAGAAGTACGTACTTAATTTAGAGTCATGTTGCAACTCGCGCCTTTTTACTACATATTGTTGCGATTATTATTAGTTGCTGTTGCAACTGCACTTTGTGGCAACATAAACAGACACTAGTTCTATTCGCTGTTTAACGCAATACTATAATGTCACTTCAAAAAAGTTCTATAATCAAAAATAATGTTATGATTGAATATGTGTTACGTTACTACTTTGTTTGTAAATCGTTTTGTTTGTAATTTTCTGGCAATCGTATTAAAATTTAAAAATACTTTGGCTATAAATCAGACTGAAAACAAAATAATTTATTACAAAACCGACTAATGCCATAAAAACAATGCGCCAGGCATTACATAAATTCGAGCACAAGCGAACCGCAATTACAAAAGCACTGCCGTAAAAAACCAGTTAAAAATCAGAGTTGCGATGTCTGCAGCATTTTATAGAATTGTCATTAGTTCCAATCGGGGCGACTGCGGGAGTGCGACAAAGATGAAATTGTGAACGTGTAACAAGATTTTACGGCGGTCATCTCAATCAGAGCGGTAGAAGCAATTTGCTACAATTGAAAACAAATAAACGACTTCAATTCTCCTCGCTTCCGAACTCTGTGTTACAACTGCACACAACTGTTTTATTGGTTTGAAATTATTTATTGATTCTTACCGTTTCTGGATATGACCCTCCGCAGCAAGTGCCCGAAGCGACGAGCTCCCATACATATTCTCTGCTCCCGAATCACTTCATCCGTACAATCACTATCACTCGCTGTATCATCATCGGTGTCATCCTCTGACACGAGAGATTCACGCTTGGTAGTTTCAGAATCATTTTTACTAAAACTTAATGTTGGTTCACTGGCACCTAAATTCTTTGGTTCCACATTCCATCCGTCAAGTTTTTGTACGTCGTTAAATAAATCGTCTAGATTAGTTTCTAGTAAACCTTTGGCACTACATATCACTTTACTTTTGGCATCATTATGCATGACTATAGCATCGACGCTATTTGAAAGACATTTGTCTCGTCTCGTTGTTTTTGCATCCTTAGTATCTTCCACCTCACAGCCTACATTGATGTTATCGCGTGTTTTTGTTCGTTGTTTTATACTTAGCGAATTTTGTGTTGTTGTTTTTTCCATTTGTGCTGTACTTTTTTCTGTCGACAAAGAACTTAACTCCCGGGGTACGATCGGATTTTGGGGATGGCTCGGACGAAGTATATTCGAGAGGACCAACATTTTCACTGTTTTTAAAGCACCTGCACTGGTCAAATATTCCATCACTGCATTCCTTTTTCATTTCGCTGTCACTGACATGTCACACTAAACGAAAAATTAAATGGTTTTGTGTTTTTTTTGTACTAAATTCGCAAACTTTTGGTTTCAATACAATATTTCACATGTATGCAAATGCATTATTTATGGTAAACTAGACATTATTCACGCGTATAGAATATTCTGGTACGGCCCAAGTTTGTGTGATATTTCGCTTGGTGCGACGTCGGACGACACGATACGACTGAATAAATAAAACATCAGCAGGAAAACAATCTTCACCTTCATGAATCTTTCAATGTGTTTATAATGCATACGTGAAATTGTATTAAAAGTAGTACACGTTAAATGAACATAGAAAAAGTGTGTAAAATTGTTTCATGAAAAGATTTAGTGAATGTCTAAAGTCGGGCGCAAGCTTAGCTTATCTTCAACCGTAGGATTCTCTTTATGAGATTCGTGGCAAAGCCGCATCTGTCACCTAGGAACAAAGCTACGCCTGGGAGGCGACGACGTGATAACATTTCTAGCCACGTAAAAGTTATCAATGTGAGCGGCTTTGGCGTTCACTAAATCAAATTTTCTTCAGACATTGTATAGTACATTACTGATTGTGTTGCGATGCTCAGTTATATTAAATGAAAAAATGTTACAGGGCATGTAGTTTAAAAACCGTACACTACTGTATACGTAATTCTGTAATCATTTAAATAATCAAAAGTCAGAATCGTGATGGGATCGATATTGAAGCGTCCACGCAAGTACGAATTAGTGTTCAAGTATGACGAGAGCGTAGAGAATCAATCTGTAGCAATAAATGAATCGACATTGAAACAATCATAAGATAATTACGTTTCAATAGACAATTTGGACTATCTACTACAGTACATGTACATACTGTATATAATACGTAGGCAGTAAATTTAAAACTCGTTATTTTCATAACGTATAATTACTAAAATGTAATAGTGGTATTGCAAGGTTTTTGTTTAATTAAATTCGAAATCTTGCGCGAAATGACACACTACACACTACTACAGAAATCATTATTTTCTTTTTTAACTTCTTTGCCTGCTATTTAATTACAAAAGATAGTGGTAGATATAAAAAATAAACATGCAAAACCGGCCAATCGAGAATCGAGTGAGTCTGGTCCTTGGTAATGTTTACCGCTTGTCGAGTAAAAGTGTACCCGTACCTCTATTATGCAATGCAGTGGCTTACGGCTGCCGCGGCGCCGGCCGGCTTTTTGCCCTAATCTTGTTTAACGGACGTGTTTCGCTTACAAAAAATTTAAACAACTATTTTTCGCATGTCCCGGATTTATAGCGATGACAGCGCTTTTTTAAAGCTTTTTTTTAGAAGTAAACCTATTGATCGTATTTTTAATACTTGTAATAAAATTCGAACTGGCGTAAAAGACGTAAAAAATCTTTAGGTCCTTTAGATGCGTTGGTGGTTTTGAAACATTTTAGCATCCCTTAGGACTTGAATAGTGTCAGCGTGACGTAGACTATTGTGTATGCTCTCGTTATCACCTGGCTGGGTGGAACTTCATGATAAAAACGGAGTGAACATGTAAACTCAACCGAACCTTTATATGATTAAATTATTATATAAAAACTAGCAGCGTCTCGCGGTCTCGCCCGCGTAAGACCCGATCCCGTGGGAATATCGGGATAAAAAGCAGCCTATGCGTTAATCCAGGTCTCCAGCTATCTACATACCACGTTTCATCGCAATCGGTTCAATGGTTTTTGCGTGAAAGAGTAACAACCATCGATCTATCTATCCAAACTTTCACATTTATAATATTATTGGGATGGTTGATAACGCTGTAATATTTCTGTATTTTTCAACTTGATTATACAATTAGCAATCTTATCTTTCAGGACTGGCCTGTTGGTCTAGTGGTTAGTGACCCTGACTGCTATGCTTATAGGTCGTGGGTTCGATTCCCATCTTAGTCTGGGTGTTCTTTGTGTCCGTTGTTTTTATGTTTGTAAAGTCCCCTGCGACACAGGAGTAATTCCTAATGCGGGAGTTGTCTTTTACTAAAAAAAAAAAAGGACCACCTTCTGTAAGTTATTTAGTGACTATTTACACAAAATGGTATCATATAGCGTGGTTTTGCACGTTTCAAACAGTTCAATACGACAGGAATTAAGAATTTATAATGCAAAGCATGTTTCCTCGCATTTCACATTTATCGTTCTTTTAAACCAAAATGAAATACATATGCATCAATTATGGAATCAAGTCAACCTATTATACTTTAGTGTTCACGATAATGTTCCAGTGACGTCCGATGACGTAATCGAATAGACAAAACAACCAAAGTTTTAACTTTTAAATTCACACAGACAATAATGAGCACGAATTACATGTTCACACACTTCTAAATACGATGTTAATCGTTTGGGCAATCAAAATGTATTTAAAAATTTCAAGGTTTTGGGCAAGGTGAAGTGCATTACATCACTGATCCTATGGTAAGACGTTCCATCCACTAACTTGGGGGTCACGCGGTAGTGATCAAGGTTTAAATATGTAATAATACCTCGAAAGGCAACACTACGTGGTAAGTGTCGCGTCGGTTCTAGGCGCTTTACTCGCCTTACTAAAGTCACTTTCTAAATTTAGTTAACAAAAGTAAAGACAACCAGAGCAAATCAGCAGATCATCGTGAATAATGTAGCATTTAGACAATCATGTATAAAATTGTAATAATGTATAAAATTGCGATTGAACGACTATTCGAGACTTGAGGAAACTTTGTGAATAATTACGTAAATATACAAGTACTCACAACATAGTGGATGTTGCTAAATATTTGATCAATATTTTAGGCATATTCTTCAAATTCAAAATATCCTTACCCCTGCCCGAACGTCCTAGGACGTAATTTTACAGCTTAAGTCTGGTTCAAAAGTACTAAAAATCTGTCAAACATGGATCTTGATGGTCCCTAGGAAGGGTATATATCTTGTTTATCTCTTGTTAATCAATCAGTCAATCGTTAATCAATTGGAAAATGCCCTTTATTATTAAACCTAACCTAAACCAAGTTGATTAAACAAAATTATGATTATAATATCCTGGGATATTTTTACACTATGCTATCTAGACTCATTGTACTATGGATAGCCAGCCTATTTATTGTTAAATTCATTAGACGTAATATTATTCACTAGACAGTTTCAGACTGCGCGAGTAACCTGAAAGCTCCTACACTACTCGCGAAGATGCCCGAAGTTATGCGAATACGAGAGTGTAGACAGGCACTTTGCTTCACTTCGTGCAACCTCGCGTCGCCTCGGGCGACTTCCGATCGTTGTCGGTTTTTGCGCCCGAGTCAAAGGACTCGAAGTCTCCCGAAGTTCCAACGACGGACGACTGAGCTCCCCACGAGGTTGCACGAGTGTGTAGTGACATATTTGGGACTTCGGTCAACTTCAACAAGTACTTCGTCGAAGCAACTTCGCGAGTAGTGTAGAGGGGCTATAAAGTTGTAACCGCATATACCTACATATATACATATACATTTAGTTTTATTTAGATGAAATACATACATCAAAACTATTGGCCATTTTTGAAATTTGGTTCAATAGGGTCTACAGGTCCACTCTTAAAATCATGCCAAAGACCGAAGTTAAAATTAATCGGCTGTGGGAGTATATTTATTTACTACTTTATTTTACCTCGTTCATATTTATTTGAAATAGTTCTCGATCATTCATACTGAAATATGACAAGCTAACAACAACTAGGTAGCAACATCCACTGATCAGTGGAGGATCAGCAAGGTTAAATGGCCCCGAGGCTAAACAGTATTCGGTTGGGGAACTTAAATATGAATTAAATAGCTTGTTGATGGTATGTTCAACAACGCAATGACTATGTACTTGCTACTATATACTACTACTAAACTAAAAGCGTAAGTGCACTGTATTCACGGTTTTTAGTGTTACGTTTAAAAAAACTTTTATTTGATTATGTATAATGTCTCCTCGTGTCAAAAGCTTTACATAATTAACACATCATTATCATCTCAGTCATACAGTGTGCACTACAAGCACGTAGACGCCGTTCCCGCAACGTCTTCATAATAGCTCCCTGCCACTTTGAACAGGTTGTCAGTCTATCTAATGGAGACATAGTCCCGTTTGTGCTGTATGCTTTTGATGTTGTTTCAATATACATAGATTTGCCCCCCCCCCCCCTTGTACCGATAAAAACAAATATTGCCCCCCGCCCTCCCCCTGGGATGATAAAATCCAATTTTGCCCCCCCCCGGGATGATAAAAACAAATTTAGCCCCCCCTGTGCTAAAAGCTGGGTACACCCACGTTTAGATATATTAAATATAGCAAACTATCTTTTGCCCGCGTCTTCACTGAATCTCTCGAGAATAGTACTGTTGTTCTGAATGAAAGGTATGTCCTTTTCTGTTCCCCTGACAACGTATATGTAAAATTTCACGATGATCGTGTCGACAAGGTGTGAAGGCGTAACAAATAAGAAAACAAACTCACTTTCGCACTTATAATATTAACACAGTTGATATTTTGTGTTACTGTTGTTTTGTGTGTGGGAGAGCCATGCTTCGGCACGTATGGGCCGGTTCGACTCCGCTCGTTACCACGGCCTCACAGAAAACCGGCCGTGAAGCAATGCTTGCATTGCATTTCGCCGCGTGAGTCAGGTTACCGGAGGCCCTAACCCTTCCCTCTCCCTTATTTCCATCCTTCCCCTTTTCCCACTCTTCCCCCCGTCCACCTCTTCTCCTACTCCCACCTTAAAGGGCGGCAACGCACTTGTGACTCTCGAGTTGTAGGTGATCATGGGCGGCGGTAGTCATTTACCATCAGGTGACCCGTCTGCTCGTTTGCCCCCTATATTATAAAAAAAAAAACTAATATTAGTTGTAGATTAAATGCTATTCAACCCTACATCCTAAAATTCTAATACCTTAATGCTAACGTCGCGTGGGTTGAGATTCTTATCAACAACCACTAATTAAGTTGGTTCCGGGACGAGTCACGGGTGAGTTATCATAATTGTTAAGAAACAATATTTGTATTTGTTCATCGCTATTGTTACAATAGGCAACTACAGTTCGTTTTTCACTGTAGACACACAAAGAAGGTACTAATGCTATCAATAAAAACGTGCAGCAATCACTGTTTTTTTTAATTGACTATGGAACGTCAGATTTTTACTTTTTTTGCGCATAAGAGGATACCTACGTATGAATGTGACCATAGTGTTGGGGTGTTTACACAATAGCTTTTTTAAATTGAAAAGTTATTTGCACCATCCCGCGACCGTAAACAGAGCTTTGATCTCGATTTTTGTGCGGCTATGCGATCTAAGTACATATTAGAGCGGTCTTACGAATTTCGTACAAAACTTCACGGGTTGGTTAACACGTTAATTATATTCTTGACACTGACATTTCTTAGTAAATATTTTGTTTTTATGTAGGAAATATATAATCTTAGAAGGAATATTAGCTTAGTAGTTAGGTAGTTTACCAGAAAAGTTAAAAGTTTTAAAACTATATTATTCTGCCACACAAAATACTAAAACGTTTACAATATTTTTTTTTAAAGAGTAACGTTTACAACCTTTCAGACCTACTTTACTTTTGTGAATAATAATACAATAGAAATAAATTAAATAAATAGGCTTTGCCCGTATTTTAATAACCAGCTGTAGCTGCTCTCAAACAAATACATATAGCAGGAGCCAAATACTAACCTACTAACTGTGGTAACAGTTTTGGGCGGTTTTTATCGCCACTGACTAATATAGTCACAAAAAAAGGGCTTTAACAATTCAGATACAGAACAGTCGAAAGCCTCAAGAATATTAAATAAGAGATGTCGGTGAACCGGTAATTGCGTTAATTGCAAGTTCATGTTTCGCAATTAGTAGCTTACGTAACGCTTTAAAGGTGGAAATGTACAAGCGATACTGTATACCTAATAACTTTGACAGATTCCATGTAACATAGATTGAATAAGGACTTTCACAAAGAATTGCGACTTTAACATAATTTAATAAATAATTACTCAGTCGATTTAGAAACAATAATTGCTGTACTTAACTAACATAATCGGTACCTTAACAAAAATATTGTTATTTACTGCCACTTAAAAAAGTGTGGCCCTGAATTTATTACTTATATTCTTCACATTAAGGATGTGTCTATTTAAAACGAACTTCTATGTAAACGTTCATTTCAACATTCTCTTGATGTCTTAAACTATGAGAAGTGACTGCTAAAATTTTAATGTTTAAAAGGAAAGTTTCTTTGTCAATTACCTACGTATACTATGACAATCTTGCAGTATTTGAATTTAGAATTCTAACCAATTCTATATCGACTTACCTATTGCAGTAAAATACTGAATTTACACCAGATTCGGTTTGATTGCACTATCTTTTATTGTCAGCTACCAGAACGCCCTCTACCGGACATAAACGAGTGCTCAGGTCACCTTTCCCGCTTTGATCAGATCGTCGATCCATAGTCAGATCAGATTACGATCAAAGATTTTACAAAATTTGGCACCATGTTACTATACGATTTGAAGATGGAAAGGAAACGGAAGGTTTCTAAACTGATGCACACTATACAGAGAATGTAATGTAATGGTGTAGGGATGAAACAAGGACAGTCATGTCAATCTTAAATCTCACGAACTCAAATAAAAGTAACAGTTAAATCAGACACCTACTTACGTAAGAGAAACTGTCGGCTTTCTGCCATCGCGAGCTACTTTCACACCCCTATTTTTTTAAACCCTCTCTCCGCCGTCCGACTATTATTACTTTTAATGCTTACGTATTTTCCACTTTACTGAGCTCTGATTTATTATATATTATTTGACTTCAACTCCTGTTTGACATTTTCCTTCGATCTTTGCTTTTGATCCTTAGTCATTAAATTCAAAACTATATTTAGTCCCATTGCAGTACCAAACTCAAAACTTCCTGAACCTTCTAGTAGTAATTATTTAATTTATCAATTAATCTTGCACAAACCTTCTGTCCTCCTATCTATAAAAAAAAATGGAACACTTCAAGAAATAAAAATATCAATCGTCATAATTGTTTTTGAAACTTTCGCGACCTTTATACATTAAAGATGTGTAACTCGGGACTAAATCGCGATAATATTAATAAAGTACAATACCTTTTGTGAGACTCGTGTCGATCGAAACTTCGGGTAACCTAAAAAGGTATTGTACCTTATTATTAAGTCCCGAGTTCCATATCTGATTTCATTTGTCATTAATAAAGATTAATCCCCCAGAGAAATAACTGAAATTATAAATAACATTGAATCGTATGCGTCAACTTAGGGTGACTTCGTGCAGATGCTCCTTGCTGAAACAAGGAGCGTCTACACGATCGGATGTAGGAACCTCTATTCACAACAGTTTCCGTTAATGATAAAGTTTAAATATGAATGTCAATGTTCTTCGATTCCTCAACAAAGAAAATAAAATTAAAGGACCCATCCACCCATAAACGGCAATTGCGACGCAGGGACTGTCCCAGATAAGGTTCTGACCCGAACAACGCACAAGATCGCAGTGTTCAAAGTGATTGGTGATGTTAAGGTGAGAGTGAAAGAATACAAAGGAATTGTAGTAGTCATAACTGATTCTTATGTAACGGCATTTATACCGTCAGTCACGACATCATGTTAACTATTCTTAAGATATTACTATCACGGACGGTACACTGGAATGTTTCTCTTTGTATCTTTGAGGACGCCAGCACTCTGTCTGGACTGACATGTCTTCACGAATAACGCGTGACCGGGACTCCGGTGTTTCACATTCAGTAAATTTACAAAATTAAAGTATGACAATTCCACAGACATTGCAGTTATATATTTGTCTTTTTAGTGAATACATATATATGTATTATTGACGTTGATAACGTCTTATGAATCGATGAAAGAGCATGACCCATTGTCACGTTCCGCCTGAGCCGAGCGTGCAAGCGAAAGCGCGAGACAAGCGATAGAGAGACACGATCGGCCTAAGCGTTCGGCTTGTGATGCGTCTATCTCTCTTTCACTGTTTTCTTATCACGTAAAATTATCGTCCGTAAACCGACTTTACAGATTATAGAGGGCAAACGAGCAGACGGGTCACCTGATGGTAAGTGACTACCGTCGTCCATGACACCTGCAACTCAAGAGTCACAAATGCATTGGCGGCCTTTGAGATGGGAGTACGCTCTAGGTAGGTTTTCTCTTGTAATAAATTCTTTTGATCAAAAAATTTACAATTCACAAATTTTAATAACACACCTGATACATGCGTCTCATCAACCAAAGACTGAAAATGTCTACGGCGTTAAGTCCGCCTTATGCAATGCATTTTCAGGAAATATGTTTGACAAATAAATAAATGCCTGCCTTAGAAACGATCAAGAGAAACTTTGACACAATAGTTTCTGTGTTTGCTTATTAAAATGGCCATTGTTACTTAAAGTGAAGTAGCCATATTGACTCTAAATCAGCAACGGTCCCCTTCAATTGTGACCAATTATGTTCGCACACTAAGGAATAGTGTATACCGGCCGACTGCACGACAAATTCAATAGCTTTTGTTCTTGTCTACTATGTGTAAATCGCAATTGATTTCTTAGAAATCATTACGATTGTTAAGAGCTTTGCAATATTTTTTATAACATTGCTTTATATAAAAATGTAATTATTAACGACAGGCCTGTTGGTCTAGTGGTTAGTGATAGTGGGTTCGAACCCATCCAGGACAAATATTGAGTGATGAGTACGATCATTTGTTCTGTGTCTGGGTATAATTTATTGTGTATTTAGTTTTATATAAGCATGTTTATCAGCAGTCTGGTTATCATAGTACAGGCTCTGCCTAGTCTGAAGTCAGACGGCTGTATGTGAGGTGTCTCAAGTTATTTTTAGATACTATTAACTTGCATTGTTACACTTTAATAACTATTCAAATCGTGCGATTTATTTATCACTAGCAACCCGCCCCGGCTTCGCACGGATAGCAGAGACATCTTCAACAATCATCATCATATTTCCACCAATTTACACAAAACCTTAACAAATTATATACTTAAACTTTCCTTATGAATCGCTCTATCTATTGGTGAAAACCACATGCCAATCCGATCAGTAGATCATTTTTGAGTTTATCGCGAACAGACAGACAGGCAGACGCGGCAGGGGACATTGTTTTATAATATGTAGTTATAATTCCCATTACCTAGCAACTGCAGTAATGATAAGCATGCAAGACCTGCGCGTTTATTTAACGGGAACCCGTGGAATTACGGTCACGAACGCCCGGTGTGCAGTCGTCCTAATAAAGACTGGTCGAACACGGCATGCGTCGTGTTAAATGATCGCATTAGCTGCAAGTGTTATGATGTGGAGTTGTGACGTCATCACTCATTCTCGCCAGTTAATATGTACGTAGCTATATTGAGTGAGAACTTTCAGTGAGTGAACAGAGAATGAAAATTCTGTTTTGTTTCTTGTCCATTTGTTGACTTCAGAAAATAGAAGATGAGGTATGAGCGGTTAATGGTGATGCAGACCTAAAAGTGGAGAGATCATTGTCCAGATCCTGGCCCTGTAAATCCGTCACGAAAAGGAATATATCTGATGCATACGAAAAATCCCATTATCTTCCTGTTTCTGTGAAGACTACCTGACTGCTCTCTAAACCTAATATAACCAAATAACGGTTTTAAACTTCTAACTTAATATTATAAATCGATTTGTGAGCTTGTTTGTTTCTTACGCTCTCTGGTTTTTATTATACCTTAACTACGTAATCGATGATCATGTCAATGTGAAAATAGCTGTCTCTGTTACGTCTTTGCACGTGAAAAATGCTAAAAATAAAATTTAAAAAAAAATCTTCGGGATCG
Organism: Euplagia quadripunctaria; assembly: GCA_963859945.1. NCBI lineage: Eukaryota > Metazoa > Arthropoda > Insecta > Lepidoptera > Erebidae > Euplagia > Euplagia quadripunctaria. Next base: position 4,226,713 of record OY982572.1, read on the forward strand.
ACTTTTTTCTGACCCATCATCAAAGGTACCATTAGTACTATCGTGTGTCTTCATTTTCGTTTCACTAACAGAAACTAGAAAAATAACTATTTCGCGAGCAAAACCGCGAGCTGAAACCAGTCAGTTTATAACTGAGTCAGGTTGTTCGAAGTTAATTTTGAATTTTAGAATCGTCAACTTGAAAAAATTTAAAGCACCGATTTAGTCGAGGTCAGCTGGCAGAGCCGACTGGCGACTTTACGCAGCCTGCTTTAGTAGTTCAAATATCCTTATACATCTCATGGCCACGTCAAGAATAACTTTACCATAGATTTAAATTAGTGTCACCTACTCAGCTCTTGTGCACCTAGTAGTTTTAAAAATCTCCAAAACACCCCTATGCATGAGGAACGTCGATTTAAGGGAGGGGTCAGAAACGGATGACTTTTTGAAGTTATACTTCTTTTGGTGCGTTATTGAAAAATGATGAGAGTAAAGTTTTACGATGCGCGCGCACACCGTCACGAAAAACCGACACATTTAATAACTTCAGGGTGTCGGTTTTTCGTGACGGTGTGCGCTAGTCAACATTTTAGTTTTTCAAAAAGTTACCAACTTCACGATAGTGATGAAAATGGTTTTTACATTTTACTTTGAGTACGTTTGTAGAATTTGAGGTTAGTTGACGGTATGTATTTAATGTATTTACATATTTATTAAGATATTTAAATAAAATTTATTTATGTACGCACTCTTTTTTTACGCTATTAACTATGTCTTATAATACACATCGGTTTCGTCATCTCATAGAGCAGAATTAAATGTGTAAATGAACCGCAAATACATTTATCAATCCACAAAAAAGCGATAATTATTTCGCGGAGGAGGAGGAATACCCTAAGTTCGCCACACTTCAAGCATTACCTTGAATTTGACTTTAAACAACTCTTTAAATAATTATTTCGTCCAGTTTTCCCGAAGCTCATAATATACTCAAACACCTAATAATAGATAATAGCCACGTTGTTCAGCAATTATAATGATTACCAAAAATGCGGTTGTTACTTAGAATAGTTCAATGTTCTACGCTTCTACACACTCGTGCTTGACATAAAACAAAAGATAAAAAAAAAAGATACGATTGTGTGAACGTTCACACGGGTGACATTAAACACTACTCGTGTTGTTACAATAAATTTCTAATGTACGAAACGAAAATAATTAAACCGTGTACAGTCCCGTTAGACGAGGATAACGTTACCGCATGATTTGGAAACTGTATAAAATTGCTTTCAACATTATTTCATGCAATTAGACTGTGTAAATTTGATTATAATATTAATTACTGGTTGTATCGCATGTAACTTCAATATTTTTTATGAATTATGAGCTGTAATAACGTAAAGTATAAATAACATAATGTAATAATATATTTTTATAAAGTGCTAGCAGTTCTCGCTTCACTGGCATGTATACATTTATATATTTTGAATGGAACCCTAACTATTTTTCCAAAATAAAAGTAGCCTAAGTTACTCCTTATAACACCAGCTATTTGCCAGTGAAATCGGTTCTGCCGTTCCGGAGATTAAAACCTTTCTAAGGTTTCACTGTCCTAAACTGTTTTTATTGTTTTTTAAGTGGAGGTTACACCTCCCCTTAAAAAACAATAAAAAACGAAATTGGTTAACTTGGTAAAAAAATATTCGAATACATTTGGCATTGTTTCCTATGCCATCATATCTTAACTCTGATTTGCTCTCTTCTGAACTAATAATCATTGAAATTGTCATTAGTAGATAATTAATGATAAATAAAGGTACATAAAAAACTTAACAAATCGAGAATGAGAATCCTCCTTTCTGTGCTATGTCCGGTATATATACATAGGTAAAGGTGTGCCTGCGCAGCCTTGTTTATATAACAAAGAGAAATGTAGTTCATATATAGTGGTTGCGCAATGCGATAACGAATAATAATCACCACCACATAATAATAATAATATCACGTAACGCAAAAGTCACGCGTATCTCGAAACAATAATAGTTAATTTACTATAACACATTGTGAGGTTGAGTTAAGCATGGATGAATAAAGGTCCCTTCTAAAGGCATTACATAACATTTACTATCATTATTGACAAGCAGAATGCATTCAGTGTAACCTAAAATTACCACATCATGTGGAAAACAAGTGTGACAGAAAGCGTATGTTAGCAACACCAGGGTCGCATACGGGTTGCAATAAAAACCTTTAATGACCATTTTGAAACACATACTGAAGTCAATTATCTGTGTTTAGGGTTCCGTACCTCGAAAGGACAAAACGGAACCCTTATAGGATCACTTTGTTGTCCGTCCGTCCGTCCGTCTGTCTGTTTGTCAAGACCCTTTTTCTCAATTATGCCGCAAATTTCGGAAATTTTCGACACTCGCAAAGGAATCAAAACCTACAGGGTACTTACCGTGAACTCAGAATCTTGAAATTTGGTACGAAGTAACGTCTTATAGCACAGATAAAGGAAAAAATGCGAAAACCGTAAATTTTTATTTACATCATATAATAAAAATATTTTACGGAACCCTCGGTGCGCGAGTCCGACTCGCACTTGGCCGGTTTTTTACTTTCTAATGCAATGCGATAATGACACCATTGATATAGGCAGTGCTTATAAAAGTTGATAACCGCTAACTATTAAGCGGGTGAACCTAGGTCTATAACCTAATGGGACTGAACTAAAAAAAACAATGATCCATTTTCATATTTAATTGGACTTGTTTTTATAATTAACCCTATCAGAAAAAAAAATATGTCGCCAAACTTGAATAGGAACTTATCGCCTTGTAATTAATTTTATATGAAACCAGTAATTTTCACGTCACAACGTAGGACACCTACATAAGTACATGTTGATCGTCAATACACGCCTACACACTTTCTCTCAATCAGATGCAAGTCTAGAATCTGGCACGCCTGAATGTTTTTGTCTCGCTCATTCATCGATACATTAACATTAGTGAGAAAGTGACATATTATTGCACGCATCGTAAGCGAGCTCGAAAAGGTCCATTAAAGTGTATTCAGTAGTTTAAGTGTGTTTTGTTCTCAAAAGGAAATTGACACGAGACTGACGTCATATGTACATGCATTATGTACATATAACAGGCATTTAAGCCTGCCTTAAGTCAGGCTTAAAAAAAAAGGAATAGAATTTAACATTCAAAACAATGCGTCTACTGTTAATTATAGCTTTAATTGCTTTTATTGTTTTGGTTATGTACCACAAAGTCCACAAATCAGATTATTCCAAGGTCTTTGCTTAATTGCTAACTTCTTCATTACCTTCGAGTACATGGAAGGTTGCAGTGGCATGTAATAAAAAAAAATGGTTAGTAGTAATTTACAGAAAAATTAATTACAAAATAAATAAGCACTTGAGCATCGTCGTAAATTCGCCTGCTTATCGGTTTTTATAGGATTTACTTGGGTGACTGCGCGAAAGCCCTCTTCGAATTAATTGAACCCTCACCGTTCCTTTATTAGACTACTAGATGCCGACAGAAGTTCTATCCTTTCCAAAAAGTCGAACTAAACTCTTTGACAGTTCCTTTTTGGTTCGAAACATTTACTTAACAAAATTGTCGAGTCGCCAAAGTCTGGAATGAACTGCCTGCGTCTTTTTTTCCAGTCAAATATAGTCTTGGAACGTTCAAGAGTTGACTGAACAGGTTTCTCTTCTATAGGCGTGTATCATCTTCGTCTTTATCGTCACTTTCTATCAGGTGACATACAAGACAAAACGCCTTTACCCAATAAGAAATATTCCCACATCCAAAAATGCTTTGAACGGTTTTGTGTTACGGTTAATGATAAGTGCATATAACTGACATATTTAGAGCAGAGTATTACCGGCTGTTGTTTTAGTCTTTATCGCACTATATCTGATAACATACTTTGTTTATTTGATAAGAAATTTCACGCACATTACAAAATTTATTGAAACATTAAATTGAAATTCTTGCATTTTTTTTTGTACTCAAATTTTTAAGTGTTACATAAATCAAATGTTCTAAAAATTTTATTATTATATACATTTATTTCAAGTTTTATCTGTTTTCTTGTACGTCGTAAAAATAATAGAAAACTTTTTGCATGTCCATTTTCGACGCTGATTTCAGATTACTCAATTGTAATTTAAAAAGAAGGACAATTTCCACAAAATGCAGCAATACTTTGGCATTGCTGCGTGGTTGAATTACGTAAAAAATGGAAAATAGTAAATGCTAATATTTTTCCAATCTTTCTTAAAAAGGACAACCACGATTACCACGAGTTACAAGATTACAAGAGAAAAAAAAAGATTTTGGAATGACTTCTTTAAAAAAAAAAAACAAATGGAGAAAAAACAAAACCGTTACATATCCTTTAGGAGTAGGCAAAAAAGTTAACCTACAAAAGTGCCCAATATAAAGATTCAAAGTGTCCACAACCATAACTCTATGGATACACATCTCAACTTTAGTGCCTACTTTCTTTTTTATTACGAAAACGGAGGTCCCGTCGTATTGATTTACTGCAACCAGTTACACAGTGGACGTCTTCACGCGTTATTGGTTATTTTCGGCCTTGAGTGAAAGTCCGAGTACCTACATTGCGAAACGATACAACATACCAGCACGAAACCGATATATGTAACTGCGATATCAATATCAATTTGCGTTAAGTATCACAAAACACATGGAATAAAACATTTACTTAACAAATTCTTACATTATTGTAAGTATATTTTGAAATCTGATAGATGATTCATAGGCACGTACTGTAAGCGAAACATAACGAAATCTACTTAACATAGGTACACCTAAATGGACTTCGATAAAATTATGATTTAAATTATACTTTAATGATTTCTGAATGAATTGATGAATGAGTGAGTTAAACAGTAGCTAACATCTGGGACAGAATGTTCTAAATTTGAGGCTTACATCCGATTATGTAGATATATATTTTATACATATATGAATATAATCTAGTAGCTTCATAGTTTTATACAGATGATCGGTTTTGGATGTGGTTATTTAATTAAAAGGCATTTTTTTGGTTTGTGTAATGAAAACCTGTTTAACCGATTTGAGTCCGTCATCAGCCCTTTTTAAGACTTGTAAATATTTCATACTAGCAGCGCCCCGCGGTTTCAGCCGCTTAATCCCGATCCCGTGGAAATATCGGGACAAAAAGTAGCCTATGCGTTTATTCAGGTCTCCATACTATCTACATACCAAGTTTCATCGCAATCGGTTCAGTGGTTTTTGCGTGAAAGAGTAAGAAACATCCATCCATCCATCCAAACTTTCACAATTATAATATTAGTGGGATAAATATCGTTTTTTTTTTTAGGTGTAACCCTTTAGAATTGGATTATTAAATATTGAATTACCTTTAATAAATAACAGTTTTTAATAGTTTATGGTCCGGAGCAACAAAGACTACTTTGTGACGTCACGAAGCTTATGACCCTCCACCCCTTCTCACACACAAACCCCCCCTCTTTAACGTGTGACGTAATTTATGGGTGGCCCCTTTTGAAAAAAGAATTACGGTTCCTCGCAAATTATATATAAATATGTAGACGCGAGCGAAGCGAACAAATAAAGATAACTTCGACAGTGTTATAGGAATGTTGAGATAGAACCTTTGTATTGTTATCGAAAGGACTTTCTCTCACAATTATTCAGCGCAGATAAGTAGTAGGAGCAAATGACATTTTTAAGATAAAACTGACTAGAACGAGTTCAAAGGCTGCATTGAGGCGTCTCGTACTGTGGACATTTGAAATGAGTTTATTAGTGTTAGAGCCTATAGCTAATTCGACAATTTCTGGTCTTTTTCGTTCATTATATAAAAATAAAAAAATACTTTTAGTATAGGTATGGTTTTATAAAACTAGCAGTTCTCGCGCGGCTTCGCTCGCGTGTACATATTTATATATTTAACGTGGAACACTAATTCTTTTTCCAAAATAAAAGTAGCCTAAGTTACTCCGTATAACACAAACTATATGTCAGTGAAAGTCCCGTGGAAATCGGTCCACCCGTTCTGGAGATTCGCCGGAACGAAACAGACAGACAGACAAAAATTTTAAAAACTGATTTTTAGGCACAGGTATCGTGCAAATAACTGTATGAGCTTAAAAAAAACTAGGTATTATTTTCAAACAACAGATAAATAATCAATTGTTGTGAAACATTGGACATTAAAGGAGTTAGGGCCGAGCAGATATCTGCTCGAAATGGAGACGCCCGATTTAATGTTGCTGTTATTGTTAAAAATGTTGATTTAGTAAGGCTCTACTCATCCTACTAGGGCTAACTAGGGCTATATGAGAGTTGAGATAGGGTTAACAGTTGATAATTACAGGTTACTACGGCTCAATACCAAATTAGTTATATTTAAAAAAAATACTTTAGTAAAGCATATATGTATTTATAAGACATAATTAGATATCCATTTTCGGGCTTTGACCGCAAATCTATATTAACAAAGTTTCGATATAAATATAGCTAAGTACCTGTTTAAAACAGGAAAGGTAATCCTTATCTTACTACTGTTCATTAAATAATGATTTGATTACATTGTCGACACAACGTGAACTTGTTAAGCAACAATTTCATATTATGTATATACCAAAATTACAAAACAGCATTATCACTTTTATACTAGACGAAATAGAGTTTATTTTACAACAAACGAAACACCTAAACTGATTGTATTTGTATCATACGTATGTAAATACAACATAGTTTGTGACTCAGGCCGAAATATTCCGAGTAGAGATCAAGGCTTCAGAGGGGAGGCTATTGGCCTATCAATGTGTTAAATCGCAGCGTACACAAAAGACTTTAAACTCTAAAGCTTTACGTGTAAAGTTGTAAATCGATTAAGGTAATACATCCTTTGTGGACAGTTTGCGTGAGTTTTTATGTCAAAAAGCTCTTATACTAATATCTAATGTTGATATTCTATCGATTATTATGTATGAGATTTGTTCACTTTGATAAGCTTTCAATAAACAACGTCTCGTATCGTACAACTATAACAGAAAGATCCGGCAACTTTCAAAGCATTCAAAAATGTTATTTAGTGCTTTGTGTTGGCAATAAATACGAGCACAGACATGTTTTTTTTAACCCAAACTCCGCAGTATGTCGACACAATTTTTTGGTGCTTTAAGAGTACTTACAGAAGGTCAAACTATATCACTCGTATGCGGTTGTACTTCGGACAAACTATTTGGCTTTTTCACATCTCATACACTGTTCCATCTGTTTTCTATACACCGCTAAGACAGATAATATACCTAAAAGACAAATCCTTTGTTACTTGCTCGCTCGGTAAAACAATAAGACGTATCGAGACAGCCGATCACGAAGGAATTCGACATCGATTCAATTTGCAAACGGACGATTGTAATCGGAAACATATCACAAACTTCACGTGCACATAAACACGTGCACAATAGGTGTTATCGGTCCGATTAACGACACCCGGCCGGTACTCCATTTACGGGTGAAATTTCGAAATATCCGCACAACACACGTTGTGCAAACTTAAGCTTGATGTGGGTCAGCCGCATGCGACGTTATCTTCCTCACCGGCTGCCACAAACGTATAAACAAAGAACAAGGTAACTCGTAAAAAACTGAGGCGAACGCCCCACCGAATCACAAAAAATTGTATCTAACCGTAAGCGAATGAAAAACAAACACAAAACCATTTCAACAGTTGAACTGTCAACAACACAACGGGCCGATGGTATCGGCAGCGAGGTCATCGCTTCCATTCTAGCCGCAAGTTTCACGTAATCACTACCACTAAGTCGCGTAAATACTAAACAAGCAGCGGCGCAACGGAACAACGTTCGCTGCAATCGCGCGGAGATTTCGAAATGCGAAATTGTCACCGGTACGGCGCACGCGCATGCGATATTATCCGTCTCGGAGATCGCGCACAGATGGCGCGTCGCGCGAAAAACACGCGTACGCGCGCCGGTTTTCACAATGCCACTGTTTCCCGCGAGCGGCTGCTCGATGATCGGAGTCAATTAGCCGCTGCGACCTCCGCACCACTCGCCGTTCTTAACAACAACGTCGCCGCCGGCGGACACCCGCCGTGAATAGTTACAATGAGATCAACCGATCTAACATTTACATAATTTAGTTTTGTCTACATAATATGTTGCGCAATGTTTAAGTTTTGTAAATAGGCGATTGAATATGATATATCGGAAGCTACATTATCGCCCTAAGACGGGATCGTTATTTTATGTTGAGTACTAATTGGCGAGCGAAGGCGTGACGTCACAGGACTGAAACGCCCGCGCAGCTGCGGACATTGCCCGATATACATTAATAACTTGACATTTTTATGAGTTCATTTTTTGTTTAATTAAGAACACAGAAATCATTTATATACTGAACTAAAAGGGGCCCGTCACGCAGTGGCAACCGTGCGGATCAAGCTATCATCGCGATTAAGAAATTTTACTAGAGGCCTTTAACAAATGTGTGGTGAATCAAAAACTACTCCCCTGATAGCCTCGGACAGAACGTAAAACAATCTTTGAGTGTCAAGAGAGTGTCGATATACGAAGTCAGTGTATTCAAAATAACCTGTGATAATTGAGGGAGCTAAATGTTCGGAATTTAAATTCATCGGAATTTTCTCCGATTAATTCTGAAATAATGAAAAATCTTCTAACAAACAACCTATCAACAATCGCCTCAATTATTTTATGAAATTTGCTCAGCAAGTGTTGAAAGTATTGTAGTCTTGACCATTAAGTTACAATTATTAAGTGTACAATTCAACATATTACATCTCCAGAATAAATATTTGTTTTAGCGTAAATACTTTCAAGCGTTTTGGAATCAGTTTTCAATATTTTTTTAACGTTATTTAATGTCTAGATACGAAGGTCGCCAGATAAGACAACTGCCGGCCGAAAATGTAAATATATGGTCAAATTTTCATAAAATGTTAATTTTGTTACTAAATTGAAGACTAAATCTACATATTTGAGATCAACAGTTAAAGTAAGTATTTAAAATGGTAATCACCCAATCTTTCAGATAATTTATTTTTAAGTTTTTTCTATACTTTATATAATAAAATAATGAAAACTGATTCCAAAACGCTTGAAAGTATTTACGTTAAAAAAAATTCTTGGAGGAATAAATTGTACCTACACTTAATTGTAGATTATCTTATGATGTAAGAGGAGAGGAAATAGACTTAGCTAATTGGAAAAAAAAACGAAATACTTGTTTACAAAATTCATCTTAACAAACCTATTGAATTAATAACAGTTGTCATATTTACTGTCTTCATTCAAATGTAACAGCCATTTAAACAATTAAGTTGTTCTGTCTAAACATCCCGAAGCGTCACACAGTTCAATTTAATCAGAGACGACACATATAATGTGCTTGCTAAACAAGATAGGGGCGCTTCAAGAATTAACTGCGTCCAACAAATGCAGTCAGCGATTGGCTGAATTACGCCTACTGCTTCCGCAGTCTATGTTCTCAACACGGGGCATAAATCTCTCCCAGTCAAAAAAAAAACAATCAGTCGTAGGTCAGAAGTGAAAACATAACTTCACAATGTATTTGCATATACATACACACATCTGTATGTATATATATATAATTAGGTTAAAAATAAAAAGTAGGTAATAACATATCTAAATGTATACATAGGGGTACACTGGAAGTTCTGCGCTCCTGGCCGCTCATAAATATTTCAATCATTTCGAATGTAATATTTTTATAAATATAAGAAACTCGGCTCCGGCTTACTAATTTTCGATCAGGTCTCGTGTCCTGACGCGATTTTAACATTTTTTACCCATCTCAAAAAGTGCACAACGCCGCTAAAGAAGTTTTGACTTCAAAAAAAATGTATCCATATACGGATGACGAATTAAAGGCAATTTGTTATTCTAGAAAGTTCTTGGGTGGTATTGTAGGCTGGGATAATCGATACTAGCCTATGGTCGGCAACAAATTTCAATTGGGTTTCGGATAATTAATAAAATGTTTCTATAATCTTAGCTAACCTATTCGCTCCGGTTTTCCAGTCTCTCTTGTTAGAAGCCGTAGTAAGTCGCACTTTCTTCTGCTGTATCGCATTGATACTTAGATTAGATAAAGATATGATGTGAGATACATCCGTTTCGCTCAGATTGTCACACGTTGGTAAAACCTGAAGATACAATGACATTCGAACAGTAGTGGAATGCGTGACAGCTTAATTCACAGATTAAAAATGTATTTATCGCCCGTACTTCGAAATATATTTTTGTTTTACAAATATAAATAAATTAATAATATCTATACTAATATTAGAAAGCTGAAGAGTTTGTTTGGTTCAACGCACCAATCTCAAGAAGTACTCGTTCGAATTGAAAAACTCTTTTAGTGTTGGATAGCCCATTTATCGAGGAAGACTAAAAGCTATATAACATCACGCTAGAACTAATAGGAGCGGAGCATTAATGACAAACATTGCAAAAACGGGGCAAATTTACAAACGCAGACCAAGTTGCGCGGGTTAGCTAGTATTTTATAAACACTTGACCGTACCGTACCAACCTTTGTCTATAAGTTTTCACGCAATTCTCTTTTTTTTTGACGTGTGGAAACTCCCACGGGTCATTACCTCACCGGAGCTAACGGTAAGGTGGTATGTCGGACTCGAACCGACTAAAACCACACGGTGTTTTATTCCTATAATAATTATTGCCAGGGCCTCAGGTGTACCCTCGAAAGGAAAAGTCTGCCGGGGTTCTTAGGGATTTCACGCAATAAATATATATAAAATTGAAAATAGTATATAAACAACTTTGTGATTATTTGTATTATTTTATCCTTATTATATAAACCAATAATTTGTATAAACAAATAAAATCTAAAAATACAATTATTTAAACTAAAAAGACATATTTTAAATGAAGGTACAATCAACTGAATATATTTTTATTGTATCTCTGTACAAGTATATTTATAGCATTTAATAGTTATTCTCAAAATTTACCCCTTGATAAAACACCCTCGTCGGGAATGAAACTAGTCGGGCGTCTGTGAAATACACACATGAGTTGAACCGTATATTTATCTTATAAATATGAAAACCACTCACAAAAGTTTGTATTCTAATATTAGCTGATCCGCCAGCCGTTGTTCTGTCTACATTTCAATAAATTTGTTGTTATTACAATGAAAAAGTCCCGCCATTTTTCGGTAGATTTTCCAACTTCAGTTTCCCTAGAAACATTTTTCAGACTATTATCAACAAATAAAAGAAAGAGTAAGTCAAATCGGTCCAGCCGTTCTCAAGGGATGCCCTTACCAAAGAACAGCGTGTCATTTTTTTAAATAGGTACTAGCTTGTGTATTTTAGTATTTATTCATCCCTCGGGAACAGTACTTTTTTCTGGGTGACCCTAAAGTCCTTTTTTATCCCTGGCAACATGTATGCAAAGATGAACGGTATGGCAACGCATAAAATACGAACAAACAAACATTGATTTTTTAATATCAGAAGATAGAAGAAGACAGATACATGTGTACACTAGCCTTTTGTTAAACTTTTAAATTATCATTCCCTCTAGGACGTCTAATGGTCTAACAGTAGTATTAATTAATAGCACACTAAAATGAAGTTGAAATGAACATTGGTGTTAAAGGATTCCACTATCATACAACGAAACTATGAACTTAATTGAGCGCTCGACGAAAGTTGGTTGGCACGAAATTACACAAGAGCGCACTAATTAGGGTGGAAGTTCGACGTCATTTCACAATGACCCTGTGGTCTGAGCTCACCTGTTCTTATAGTGAACCTTAGATCATTATCTTATACTGTAGCAAAGGTACGAACTTAAGTTGCAAAGTACCGCACTGAATATACGAACGCAATATGCTTATTACATAACTTTTGTGAAGGTTTAAGCAACAGTTTCTTGTTAACCCCTGCAGCTAAGCTAAATGCTTGTGTTAGGAGTGGGTTCACGTTAGCAGTGCACTGGGTGGGGTTCGAACCCGCAACCACTTGATCGCAAGTCCGACGCCTTAGCCATTACCAATTAATTTAAATATAACTACGTACCTGAGCGACCGAACTGCGCTCGGCGAGATTTTTTTCGTAAAATCGCGTTTTATCAAAAAAACACATGTATGATAAACTTAAAAAGCAAACCATATCTAAATACAAAATTTAATCCAAATCTTTAGAGAGGTTACCGAGATACACAAACTCACAGAAAACCGGCGTGAAGCAATGCTTACATAGTATTTCGCCGAGTGAGTGAGGCTACCGGGGACCCAAACCCTTCTCTGTCCCACTCTTCCTCCCCTTTACCCTACTCCCATCTTAAAGGCCGGCAACGCACTTGTGACTCTTGAGTTGCAGGTGCCCATGGGCGGCAGTCAGTCACTTACCATCAGTGGACCCATCTGCCCATTTGCCATAAACCATTGCCATTGCATATTCCATTAAAAAAGGAGGCAGTCAATGGACTGCCGACAGAAGTGAAAACTTAAAACGACGTGTCGCGTCAACGAAATTTTAAATAAAGGAAAACCTTGAACCGTTGAAAATTCAACGAAATTTTATCGGCCGTAAGCAAAACGAATCGTTTCTTGATTATAGGAATGGAGCATTAATCTATACTTCATATTATAAAGCTGAAGAGTTTGTTTGTTTGCTTGAACGCACTAATCTCAGGAACTGCTGTTTCGAATTGAGAAATTCTTTTAGTGTTGGATAGCCCATTTATCGAGGAAGGCTATAAGGCTTTAAAACATCATGCTGCGACTAATAGGAGCGGAGCAGTGATCATTAACGCAGGTGAAACTGCGGGAACGGCTAGTCCATTATACAGCGAAAGAAACTTCTTTCCACTCGGGTGTCGGCCGGGTACTCTGGGTTTTTTGGTGAATAGGCACTAAGCTATTAAATACATATTATTATAATAGAATGATATATACTTCATATCGAGCTAAAATTTTATTATAATATGAAAAATAAAGCGGCGAATATCTAGCCCGTTTAACGACAAATGGTAAACATAATAACAACACGCTACGATCCATTAAAAATGACTGGCAAAGCGTGATAAATAACCCAAATGTAGTCGGGTGAAACCACAGGGTACAGTTGGTTTTATAATCATTATTTATTTATATATATTTTTAACTAAGCATTGTATAATATGGGCCACAAAATTATTATTATCATATAATAATTATTATTATTTAAATACAATTTATTTTAAGAATATTAGTTGTCGAATTTCCGTAAGTCATTAAGATTATTCTTTTTATATCATTGACCAACATAACTTGAACTAATGGTTTTTAAACTTTCGCGACTATACAATTAGATGTGTGAATCGGGACTTAATCGACAAAATCGATAACCAAATAAGATTTATACATGGTAATGACTATCGCGATTAAGTCCCAAATCAAATCATTTATTATTCCTTCATTTAATCACTTGTATTTCCAATTAACAAATTTATAAGTGCGCGAAATTTGTTAAAAAAAAGGGTACATCGAAATCTATAAGAAATGTATAAGAAGACTACCTCATTAAGATCTTTCCCTAATGAGTTAATAGAGATAGAGCGTCTTCGTGGACAAATTTCAATCAAGCTATTGTTATTAGAAAGTCGAGTCTAACTTAAAACAAAGGTAACTCTTTAGCTTGAACTTATATTCTATTATACGTGAGGAGAATACGAAGAGACAGGAATGTGAAATTTGAAATAAATACTTAAGTTTATATGTAGAAGAAGTGCAGAAGCAGAGTACACAGAGATATAGGGGACCAGTATATATTTTGACCCTGACATTGTAGAAGTCTTTACAAGGACAGTTCAAGTTAAACCGGGCCATGAAAACCGTCGAAATTCGACCGCCAGGCGATCTTTATGTAGTTTAAAATAATACTTAATAAGTGAATTCTGAGTTTTATGTAAAGGAGGATTTGATGTTTCCTTATGTTACGTTTGTAACACAAGCGCCGTTATTGCTAAACGAACTTCGTTAATATTTGGCATACAGGTCTTATGTTCAATTTACATGAACAACATGAACCGGAAAACCACACGGGCGAACCCTCCGACAAAAGGATCTGGATAATATACTTTTGTCTATAAAATGCTCATTCAACGCGGCACAAGTCGCAGACACAACTTCTGGTATAAAAATGTTCAGACTTTGAACATAAGATTTAAAGACACACCTCGCGCTGTCAGAAATATCAATTAACATCGCTGGCGGAGGCAAACGAATAGCCGTTAGGAAACAACGGCAACCCCACCCAGGGCCACGTATCCAATTAACAGAATAGGATTCTGAATTGTCGTTCATAACGCTCAAAAAGTTAATTAAAATATCCCTAATTGCGCAGCGACAGCTACAATAAAGGAAGCCCATGTTGGGCGCCAACGTTCCCCGCAATGTTTGTACTTTATTAGAGTAAGTTTCTCCGGCTCTGTTTGCATACAAGTTTGGGATTCCATTTTATTTGCACACGGTCTCGAACGTATGCCAAGTTACACGGACGCCTCACTAAATCCTTGCGGGACGTATGGGTTCGGACTCTTGGAGGGTGTCGTACATTCACAATGCATAACATACAAATTGTTATCCTAAGTTACGTGGCATAAATTTGTCGAGGAACGTTTTAACCAAACAGGTGTACTTCACTATTTAATGAATCGAATTTTTTTGTAAAGTAGATTATTTAAAAAATGTTATATCTAGTACGGTCTAAATAGACAACATTTGCGTTACATTGTTACGAGCTATGAGTAAGGAATAAATTATGTAGCCATAAAGCCAAGAAAACACAAACAGGCACATATATTTGTGTACCTACTAGGTCGGCCAAAACGAGAAGTACCGTTCAAATTGCAATACACTTGCCGGGGAAACACCTTCTCCCTACAGACCACCGCCGGTGTACTTGTGGTGTTATGTTCCTGCTGGTAAGTAGCGTTAGTGACGCAACTGATATTGCAAACGTTTATTCCTGCAACCACCTTAAATGAGACGGGCTGTATGCTTCATTGCGATTCTAACACTGTTGTAAATAAAATACAAAGCCCCTTCACCCTAAAGTTATATAAGCTGTAACCGCATAATATCTTAAAGTAAAATACGTACACAACGAAGCAATTTTTTCCTCTATCTGAAAAGACATTACCAAGGAACAGAAAACAATAACAGAGACTAGATATCATACATTTGTATCCAGCGAACGTGACTGGACAAGTCTGATCACTGCAATGGGCGGGGAAAAAACGAGAAATATCGTCCAACGAAACACCAATCTGAATATGGAAATGGCTACAACGGTCCGGATTCGCAATGCGGGCCAGATAAGGATTTTATAGCAAAAGTACACCCGGCCGGGTAAACATTGTGCGAAATGTTCCCGATAAGTGGACACAACACTGAATCGTCATTGGCGGTTATCAGCCACAACCGCTTTGCACGCTTTACATTCAACAAACGAGACACATTTCCCTCGGACACACGTTAATAAATTATACACAGATAAATAAATCTCTACGTGCAAAATATTTCCAAAGCCCACATGTAATATGTAGGGTATTGCCCATTGTTAAACATAGTTTAAAAAACACAAAACCGACATGTTAATTTTAGCATCGACGATCCGGGGTTTGGTTAAAACAAATGCAAATGAATGCCAGTTTCGGCAATCGGGACACTTTGTCAAGACATGGTGCACTGATTGACCATCAAACATAATAGACATAAATTTAATGTATCGGTACTTTTTATACGATACGACACGATACAATATTGTTCAACGGACTAGACAACGACACGACGACGTTTCAATCGATTGCATCGTCGATAAATGTGAATATTATAATTATCAGGTTATCAGGTTTGCTTCAGTTCGAAACTCACATTCTTCAAGCGGTACGGAATTGCTTTTACCGTCTAAAGTTGCTCTACAAGGTCCGTCCCTTTATCTGTGTGGATATGCGTATCACACTTTGTGAGTCGCTCAAAGTAGTAAACTAAGTTATGCTGACACTGTATGGTTCTTGCCTGTTAATTAGGACTCAAAGGTTTATCCACCGGGTGCAAAATGCTTGTGCACACATTTCTGCTATCATATTCTACCACGATCACATGTTATTCCCTTTATTAACAATGGTAATATGATGAACATGTCGTCTCGCAGAAACCTGCACTTGGCTACACTTCTCTTTGGTGTTGTTCTGACTGGGAGACCTGCATACCTGAATGAAAAGCTTGCTTGGTAAAGCAATCATAATAAACACAAGACGCGAGCCTCTTCATATTTGTTAGTTACGCCGAGGCATAGAACGGCTGTTTTCTGAGGAAGTTTCTAGCTAACTGCCACTCGCTGTTGGAATAACCTGCCACCTCCGTTACTTGAGGTAAATTCAATTGCCAGTTTTAATAAGAGGTATAAACAACATTTAATAAACGCACAGAAACAACATCTTTAGATTACTGAGACATTTCTTTTCGAATTATACTAGTATATGTATATAAATTTTTCTTCATAGTTTTTGTAGTCATACAAATTTACTTTAAGAGTTATATTTATTAATCCTCCTTTATTTGTGTAGGTATGACCTTTATTTGTCACTCAGGACGACGAGTATGACGAGGTTAAAAACCATTCCCCAAAACGATGTATCAAAACATCGGTGTTATTAGCCAAGTTTTTATTATTTAGATCAACTAATTAAATCAAAGCTCACCATAAAAATATAGATCTGAGACGAAATTATTTTTTTTCTAAATCTGTCGGTCGTCGAATGTAAAAGTCTCGAATGTCTGATGATGTCATTACACAATAAGATTAACTTTCAGTATTTTAGTAGTCATAAAAGTGTTGTTTACGACTGTACCATAATTTTTAATAGGCATGATGTTAATATCTTAGTTATTATGCAGTTGTCTTACTAATTTTCATATTAATTCTATAATGTTATAGTTCGAGCCCATAAACGAAGTAAATTCAATAAGTTGTAAAATTCTACCGCACTTACGTAATACCTACAAGCTGTCAAAGATTAAAATCGTTAACGTTATAATTGCCGGCATAAGTTTTTTTTTCTTTTGTTTATCCCCAGGTGACAAATAACCAAACGACCCATAAAATATTTTTTTTATGCGATAGTGAGCAAACGAGCAGACGGGTCACCTAATGATAAGAGACTACCGCCGCCCATAGACACTGCACACTGCAACTCAAGAGTCACAAGTGCGTTGACGGCCATTAAGGTGGGAGTAGGGCAAGGGGGGAGGGCCTCTGGTAACCTCACTCGCTCGGCGAAACACAACACAATTATTGCTTTACGACGGTTTTTTTTGTGAGACCATGGTATCACTCCGGCCGAGCATGACTGTCCCATTTGAAAAACAAACACCTACCTATTCTTATAGACGTACGTTACTTATACGTCTTATCAACACTCCCAATAGTAGGTACAGGATCACTCCTTGGGGCTCAGGCAGATATAGACTATATTGCGTTCTAAATTTATGTTTATTCCTAATGCTCACATAATTATGTCATAGAGTACACCAGAATATCCTGTTTAATAAACGTAACATTTCCAAATCTGAAGTTCATCGACATTAGATCAGCTCTTCGAGTTCAATTCCTAATCACGCATCTCGAACAGTCATTATCATTTGGGTTAACAGTAAAGAAATACATCATGAGAAAACCGGTATACCTAGAAGTTCTCCATAAGATTACAGAAAGTTTATGAAGTCAAGGTGAAACCTTAGGGTAGCGAGATTGAGGAGCACAGCAGATTTTTTCACGAAGGTTCGAACTACTGGGTTAAAACCTTTTTACACTACTCACAAACGTTGTATTTCGATCACATTAATACTTTTTTCTTATTTTTAACCAACTTCAAAAAAGGAGGAGGTTCTATGTTCCATTGCGTTTATATATTTTTTATGTATGTTCACCGATTACTCAAAGACGCCTAGACCGATTTGGAAAATTCTTCTTTTGTTTGAAAGGGTACTTCCCAGGTGGTCCCATGGTCATCAGGTCAGGATCTGATAATGGGATCCTGGAGAAATCGAGGAGGGAACTCTTCAAATTTTATAGGAACGCTTGAAGCGATTTGGGTATTTTGAGGCGTATTGAGGTCGGTGATACTTTTTTTTATAATTAAACGGTTCCGCTCATCAATATCATTGTTTCTATTTCACTGTATTAAACTTTTAATTATTCCCATAACTACGTTAAAATTAAGTATTGGCTGCAAAAAAAACAACAAAAGAAATAAAAAAAAACAAACAGCACATACACAAGGCAGCAAGTTGATCAAAGTTATACGCTTACATAAAATGGTCAGTTCGTGGGCTAATGTTTCCAGTGGTGACTCAATAAATAGTTTGTTCTGTTTGTATTTACACAGTCTTCTTTTGTATCGAGCAATAAAATAGATAGCCTCGGTTTATATCGTCAGAGCGCATTGCAGAGATAAAATTACTTGGGCATTAATGTGAATCTTTATTATTCAATGTGGAAGATAGCCATTTTGATACTGTTGTCTTTAAGATTTTTAGTTTCGTTAAAGAGCGCGTCCGGATAATAGTAAAAAATGTTTCGACAACACTTGGCACTAGTTAAATAAAGCTACATATTTGAATGTATTGATGAATAAAAAAACGTTATTAGATAATATTCTTGTAATGAAAGAGATTTCGTGTCATACTTCTACAGCACATATATCTATCAATTTAAAGTGTTGAGTCAATTTACACACTCTTGAGAGTGATATTATGGCTCCAACGCTTAACTGATCTAAAGATCTGATGTGGAAATTGTCTGCAATCTGGTAATTTGCTGTCAAGTGAAATCAGGACTTAATTTCTATGACGAGAAATTTGTAAGACTATTTCTTAAGATTTATTAAATATTAACAAACTATATAATTAGTACGTTCGTAGTGTAAATATTTTTTTCTTATTTTAGTGTTTTTAATTTCGTAAAGGGTAAAACATAAAACCATGTTATTTTTAATGATATGCATTAAAAATAACATGGTTTTATGTTTTACCCTTTTATTCTACCAATCGTCTACACCTTTAAGTAATATTAAGGTAGCTCATTAGAGCCACTCAGCACCCAACCCAAACCGCCTCGCCTAGTGCGATTAATATTCTTTATATGGACTTCTATGGATATGTGCTCACTACATCAACTTGGTAGCGACGCCGGATCGCCTCGCTTGCAAGCTGTCCACGGGTGGACGGCAAGTGGACCTGTGGACCACTAGGCGACAACTCACTGCTCCCATGCTTGCCTAGCTTTGACTGCGCATTGCACAAAAGCATGGGCACGTGTAGGTCGCCTAGTGCCAATCGCAAACTACTCAGAAATTCATGGACCATGCGATGTCCACTCGTTGACTACGCGAGAATCATTAGTTGACCACGCGACGTTCACTGGTGACAACGCCGCGTCCACCCGTGGACCACCTTCCGACAAAGAGTAGACACCGAACGACGAGGCGGTGCTGGTCGGGGGCCGGGTGGCTCTAATTAGCTTTAACCTATCATTAACCTGGATAAGTGCAAGTTGGAGACTTCAGTTTATTTTTGACCTCATTTTAGGACACGGCATAAGCAAGTCAAGACAAGTTAAATAAACACCTGTTATCTACACGTCTTGGATCGTAGTGTCTTTTTAAACAGAGAGAAGTCTTAGCAGGTCACCTTTTTGTTCGTTCACTATTACCCTTACTGAACACGTTACAAACAAGTCTAATCTTGAGATTTATCCAATGAAACTTGAAAGGGAGATGTTTGAATAGCGATGATCTATGAGACATGTATGTTTCGCTCTTTATCACACACATGTCCAGAAATTGTTTTATTATAAATTATGTTTAAGACTTACCATGCACGGTGAGCTCTGAGTCTCTATTCAACTCGTAGAGCCTCAGCGCCTCGTCCAACTCGAGTTGCGTTGATATCGTACAGGGATCACCTTCCTCGTCCACCCACTTCATAGTAAACACCTTGAAAAAAATACAGAAAAAATTTTTAGTTCCACACTTACTGGGAGAGCAAAATGAAAAAAAAGAAACGCAAAGAATGGGAAGATGAGTTAGAACTAACAGAAGATCCTAGATGGAGGAAAATATTAGAAAAGGCTTTCTTTAACAGGCGTTAGGAATACGTTTGAGTCACACTAAATAAAGATCAACTATAAGTACAAATGAAACTGAAAACAAAGATAGCTTGGTATAAAGAGTTCGAAAGTTGAAGAAACGTGGTTTAGTTTGTGTACTGCGCTTGTAGATGCTGTACACCATAACTTTTTTTATAGTTGAAAAGACAGAGTCAAGGTAACCATCGCGTCGCAGGGAACTTTAAAAATGTACACTAAACGGACGAGAAAGAACCCATCCCTAAGGTGCGCAGAATACCTACTTAGCGCTATGATATACCCCAGATTAAAGGATTCACGAGGTAAGGGTACTTGTCTCATTCGGAGTATCTGATTTTGACTTTTATCAGTCGGAAAAGACGTAGAGTACTAGTGGCTTATTAGGGTACAGTAAGATTTTGGGCCAACAGCATTTTGCCCGTTATACATTCGGTGACTTAACCGGTCCTTTGTGTTCTAAATAAGTATTCGAAACGACAAAAATGTTCGATTTGTAAATTATGAGAAGGTTCTTAATTACGAATAGATATCGCATTGCGAGTTCACGACATATATTTGATGTCCTTATGTCGAGAATATAATTGTTTAAATTATGAGCAATGTAATGATATCGGATGCAGTTTGTCTGATTTGGAATTCTTTAAAACTTTGGTTTATATGGGGCTCTGGATAACATTCTATGACCTAGACAAATTAATGGGATAAATCAGAAAGAAAATATGGTAAAGTTAAGTGGGGCGCACAAGTACTATTCGTGTTGTCTATTCTATACGCTAGTAATAATAACTCGGTGGGTTTAATAAGAAATTTTCCGTGTTCGGGCATCTTAATCATCTATTATGAAAATCTCTATATCATTTTACATACAACTTCTTTTTTGGAACTGTAATTATTGTCCATTAGAGATAACACGTCACAAGCATAACGTCTGTAAAAAGAGGATAACTGTCTAGTTATATATAAACACATATGTCAGTTAAAAACTAATAACCCTTACTAATTTGGGCTTTTGAATGACGGTTTCACTGATTCCAATGTAGCCATAAACTGTTGTAAGGTACCAGTATAAATAAACATTAACATGATCAATAAATAGCTTTTGTTTTGCATAGAGCTTCTGCTCAATAGAGGTATCATCAGTTAAATTTACTAAGATCTGAATGCTACGCTAATTTAATTAGGTAGAGGTAACTTAAATCTTCTGTTAAATTCCCGGAGAATGTTTCTCCTGGAAAGGAAAATACCTATACAAAAAAGTAGCTTGGAAAACTAACAAATGAAATAGGTACTGTTATTATATGAGTGCTAGTGAGGATGGTGACATGGATATTTATTTTACTAATTATTTTTAAACTTATGAGAATCTAAATTGGCTATCAAAAATGTTTTACCGTAAATCGAACGAAATGTATCAAACATTGATAATATAATTTTATGGCCCAACAAAATGTAAATTTTTCTATATATTTTCTATATCTAGAAGTTTATCCAATGCCCCTTTTATGAAAATGGCAATTGCCTGAATTTTCTATGGACTTTACTTGAGCAGTGTAATTCTAAAAGTTTATTTTACTATTACTAAAAGCAAAACTTCATTAAAATCGATTCATTAGTTTAGGAATCCGTCACGGACAACTAGCTACCCGGCCAGTGCCCGTACCCGTGCCTAGGTAATTTGCAATAAAATTAAAAAAGGCTTTCCTATCTCTCAAGTTGGGCTGTACTGCACACATTGTGGAGTTTTTTTTATTAAAATCGAATTATTAGTTTAGGAATTCATCATGAACAAACCTCGTAACGCGTACACAAGTACACTTACAACTCAAAACACTTCTCTATGAATGAATTATACTGTTATATCTCTCTAAAACTTATCCTACCTGGTCAGGTAGAAAACGGCACATGGCCACCATTTCATTGGTGAACTCTTCAAAATTTACATTATGGTTGATGTACGTAATCATCACATCTCCATTGTAAACAGTCTTCACACGCACATCATTCGAATGGTTATCCTGATTCACTAGTTGGGTTGGCATCATGACACGGTTATGTCAACCACAGTTTTCAAAATCTGGAAAACAATAATATGATTTACTTAAATAAAATAGTTAATTGTCACTATTATACATTTGAAATTATTAAAAAATAGTAGTGCATATCAAATATAGTATTATAGCATTCAATAATTAATGATGTTAAATGCAGCCACATGCGGAAACGAGGAAAGAGCAATAAGTCCTAATTTAAATTTCATTTAGGTGGCCTAGTTATATTGGATAGTCAATCACTCTAAGCATCAGAGATTGAAAATATCAGATAAACAATTAAACAGAATGCTAAAAACTTGCAGCAACAAATTACCCAAGTTTTGCTACAATCATAGAGTACTGTTTATTATCTCTCTCTTTTAACAGATACCCTGTACATTAAATATAAATATTTTATTATAATTTATTTAACAACATAATTTCTTTGTATGCTTAAGTTATAAGTTTCTGATATGAGATAGTGAGCTAGTCTATGAATAATACAAACATAATGGTTTGCATTAACTTTCACAAACGTAGCCTTCATTCATATATTAAATTGAAACCAACACACTCAAAAGTTCACAGGAAGAGGTACATTGTCACTGTTATGACATATTTGAATACAATGCAATGTTACTTTACAAAGACCATTGTTTTCAAAACTAATGGAGAAGTAAAAGATTATTCCTTACTCATTTTCATAATAGTTCTTACTAAACCTTTACCTAAACGAGTTGCATGTGGACTAGAAGTGCAGCAATAACTATTGTGGGGTTTCTATAAGCCACAACTTGGCTATAACCTAGTGTAAATAGGATTACCTTATTTGTAACCTCTATTACGCAAATACACAATGAGTAGATTCAGCCTCACTTCCCATTTAGAGTTCTATAATAGACCCTTTAATAAAATAACTGTGATAACATTCCCATAACATGAATCATTTGAATAAGTCTCATTATGTACATAATACAAACCTTTGAGATAATGTAAGCTCCACGTAACTCTAGTACTACAGCACTGGGACTAAAGTAATCACAATTCCATTGATAAAAGTTGAATTTTATGTAATACAAAGTAATTATCGAAATTATATGTAATAACAACAAAACTTTGACACACACAACATTATTCACGAACTGACATTTCACGGGAAACAGTTACTCTTTTTGGAATTCATTTTCATTCCTTTTTCTACTACCACTATTGACTCTTGAGTAAAAGAGATAGATATACCGGCAATCCGGCATCGCTCAAGCTTGGCAGTTTTCAACTTAGATTTTAGTGACGTGCCAGCTGTTTCCGGTATTTGTTTTCTTTTTGAAGTTATACGGTACTATTATGTATTCAGTGGTTATACTTCAGTTAAAATAAATAATTATTTTATTCGAACACTTTCCAAATATGCCAATATATGAAAAACTTCGATAAAGACAATGCGCAAAGAGTTTACAAACACTGCATTAGAACAATACCTATATACATATAAAGATGTCGATAGTTTTATTAGTTAAAAGTTTAAAAAAATATATTTCAGATTCAGGGTCTGTAATCTAAACGAGCATTACAGTTAGTTATACCTGGTTTGGTTTACAATTTCTATGGTTTCGAAACGTATGGTAAGCTGTCAAATTACGTCAAGTTATCAATTTGGGTTGGGATTTCTATATTTTGTTGAACTACAGTTTATATGTGTAAAAATATATATTAGATATTTTTATACATATATTTTCATTTCTTCCAACCAAAACTGACAATGGTAAGTGAATTCTTTACAAAATTGGGACGATCTATTTTTCTACAATATTATATTTTGTTATGATGACTAATACACTGAAATTAACGGAATTTTCTAAATCTCTGATATGTTTAATATTGTTTACAGACTGACCAACAAATGGATTGCGCGTTGGACCTAATGCGGAGGTTGCCTCCGCAGCAGATTGAGAAAAACTTAACAGATTTGATAGACTTGGTGCCTAGTATGTGTGATGACCTACTATCTTCTGTGGATCAACCGTTAAAGATTGCCCAAGACCGCAGTACTGGCAAGGACTACCTTTTGTGCGACTACAATCGTGACGGTGACTCCTATAGGTCTCCATGGTCAAACACCTATGATCCACCTCTAGAAGATGGATCAATGCCCTCTGAGAGGTTGAGGAAATTAGAAATAGATGCAAACCACGCATTCGACCAATACAGAGAAATGTATTTTGAAGGTGGTGTAAGCTCTGTATACCTGTGGGACATGGACCATGGATTTGCTGGTATGTTTTTATTTTAAACTGCCTTTTGTTATGGCTTCTCTCGCGTAAATGTAGATTTTGTATCATGATATCCTTTCGCTACATATATATATTTCTTCTTATCTTAATTCAATGGCTCCATCGTTTATCGATGATTCTGCCAACGTCAAGGTGGCAGGTAGATTTATTAGTTAATAGGTTAAAGTTTTAAGATAATAAGGGAATTGCTGTGATTTTAACAGTATGTGTTTGTGGTTCTGTGCAAGAGTAAGAAAAAGTTATAGTATGGATGTCAAAGTATCAGGAAACACTATAAATATATTTTATTTATAGACTAATTTAAGGCAAAAGATTGCACTTGCATAGAGAGTGATTATAACCTCGAATTTTGGCAAGAAAAACTGGGGTAGTAACAAATCCGAATCGTAAGCGAATTATAGTAGTGGTGACTAACTTATTAACATGCTTTTGGTTGAAGAACCAGGATCTAGAAGGAATTGAGGGTTGCAGAGAGCCATAAAATTAACCGTTGATCATTCTACTTTTTTGTTTGGCTAGGGAACGCAGATCGGGTGAAACAATTTGTTGGAAATGCATCCAGTCTGTGCTGCTACTATGGCGCAGGAGTCCGCAGTTTCATTGCCTAAATACCTGAATGACTGAGGATTCACGCTAGCACTACTTCAAAACCAGACAATATCCTTTAGGCAGCTCAAGGAGTCTAACAAAATAAAAGATTTGTCAAGCTTATGAGATTCCACATAAGAGTACGCTTCCAATAAGGCAGTAGATTCTTCTGTAAAAATAGAGTTATAGGAAGAGCATTCATAGTTTAAAATAATTTTAAATTTAGGGATCCAGACTGAAGAACCCACTAATGCATCTGAAGAAAATTTAAATGCTTCGTTATGATGTGGAGAAGTTTTTGGTTGGCTGCTGGAGAATGTATTTATGCCAAAATCAAGGACAATTTTTGGTTGGAAGGTTAAAGAGTGGTAGTCCAGTTCAAAAAGAGGATTTAGAGTAGATTGAAAGATGGGAGCAGATATATTTTTCATTTTAATAAAGGAATTCAGTAGCTAGGTAGGCAGTAGTAGGATTGGGTCTTGTGTCTCCAATACAATGAGGTAGTGGCCACACTAGAAAGTTTTTGCAAAATAGGAAGGACGGGATGGGAACTAATTTGGACTGCATTAAATAAGTATCTGTCAGCTAGGAATTGGCAACGAAGGTGAAGAGGTGGTTTTAAGCATTCAACTCGGAGAGCATTTCATAGCACTAGTTATGATTCGAAGGCACTTAGACTAGATCAGCTGTAGCTTCTACAGTGCAATTTTATTGCATGATTCAAAAAGGAAAGGACCATAATAGTGACTCTGAACTATGGCATTATATAAAAGTTTTACACAAAAGGGATGAGAGCCCCAACGGACCCCAGATAGGGCCAGCATAACGTTTACATCCCTCTCGCTCTTTTTAATGACGTGGTTTTAATAGTGAAGACCTGATAATTTGGAATTGAGAATAAACCCTAAAAATTTTACATTATCTTTAATTGGGATGAATTAATTTGCAACAGAAAGATTAATATCAGGTATATTATGTTTGCGAGTGAAAACAAGAGCACTGCATTTAGTAACAGAAAGAGAAAGGTTGTGGTCTGAAAACCAAATGTTTAAGTAACAAAGAGCAGAATTTTAGGATAAATTCTGTTCTCAAATTCTCAATCTCACTCAATCATTTGATATTTAATGGATTGAATAAATTGTATCAAAATATAGTAGGTAAATATTGTAAAAACTGGCAATTAAAATTGGGCCATTTGTGAAAATTGCCCTAACTAATATATGGATAATTAGTATACAACCAACATCAAATTACAGTAGTATCACGCAGAATCCACAAATGGCGTAAAAATAAATCAATCCGCGGTCAGCACTTTTTTCTAGTTGGCTAAACGACGAAGTGAACGAAACGAAGTGTTAGGGACGAAGTGTGAAAGTGTCGAGTGTCTGAAGTGTAACGTGCTATAAGGAATGTGGTTCCAAAAAAGACAATCTTATATTAAACATTTATTAAAAAATCCCTATTTCAATTTACAGGTGTAATCTTGATAAAGAAAGCAGGTGATGGTTCTCAAAAGATCAAAGGATGCTGGGATTCTATCCATGTGGTTGAAGTAATAGAAAAAAGCTCAGGTCGTAATGCACACTACAAATTGACTTCAACTGCCATGTTATGGCTGCAGACTAACAAGGAAAGCAGTGGTACAATGAACCTTGGTGGCAGTCTTACTAGACAAGTAAGTTACGGAGTAAAGTTTGATGCTGGATTTGTTTTTCTTTTTATATTATAGGGGGCAAACGAGCAGATGGGTCACCTGATAATAAGTGACAACCGTCGCCCATGAAGACCTGCAACTCAAGAGTCACAAGTGCGTTGCCGGCCTTTGAGATGGGAGTATGCTTGTTTTAAGAAGTTGGTTGTATTCGCCATTCCTTCCTTGGACTACTAGACGCAGACAGAGGTTCCATCTTTGAAAAGGTTTAACTAAACAGTTTGACAGCTCCTTTTTGGTTCAAGTTGCCAAAGTCTGGCATCAACTGACTGCGTCAATTTTTTCAGACAATTATAATTCTGAACTGTTCAAAAGTAGAGTGAATAGGTTTCTCTTGGATAGGCGTGTACCATCTTAGTCTTCAACATGACTTTTCATCAGGTGAGTTGGAAGACTAATACCTATTTATTATACAATTATAAAAAAAGTCAACAATCAGTCATTATTACCATATTTAGGTACAGTTACTTGGCTGTTGTATTGAGCATCATACTAGCCATTAGGGAACGTACCCATACTACGTGACCCGTTCTGAGAGGGGATGGGGGTTTCAAAATACCATGTTTGGACACAGGTCCATACCCTCTAGGGAAATCTCGTGCTATTCGAGCTATAAATTACATTTAGAGCTTTTTAAACTCACAGGTGGCAACAAGCAAGCGTTTAGCGCTTTTTAAACTCACAGGTGGCAACAAGCAAGCGTTTAGAGCTTTTTAACTTTCTGTCGCCAAAAAATAATTCAAAACCATATTTATAAATTACTACGTGAAAACTAGAGGGGGAGGAGGGTCTTGGCATATACTACGGGTGGTCACCGAGAGGGGGAAAGGTTTTTAAATTTTTTTAATTCTGCTAGTTTGGATTCATATGATTCGTTATGACAAGCATTAGTAACGATGATCTGATGATGGAGCCAGAAGGTGGATAGTGGTACTCTTTTTTACTTTTTGATGTTGTTCGCTATTGAACCAAAAAAATTGTTTTTGTGTGTACTCCACAGGCAGAGCAGGATTCATCGGTGAGTGACGTGACGCCGCACATCGTGAATATCGGCCGCATGGTCGAGGATATGGAAAACAAGATCAGGAACACTCTCAACGACATTTACTTCGGTAACACTTAAGATTTATGTAGGATGGTGTAATCCAGTGCTTCACATTCAGCGTATCCCATACCTTCTTAATTTGTAGTACCGTTAAGTGTACACAGGGGCGGCCGTAGGGCGGTGCGCCGAAATCAATAGATCGGGCGCGCAACAACCCTAAAAAAATAGGGGGTGTCCAAAATATTTTTTGAGGACAAAAAAAAGTTATTAAACCGCAACAACCCTCAAAAGTAGGGGGTGTCCAAAATATTTATTGGGGACATTCGTAAATTTACATTTCGATTCACATTTTTATCCGCAACAACCTCAAAATTTTTTTTTGAGGACAAATAAAGGTCCTCAAATTCTTTTTACGCATAGGAAAACTAAGGTTTTGGAATTTTATAGGGGCGCCACTTTGGGGTCTCGTACCACCTACAAATGTAGCTAGGGCCGCTACATTTGTAGGTGGTGGTGAGTGTACATTACATGTTGCTAAGTAAGTAGTGATTGTGCACAAATCATCGTCATCGTGAGCGGTTGCCGCGCCGCCTCATAAAGGGTCCTTCCTTTATTGACGCTGTGCGGCAGGCGACCGCTGACTGATGAGCTCATATTGATTTTATGGCACGAAAAGTAGTTGTGTGGCAATAATAAATGGAAAAGACTGCTTTTGTCTAAGCCGTCTTTTGCGTTTATTATTTTACATAGGGAAGTTGTTTATACATTATCTACTTTCGTAGTAACTTCTTCCTTAACATAAGTATGATCGACCGCTGCTTGCAAAAATGAACTTAAATGTTTGTAAGCAAGATTATTATTGCCTCACAATAGCGCACGGTCGTGTCGCGTGTGTGTAGGGTTACCTATTTAATAATAAATTTATTTTATTAACAAAAATCCTATGTAAATTAAGTACTTATCGCTTATTTCTTATTTCAAATGTTTGGTATACAAAAATCTTACATGTGTTTTTTTTATACAAAGATTAATAATCTTCTTTCCTTTTCTAAAATCTCGACTATTAAACTATATGGTGGAAAATATTCAAAATCTTACAAAAAGGTTTCATAAATAATTTGAGGGAAACAAGGGCAAATAGGGTTAAAGGGATATATTTTTTTAATCTCATAAATAGATATAGGCTTATAATAGGCTGCCAAGCGTTTTTCCTCTTACCTTTATTTCATGTACCTACTGCACATAAACAACTATGTCAATTTTCACTGTGAATTTTGTAGTATTTAAAGAATATATCAATTTGATCTTGTATTACGTTTTTTTGTACTTTAAAAAGCAAGCGTTTTTGGCGCGATGCAGCTGATGATGCTGTGTTGTTTGTGTTCATAAAATATTTCATGTGAAATGCTCCTTCGGTATTTTTCTTTTTTTTTCTTCTAATTTGGACAGTATGTTTAATTTATATACCCATCTAAAAATAAGGCCTAGCTGCAGAGCACGGTGACTCTGTATTCATCTCAAATTCTCAGCTTTTGTATTATTTTTTTTCAACAGTCAATTAATTAAAACTATAAAATTTAGTAATTAAAACTACATATATTACTAAAGAGCCCCAAAGGGTATATGTAACGTAATCGGGAAGTAAATAACTTTTTTCACTCTACGAATTTTATTCATGGATTTGCCTTTATTTTAAACACCTACTAATAAAAATCCCCTAAAAGCCCTTTAGTATTATTTATGTATTCAAAGTTTTGTCAGCAATTGACTTGTTTGTTTTTTTACTGAATAAAAACTTTCGTTAGTGGTATTCATATTAATTAATACCAATCCAGTCCGGCGCCTGCAATCGACGCGGTAGGCCGCCTCACCCCTTGATAAACCCCCTATCGGGTCTGAAACTAGTCGTTCATCCTAGAAATATAAGCTCATAACACACTATACCGTCACGGCTCCACCCCAGCAATAAAGTTGTCATTCAAATCTGAGCTTTAAAACATGGTCGTATAATACATTTCATAATGTCAATACGCGCTTACTGCCCGCCGTCGGCTTTTCAAATTGACATTATGAAATATATTATACGACTACGTTTTAATGCTCAGATTTGAATGACAACTTTATTGCTGGGTTGGAGCCGTGCCCTTCCCGTGTGTGATGACCTATACACGTGAGTAAATTCGTATATCCGTAACGAATTTGACTAATAATGTTGAATGCAGGTAAAACAAAAGATATAGTAAACGGTCTCCGCTCGGTGGTGCCGGCCGAGGTGGTGCGCCGCACGGCCGCGCTGCAGCACGACCTGGCGCTTGCGCTCCAGCGGCGCCACGTGGCGCGGGACGACTGAGACCCGCGACCGGAAGTCATATGTGAGTGCACGCACCAGTTACTGCATACACAACATACGTGTTCCTGTACGAGGTAGGCAAAGACAATGGAGCGCGCCATTATCCACCACCCCCATATAGGTACAACTTGTACCCACGCACTATTCCTGTCCAGGGTAGGCAAAGACGATAGAGCGCTATTTTCCAAAACCCCGATGTACAATTTGGGTCCACATCCTTTTCCTGTCCAGGGTAAGCAAAGACGATAGGGACGAGCTTGGAGCTTCTTCCACATTTATCACCTTTCATGTGCGTACCCCAGTAGCGAGAGCTTTTTCCATAGCCCTTTTTCAGTATGCTGCCTATCTAGACGGTATATTTTCTTTCGACACCTACCCGCACCCACTCGCTCGAGTGAGGTATACACAAGAAATATTTTTAAAATGACTTCCCGTTAGAGTGTCCATAGACTTTTCTTACAATACCATGAAACGATCCTTATATAGAACTAGGTCAATCGGCAACAGAAGAATTGACCATTTGCCTAACATTCATAAACAGCTTACGCTTGACTAAAAATTTGACGATGTCTGCGAAAAAGATCTAATTACTCTTAAAATCCCAAGAAATACGTGATTGCTTCCAAGAGTAACTCTGTATCTCTTGTGAATCCGAATTCTGTTCCTGTTAAAGAAAAATACTGTTTAAAATATGTACTTATATACTGTTATTGGTTTGAAATTGATGGCTTAACATTTATAATTCTTTTCAGATGAGGTGGAGATATTGGGTTAAAACTGTGTTAATTATGAATCGGTCAAGAAGAGAACTTTGAATGTTACGAAATTGTGGAACTTATGAAGGATAATTTAATAAAAATATATTTCTCATCTATTAATAAATAGTGTATTGAATTTAGAAATAAATCAATGCGGCCGCTATGGTGCTTTGAACAGAATAGTCCTTATATTTATATACTTTGTCTTCATAGAGAGATTTAATAGTGATGTACACAAATGTAAAAATGTCTCAATAATGTTCGGAATCTAATTCGCCCTGGTATCATCCATCTCATTTACACTTGCATTTGATTGCTTAGCATTTTCTTTTTATTGTAGTTTATAAAAATTGTATTTTTAAAATAAGGTTCTATATTAAAATAAGAGATACGGTACCTATACATTATTATAATGTTTAAACTTTATAGCAACAAGCCAATTTTAATGTTGCATTTTATTTCACATAATAACAATAGATTTTAATTGGCCTCTCTAAATATATATTTATCTGCATTTTGTTTTTTTATTGAAATAAATTGGAATGTCTGTCTTTTGTAAAACTTTTTTAACTGTCCCACTTAATCCTAATTACCAATTTTTACAGATTTCGTGATATAAAATTCAAAGGGAAAAGTATGTTTTACCTAGTAGGATCCTATACACCTCCCCCTCGTATGAGGGAAGGTGTCCTGGAGGAGACACTAGTTAGATACTGGTGTCAATTCTCTTGTATTTCTCTCTTAACTATAATTGACTAAATTTTCTTCATACAAGATGTAAACCTCGTATCCTTCCAAACAAGGTCTTATTTCAAATATAAACAAGTAGGTAACATACGTCGCTATCGAAATAAGCAATTTATTTGTCGACTAAAGTCTGACACGCTTAAATAAACTTTAATACCACGTAGCGAGAGCTGCTATCCGTTGAATGCCATCTCTTTTGCTCTGTGTTTTTAGTAAGCGTCTTCGTAGGTGTCGATTAAAATAACGTCATCTTAGTTCATTTTGAACAAGTTTTTATACGGCATTTGAATAAATGGGGACTCTCGCTGCGTGGAAATAAAGTTGAGTATACGTTGACAGGTTTTAGTGAAATTTATTGGCGCTGAGAAATAGATGCCAGTAACAAATAGACCTTGTTGCGAAAAAGACAAAGTTCATTTCATATGAAGAAATTAAGTTGGGTTTTAGTTTAGTGAGTCTGACAATGGAATCGACACCACTGTCCCTTTTGGCTCACTTCAAAGACGTGCTGTCTTCAAGAAAGTAGTGTAGGTACAGGTTTTTAAGGGTAGAAGTTGCAAGCTGTCATATGCCATGATAATCGCTTACCATCAGCGGACCGTATGCCAATAAATAAAGTACACAATTATAGGACTCGACCGATCAACATCAATTTTTGCCTACAAGTTGTCCGGGATACAGAAAAGGACATTGCACCTTTCATCCAGAAAAAGTATTGTTTCAGAGGGACACCTGAATTATTGATTGACAAAATTTACGTTACGCAAGCGAAGCTGGGGGTAAAAGCTAATAAAGTAATAAGTAAATTAATTATTTATTTATTGGCATTTTTCATTACTACTTCTGCATGCGCTACTGCTGCCGCATAGAGGCGTCACAAACTTTCAGCCAGAAGAGATGCACCAAGCCGTGGTTTGTGGAGAATATTGCACTTTTTTAGAAGAATTCTTCAACATAGCCTAGTTCCTATCTTTTGCCGAATGTTGGGTTGGGCTAAATGGAATAAATGTCAGACCATTTCTACGATTCTAAACTCTATTAGAATCCAGAGAAGTCAAAGTCATAGCATACCTGTAAAATGCAGAAGTTAAGGCTCATTTTCATTGATCGTTAGATCCCGCATTGTAGGTGCGAGAAATTTTTGATAACGCATGCCATAGGAACCCCATGCGGCCCGAATACGGGGTACGGGAGATTTAAATTTAAGCATGCCATAGGGTCCGCATACGGTAACCGTTTTTATTAGTCTGTGGGGCCCACATGCGGGATGTTTGATATTTTTCTCCGCACATTTATGCAGTAGTTTTGAAAGAGTAATGCTGAATAGAAATGCCTGCTATGGATCAACAATTAATGTTGTGTGGAGCAAGTTTGTCTGTTTGGGACTTACTGAAGAAGAAATGATTGGCTTAGTTGAATAATAAGATTTTGGGTGCGAAGTTTACTGAAAAATAGAAAGGTGCATGGTGTGTCAGAAGCATCGTGTATGCAGTTAAATTTACATTTGGAGTGTGATATCGAAGATCATAATAACTTTTCCGAATCCCCCCACCCCTAAGAGCAATAATTATTGCTCTTAGCCGCCCCCCGCTTATTTTACACCAACCGATGAATTTCATTGGTTGTATTGGGCCGCGTGCGGGGAATACGCGAGTGCTGCATATCGACTAAGATGTCAATGGAGCACTTTCATTAGTCGTTATCCCGTATTCGGAGACTCCCCGCATGTGGTATAAGGACGTAAATATCGTGGGGGCTATATAGGGGGCTAATAGGCATGCGAAATTTTACTTAAAACTATTAGGTTTTACAACTAAAAATCATTTATGGTGTAAAAGCACTTTTCAAGTAGCCAAAACCATAAATATGATTTTTTTTAATTGACATGAATTATAACTGTTTTTAAATTGAAGAGTGCTTTTCTACTTTTTTTTCGATTCGTTTCTTATTGTAGTGGGATCTCTTTTACTGAATTTACTATCCTCACTAACTTTTGAATGGAATTTTTTATTATTTCTAACAAACATGAACCTATATGCGGGAGTACATTCACGCATGTATGCACAAACAGCCTGTTCACATACTTGTTGAATGTCGGTTTGAACGCGAGCGTGTAAACGGACCATTACAGCTAGTGAAGAAGGTTTTTCATCTTAATTCATATAAACTTTGATTTCTCAACGAATGAGAAATGTCAATTATCTGTCAATCAGGATTTTCACACCTGACTGTCAAACTGGAGCAGAGGAAGAGCTTAGAAGAATATGAGAATATTGTGAATGCGGTAAAGATAAACTAGTGGTAGCACAAAGACTTTAATCCGAAGTTAAAGTGAATGCGGTAATTTGCTTCTTCAGTATTATATTTTGTAATTATCCTGCAAAATGAATGTAGCACCTTTCGTAATAGAAGACGATGACGTTATGGTAAATAATTGAATTTTTTAAAAGATAAATATTTGCCTGATTTCGAAAATACATATTTTTATGCAGTCACACGGCTTGGACTTATCGGCAATAGCCAGTTTGAGTTACGGTACCCATAGTACCGAACAATTGCTTCAGCACCCACAGTCTATTTCCCTAATTAAAATATTTCATGTTTTAGATAGTTAATGATGATAACAAAAACAGTGGACTTAAGCAAAATGCATCTACATCTGTGGACACCATCATTTTGGATGAGGAACCTTTACCCACTCCCACAAATGGGCCAA
This sequence comes from Euplagia quadripunctaria, assembly GCA_963859945.1. Lineage (NCBI taxonomy): Eukaryota > Metazoa > Arthropoda > Insecta > Lepidoptera > Erebidae > Euplagia > Euplagia quadripunctaria. The sequence continues at coordinate 4,261,214 of OY982572.1, forward strand.
CGGTAACAGATAGTGACAGAGAGAGTTCATTTGCCAGGTTACTAAAAAATAATACATTATTGAATAAAATAGTTCAACGGTGTTTAAATATGGAAAACAATGCAGGAATGTCTAGGGTTATCAATAAAACACTCCTGCCTCTCTATTCAGATGCAGATAACAAATTTAAGGAGTCCGAACAACTTACAAAATTGTTGAAAGAAAATTTGAAAAAATTAAAGCAAGATCCTAATTATAAATTTCTGCATGTGAAATCATTATGTGAAGAGCTTAAAGCTGGAAAATATAGAAGAAAAGTGCCTTTTGTTACATTGAGTACAGAATTGAAACGAGACACACAGAAAAGACTCCTCAGTACAGAGTTGAAACGAGACACACATAAAAGACTCCTCAGTACGGAGTTGAAACGAGACACACGAAAAAAGCTCCTCCAACAACTATCTGGTTAGTCCTTTCATTTCTATTTCTTTACTCTGTTAAAGTTTTATAAAGAATTGTGTTAGTGTATAACATATAATAAACTAGTTACGCCCCACGGTCTTACCCGCGTAAATCCCGATGCGGTGGGAATATCCAGATAAAAAGAAGCCTATGTGTTAACCCAGGTGTCCAGCTATCTATATACTATGTTTCATTACAATCGGTTCAGTAGTTAGTGCGTGAAAGAGCAACTAACATCGATACATCCCCACAAACTTTCACGTTTATAGTATTTTATTTTTATCTCTTTATTGTACACCATTTGAGTCAAATGTAATGCAGAATATTAGTAGGGTAATAATATTAGTAGGGTATCTACAAAATATACCTTGATAGCCACAACACTCACTTACAGAAGAGTGTGTAGCGTTTGAAATAATAACAAAAGTTCTAATGATCATATGACCTAATTTCATTTAATATACTTTTCTTTAATATAACAATTTCATGATATGATGAAACTTTGATATAATTTCATTTTACTTAATTTTATATGGTTTAATGAACATTTTCTATAATGCACATTTGAACTAATATTCATTTAGTATAATATTCAGTTACTATAACTTTTATCTTCTAGAATGATTGTTGTGAAATGACTCATCTGTCCAAAGAATGAAGCAATCATCTTTTTCCCTTGACGTCTGCCCTCCTTTAATTTTGTCGGCAAATCTTTGAATGAAAACATCCATTGCGCAGATTGTCTTTTGGTTACGGGTTCGTAACAATATATCCAGCTTTCATCACCTGTGACGATGTCATATGCAGTGTTCGAGTCACCGCCGTCATACTTTTCAAGCGGCACCAGTCGAAACGACGGTGTTTTTGATCTTCCGTCAAATTATGAGGTATCCATCTAGTACAAAGCTTTCTGACTCCTAAATGTTCATGTAAGACTTTTTGTACTTGACTTATACCTATGCCTAAGGCTGCACGAATCTGTTGTCGTCTCCCTTCTATCAACTTCTATTAGTAGCCGCACAGCACTGACGTTATCTTCAGTAGTCGCCGTAGAAGGACCTCCTTCTCTAGAATCATCAGGGAGTTTGCTTCGACCGTGTTTAAACTCATTAAACCATTTGTAAAAAGTGGCACGAGACGAGGCTTCGTAATGAAATGCCAATCGAAGTCTATCGTAACATTGTTGTTGAGTAAAATCGCAACGAAAGTCGTAATAAATCATTGAGCGAAAATTTTCTCTAGTCAAATCGATGCACGACAAACACTTTTTAAATTGCCGCCAATTTGTAAAAACAATCATTAAACATTTACAGATTGCCAAAGAGTTCCCAATTCGAAATTTAAATTAATTTTTCATCGGCTGCTCTTCTTACTGGCCTATTCTAAAAACTTTCATTGTCACCCACGTATGTTGCATTTTTAGAGAATGTTTATGATTATATTGTTTTATTTACTTATGTTAATGTTTTGTTAATGTGAACTGAACGCATTTCTTGATTTCAGAAAAAAGGCACAACTCCCGAATGCGACGTGCTACTAAGAAAGCTAAAAATATATGTAAAGAAACTGATGTTATAAATTTAGATAATTCAGATGATGAACCTATTATAACTTTAGATGTTGATGATGATATTAACTTCGCTAATGATTGTGATGGTGATAATGATGATATTATGATTGTCGATGAGACTGCTAACAGTGATGTTGGCAGTGAGCAATCAAATAAAGAAAACAGTAATGAAGTAAGTGAAAATTATATGACATCAACAAGTGAATGTTTTAATCCAAAAGATAAAAACGATGTTGTAATTACATCCAGTTGTGAGCATTTGGTTACAAAAAGTACCAATAGAAGGCCAAGTGCATATGATGGCCACGATCAGATGGTGCCTAAAAATAATAATAAAGTAGTTAGTACATCTGAATGTAACCGATTGGTTACGAAAGTGCGAAGTACATCAGATGATAAGCATTTAATGCAAAAAAATGACAATAAAATTGCAAGGCCATCGGAATTTGAACATTTGCGCCAAAGTAGTGCCAAAGAAACAAGTATTTGTAGTGAAGGTTTAGTTCCAGAAAATAATAATAAATTATCAAGTATATCCCGTTGCGATCTTTTGGTTCCAAAGAAAGCTGTTGAACCTGCTCAACATAGTCATGATTTTAATAGATGCATCGCAATTGAACAGCAAATCGCATTGTATCAAGAAAAGATTTTACAATTAGAAGAGGAAGAAGTGACGAAAAACAGCATCTCTTCGCCTTACGTACAATGTGATAAGTAAGTGTTGCAGATAATCGCTGGTTTGCGAGAATATCGACGTAATTCAAAATTCAGTCGAATTAAACTAAGTATGCCAAACGATCATAAATAATTGAAATTTTATGGTGAACAGAGATGCAACGCCGATTTCGTACTAACGTTCATTATATATTTAAAACAAAATGCTCTAGCGGAAATCACAAAACATTGCCATTCTCTACAATCAATAATTTTTAGTTCCGTCGCTATTCTCGCAAACCAGCAATATGTACGTATAATTATTTTTAAACATCGCGACTTTTATACATATTAGATGTGACTTGTGACCGACCAACTATGAAGCCGGATATTCGGCAAAACATTGTCGGTTGCTTGTTCTGTGGTGATAACGCCAAACGTTGCTCTGTTAATAATAACTAAACAAAGATGATTTCATACACATGAGGGACTAGTTGAATGCTGAATTAGAATGTCGTTTTAAATTCTTAATTCAGCCTAAAAGCTCGATGCAAGATTTAAGACAAACTACGTAGGAGTCGTTGAAACTCAAACAGCTCAACAGATACTATTGGATTTTCTAAAAATGTCTTGTGACGTGTCCTCGAGTGGCAATTAATCTTTAACACTGGGTAAAAAAAAAATAGAGATGAATAGACAGAATCGGATGTATCTCGCAAAGCTTACGTACACGACAGTTGCAAGCACACGTTCTGCGACTGCTATAATGCGATAGCAATCGAAAAAAAGTAATTTTATGGGAAATTGATTTTTACGTTTGACAGATTTTATGGCAGTGTAAACTTTTTTCTGAAGCTGGCTTGGTCTATGAATACAAGCGAAACTGTTTTTTTATCCTCCGTATGCAAAGAGTTTGGTATTCATTCACCATCACTTGTCCTTAATACAGTACAAGTACTATTAATTATGTGACCTAATTAAAGTACCTAAATTTACCATACGATATCCGACCGGATACTATCCGGTATCCTGTCGGATAGTAAATTTAGGCCGGATATGGGATATCCGTGTCATCTGTAATCTGGACTTTCTTACAATTAAGTTCAGAAAATTGTTACAACTTAGAGAATTGCTAATGAATTAAAACTTTGAATTTGAAATCGATTTACGATAAATACCTAATATTTATCGTAAATCGAAAACCCACGTCATAGGAAACATTTCTTTTAGATTGATCTGAGAGACTGACAAATCAGACTCCTCATTTCGAGTACGTTATTTACCGGTTTACCCTAGTACAGGCACCCATACATTTAAGCTAATTATTGTTATCTAAGATCTGTAATAATGTGTACCAACTATAAATGAATTATTAATCTCTTTATTTATCGTGAAACTTATTAATTACATTTTTAAATACCTATAAAACAAAATAAATATTTAAAAATGTAAAAAATAGTATACCACCGACATCGGGTACAGGGACCAAGACACCGGTGGTTAGGGCTCCAAAGACAGGAACCTCCTCACTATACGGGCCGTGTCGAGGAGAACTGCCTTCTGCATCAGTCCCTTGATTCAGCCGTCCAACGCATTATTATTATTATAAAATAAACAATCAGCATTTTATTAGTTGTCTAACAATATCTATTTCTACAGGTATAAAACAAAGATTGTTCAGCTATATAAAAAGCTTTGTAAAATAACTGGCAACGGTGACGGGAATCTGTTGAAACAGCGAGTGGTGAGGCTTCAGGTTGTCGAAGGCCACCCCTCCGGGCCAGTCATGAGGCTGGAGCGCTTCCTTAACAACACTATAGATGAAACAGGAGTTGTGCCTTTACCTGACTTGCATGATGTAATCAGATGCGTCACTCAGTCCAATATTGTTGATCGACTCAATTGGAGCCAACAGGAGATTATGAGAGAAGGTATTTTCTACAATTAAACCACTTCCGAATTTTTCGAAGAACAAGATTTTTGTTTAGGGTTGATTTAATTAGACGACGTTTTATAAATCGGTTTATTTAAAAAAATATATTTTGTTAACTTATAAAAGAAAAAGATGGATAGATGATTGTTACTCAATCACGCCAGAACGGCTAAACGGATCTGGATAAAAAATTTCACTGAGATAGATTATAGTCTGGAATAGCACATTCTTTCCTGGAAAAATACGACTCCCACATCAAAATTTTCAAACGCAAACGAAGTCTACTAACCATAAGATAACTGTCATCTGTCAAATAGTGTACCTAGATATATAACACCAGTTTCAGTTCTAAGGGGTCATCCATAAATTACGGGGTCATAAGCTTCATGACGTCACATGTCAAAATAGAAAGTATTAGAACACAAATTGTTCGTTCGGCACGTATGGGCCGGCTCGACCGGAGTGATACCACGGCCTCACAGAAAACCGGCAGTGAAGCAATGATTTCATTGCTTCTCGCCGCGTGAGTGAGGTTACCGAAGGCCCTAACCCTTCCCTCTCCCTTATTCCCATCCTTCACCTCTCCCCTCTTCCCCTACTCCCACCTTAAAGGGCGGCAACGCACTTGTGACTCTTGAGTTACAGGTGCCCATGGGCGGCGGTAGTCATTTACCATCAGGTGATCCGTCTGCTCGTTTGTGCCCCCTATACCATAAAAAAAAATACCTACCTGTAAACAAAAAACTTAAAAGAATGTATGTACTATCTTTAGGCTATACATAATGTATAAAGTTAAACGGTGAGACTGCTGTGCCAGTGAGAAATAATTTAAAGGATTTGGGAACTGATTATTTCATTTATTCAGGTCTGGATGTAAAATTGCTAAACATGTGACGTCACTTTAGAGAGGCGGGGACAAGAACGGGGAGGGAGGGTAACACTGTAAAATATCTTGGTGTTCATCTCGTTCACCAACTGACGTAGGAAACCACGTTGGAGGCATAAGAACCATGTGCTGATGGCGTGTGAGCCCTCCATTAGTTACGGTTTTAGTACTGATCGTGGCAACAATTCAAATATATAAAATGAAAGCATAAACTTAAAACCTTTTAATATTAGCGTAGCTAACCATTCCGAACTCTGTCTACATAATGGTAAAAATAAAATCAATCTTATAATTACAGCAATAGCGTTGTTTACGCAATGTTGTCACGCGCTGCGCAAGAGCCGCCAGAGACGTGAATATAAGGACCTGCTAAGCTTAGTGCGGGACCAAAGCCTAGATGACTATGATCCAGCCAACGAGGACCCACATCTGTTCGCTAAATTAGAAGAGAATAAGGTCATAGCGAAGGCGAATGAAGAAGAAATTTTTGAAAAGTAAGTGTTAGCCAAACCTCATAACTTTTTAATAGAAAAAAAATCGGTAAAGAAACTGAAAACTAAAAATAACTAATCTGAAAGTACCTAAGGATTTTAAGCGCCGCCCAACCAACAATGAAAGGAAATCATTTAATTACTTTTAGGAAAATTAGAACAAACTATTAAATGAAATACGTAATTTCTTCAGCAAAAAAGAAATTACCTATTATGCTTGCTTAATAATTTTTATCAAAAACTCAATTGGGTTTTTGAATATTTTTTTTTTTGTAATAAATGAAAAAATCAAATATAAGTTTCATAGAAAAACTATTTTGAGATATATTTTTTTACTGTATTTAATAAGTTATATCTAATTAAAAATAAATTGTTGAACCCAGTACCGAAAACACGCCGACAGTTCCCGAACAAACCCGAGCGCGTGTCACGTCATAATGTTAATTTCTACTCACGGTAGCACACAGTTTTATACAGTGTTTTGACAGTGTAGAAGACGTTGACACTGTCCCACGGTAATACTATCCATACAGTAATGTGTCTTCATAGAAACGGTCGGATCGCGAGAACTGCCTACACGCCTTGCGTTCGGTTGAAACTCAGCACGCAAACAGTTCGTGATTGCTCCGCAGTGACGAACAAACGGTGTGATCGTTTTTTAAACAGTAAGCGTGCGATTGGTGTATTTCATTGAAATAAATACAAATACTTAAGTATTTAATATGGCAATTAGAAATTATAGAGTATATTGTGCTGTTTTTAGTTGCTTGAATTCTTCAAAAACGCACCCAGAGATAACATTTTTTAAATATTTATTTAATATAAAAAACTAGTAGGTAGTTCCTAGGCTAAGCTATCTATTTATGTATTTAGCTACATACATATATTATTGATTAGACGAAATATAATTATGAAATGATTATGAAAGTAAAAAATGGTAGGTACCTACCTAGCAAGACATACACTTTTTTATGGTATAGGGGGCAAACGAGTAGACGGGTCACCTGATGGTAAATGACTACCGCCGCCCATGGGCACCTGTAACTCGAGAGTCACAAGTGCGTTGCCTCCCTTTAAGGTGAGAGTAGAGTAGGAGACGAAGGGGACAGGGGAAGAGTGGGGAGGGGGGGAGAGTGCTAAAAGTGGGAAGGGGGAAGAGTGGGATGAGGCGGAAGGGGGTAGAGGGGGGGGGTAAGAGTTGGAGGGGGGAAGAGTGTGAAGAAGGGAAGGGGGGGGAAGAGTGAGTAGGAGGGGGTAATAGTGGGAAGAGAGGGGAAGGGGGGAAGAGGGGTAGGGGGAAGGGAGGGAAGAGGGGGAAGAGTGGGAGGGGTGAAGAGGGAGGGGAAGTGGGGGGAAGAGGGGGAGGGTGAAGAAGGGAAGGACGGACGGGCATAAGGAAGAGGGAAGGGTTAGGGCCTCCGGTAACCTCACTCACGCGGCGAAATGCAATGCAACCCGTTTTTCTGTGAAGTGGTATCGAGCGGAGTCGAGCCGGCCTATAAGTGCCGAAGTATGGCTCTCCCACGTTTTAATTTACTTATTTTTAATTTACTTTATAAAGAATTTATATTTAAAAAAATTAATTATAATATTTACAATCACAAAACTAGAAAGAAACTCAAGTAGGTACATGAAATTATGGGCAGCCCTATCGTCGTCGGCGTCTGTCGTGTTTACGTACCGTCCGGCTGTAGGTAATTATATCAAGGAAAGGGCCGAGTCACAATACTGTGTACACAATACTTATACTGTGACTGTACTGTCATGACATTCCTTTAACATTTTGACGTCACGACTAATCGTGGCTCGTTTGTAGACACGTGATTATTTTTAAAATTTTATCAATTTTATAATTTGTCACAAAGTTTTAAGATATGTACATAAAAAAAATCGATATAAATTTATTGTCAACAACCCAATTGTTCTCTTTTTCGTGGATTTATCAAATCGTTACTAAAATCAAACTGTTCTGTTAAAAGTACGTACCCAGTGAACGCACGCATGCGAAACCAATTCGTACAGAAATCTTCTATAGCCCACCTCGAAATATTCGGCTATAAAATAATTCCTATGTTAATTTTAGGTACACATTCATACACAGCATACACTAAAAGTTCTAGACACCACGTGGCTGGTATTGTTTTCTTTTTAAGAACACATCACGTAATGTTTAGCATTAATTTAGTTATGCAATGGAGGTTTGCAGAATAAATAATGAAATTTTTATTTGATACAAGAGGTCATACACGCAACATATAAATATGCACCAACAATAACAGCGTATCTCTGGTGGGGACTGACACTGGTTTCGAAATAGGTGGGTAAAGACAGTATTTTGAAAGACAGTGGTTCAGTCGTGGTGTTTTCTTTTAAGAGGTAACTCTTTTAAGCGCTGTCGTTTGCTGTAGTTTTGAATGTTGGTGTATAAGTGCGCGCGTGTCTGTAAGTGTGTGTATGATTTCTTTTTTATGCTATGTACATATTTAAGTAGGTCTTGCTGTTTTTTTTTTAGAAAAAAGTAAAATAGGTTTGCCCTATCTCCAATAACACACTTGCACAAAGCGCACCTTAAGTATATTGTGACATTTTTTTTTCAGGTTTGTGCAAATGGAATACTTACCCAAAGCCTCGCAAACGCTCACTCCGCGATTAGGTAATATTTCAAGAATAAAGGACGCTGGACCTACAGACACAGAGAGTGATAGTGACCAAGATTTAACACCGCCAAAGGAGAGTAAAACACACGTGATACCAACAGACTATAACAAAGGGCAAGATACTACAAAAAGAAAGATTGATGACACAGTTCCTATAAATAAGAAACCTACAGAAACTAGTCGTAGTCTTGACGAAAATAAGACATGTAAAGCACAAGAAAACTTTGCCTTACAACATGTAATAGACACAATAGTGAAAAAAGAACTTACTACAACAACTAACATAGAAAATATTCCTACAGCACAAACTAAAATACAAAGAACAGACATAACGACACGTAACCCAGAAAAATACACGAAATCAAATCCATCAACACACAATGAAACAAATATCAGTACGCAGAATCCAGCAAATTCCACTGGACTAAATACAACAAATTATACTACACCAAATCTAACAAGTACTACAACACAGAATTTAAAAAATACTACACAATATATTACAAACAGGACAACACAACATATAACACAACAAATAATACAAAATCCTGTAAATGATCACGCAAGGAATACACAAAGACATATCCCGGTGTCTAATACTTTACAGAGAATTGGTAGCTCAAATAGGTACGTTGTATCATTTGGTTCCAAAGATAACTCACAACAACATGCCGGATGTTCTAACAATAAAGTAGAAAGAGACGATGTCAAAGTCACAGAAATGAATGCAAACACATCTGATAATAAAGATATTAAGATTGAAACAGGAGATGCTACTATTAAACAAGAGCCAATAGACATAAACGGTCTGCTAGATGCACTAGGCGATAACTATATTTCAACAATATTCGACATTGAAGATCCGTTCTTAGTGGTAGACATATCTTCGGATAGTTCTGACGATGAATTATGAAATATACATGTTTTATACGCAATTGTTGTTTGATTTTAAAGTATTTTTTTTTAATGTATAGGGGGCAAACGAGCAGACGGGTCACCTGATGGTATATGACTACCGCCACCCATGGGCACCTGCAACTCAAGAGTAACAAGTCTGTTGCCGCTCTTTAAGGTGGGAGTAGGGGAAGATGGGGGTGAGAGGAGAAGGGTGGGAATAGGGGAGAGGGGGGAATAGGGAGGGGTAAGGGCCTCCGGTAACCTAACTCACGCGGCGAAAAGCAATGCAAGCGTTGCTTCACTGCGGGTATCACTCCGGTCAAGCCGGCCCATACGTGCCGAAGCATGGCTCTCCCACGAAGAGTATTAGGTATTTACAAATGAAATTGGCGTTTGATTAGGAATTCCAAATTTAGGCTTGTTTATTCATGTTTAGAATTTAGTGATTAGTTTGTTTTCGCGCTATTTGATTTTTCTTTGACATCGTTTTGTTCATAAAGGTGCTGGTGAGTGAGAAGTAATTTGGTGGACCAGTGCTGGTGTTGTTCACTACAGCGCCCTTAAATCTGGCCAGACAATTTCCGTAGAACTGTATTGTCAATTGCAAACAATGACGGAAAAGTTTGCCGTTGAACGACCGAGACTAGTCAATTGCTACTTCTACAACGTTAGACCACACCCTGCACAACAGACGCACGCAAAATTAGAAAGGAATGTCTCCGACACCCACCATACTACCCGGACCTTGCTCCAACAGATTACTTCTTAGCCAGGAAAAAAAAAAATTATACAGTCCAAGTTCGATTTTGCATGGAGTACTGCAGTCACCTTTCGAATTGCAAGGCTAAAATCAACATGAAGCTTTGGACTTTGTCGACCGAAGAGCCCCTGAGCTCACAAATGACGATGTGCTCAGGAATACGGTAATGCATACTCTTGAGCATCGTCGTAAAATCGCAGTCGCTTGCCGTTTTTTACAGATTACACTTTGGTAAGTGTGCGAACGCCCTCTTCGAACTAATTGAACCCTCACCATTCCTTCATCGGACGACTAGACGCAGACAGAGGTTCCACCCTTTCATTGACGACACACCAAAAAGTCGAATGAAACGTTTTGATACCTCCTTTTTGGTTCCAATCACTAAGGTCTGGAATGAATTGCCTGCGTCTATTTTTCATATACAAGCAGTAGTCAGTAGCGGATTTACCAGCAGGCTGGAGCCTAAGGAGGCAATTTTGGAGCCAATTTTTTTTTGTCTTACAATAATTAAAAATTCAAATTTAATGTAATAGGTTTCACCACCTATATGAATTTTTCCACCGTTTTGTTGCGGGCAGGAAAAAGTGACATGACCGTTCGCTAGTGTGTCTGGCCAAGACAGTTCGTGTGAGAGAATATGTTCTAACTTAAATTGATTGTAAAGTTATCAAGCTTAAGCCAAGAACTTTCATAACTTAATTAATTGAATTTCATCGTCATCATCAGGCGGCTTGTTATCAGAGACTATATATAATACAAAGTCGGGTTAGTTACACCATTTATAACACAAGAAAGGCTGGACCGATTTTTATAATCTTTGATTTGTTGGATTTGTGTCCGCCCCGAATAGCAGAATAACTATTCAAACACATTCATTTTCTCCTACATTTTGTATGGAATGGCTTTTTTATGATAGGTATCTCATAATTTAGATGAATTTTATTGTTCATCGTAGCCTCGAGAAGGCAAATAAAAAAATAATTTAATACGTATACAACGCCATACTCTTAGAAATAAGAGCAAGAAAATAAATAGTTCGCATAAATGTTTCGTGCAACGTGATCTCATGATATGGTTAACCGTGTATATTATTATGTAAGCTCGCAGCACCGGTGGGTTTACGCGTGCCTTATCAATCTTATTCCCGCTCCTTTGAAATCTGGGGACCATACTTACCAAGTGCGTACCAAGTACTTAGTGCTGCCCAACTGTAGTCTTCTGTAGAGTTCTCGGTTAAGTAGGTACCTAGTTGGCATAATCAGCAGAAATCTGCACCTTCGAAGTCTTTATTTTTCTCTAATGTAAGCAGACTTGTCTCTGCCTAAACCATAGCTTATGCCTATACCTGCCTCATCGGTTTCCATTGCTTCAGACCTGCAACCCCAACCTGCCCTTTGTCCAAGACATCACCTATTTTGATATTTTTTTTTCTACGTTGACTTCGACTTATTTTCTTCACCTAGAAGTTGCCTTTCTATCGCGTAACGCTTATCTCTTCTGACGACGTCAGGGTATTGTTCTTTTAAAGAATAAATAATTTGAATATTTAATGACCTACCAGTTATGTTCCTAAACTAAGCAGCCCAATACGATGCAATGCGTTTTTGCCTTCATTTTAGGTGTACAACGTGCGAACGGACCTGCACTTGGCAGCTCACTGACTTGGCCTGACAAGTCGATCCCGCCAAGTACTAGTACCATCATACCTAAAAAGCGGGGCGTGGACTACTTTGGGTTGAAGCGGGCTGTTTAAGGTTTCCCCATTCACACAATCCTGTAACAGTAATCTCTTGCAGATAATCGTAAACGTTGTAATTAATACTATCGATAGACAGTATTATATTGTTCTACGGAACATGACGTCATCGGACAGAATAAGATATTTTTCCTATTTTGTACTATGGAACATGTAATACTTTTATTTCTCTAATAGGATAAGGTAAATAAGACCTCTTTGCCTGACCTCTAGAAAATAATTTACTGTGGCACTTGTCAAACAGGCTATTGAATTATTGCTCTTAGATTGATTGTCGCATTATAAAAACATCGTAGGTCGCATTATGAGAATTTTTCTCTAACTTGAGATTGATGGCAAAGGCACAAACTGTGCGAAGCCAAGTCATGAAAAAAACTTGAGATTGGCAGTAATGGTAGTTCGCTACTATACGACCGATTGTCTATGTTATGTTTAAAATGCTTTCTTTTGAAGATATAAATTTTTTACCACGTGGCGTGGTCGCGGCAGTCTTACAGCTTAAATAATAATTAGAATAACTGTCAATGGTGTTGATTCTATTGTCAGACTCACTAAACTAAAACCTAACTTAATTTCTTCATATGAAATGAACTTTGTCTTCTTCGCAACAAAGTCTATTTGTTACTGGCATCTATTTCTCAGCGCCAATAAATTTCACTAAAACCTGTCAACGTATACTCAACCTTATTTCCATGCAGCGAGAGTCCCCATTTATTCAAATGCCGTACAATTGCCGTATAAAAACTTGTTCAAAACGAACTAAGATGACGTTATTTTAATCGACACCTACGAAGACGCTTACCAAAAACACAGAGCAAAAGAGATGGCATTCAACGGATAGCAGCTCTCGCTACGTGGTATTAAAGTTTATTTAAGCGTGTCAGACTTTAGTCGACAAATAAATTGCTTATTTCGATAGCGACGTATGTTACCTACTTGTTTATATTTGAAATAAGACCTTGTTTCGAAGGACACAAGGTTTACATCTTGTATGAAGAAAATTTAATCAATGATAGTTAAGAGAGAAATTCAAGAGAATTGACACCATTATCAGTGGCATTTAGTGCCCATGTAGTTGTAAAAAATATGAAGAAAATGTGTCATTTTGTTCTATGATGTCATGTTCCATAGAGCAAATGGGAACTACCCATATTGACTCAAGTCTCTAGTAACAGGATTTTTGTTATATGGATTAAATCCCTAAAAATTAAAAATGCTAGAGTTAAAGCCATAATTCAACCAAGAATACTCCGATGAGTCGGCTTTACAAGAGCCCATGATGTCAGCAGTGATCACAGGTTTGGTTGGACGTGGATGAGATATTGGTCTTATCAAACTACATAAATCTAAGCTGTCTGAAAATTGCGTCATTTTAACTACCAAATTAAATCAATAGGTTATATCCAAAACGATGAATCTTCCTCTTCAGTCGATGGGATAGATGATACAATCCCCTAAGTCATACCTGCACGATATTATATGCATGTACAAAATTCAAAGTCTGCGTTACGAATGCTGCTATCCAAAGAGAAAAAATCTTCGCCAAAAAATTGTCGAAATTTATCAAAATCGAAGGAAACAAACGAAAAATTTGTCAAAGTAGAAATAAAGTTATAAGGGTTTTTCGACCATTTACCCGTAAAATCGAAATCGGTAAGCAAGAGTAACAACAAAATCGGTAACTTAGCGATCGCTATCGTAGTTACTTAACGATCATAGTTGCTGAGATCTCCATGGCCGCGCAGTCTTCCACGTTACGCTCGCGCGGCCAACTTAAAACCGTTTTAACTTCTTTATTTCTATTTTGACAAATTACTTTTTTTGGCGAAGATTTTTTCTGTTTGCTTAACTTGACGGAGCAATCGTAACGCACACAATTCAAAGCATAAGTAGGAACAGTTCTTTCTGTTTCTTGTTCTCCGTTGTGCATGAAGGCACACATTATTATACAGGGTGTACGTAATATATCTTTTTTACCTCAGTTTCTTATAAAAACAAGTGGAACGTGTAAATCGTATATATTATTCTATTTTGGAATTTTTCATTCCGCTGTACGATTTTATTTTATTATACTACCACTATAGCAAATGTCATCCAGATCCGTTCAGCCGTTTTTGCGTGAAAGAGTAACAAACATCCATACATACATCCAACCATCCATCCATCACAAACTTTCGCCTTTATAATGTTAGTAAGATAAAACCGTAGGACATATAACACATCGCTATCTAGACCCAAACTAAGCAGCTAGTACAATAATCATAACACACATCTCACACACGGCCGTCTGATCACAAACTAGGCAGAGCCTGTATGTACCACGGTAACCAGACTGCTGATAAACATACTTAAATACTTCTAAATACATGCATATATTGTAGATAAATTACACCCAGGCACAGAACAAATGATCATGCTCATCACACAATTATTTATCCTGGGTGGGAATAGTGGGTTCGCCCACTACTTCTGGCTCAGCACTCAGGATCACTAACCACAACAGGAACACAGATAGACTAGGTACATAAATACATTTTTGTTTTTGTAAATATGTGTGTGTTCAGTGTTTATGTATAATATGTATGTACCACATATTATACATAAACACTGAAACCAATGCAAATAGACATATATTAATGCATATAGGTGACCCCGCAAACATCTTGAGCATTGGGTGACGTAGTGGGGGAAAGTTTGCGCATGTACAGAAAGTTGATGGCCGACCAGAGCGAGGCAAATCATAAAACAAATTTCGATCGCTTTTGAATGCACTGTACCACCCACGAGTTTTAGATAAACTCGATTCACCGTATGCTTTCTGTAACATTTTCAGCGACTCTGAACATGAAATTCCATTTGCAATGCAAAACTTGACTCTTCTTTTTGTTTTTATCCAGTATCCAGTTTTTAGCTTACAAAACCGAGTACTGAAAACAAACTAAATGACAGATATTGCTCAAAATTCGCGCCAACCTTCTTTCTCCTTCTCCTGCGCAAGATCCATTACTTTGTTGGTGTTCCAGCTGACATTTTCCCTATTTCCACCCCTTGATGGATGCATCTCGATGGGATTAAGATCAGGATGATAAGGTGGTAACCGAATCACTAAATGGTTATGTTCAGTTAAAATCTGATTTATGCTGCTTCTAATTTGCTTTTATTAAATTATAAAGGTGGGGTTTCAACTACATTGTCGTCGTAATTAATGCCCTTCTCTTGTAGCCCCTTTTGCACATCTGCTTTTTTGGCGTTCGAAGTTGGGGCAGGATCAAATTACTTATTATTGTAGGAAGCGTTATCAACGACGACTACCGAATTTGTTGGCAGACCTGGTAGCAATTGGCAATGAACCCATTTTTCGTAGTTTTCGAAGTTCATGTTGTCATGATAGTAGTCCGATTTTGTGCCCGCTTTGAATGAAAGAAGAGCATTCGGAACAAATCCATCTTTGCAACCCGCGTGATCAATAACATAAAATTGAGAAATTGCCCACGATTTGCTACTTGCAGGCGATGAGTCGACATAGGACTCATTGGTATTTATTATGGGTCTTTTTTCTTGTTTTTTGGAGATATTTAAATCGAATGTTGGTCTAAATGTTTTCAGTTTTTTATCATCAGAAGACATTCAAAATTCGCCTAAAACTCCGTTCTGAGCCCGTAAAATTGATGTCTTTTTCTAATTTCCTACGGGGCCTTTCCACGGTAGGAAGTTTATTGTTGGGTAAATGATAATAAAACACGAAGTCGGAGTTTTTAGCTTCGTAAATAATTCGCCTTACAGTACGAATACCTAGATGTTTTTGTTGCCCCCGCAGTCTGTTTCACAGTTTCAATTTCAACATTATTCTTGCTGTCTTTTTTGAGAAAACAATACACATCGTACACCATTTTCCTAGCTTGTCTTTTTAAAACTACATTAGTTGTGTCTGTATTTTATGAACAAATAAAAAGAAGAAAACAACAATATAAGAATAACGCAATATATGCACGCGAGGGTACTCGGAAGTCAACGGGACGCGGACGCTGCGCGAGGCGAGGGTCGACTGATCTAGCAATAGCGCGATCGAAACGTTTCCCGCCGTCGCGCCCGCATCGCACCACCAAAGGGTCCTAAATTACGTTTCTGCGCATTCAAGGACATTACTCAGGATGTTTGCCGTCATCTGTACAAATATTTGCACTGAGCGGATATCGAACTCGCAACTCCGGCGTGGTAAATGCACTGCCGAGCCAGAGATCATTGTAATCGGTCTGCAAACCACACGAGTCACTTTCTCTGAACTAATGCAGATTATAAATAATTATGTCGTATACATAAAAGATAAGTTAACAAAAAGGGGGATAAAATAAACTACAAAAACAACTAAAAAATCTACAGAACAAAAATGAGCTACATAAAGGGTGCTAGAATCACAAACTCACGATATTTCATTTTGTACAGATTTAATTCGACAGACTGTTAAATAGGTACTTATTACTGTTTTACATTTATTATTGGCCGTTGCTATTAATTCGGTACTGCTTGTTCATATAACATGACAAGCACATGAGCTGTATCAAGAATGGGAAATTGAAACACTTTTAAACTAGAGTCCATTATCCACCGATCTATCCAATCTTACGTATATACAGAACTTTAGCACTAAATACCGTCACATTAGTTCGACCTGACCTACCTGCCCGAATATAAAAAATAATTTTAACTTCCCTAAATTAAAATCCGCAGATTACTTGGATCATTACAATTTTAAAGCATCTCTTCTTCACAAGGTCTTATGATAACGACCTAGCAATCGACCGTACTTGTAAAATGCAAAAATTTAGACTAGAAGCTATACACAGGATTGGCAACAAAGCCGGCAGCGACCGGTGTCATAGCTTGTCTCACAGAAACTACCGAGTACTAACGAAGCGAACAGGCCATGTGTGCAAGAGAATCAATTCCTAATAAATAACTTATAGGTGCACCAATTAATTATTTCTATTTGGTAATTAATAAATTCACATTTAGTTCGCAAACGCTATCCTAAGCTCCGGATAATACAGATATATCCATCGAGGAGGAATACATCGATTCAAGGTACCATTGGGATACAACAGCTTAACTTTACATAAAGAAAAGTTACCTTTTCACTAAAGTATTTTATTTTACACCTCCCGATGTCTTTACATATATACCTTAGGTTTTCTTTATAAAACAAAAACCTGATTACAAGCTGCTAAGTATAAAAACTTTACCAACAACGATTATGCAATTTCGAAAAAAAAATGTACAGAGAACAACTGTTGCTCATAAACAGCATTCATGTCTACAACCTGCGATGTACGAATTTTGAATGAATAAAAAAATATCTCTCCTATAGGGCCTTACCTTACATTCTTACATTAATTTTCGTATATCATATCGTCTTTGACAATCTGATGTTAAAAGAATATTGATAAGTCCACCTAACATACCAACAAAGTGTACCCTATACAGCCCTTAAAGGCAACACTTGCTACTGAGTGGCCGTTGCAAACACTACATTAAAAACATGGAATTTAGGCAATCGTAAGCCACTCGATAATGTGTAACATCTCATGTGTTCAAATGAGCAAATCAAGAGAGCAAGGAAAGGCCGAGATGATCACAAATTTACAATAAACAAAGCAACTATTTCTTCTACAAAATGCATCGTCAGTCTCGCCTGAAGATAATAATTATCAGGAGACCTTATCCAGTCAGTCTTCATCGATTTAGCACGTTTACGGTAGAACGACAGGAGCAGAGCACTACTCGCATTGGAATGCACTCACAATGTCTGTAGTCAGTCGGCTGGTATTTGAACAGATGGCAAGTGTTACACATGAGGGGACCGCGCGTGACGCGCCCGAGTAGAGGACTAATCAATCACACACCACATTCAAGAATTTTCTTTATTTCTATTTTTTTGCGCATTTTCTTGATTTTTTTTTTGTATGTATTAATTAATTTAGCATTAAAATATGGTAATAACTTCAAGTTTGCGTCCATCTCATTGTCGGGTCATTGACCATCATAAAATATAATATCCACCACAGGGAATTTGACCACACCGATGTCGATCAATAAACGTTCGGCGGCTCGCGGAGCGCAACGTAACTGTTAACGTTAGAGACATTGTAAGCGAAAAGAGAACAAACAAAACAAAAACAAACGTGAAGTTCCGGTCGGTCGGGCGCGTCACGGCGTCCGCCCCACACAAGCACTCGGGGACACGTCATTAGTATGAATAAATACATTTTTATCGTCCAGTATCAGACTTACATACATTTTATTTTATCCGATTGATGAAGTAATCGACGTCACGCAGATGTAACAATGCTGGTCGGCCAACAAATCGCTACACTGAAAATTCACAAATAGTGACATCTACGTCAGAATCCGCGACGAATTTTCAGTACAACGACTAGAGACGATATACAATCAGAAAACTGGCACACGCCTCTAGAATCTTATCCTTAAAACAGAAGGACCATACTATTAATCGCGCGGGATCGAATACCCATCATCGTCACCTGGTGCCCCGGCGCGTTGTGAGGAGGCGAACAGCCAGCACCACGCCACACCATAATATTTTATGTTAAATTATACATAGTATTATGTTTTACATTTATGTAAGAGCTGTTGATTGTAAAAAAATTATATGTATGTATATCCCTATAAATGCTGAGTTGGTTTATTTGTCGAGAGCTGTGTTTGCCTTGACTGCGATTACACACTCCTCACCGCACGACTTCAGCACGGTGCACTGAAACAACACAATTGACACACATTAGACATATTTAAACAACAAGGTTGACGTTGAAATAATACATATACACAAAATTGCAAGACCCTATTTTAAACTAGACCTATTGATAAATCATAGTCAGGGCTAGTAATTGTATAAAAATAACGTCATTAGCGAAAGTCTGACCGCGAGCTTGGGATGAACATAGTCCACCGCATGACAATAACCGCAAATGGAAATGGATAAGGTTGCTACAAACACGCTACTTGAAAAGAATTTTGAATTGTGAAAATCCGAAAAAATTTCGAAAGCAGTTCCGTCTTATTACATAACAAAATTTTATCACTACCAATTTTTTCACATAATAGATTACAAATTACTAATACGATTGCGTCCATGTCTTATCAGTAGTAATTCATTATCTGTTCAAAGAACTGTAAAAAATATAACGTCGTGATTAAAAAATAAAATTAATATCCATAAATTTGTAGTGTACATTTTATATGATGACGATATTATTATACGACTTGTGTCTTCGTGTTTAGTTTAAAACTTGTAATCAATAATTTATTAAACTGTCTCCTTGCGTATAATCACCACCAACATAGTAATTAAAATCATACTTTCATCAAAAGTGATTTACTTTCGTGTATAGTCAGAATTTACTTATATCTTCCCATATATTAATCGATTATGCTACTAGCTATCTCAATGTTATTTGTGCTACAATGTACTCGAAGCCCACTTAGTCCATATGGCCGGCAACAATACTAGCCCAGGTTAAAGGCAGAGACATAATTTCCGAGTTGATTTAGCACCAATGCACAATAGTAATGCATCGGAGACTCTATACTCGAGACGCTGATAAATTAAGTATAAGAAAATTATTAAAAAAAATATTAGTTTGACTTGTAGGTCTACATTATTTTATTCAGAGATTTACTAACTTGAAATATTACTGCCTTACCCATAATTATTACTGCTTTGATGATGATAATGTCTCTTTACTTAGCATTAGAATGTATGTCGGCTGTCGTGATTAAGTGTCATAATGTATTACGTTGTCGTAAAATGTCAAATAAATCACGAAATAAACTCATATGCAAGTTTATGGGTACTTAGTATGAAAAAATTGCTTTCAAAGGGCCTTATTATAGTTTACTAGCAGCGCCTCACGGTTTCACCCGCGTAAGTCCTGATCCCGTGGGAATATCGGGATATAAAATAGCCTATATGTTAATCCAGGTCTCCAGCTATCTACATACCAAGTTTCATCGCAATCGGTTTAGTAGTTTAGGCGTGAAAGAATAACAAACATCCATACATCCTCACAAACTTTCATGTTTATAATGTTAGTAGGATTGTTTTTAGTGTATGTTTAAAATACTAAAACTTAAAAATCCCTTATAAAATGGATAGCCTAGGTTTTAAAATGATCTAATAACAAGGTAACAGAACAAAACTGTATCCACGAAAAATCCACCACCTTTTTTAAATACGTAACCAAGTGAACTTTGACAGTGAACATTTAACTAGTTTGCATAGCCTGATTATATTGCTCAACTCACTAAAAGGAGTTTATAGAATCTCCTTGCCTATTGTTATAGAACTTTTCATCTATCAAAAATATTTTGTATTTATTAATTGTTATTGTGTATGCAGTGGCGGATTTACCAGTAGGCTGAGTAGGCTGAAGCCTAGGGCGGCAAATTTGGGGCCTACATTATTTTTATGTCTTGTCCTGGGGTATCGAATTAGATAGACCGACCGGTAGGGGCGGCAAAATTTTAATAGCCTTTTTTTTTTTTTTCGTGTGGAAACCCCCACGGGTCATCACCTCACCGGAGCTAACGGTGAGGTGGTATGTCGGAATCGAACCGACTAAAACCACACGGTGTTCCGTCATAAGTGGGTCTATTGCAAGGGACCCGGGATACCCTAAGAAGGAAGCCTCCGGGAAAAAAAATTTAATAGCCTATTGACGGCAAATGTGTAAATTTCGCTGTGTGTTTTTTATTAATTGACATGTCTCAACATAATCATTACTAATTTTTTTTGTAATCATAACGACCACAAAATAAGTCTACATCACCATGCTAGACGTCGAGTGAACACGTTATACGCAAAACTTGACTCTTTTAAGTTCATAATTCACTATGGTGGTTATTGAGACTTCAATTTTTGTCTTCTACAGCGTACTACTCAAAAGAAGGTAAAAAAAGGTGTAATCTGCAAACTATATACATAAAGACTTGCAAGGAAAAAAATATTACTTACAAGGAGTTCTTTGCCACTATCGAAATCGGAGCGCAGCTGCGTTCCGAGGTCACCGTCAGGGATCTTGAGGTCCTCGCGGAGGTCACCGTTGTCAGCCATCAGAGTAAGGTATCCGTCGTCAGAGATGTCAGTCAGTTGGTAGTCCTCACGCTTCACGTGTGGCACGTCCATATTGTGAGTAGAAGGACAAATATCCTCGTATCTGAGTAGTAAACACATTTTATCATAAGCAAGATGTCAATATGAAAGCTGATAAACCTATGTAACAATTTTCCTGTAAATTTGTAGGGAGAGCAGATTTCTCCTCACCTCACCACAGCAATACACAAAACTGCAGTTAAACTATAGTTCTATGTGGCATGGTAATAGGTTGGCAAAGAGAAATCGGCACCCTGTGAGTGTTTATAAGCATGGTTAAGAGGGCCAGCTTTTAGCAAAGCAGGCAGTGTGCTTGTTTGCCATCTTCATCGATTAAAAAGGAAGTTATTTCAGTAACAGAAACCAGTATTGGCGTGACATTGATAAAAACCTTTCAAGTAAACCATTTACTAAAGCTTATATGTTATTTAATATGGAGGTAATGTTAATTTCTAGGTTTACTATTTAGCTTACTGACAAGTCTTCAAACATTGCCTATTCAGTTTTTAAACTGACGCATTTTTACAGAAATAGATAAAACTTTATATTTAGCTGTTGTTCAAATGTCATTAATATACATATCGCGAAGTAAGGTCAAACAGTTGTTCACATGTTGCTATGTTATTCAAGAAAAAATCGATAAGAATAAGTGGCTAGTACTTCAAGACGATTATAGGATGCTCGTCAAAATATATTTCTTACGATTGCCTATTAAAATTACTTTTTATGACTGAAGAGTCCAGTTATGGAATTTACGTTAATTCAGTTTAAGAATGAACGTATACTACAGCAAAATATTGATATAAATGTTGTTTTTTATTAATTTTATGTTCCATTACTTTTTTATTCGCTCCATCCCATGGTTGCCTCAGTGCGATAAGGCCGCCAATTGTATTTGCCACCCAACCTTGCTGTGCTCCTACTGCTTCCAATTATTTTGGTGTACAATAAAGAGATATATTATTATTATTATTTTAAGTAGAATCGCGTGAAAATAGTTTTTCAATCCCTCGGGAATAGTACTTTTGTTTTACCCTACCCTATGTACTTCTCTGTATCTCTGGCAGTGTGATCGGATGAACTGTACAGCAGCGCATAAAATACGAACAAACATACATCGATTTTTATTGTTTAATAACGTGTTTTTTCTATCAGGATGATGTATGACATAGACATCAAGTAAAAAACTGAAAGTTTCTTAACAACGAGTTTTCTTTTCGCTCGATTTATCGTCAATGCCAAAGCCACAGCTACTGTGCCGATTTTAAGAACGATATTATGTTGGTTTACAGAACAACCTACTTTGACCGAGGAGAACCCAAGAGATATGTTTGTCTATCTCTGGCATGTCGTCACTTCAACCATCAGTTTTGAATTGTATCCCTATTACGAGTTTCAAACTGTCAAAACCGCCAGTCTGCAAGTTCTTAGTGACAGAAAATAATTTCAGTGTAAGAATATTCACCTTATGCGCTAAACTGTTTCCTTTATTTTTTTTTGCATTAATAGAGTTTAAACTTGTAAACCCGTATTAGAGGTATACAATACAATGTGTTATTAAGTTCTAGTGGTATCTTAAAAAAAATGATTGGTTATTTGATTTGTGCCCCTGGACGGTGATCTAAAGCCACAGGTGATGGTATTAGACGCATTGTCGGGCCTGGTGTATTATGTCCGAGTACCCTCAGCACGAACGCGGTATGAGACCGGGTTCGCGACTCTATGGGCTCGGCTGTGGTTTTTACCAGAGCTGAAAATACCACTATTGACTAAGTCATTACACAAAAAAATTATTTAAATGTAATCTACTTACTTCTTTCCGTTAAAAATGTCAATTCCGACCAAGTGGACTTTGGCGTGACCGTGCTTGCCAGTCTTAGAGGTGGACATTTCGACAATTTTGCACGGGCGACCCTTGAGCATCACGAATCCGTTCTTGCGCAGAGCAGAGCACTGCATAGGAAAGGTGGCGGAGGCACCGGAGTCCCCGGTCTCGAAATGTGTGTCCTCGATGTCTGCCATTGTGTTTGTGCCGAGTTTAGATACGGTCAGGAGTGATCTGATAAATTAGAAAAAATATCTAGTTATTAATCATCATTCAGTTATTAACAATCATTTTAGCTGTTTTTTTTTATCTGGATATCATGCTTACATATATGTAAGTTATTATTATTGTAGTCTTAGGTTATAACCTAAGACCACACACACGGCTGTTTGATCCCAAACTAGGCAGGGCCTGTATAAATAAATTACACTCAAACAGAACAAATGACCATGCTCATCACACAATTATTTGTTCTGGGTAGGAATCAAACCCAAAACCCCTGGCTCGGCAGTCAGGATCATTACTACTAGACCGATAGGCCAGTCAGAAAACAAAGAAAGTAAGTTAAGAATGAAATTCTAAGACATTACATATTTCTATCTATTATTATAATATTTAAAGCTCTCTGCACATTTAAATAGCAGCATATTAATCTACCTTAAAACTTAGAAAAGTTTATGAATAACCTAAACAAAGATAGTGTTAAAAAACACCCTTTTTCTTGAACTATACCACTGTAATATTCACTTAACCTACATTGTTATCAAATCTGTTCCAACAATAAGAGTTCAAGCATAATTGAATATTTGAGAATATATAATAAATGGTAATGCTAACAGCAGAGAGCCTTGGCATTAACTTTTGGATATGATTCACACTGAAGTGATGAAAAATTAGCAAGGTCATTGACCCATATGTCAATGAACTCTGGAGAAAAGTGAGAACCAAATTTTTACAGCCCCCTGGCCCTTGTGGCTGCAGTTATAAAATAAGGTTAAGCAAGGCTATCATTAGAACAATTAAATTTTATATTGATAACAGCCGACTGTGGCTAACATTTGACAAAAAAACCTTATAACAAGTATGCTTAATAGAAATAAGTAATGATGATGAAGGCAGGACCTGATCTACTGGGATATCCATATACCCTACTACTACTACTATCTACCATTGCATTCTTCTTAGTTTACACTGTTTTGCCCTAAGAAATTCAGCTAGCTCTTGCGTCTCTTGCTAGATCTATGTAAGTAGAGTGAACCTCTAAAATGTTTAATTATTACACCACTCATACAAAGAAATAAATCTATTGAACTGGCAGTAAGGAATTTGTATTAGCATAGCTTTAGCCTTGACCTAAAGAATAAACTATAAGCACAGCTTTTCTTTATATACCAGGTGGCAAAAGCATTGTGACGGTGGTGAGAAGATGTGACAAGTTCTGAGAAGAATGTAAATGAGATGAAATTTCCAAACTCACATTAGGGGTATATACAATGCAAAGTTATCGCTGTTTCATTAAACATTCATTGGCTTTCTAAAAGTACATGTGCCCCTGGACGGTGATCTAAAGCCACAGTGATGGTATTAGACGCATTGTCGGGCCTGGTTTACAATATCTGAGTACCCTCAGCACAAACACGATATGAGACCGAGTTCGCGACTCTATGGGCTCAGGATTCTAAGCTTTTGTAAGTAAGTACTTAAAGTATAACTCGACCTTCATTTAATAAATTCAAGTATAAGCTTAATAAAAGAAGTAGTCTTGAATACTGAACTTTCGTATGAAAAACATGATTTATTAGCTCAACCGGACATGAAAGTCATTTGTCTTACTTTTTAGTCACTAAAAGCCCAATAAAATGCATAACAGAAAAGATATGTTTAGAGGAAATTAATTGAAATCTTATCATAGTAAGGTAGAAGAACTGGTAAAGGAAAATTAAAACCACATGATTTACGGTAAACATTAATGAACTGAATTTGTATTATTTCTTCATAAATTATAAATATACAACACAGTTGAGAGAAAACCTTACAGTACCTATCAGTAATTATAAGCAAAAGATCAATGATGATGTAGTAGTTATGTCAAAAAAATTTAAGTTTTCAATAGGTTATTTTGCATATGTTTTCTGCCAGGTCATATTGATGGACATGATTTAGTGCATAGAAATTGTAATGGCACTGTACTAGAAATATTTGCAATAATGAAGTCAAAGAACAAAGAAACTGAAGTACTACGAAAAGTTATGGAATAAACAATATTTACAACAATTAATGACTCATGCTAATTTTAGGTGACTTACTGTTAAAATGCCGTTGCTGCAAAATTTGTCAAGTCATAACTATAAATACTATAAGCTAATTCAAAATATGCAGAAAAGAAAATTATTGTATTGAGAATAACAAATAGGCAAGTCTTCAAAAAGTGAACACGATCTAACCCCACCTACACCTACAGAGGGGCGAAGAAAACCCTTTGTAAGAGTGTGGACTTGACATCGACCATAAGGTAACAAATGTTATCAAAAATATAGGGACGTAGGGCTCACCCAAGGACTGTTGAATGAAATCAGACCAGCCACAAGGTGGTGATGCGGACACGGAATGGATGGTGTGGTGTCCGAACATGTGGTACACGAGAGACATCTTGACCATGTCTTCTACAGGACCAACACAAGATAAAACAAAACCACAAACCGTTTTTATCACCAATACACCAATTATAATCACGTAGGAAACTCGGCAGAATGTGAACTTGATCTTTATTCCGAATCCGCAGATAACGAAAAAAAAATAGCGATTTGACAAACGTGCCGGCGCCGCCGCACATTACATTTTTATAAATTACACAAAAACCACACTGCGGTAACGCCTTGTATGCACAAATTTATATTCACCATAGAAAATACTTACGAAAACAATAATGATAACTATATATAAAGGATTCACGATAAAATTAAGATATTTATCGACACTCACATGTGACCGACGGGTTCTTCAACCGAAAGGTCAATTTGCGCCTGCGTAGCACCTATAACACTCACTTCCTTTCGCGGGGTTCACAAAATGGCCGAAACGCTGCTGTAAATTGGCGGTAATTATGAAATTACTGATTCATGAAAAATAACTGTCATTAGTTTTATTGATTTATAGTAATATAATTTAATAAAATTTACATGTATTATTTTAAAATAAGTTGTACGTCTATTGGAAAAACTTTCATTTAAATAACTATTAAATGACTACAGTAGTTTGAACTGTTTTATTAACATCCATATGTGATACTTTAAAAAGTGTAAAGATGGCGCTGTAATCGAATTGCAATACAGATTAAATATTGTGACCAAGAAAAATTACGATGAGATTTTTCCTAGATTTTTCTATCTTATTTATATTAAAAATTGAAGCAGGCAAAAAATTAAACCTGCAAAATATGTTAACATAATTTTATTTACATACTGTATGACTTTTCATAGACTTTACAGATCATTGTAAAATACAGCTTAAAAATACAGATCATGTTAATGCATTTGTTAAGTTTATGTGTTAATGAGTAACTTAATAATATATTACTTCTCATGCTTACTAATTATTTTTGTAGAAAGGTGAAGAAAGCTGGGACCTATAAAAGTAATGAAAGTTATTTTTTATCTTTTTTACAGAATATTTTTAGAAACTTTAATTATTGATAGAATGCCGCATTTCGAGTGCCGCATTAATAATAGGTACGTTATAGACATAATAATATAACCTCGGTAGCTTGGATACAATAAGATGATTATTTGTGTTGCATGCATGGAGCACAATATACAGTTCTAGTATCTGTGCATGGAGCTATAAGTTGATCACATTTAGGTACCAACTTAGGGGGTTTCCCCCCCAATTTAGGGATTTTTTAAGTGATATAGGCTATTTTTATAGGGGTTTTCTATTTTTAGGGTTTTTTTTTAATTACCTACAAGTAAGTATTGGCCCTGGGGTAATCATTATTCATTTGTTGAATTTTGTTAACCTAGCGACATCTAGTACAATTCCTTATTGCTAAGTATGGACTTAATAAAAAAATAATGTAATTGTAAATGTATTGCAATTAGATAGCTTTTTTTATTTATATTATATTGGAAACAGACAATCACATTGTATACGGTTTTTTCATGCGGAAACAAGACGGTAGGTGAGTACTTACAGATTTGAGTTCCATAAAATTTCGAAATTAGATATGGTACCTACATTATAATAGATACAAATCAAGAGTACGTACTAGTACTTACCTATTTTATTGACTTAGGTACCTACCTAATTGTAACAAACTGTTAAAATTAGGTAATGTTTCTTTAAAATAATTTTTAAATTGTTACACTAAAAAAAAAAAAAATTATCGAATTTTGTGCAAGTCTAAATTCGTCTATTGAGCTGTCTATGTGACTCAGCGTCATCGGGAGACTGCAGTTCCAATTCTCGTGCGCGCCTTAGTATTTGTTTGTTTGCCGGCGACCATTACATGATTAATAATGTAGATGTTAATAACGGGGCTTAAAAAACTAATGTCGGTGATAGCCAATAACTGATCCTTGTTACATTTTCTAGTAGGTATAGCAGAATGTTTGCTGGCGCTTTTTTTTTTGCTCGAAACGACGAACACTGTGTATATAATTAATGTCAGCTAATTTCAACGGCAATTCCACTTTGGTACAAATGTTAGACAACATGTTGTCCAGATTTTCAACAAAAGTTGTAAATAAAGTTATTATATTTATTAATAGAACAGAATAAAAAGAATTTGACACAAAATTGCTTCAAATGGTTTGATTTAATTTAAAAATTCATTTTCTACCTATTCATTTCTCAATTTTATTTAGGGTCGACACAATATGTTTTCTTACTCTATCATACTTCTTCATTTCATTGCTTACTCCCTTTCAAGCCCTATCCTCTTGCACGCAGTCCATCTATCTTTTCTTTTTTTGTGCACACTGATCTTGGCCAGACCATTGAGGCTACCGTACACGTTGTTCACGGTAGAGCGATCAAAATTTTCAACGCTTTTCCCGTTTCAGTACTTTCAGTAAAGAAGGTTTCCCTATATTATCCATATATCTAAAATATTTTGCAACGGTTTTTTTTTATGGTAATATTTTCAAGAAATTTCGAATTTTGAGGTAAAAGATAATAATAATATTTTTTTTAATACAAATCCCATAATGAAATCAATTCAATAAAAATAAGTGAAAATAAAGTGTCTGTTTGTAGTGTCAAAATAATAGTTTAAGCTCATGCAGCTATTTGCACGATAACTATCCTAAAAAAAAAACCATTTAATTTTTTTTGTCTCTGTCTCTAGGCTCAATGGCACTATATTTTTATATTTAATTCTATTTATAAAAATAGCTACCAATCAAGCAATCTTACTATCGGGCACCCACGTTTTATTTAAATGATAGAATTTTTTTGTTAGTCACTTTATTTCTTCATTAGAAATAATTTTTCAGTTTGGTTTGCCATTAAGCGTGTTTGAGTGTTTTCTAAGACAGGTATTAAAAAGTAAAAACGATTACATTTTTAAAATCAGCTCTTTTCCTCAACAGACAACAAATACCGTGTATCAAATCAAAACTAGTTTATTTGTTAAAAAGTTAACGCCGTTCAAAAATTAATAAAGGGATTTTTCAAGGCAGCCGAGATTTCCTTCAATTTAATAAAATGTAAAATAAAATGTTCAGTACATAAAGAAATTATAATTCCAAAAACTAAAAAACATGCTTGGATGGCAAACTAGACCAAAAACTGAAGGATAATTATTTTCAATGTAAGAAGAAAGTAATTATATTTTTGAAAGATAATTTTTTATATTTACTAAATGTCCTTGCCCCCCCCTGGTGACGCCCATGGGTTAAGGTAAAAAGATTTTATTATTACCTGTGTAAAAATAACAGTCTTTCTTAACAGTTTTTTTGTAGTTATGTATCCAGGAGATTATATTATTTGCATTGCTCTTACCACCCACAAGATGGCGTTAACAGTAGCTGTGTCCAAACATTGGCCGGAATGGGATCGCAGGAGAAAGAGCCAGAAAAAAGTTTAAAACTAAATTGTCAGATTAAACGAGTTTACTATAATACATTTACAACGACGAAGATTTTGAAATATCAGGCGATTACAAGTGTGATGGTCTACATATTTCTTATTACTATTCATTACCTATAAATGTAAAAATACAAAATGTTTGTTATAATGTAAATGAAGTTTTAGTTACACTGAGAATATAACACACGAAACTACACACATGGACATATTTAGAAGAACGCAAAAAAAAGGTTAGATTACCAAAAAAAAACTTTGTTTATGTTTATTATGCTTTTACTAAAGTAGACTTAGTTAAATTAACTTTTATAAATAAAGAATCTTTAAATTCACTGAAACATAAACACAAGTAGGCACATTCAGTACCTAGTGTTACCTCCTCTCGCTGTCAAAACTGCCTCCATTCGTCTGGGCATACTTTTTATTGAATCGTCAATAAAACTTTGTGGCAATTGGTTCCAATTTTCTACCAACGCCCTTTTAAGTTGTCTTAAGTTCGTTACTGCTGGCATTCAACTGAAACTAGTTAGATATTAAAGCTTACCGTGTATATTATATTTAATAAATTGTTCAACCAATAACTCCTTCCCTGCCTGCAGGCTGGATCCACTGTAGAAACTTATCATTAAGTGGTCTATGTACCTAATTGTTCACAATCACCTAATTTAAAAAAAAAATGCATATCACACCTAATCACAAACGAAATATACTATTACTCAAAACATTGAATTAATAGATCAAACCCGACCAGTAATGATCCACAACATAATAGAAAGACAAATAACAATGGACAACGCAAGGGTTTAAAAGCTTTCTTCTATAAATCACGGAGGGTGGCGTGGGGTAGAAAAAGCCCCGCCATAGGGGGTTGGTACAAAAGAATAAAAGATAGACACAATTACGTAACTATTGCGGTTATTATAGGACGATTAAGTGTTTTGCTAAGTCAGTTCTTTGTAGATGACATTATGGTGATGTCGGAAGTTAACTTATTGTGTGGAGCGTGCTAGATTGATGATTATTATAAGAATTAATGGGCCATTCGGGAACTCAAAAACTCTTCAAAATTACTTCTACTGCTGCTACTATATACGTGGGTTACACTGAAAGTTTTTAGAATAGGCCAGTAAGGAAAGCAGCCGATGAAAAATTTATTTAAATTTCGAATTAGGAACTCTTTGTGAATCTGTAGATGTTTAATGATTTCATATGTCATTTGTTTTTACAAATTGGCGGCAATTTAAAAAGTGTCTGTCATGCATCGAAATGGATTTGATTGACTATAGAACATTTTCGGTCAATGATTTATTACAACTTTCGTTGCGGTCTTCCTCAACAACAATGTTACGATAGACTTCGAATGGCATTTCATTACAAAACCCCATCTCGTGCCGCTGTTTACACGTGGTCGAAGCAAATTCATGATAATGGTTCTCGAGAAGGACGTTTTTGTACGGCGACGACTGAAGGTAACGTGAGTGCTGTGTGGCTAATAATAGAAGCTGATAGAAGGGTGACATATCAACAGATTCGGACAGCTTTATGCAATGGTATGAGTCTAGTAGCTACTTGAACATTTAGGCGTCAGAAAGCTTTGTACTAGATGGATACCTCATAATTTGATGGAAGACCAAAAGCGCCGTCGTTTGGATTAGTGCTGCTTGTTGCTTGAAAAGTATTACGGAGGTGACTCGAATGCTGTATATGACATCGTCACAGGTGATGAAAGCTGGAAATGTGTACGTTACCCCAGCAGGAAAGTGGCTCCTAGAGTGATATGAGTGGAACGTATAATTATTGCGTAATCTGCTGTGCATGTGGGTCGCATAAACAATTTGTGCATGTTGTCGTTTTAGAAAAAAATGATTCCTGCTGGAGTAACGTTGTTCCAGCAGGAAAATTCTAAACGAATTATTGGAGAGAGAAATTTCGTGCATGGGCAGAGAGCTTATATTTGGGTAAAAATATCGGCCAAAATATAATTTGTACGTCTTCAGGTTTTCGAGATACCTATTACATTTCCTGCTGGAGTATTGCTGATTTTTATACGGAGGTCACCTCCGTATAAAAATCAGCACTCAGAATTTAAGAAAAGTGACATATGATTTTACATAACTTTAGCACGTGGTATTCAGATACCCAGGCCGACAGCCAATTTTCAGAAATTGGCTGTCGGCCCAAGCTAGCAGATATGCATACCTTCAGAGTCTCTACTAATACTACTCTATACACAATTTGTTCGTCAGAACATAAGTAAGGTTCGACGGCTCTGGGATCTTACTCTATTAAGGAGATCTCTAGGAATAACTTTAAGTACCCCTTTAAATTATACGAATGTATTGGGGTCAGGGAACACGTCAGTGTCGCAGTCTTGTACCTCGAACTGGCTGTTGCCGGGAAGTACGAGACCTCTAACTAAGAAACCAATTTAACAAACACCTAAAAATCGGTAATTATAATAATAATAACTTCACAAGTTCACACATCTCACACACGGCCGTCTGATCTCAAACTAGGCAGAGCCTATACTATGGTAACCAGACTGCTGATAAACGTACTTATATATGTCTAAATACATACATATCATAGATAAATTACACGCAGACACAGAACAAATGATCATGGTCATCACACAATTATTTGTCTTGGGTAGGAATCGAACCCACGACCTCTCGTCAAATCTGGCTCAGCAGTCAGGCTCACTTATCACTAAAGGTTATTTATGAGAACTAGTCATTGACACATTTTTGGTGGGTAAAAAGATAATTTGTTTATGTACATTCATCAAAATCTGTTATTAAACATGTCTAAAGTTTATATGGCTTTCGTTAAAAAATAATAATTAATAAAACCTCTTACCTTGTAACTTTTTTAAATATATATATATTATGTAGTATTTACCGTTACAGCTACACTATGCAATCCGTAGACAAAATTAGACATGGCCTCACGTACACATCAACATAGCACTTCGGAATTAGTGATAATTCCAACTTAAAATGATGTAAAATGTATAACAAATAAAGTTATCTTCTTTGTTATATATTTTAAAATAAGGTAACGTAAGATAAAATTAATGGCTTTGGGGGCTGTGGGCTAACACTACTTGGGTGCCCCCAAATTGAATTCACCTACGAGTACTTAATCAAACTAAATGCGGTTTTGTCAAAAAATTGTGTTCCAAAAAGAAATAGGACAATTAAATCCTTATTTTTAATTTCATATGCCATAAGCACTTATGAGAAAAAGAAAAAAAGAAATAACATGTTTGTCATGTTTAGTTATCACTACATATAGGTACTTACGAAATAAATTCATTTTCTTTCTTTCTATATGATAAAACAAAGTCCCCCGCCGCGTCTGTCCGTCTATCTGTTCATGATAAATTAAAAAACTACTGAACGGATTTTCATGCGGTTTTCACCAATAGATTGTTGAACTGCTACCAGTGCGAAGCCCTGGCGGGTTGATTGTAAAATATAAATTTTAAAGCAATCTCTCTACATTTTTGCGATGGAATTGTTTTTCTAGCATGACATTATAAATCCTTGGTTAAATCACAATTTATTGAAAGAACTGACAAATAATTCAACCGATATTCAACATCAGAATGTCGTATGTAGAAAATAAATATGTATAGGACATTTTGTTTTCTATATTGTGGGAGAGCCATGCTTCGGCACGTATGGGCCGGTTCGACCGGAGTGATACCACAGCCTCACAGAAAACCGGCAGTGAAGCAATGATTGCATTGCTTTTCGCCGCGTGAGTGAGGTTACCGGAGGCCCTAACCCTTCTCTCTCCCCTATTCAGGCCTTTCCCTTCCCTCTCCCCTCTTCCCCTACTCCCACCTTAAAGGGCGGCAACGGACTTGTGTGAGTTGCAGGTGCCCATGAGTGGTGGTAGTCATTTATAATTAGGTGACTCGTCTGCTCCTTTGCCTCCTATACTATAAAAAAAATATATTAACAATATCCCGGAGAAAGAGTGCACTGCTGCACAGCTAGTGCTTGGCTAGCACTATAAAAATCTTTAAGATAGTATGGCAATTTGAGAAAACATCAATAACTGTAAATTAGCATACACATATCACTGCAAGAGGTCCAAGACTGTAGCTTAGGCTGAGTACAATTTAAACTCTCTAAAGTCAGATTTAAACTCTCTAAAGTAAGATTTAAACTCTGACTCATTTACTAAATGTTCGTTAACGTCATCTGGATAATCCCACTGTCCCACTAATATTATAAATGTGAAAGTTTGGATGGATGGCTGGATGGATGTTTGTTACTCTTTCACGCAAAAACCAGTGAACCGATCGTGATGAAACTTGGTATGTAAATAGCTGGAGATCTGGATTAACGCATAGGCTACTTTTTATCCCGATATCCCCACGGGATTGAGGCTTACGCGGGTGAAACCGCGCTGCTAGTAATCAATAATATTGAGTACACTTTTCAGGTCTATGTCATTGTTTTAAATACTATTTATTGTCGTGTAAATGAATAAAAAAATGTTTTTTTCTAAGTTCCATAGACTTAAGCGTAACGTTTAGAGTTGTCTCTTTTTTGCGTCGTATACGAAGACTTTATTTGTAAATTTATCAAGTGTACTTTCTGAGAACCTTTACGCTATTGACACGCGTTGAAGAATATGCACATTGTTTAAAACATCCATAGGCTACCCATGAGCATGAGCATCAAGTGGATCGTATGGAGCGTGAGCTGTATAAAACATAGAGACATCAATTTAACTGATGTCTTAATGTTTAAAAAAATATCATTTGTAAGTAAAACTATTATTAGTTAAATACCTATACTTAACTTTAAGACCCTCCTCAAGATATTAGTTCAAATAATTCTCAGGACAGGACTCGAACCCATGACTTCCCTTCACCGTACGGATACTCTGCTTACTGAGCTACCTGAAAACATTTTACTTTCGAAACAAGATTAAAGCAATCTTTAAGCGGGTACTCCAAGCTATCTGCTGTCATCTCTGGGCAGGACGTGAATTAGCACGAACAAGGAATGGTTTTGAGTTTTGTTTTTCTTCGGAAAAATCTTTTTCTGGAATTTCATTTCTAAACAACTTATTAATTCTAATAACAGTAATTTTGTTATTTTGTTTTTTTTGGGACCATTAACGTCCTCGGTATTAAATGCCTATAGTTTCATTTATATCAGTCTTCTCTCTTACAAAATATTAGCTTTTTCGGTCAATTTTCAAGTTCGATATGGCAGTTTTAAAAACACGAAGGTGCATTTAGTGTTTACTATAAGATCCTACAATATGACCGCAGCTTTTTGAAACATAGCTTGAATTTTATTCAAGTTAGAAGATATAAAACAGTTAGAGAGTATCTAAGTTCAATAACGTACTTTGAGCGACGCCATGTAGTCACAATCACGATAAAGTCCCAATCGCTTAAGTCTCGAATCAATCTGCTTAAGAATTCGGAGGAAACTTCATAATACGCTCACTATGCAATAATTTTTTTGAATTAGGAACTCTTTGTGAAACTGTAGATATTTAATGATTTCATGTTTCATTTGTTTTTACAAAATGGCGGCAATTTAAAAAGTGTTTGTCGTGCATCAAAATGGATTTGATCGACTAGTTGACTGAATTTTTGAAAATTTGTACAAGTGAAAAGTTATATGGTATTATTTACTTACTTTGAATTTATTTGAAAAGAATTAACAATTCAAATTATAGCGATAAATTTATAAGACGTATATGAAATATACAGACACCATTAACAAAGGTTGGGGTGTCAACGCAACATAGTTTCGTCCACCAGGCAGGATACAGAAAGCCATTGAATATGTATGGGGCCGACGTAAAGGGCAATAAAAGTCAAGTGGCGCACACTGAAGCTAGCAAAATAAATTCAGCGACTAAATGAAGCCGGCGCGGACAATGGACCGGGACTCACCACGGCCCATTACACCCCCGGGCGATTACGCCAAAACGCCAATTCAAATGAAATCATTTACCATATTATTTTCATTTGGTAACACCGCCCCACCCCCGCAAACTCCATTTCGCCGCCTAAACTCGTACGCGGCTCAGCCAATTTTTTAAATGTACCCGCTCAAAATAAATTATGTAGCAAACTGGGAAGGCGCTGCGGACAAACAAGAAATAAAACGGATGAGCGCGAGTCGCGAAGCCGCGCGGCGACGCGCCAGACAGAGACGACGCGAGGCGACTCCTCCCCCGGCGCGGCCCTTAACCCTCCCGCACTCCGCCGTTCAAGTTGAAGACGGCCCCGATAGCTAAGCTCCCGTTTTATTGTCACTTACACCTTGCCTAAGATTTGTTTACTACTCCAATCTTCACGCTTGCAATCTTCAACTAACTATTAAAAACACTTAAGGTTCAAAATTACGAGAAAGTTTCTTAGACACCTGCAAAATTAAGTTTGCTCAAGGGTATACAAGACAAGTAAATTTTGGAATCGCAGCTCTGATTAAAGAATCAGCCGTAGAAATGATTGCTTATAAAGTATTAAGATATTATTTTTGATTGTCCGAGAATATTTGATAATATTAATGTTGTCTTACTGTTTCGTTACAAAGTTTGAACGGTTTACATAAAGAGCATTACTTAGATCAGATGTCTACCGATGTATTTATATTTGTTATTTTTTTCGTAAAAACGCTCACGTACTTCTCTCGTATTAGACGCGAAGATAATATAATTTTATTTTGTCGTAACGAATATCGGCGTAAATGAGTAAATTAGATGTTATACCAATTACAGGAAAACATCCGGTACTCGGTGTTTTCGAATGTAACTCGTATTTTTTTTCGGCTTAACTTTTGTGCATTCATACTATGTTTCTGATTTTTTCCATGAAAATATATTGTACTACTACCTAATTTCATTGAATGTGGTAAAACTCAACTATTTATAAGGGTATATATACAGGGTGTATCTGACAAAGGAACACTTATGTCACTGAAAAAGCATGAAAAAAAGCAAGCAGTTACAAAAAAAAGGATTCGGTTAATTTGCAACTATAGAGCAAAAATCGTAGTTTCCAAAGTTGTTGGAAATTTAATTTTCCACAAGTTTGGTCATTATCATTTTTACGCTAGGATCAATATTTGCAATATTTATACTATCAAGTTTATAAAAAAATCGTAATGGGTGGAATTTTATTTCCTTCAACTTTGGTTCTCACACTTTTTTTACTCCACGATCAATTACGATTTTTTCAAAGCAAGATGGTGGTGAATCCAATGGTGGGCTTGCCCCGAAAATCGAAATGTAGACTTCCAACCACCTCCATAGACGTTTAAAAAAAAAATCGCGTCCCCTAATTTTTTCTATTTAAGCCTATTTATATGTCTATCCCGACTGGACTATAGGTGAAATATGTAAAGTTAAAGATTCATAATTGAGCATATTTATTTATTTTGGAATTATTTACCGTTAATGAGATAATCAATAAAAACTAAGTTCAAAATAAATTATGCATGTTAGTTTTTATAGATGTTTCTCAATAACGGACCTGTGGCTGCTAAGCAGAGGTCGTGGTTTCGAGTTCCTGTTCCAGTACAAATAATTAAGTGAATAGCACAATAATTTTTTTCTACGTCTGCACGCATAATATGTATGTATTAAGTAATATATGAGTATGTTTATCAGCAATCTTGGTACCATAGTACAGGCTCTGCCTAGTTTGGGATCAGACAGGCGTGTCATGTGTGTCTAAGAAAAATAAATACTTTGCATTGTTTATTTGACGAGACGTATTTAAATTAATATATTGAACTTTTATTGTAGAGACGTTTTCCTTAAATAAATATAACGTCAAAAAAAAGTGTAGCGCACTAATTTCTTTCTGTTTTTTTTAAGTGAAAACTTCTTTAGGCACGTTGTGCACTTTTACTATAGGGAAAAAGCACTGAACTTGTGACCGTCACGCTAATAATACATATATAGATCCATAAGAGGGCGGTAATCTAAACATTGAGTTCTGTCAGCTCCTTATAGATTAATCTTTAAAAATATAATTAGTTCAATAAAGTACTTATTGTATGGTAATGGTCTGCTGAATTCATATGGTAAAATAAACAAAAAACATAATTGTAATTAAGGTGAAAATTTATAACACCTATAGAGCTCAACAGCGAAAACCTTTTTTCAAAATTTCGTTGACGCGACGTCGTTTTAAGTTTTCACTGCTGTCGACAGTCCCATGACTTCTTATTTTTAACCGACTTCAAAAAAGGAGGAAGTTCTCAATTCTACAGTATGTTTTTCTTTGTTTTTTAATGTTTGTTACCTAAGAACTTTCGACTGGGTAAACCGATTTTGATGATTCTTTTTTGTTTGAAAGCTGGTGCTTCCCGTGTGGTCCCATTTCAATTTGGTCCAGTTCTGACAATAGCATCCATGAGAAAACCATATATATGTAAGTCTTTTATGGAATAGTTTTTTTTGTTGAAGTCGGTTTTTTTTTAAAAGAATTATTTATTATAGTTTTTTTACACATAACATAGCTTTCCAAAAAAATATTTTTCACAGCGTAGTTAGACTGTTAGACTATAGAAAAAACTATCTATTCTACCTGTAAAGGTATATGTAAACAGGTGAGTTTAGTGGACAGGGCTCTGTACCCCATGTAAATAAACGAGTGATACGATACAGTACTTTATTGCCATGTGAGGTCAGAAAATATAGTTTTTTTTACACAGTGGTAGTATTACCAAGGCAATATTTACAAACTAAAGCAAAATTAGGTATTGAAATTTTTCAATTATTTGATAAACAAAAAGGATGACACGCACACATTGACAGTTTGTCCTATGTAATAAATACAGTCTCGGGTGAATTTAATACCGCATCATCGGTCACTTCTCTTTATTAACTGGCAAACTATTTTAATTCCTTCCTACACAACTTATTAAGCGGTCCCTAGACCATCATGCGGCATGGCATGCTGAATCATCATGCTGCATGAAGGACTTATTGAGAGTCTATCATGCAGCATGATAATTCGCATGGTATAATCATTTTATTCAGTCGATATAGATAGTACAGTGAAGATTTCTTCTGCGCTAGTATCGAAATGTCTTTGTCAATGGCAGAATTATAAATAAACTAGCAGCACCCCGCGGTTTTGAATATCGGAATAAAAAGTAGCCTATGCATTAATCCAGGTCTCCAGCTATCTACATATCAAGTTTCATCGCAATCGGTTCAGTCGTTTTTGCGTGAAAGAATAACAAACATCCATCCATCCGTCCATCCAAACTTTCACATTTAGAATATTGGTGGGATAAATTTATAAATATAAAAATAAAAGGAGTTATCAATCAACAGTCAGCACGTAGTTTGCATGTCAATTAAACGGTCATGCATGCATGACAGCACGTAACGCATGTCATGCCGCATGATCGTCTAGGAACCGCTTTAGGTCTCTACAGGTGGCGGCGCTTCGTATGCTTCTTAGCTACCTTAGATGTTAGAAAAGTATTTGTCATGGCTAG
The DNA here is from genome assembly GCA_963859945.1 of Euplagia quadripunctaria. NCBI lineage: Eukaryota > Metazoa > Arthropoda > Insecta > Lepidoptera > Erebidae > Euplagia > Euplagia quadripunctaria. Next base: position 4,299,840 of record OY982572.1, read on the forward strand.
TATCTTTGTGTACGATAATATGCTTTGTTTATAGTTGTTCAGTTTTATTTAAGGAATAAATATGTATGCATTATTCACGCACTATAAGTATATCCGTTTTCGCTTCATCAATCATCAATTGAATCCACCTTCCGCATAATGCTATTGGCGTCTATACAATTAAGAATAACTAAGATTCAAGAATAGTAAATACACTGCCCTGTTGGTCTAGTGGTTAGTGATCCTGATTGGTGAGCCTGAGGTCGTGGGTACGAGTCCCATCCAGTACAAATAATTGTATCATGAGCATAATCATTTGTTCTGTGTCTGGGTGTTATTTATCTATAAGATGTATGTATTATTTACTGATTTGTTTTCGATAAAATGTTCAGTTTACTCATAGTGATATCACTTTTAACCAAAAAAGAAACAGTCAGTCGTAGGACTGCACGTCAGAAGTGAAAACACTACTTCACAATGTATTTGCATATACATACACACACATCTGTATATATATAATTAGGTTAAAAATAAAAAGTAGGTAATAACATATCTAAATGTATACATAGGGTAGACTGAAAGTTCTGCGCTCCTGGCCGCTCATAAATGTTTGAATTTCGAATGTTACATTTTATTAAATATAAGAAACTCGGCTCCGTCTTACGAATTTTCGATCAGGTCACGTGTGCTGACGCGAGTTTAACATTTTTTACCCATCCCAAAAAGTGCACAACGCCGCTAAAGAAGTTTTCACTTCAAAAAAAAGTATGTTTATCAGCAGTCTGGTTACCATAGTACAGGTTTTGCCTAGTTTGGGATCAGACAGCTGTGTGTGAGATGTGTCAAGTTATTATATTATTATTATAATGTATCTGGAATTTTAAGTATACTTAAAACAACGTTTGCCCGTCAGCAGTGTCCTGTCCTGTCTCGTGATTTGTAGTTGCCTTTTATTATTACAAACTTTTAGATCATTTTGAGGACGAGAGCCCATTGCTCACAGTCGGTTTATTAACCTCAACCATGGTAACATTTTGAAAATAGGAGAGCCAAACCGGACTCCCGGTAGGTATCTTCGACAATACTTCGACATGTGTTTCTACACTACACGAGGAATCTTCAGGAACGATGCAGCAGCAAATAAGGTGATGACTAATAAAAATATTTTCGATATTTCGTAGTAGGGTCCGGCGTAACCGAACACCAACCACTTCGAGAATTAGTGAAGGGGTCACGGACGGCATTACAAGTTAGTTTAGCGCACAGATAACACAATGACACCTAATTGGATAGCTTAATTGTGCCTTGGAATTCTCTAACTACCCTCAACGGTCTGAGTTTTATTTCTTCACAAAGGGTATAATGTTGGTCGGAAGAAAGTTTGGGCTGATTGCTGGTATAGGTTCATTAGATTAAGTTCATTGAACTTAAGCTTCGTATTGATAAGAACTGTGAATGAAAAGATGTCTACATCCTGTAGGTACTCGCCTTGTTTTTAATCTGACGTATAGATTTATTGATATTTTAATTATTACATTGTTAATTTTATAGAACATTGATATTGATATTATTATATTAGCTTCTGACCATTCAAAAATACCTACAATGGGTTTACATGAAAAAAATAATTTTCATTTTGAAAACTAACCGTATCGTTTAAAAGTCAAAGTTTTATGATACATCACGCCATGTTTGGCTTATTGGCTATATCATTAATGTAGAGTCTCCATGATAAGAGTGATCAACTTTAAGATCGGGCCTTTTAAAATAAATATACTTAAACGTTGTGACCAAATCTTAAAATTGATCACTTCATAATGTTGTCCGACCATTTCATGAAATATTCATATTGCGTGAAATGGTCGGTCAACTTCATGAGATATTCTGGCCAGATCAATAAATAACCAGCTTTTGACGACATATGAATAGCTAAACGCACGACTACTTCATAATGTTCTTCTCAATAGGATCTACGTTTTGGAACAGGCAACTAGCTTCACGACCGACCTATACTGACTGACTCCTCCTGACAATTCAAAAATACCTATAATGGGTTTACTTGAAATAAATAATTTTGATTTTGATTTTGTGGTCAAAACATGTGGTCAATCATATCGTAAAATACTCGTAGTTACTTTATCCACAGTTAGGTAAGGTGCATCATGGCGGCGTACGATTATTTTGTTTTAAAAGCGAATAATAATGTATCTATGACATTAGACATTTACATAAAAAGTGCCTTCTTTATTTAGATTTTTTATTAAATTAATTAATTGTTTCTATCATGGAGACCCTACATGAATGAAATTGCCAAACGTGATTGACATATTATGTATCATCAAACGCTGACGTTAATAAAGGATACGGTCAGTTTTAGCTGGCTATATCATAAAATACGACCATTTCATGAAATTGTCGCACACATCATGAAGTGGTTAATTCTAATTTCTGACCACGACATACATATAGAAAGACTACTGAAAAAATGCGTCACGTTAGTATTCACATACAATATTACTCAATGAATGAGACCGGTTGCCTGTTCATTGATTTAGTTAAAAAGGTTTTGAAACGATTAGATTTTTTTTTGTTTTCAAGTGTATTGTATTCCGGTGTTAAAATAGGAATACATTTGGATTAAAAAGCATTTAAATAACGTCGTACATTCAAACAAATTTTGTATAAAGACGCTATAGGGTCCGGTCGCAACGTTCCGCCATAGTTCTACGTGATAAAACTTTCATCCCCATTACTTGGATGATTGGCAATTTACCACTGCGCGGTTCTCCGGAAACTTTTTACATCGCACAACCTTCAAGAAAAGAGAGTACTACCACCTCAAAGGCCGGCAACGCACTAGTGACTCTTGTGACCCTTACCATCAGGTGATCCGTGTGCTCGTTTGCTCCCTATACCATAAAGAAAAAGGAAATTAAACCAGCCGAATAAATTCACTTGGCGTTTGAAACGATACTTGTTTTGCTGTGATAATACTAGGTACAATAGATATGCCACATAATGCATACTAATACGGTACATTTAGGTATACCTAATACCGAAGAAAAGACGATAGAGAATACAGAGCAACATTGACGTTGCATACTCTATTTACCCCTTGCATTGCGAATCCGTTGCTTAATTTAAAATTAGTTTCTGACGTTCATAAATGTTAAGTACACTGAGACTTCCTACATGAAATACTTGTTTGACTTTGAAAAAAAAAATATAAATGGTATACACAACATCCACAAGAGTTATTTGAGCTGAATATACCTAAGTGGCTACTGATAAAAGTGAAATTTATGAATTGGGACAAAATAGATTTACTAGCAGGTATTGCTGAACTTTTGGAGTCTAGGAATGTTGAGTGTGTTAAACACACTCAAGAGTTTTCTCAGGTATCCTAAAGAAAAAAGATTTTTTTTTTAAATTAAACATTTAAAGTAAAACAATGATTCTGAGAAACTTTATTGCGTTAAATTGCCTTGTAAGTCAAATATAATGTCAGTAGATATATTACTTGTCGTAATCGTTGACCTGCTGGTAATTTTTAATGGCAACGCTCATATGATTCCTGTCAATTCCTGTGTCCATAAATAAAAATAATAATCAGGTTGTTGTAGTCTTAATAATTAACTAGTTTCAATAATTCTGTCAGTCAAGAACAAGTACGTCTGTAATCCTTTGTTTCAGATTATAATAGGTGTCATGAATCATAAACATAGGTAGGCAGATACATTTCATTTTACTTCAATTGTCTAATGAATTTAATTAGAGTATTTACTCAGTAATTAAAATAAAATTAAAAACAAATATCATTACCCTACATTGATAATTAGTATGTTTTTTTTTTAAATAGACTGACTCCCTATTTTTAATTTAAAAATACGCAGTAATTTACAAGTGTTTGCAAATAAAAATATAAATACAAATCATTTACTCCATTTTTTTAATTAAACTGTATCCAATCAATACATCAAATTATAATTTCAGCATGGAAATTCATTGAAACTAACGGTATCAATGTTTAAGACAAGCTGATTAATATGATTTGTGTCATCGGGTCACTCATTTAATTCGGCTAATTTCAAAGCAATCTTTTTCAGCAGGCCGAGCATGCCGCTAAAAGTATTTCCAAACGTATAAATAATTTACGAAACGAGGACATAAAGTTTGCGGAGCGACCCCCGCTCGCATGCAAATCGAGTTGAAAGAAAGAAGTGTCCGCGACCGCGACGCCATCTCTTTCTTTCATTTAATATACGAATACGTGCGAGTAGGAGACAGGAGGTATAGTGGATTACTGTTTAAGCGGGAGCGAGAGAGAGGCTGTCGGTAGTTGCGTTCGGTTAAGTGAATCAGTGCCCGCGCTCGCTATTAAATCAGGGCGCGGGAGCGGGGAGGCGCGCGTGCTAAAATGCTCTTTACGGCGGGTGGGGTTTTGTTTGCCGAGGGCGGTTTCAGAACGATTACTCACAGTTGTGTGTTGGCGTCAAGCGCGGGTGCGGTGTCAGTCGCGGAGTGGCGCGACTCGCGAGTGCTCGTACGTGTTTCCGAACGGATATGTCAGTGACAGCGCGGTGACCGCGCTCTTTCGTACGCGGAGTTAGGCGGGAAAAGTTCCCGCCCACAATAGGCAAAATATTTTCGGACGCTAATAAGGTAATTCAACTTTTTATTGTGTTTCTTTCAGATTTGTTTAGTTAGTTTTAAAAGTTTAATTAGCCGTTTTTTTTCTCAACAATTTATGTCAAAATAAAAAAAATGACCATTGCGAATATTGTGAAAATACGATAATATTCAACATAAAACTTTGTTTAATGTATCGTTATCCCATTTTTATCTCCGTTCCTTTCGTTTTATCATAAGGCAAGTTTTCAGACCCTCTGTATAACCCAAAGTAAAATTTAGCTATTTAATAATTCATGTTTTTCTACCAAGCCGTATTATAGAATAGCGTAGTTTAGTTAGACCATAAACTTAACATTTGAGACTTTTATTTAATAATTGTAATAAGAATAGGTATTATCCAGGATATTACATAGGTAGTAGACTATCTAGATCCAAGCTAAGCAAAGTTGAGCTTCTAGATAAAAATATTTCTAAGCTAAATTATAAATCTAAACCGTTTTAAATAAAAGAACGTTTAAGTAAAGAAATTTACTTTAATTACAAGTAAGTGTGGCTTTCCGAGATGATGGCTTACAAGTACGTTTCTAAGTGAAATTAGTTTTTATTCCTTCGCTTGTATTCAGAAAGACGTCCTGTTATGGTGGCACTAGCATGGGGCTAGTCCTTGTATAGTATAACACTACGTTTAAGCCCTAAAAATTTAGAATATGGCGAAGTTATTGAGTTACACACACCTTCTGTCATTATCAGTAAGCATCCGAAGTCAGGCTTGAAAAATTTTATATGTGATTTACATAAATAATAAAATAATGGGAAATATTTGAATTGATAAACTAAAAGCTTAAGCTTTTATGTTCTTAAGAAAGAGCATGTGGTCTATCTTTCGGCCGTGACTGGCTTAAAAAAATATAACTTACGACTTTAGATTATCAGAAACGCCTTGAGAGCTTACGGAAAAAGTCTTACAGCGATACTACTAGGGCCACGGCCTACAGTCTCGAAAAGCACTAATGCAAGTTTCTGAGACAGAAAGACTCAATGCAATACCTTTCATAATGTCACTTCTTCCACTATCGAGTGTTTAACGAGTTATGTGGGTATAGATCAGTCTTCTTCTGTTTTCTGTCCACTGTTCTTTATTTAGAATAGGTAGATGGATAAATTAAGAACTTTCAATAATTCGGTTATGTAAAGACTTAGTCCGTCATTGAATTTACATTTTTATACGTTTAATCAAACATAAAGAAACATTTTTTGGTCTTCATCACCAATTCACTGATTGTACGAGCCACGTTATACGCTTCTCGTATCATGCAGTTATACTTTGAGCCATGTCAGCAACCTACTTTATTCATTACTTTAATCATACTTAAAATTAGTTCGCGTTCATATTCAACTATCAATTGACGTGTCGCGGCTCACCTATATCATTATCATTAATATAATTTTTATCTATCAATATAGTCAGTTAAATTTATTCCTGAGTTTACTGATTTATCCTATAACCTAAAACCCTGGTGGACGACCGTACACTGATTGTAAACTCACTGCTGATAACCAGTCCCTCCGAAGAACGTAAAGAACCAGTAACCTTGCACCGCCTTCAACCAATTACCTTGTAACTTTGGCCAGGCCATTCGACACCTTTAAGGGGGATTTTGCACGCTGTGTTTTCCAGACCGTTAATGAATAAAAATAGGGATTTAAATTTCAATGTTAAATTTGAATAATTGAAATGATTTTAAATATTAAAGAAATAGGTTTTTACAATTTTATGTAGATAATAAAGAAAATAAAAAACTTTATATTTAAATCACCACCGCTATCAGTTTGAGATGTTAATTCAATTTTTATCTTGGTAGAATACGTAATTTTTTTTTCTTGTCTGAAACATCGCATCTCATTTTATTTGAAACTGACCTTAAACTTGTAGCTTAAATTGTTAAATATTGTGGTCCATATAGATTATAATATTTAACAATTTAAGCGAAAGGACTGCCCTAGGTATGTATGGATTCATGGGTAATATATTTATTATCCATAGATTTATTCAAGAATGTTAACAGTATCAACAGTAAATATCATAAATCACAGTTTATTAACTGTAAACCGATAAGGTTTTACATTGTCAAAAACTCCTGACCTGGTTGGTGGTTTAGCTATCTTATCAAGTGCCACCTACCAGAGCAATATCTTTAATCATCTAAAACAGAAATGTATCGGTATTTTCCTGGACCTCGCTAAGGCTTTTGACACCATCTCTATTCCCCACCTAATTAATAAAATTGAGAAATTGGGCATTCGAGGACATTCCTTACAAATTTTTAAAAGTTATCTTAATAACAGAATGCAGTGTGTTAAGATAGGGTCATCAGTTAGTAACTATCTTCCCCTTAGTTACGGTGTTCCCCAGGGTTCAATTCTTGGCCCAACACTGTTTTTAATCTACATTAATTCACTCTGTAACCTTTCCATTCCAAAATGTTCTATTTACACCTACGCAGACGACACAGCACTTCTTATTCACGGATCCAACTGGCCTGAGACTTTCTCTTCAGCTGAGTCTGCTCTGGGTCAAGTGATGACTTGGCTCTCGAATAATACTTTGACTCTTAACTTAAATAAAACGACGTATCTCACTTTTACACCAACTTCCAGCACGCTGCCTAATTCCGATATGTTTAAGCTGAGAGCTCATAATTGTCAATCCACCATGGATGTATCCTGTAACTGTCCCACCGTTAATAGAACCGATAATATAAGATACCTCGGCGTTTTCATCGACAATCATCTAAACTGGCATGTGCATATAAGTACAATGACCTCCCGTGTCCGCAAGCTTATATGTCTTTTTAAAAAACTGCGTCACTCAGCAACACAAGACACTCTTACAATGGTATACTACTCACTCTGCCAGTCAATCGTGGCTTATTGCATATCCGTTTGGGGGGGTGCTGCCAAGACGGTCTTACTACAGCTTGAACGGGCCCAGAGAGCGGTCTTGAAGGTCATGATGTGCAAACCATTTAGATATCCCACCACTCTGTTATATTCTGAATGCAGGGTTCTTACAGTTCGTAAAATTTATGTGCTCCAAACAGTACTCCGTAAACACAACACTCTTCAATATGATCCAGAAAGCCAACACACACGAAGATCATATAAAGTCTGTGATACTGTCACCTTCAGAAGTGCCCTGGCCAAAAGACACTTTCGTGTCACTGCAGGTCATCTATATAACACCTTAAACAAACATTGCCAGATTCATCAACTCACTAAAAGGGAATGTAAAACCAAAGTAGTGAACTGGTTACTTGAACAGGATTACGATGAAACCGAGGCATTGATTAGACTTACTGTTCTATAACACTGCACACACATACACACATACACCTACGCGCACATGTACATACACGTCTTATCATAAGTCATCAATAAGAGAGGAACTGGTACCCGTGACACAAGTTAAATCTTACTACGGGTACCAGAGCCTGACTGCATTAGCTTTTAAGTAATATTGTTATGATAATATGTATGTATGCACTGAATCACTGTTGTGTATTAATAAATTATTATTATTATTATATTATTATTATAATCACCGTCGTTTTACTACCATTCAGAGATCCAATGCTTACCTCTGGACTGTATCATCATATCATTACTATACACATATATCTATTTTGACAGCACTCCGCGTGTGCAAAATTTGCTGTAATCCGTGTACATTGCATATACCAGAATAGCGAATAGAAACCCTTTTACTTTTCTGAGGTTCGTTAAAAAAAATGCATCGTCGATTTGTTCATATCGTGTTATGGGAACAAAAGGAGCCTCTACACAAGATGTGCTCGACGACTTCACAGTAACAATATAATCAATTGGCGAAGACGTCACAACTGCAAGGCGCTCGTCTCAATCAGTTGGCTCTAACGCAATAAAGACCAATAAAGAATGACCAATAAGCTCAATTACTAACAAATATGAACACGGTATTGATATGCAATCGCGTCGCGGCCGGCGCCCGAGGCAATTATTGTGGCGCTATGCGATATAAGCCTTATTTATATTTACTAGACATCGCCTGGCAGTCGAATTTCGACCGTTTTGAATGTGTGGTTTTATTTCATTGGCCAGTATAACTTGAACTGTCATTGCATAGACTTTTATACCAAGACAGATCAAAGTATAACTGGACCCCTATAGCTATAAGTAGCCATTTGTACATAATTTTTAACTTTATAGCAGATATTGTTTAAAAACTTTAGCTTTCTGCACTTTTCTATATATAAGCTTGAAGTATTCCAAATTTCACATTCCTGTCTATGCGCGTTTGCTTAAAAAATGCGTACAAAGAATTCACCTCATGTATTAATATATACTTAGATAATTTAAGACGAGACAATTCTTGGTTAGAATATATTGTACGTCATATTATAACACCAATGACGTCGTCTGTAGTTAAAGTAGTTAGATCTCGTCGGTGCCTGCCATTGTAACTGTTTTTTTTTTTTTTTAAATGACAACTCTCGTATTAAGAATACTCTTGTGTCGCAGGGGGCTTCACAAACATGTAAACAACGGACACAGGACACTCGTGGGTTTGGCCTTTTTTGAAGAAGGTTGTTTTTTTCTAAGTCATAGACAAGAGTTCTAAAGTCGTTATTAAAAACGAATATGCTGGAAGCATTAAGACGAAAATGTAAAAAAGATTAAAAACAGGAAAACTTTGAAAAGTCACAAATTATTTTGGTAACACCTAAAAAAATATTATCCTGTGTCTTTATTATACTACTAAAGGACTCGGTCGAGACCATGATCTAAACTCACCTCACTCGGACAAAAATATATTCGGACAAAAATTTGAAGAAAAAATAGTTTTGTGTCTGAGTGTACCTTGTAACTGTTTACAACGACATTTCCTACATACGGTATAAAAAGTCACCCACAATTAAAAACGATTAGTTAGTACGGGGCCTGTTCTTTAAGATATAAAAAGAAGAAACGGAAAACAAATATTTGGACTGCGTGAGCTCCTCCTTTACATCGCTATATTACAAGTCTATGCTACCGTCCTTATTATTGACAACGCCAAAACTGCATTATTCTTCCTTTACTTGACAACTTCTGTATACTTTACGTAGGCCAGTAACTTTAAAAGATTTGAAAAAAAAATGAATGAAATAATATATTTAGTGTGAAAATGTTTGTTGTCTGTCTAAGTTCAAATCTTTATGCTAACTCTAGTCATATAAAAGTTAGTAAGTATAGTTATTTCTCATGTATATTTTAAATTACCATTTTATTATTTAACTATTTCCACCAACAGCAAAATAAAATAACATTTTGTAAGAAGAATTTAAAGGGAGGCATTAGATTTTCGTTTTTCGCTGTCCTTTGCTCTACGCAGACGGAAACATTTTAAGGAAACCTGAGAATTCTTTAATGTTCGCAAAGGTTCTTGAAACCTGCCAAGCCGCACTAAGCCCGCGTCGTGGACGATAACCTAACACTTATCCTACTGAGTAAAGGTCTATGCCCAGCAGAGAGATTGTCACAAACCACGTGATAACAACGAAAGAGCAAAAATCTAAAAAAAAAGAATTTTAAAAACATCGGTCAGAGCTTTCCATACCAATAGATGATCATGTCAAAAAAGATACAGTCATGTTTATTTAGCTATCTTTTTAATATACTTACCTACATACAGTCAATGTGTAAGTGTCATCATTGAGTCATTAATATTCGCAATTGATTTCGAATATAGGTCAACAATGTCAACGGTTAATAATTTCTTGATTATATTTTCAGTGGACAAAGGAGTCGATTTATAAAATATTATAGTTTAGACAGTAAAAGAAAGGTTTTAAAAATATTGTAACGAGATGTAAGTCGAACAAACACTGTGGTAGAGGTTTATAACCGGCGCGTGACCATTGATTGACTCGCCTGTTGGTCTAGTGGTTAGTGACCCTGACTGGTAAGCCAGAGGTCGTGGGTTCGATTTCCACCCAGGACAAATAATTGTGTGATGAGCACGATCATTTGTTCTGTGTCTGGGTGTAATTTATCTATAATATGTATGTATTTAGAAATATATAAGTAAGTTTATAAGCAGTCTGGTTACCACAGTACAGGCTCTGCCTAGTTTGGGATCAGACGGCCATGTGTAAGATGTGTGGAGTTATTATTATTGTTATTACATCCACCAGATGGATTGACGACCTGATCAAAGTGACAGGGAGCTGGGTGAATGAAAGCGTGATTACTGATTAAGGCAGTCTTTGGATGACGCTTATGTTCACCAACGCACCATCATATGTTGAGACGATGGTGATGAAACGATGAGTAATATAAAATAATAAATAATGACATGTTTAGAATCTTTTCAAGTGCTACGAGGGGTCTACGAGGCACTTTTGAGACCAAAATAATAACTTTTGTTGGTGATCTGTTTGTTTGATTTCTATTCCTTCATGACAATCTTTACATTTGAGATATAATATTGGGTGAGTTTGATTATAAAGTAGGAGAAGTATATTCGGCTTTTGGGACATCCAAATACTGTAATACGCACTTCAGCGCCATCTAGGGGAGAAAACCGAACTCCACAGGGACTATTAGTTGCTTTGATTATTATTACAGGTCATAAAAATACCGTAGTCGGAATATCCACCATACGTGATTTATATTTGCGTAGGACAACACGAAATTTATATTTTATGAATGTTTTCGACATTTGCTTGCTTATTTTAGAGCAGAAAACAAGAATTTAAGTAATTTTAAGTTTCAAATTCGAATATCGCGCAAAAAAACGAGGGATCTATAATAAATTGTTACCTCCAAACTTGGCAAGGTCCTGGGATACGACAAAATCCCATGACATGTTGCCTTGTTTCAGCAATATTGAATATATTAAGCTATTTTCCCAAGTTTTAAATAATACAGTTATTAGGATAATAGCTAATTTTTAAGAAAAAAATGTACATCGCTATACATTAGTTGTGTCTCGCGCTATTAAAGTTCTCGCACCGAAAAATACAGTAAATACTTTTCGATGCACGTGTCGGATTTTTTTTTGCAAATTATTTTGTTTGACATATCGAAAAGTTTCACAATCACAGGTCGATAGAAAGAAGAACGTCCCATTTGTATTCTTTTGTGATTGAAACAGGCTTAAACAGGCTTGCGGTATACAAATATATTGCAGTTGTGCTCTCTAATGGGTCATAATGAGCAGTGATTGGATTGAGCCCGTCCAAGCGCTAGTAATCGGCCTGCCTAGTTATTAGTTTCGACTCAATTTTCAGATTTACTAGCTATTTGGGAGATTATTTAACTAGCAACTTTCATTTTATATATGATTCCGTAGCATGATTGGATTTTGTTGAATTTTGATTGGGGTTAGTAAGATATGGCTGGCGAGTGCTAGATATTTCAGTTTGAATTTGAGTTAGATCATTCTGGAAACACTATCCTAAATACCGCAGTTAACGAGAACGACTAGGATAATGTTATATTTCGGCTAGTACAATGTACCAGTAACACTGCTCTACTGACTTTTAAACCTTTACGTTCCGTGATATAATTATGTATTTAAGGGAATTAACACGATCACGAAAAGGTGTTACATACCTCTGAATTGCCTGACGTTTCGACCAGGTTGCACTGGCCGTGGTCACAGGCTGACTGTGACCTCGGCCACTGCAACCTGGTCGAAACGGTCGAAGGTTGCACTGGCCGAGGTCACAGTCAGCCTGTTCCGTTCCATTCCCGTAAATACATAACAGTAACACAGTACAAGTTACGCTGAGTTTGTGACTAGAAAGCGCTGTGGATTATATCCCAGGACATGTTAAACCCATCAAAAACAACCTGGCTGGCAACATACGATTAATCTACTATTTTAAATAGTCCTCATTCATGGTCAAAATTTACGCTTACACAAACATAAACAAAGCGCTCATGGCGCTAGTATTAGATTTTGTTGTATGTTGATTTTTATATCTATGCGTCAAATCATTTTATCTATTAAATAAATAATGGTGTCTAATTTTGTCTATTTTTTTTAATCGTACGTATTTTTCAAGTTTTCATTCCGTTACTAAGAAAATCCATAAAAAACTAACTACAAATTTTTCACATTAGTTTTTTTATGGTTTTTTTTCAATAACTGAGTGAATAGTTCCAAAATAAAAAAAACTACATACTATTTAAAATCTTTAGCTTTACACATTCCACCTACTTTTATATAAAACGGAGGCAAAAATACCTAGAAATTCAAACGGTAATAACTTGTAAATGGATAGTTATTTTTCTAAAACTCTTATTGTAACTGCATGTTGGAGTCATGCCCTTTCTGTGATTTAAGTAATGGTCCTTTTTCAAATACACGCTGTATTTCTAGAACACATATGTCTGCTAGAATACCTTAGAATTTTGATGATTGGAACTTTGACTAGCAACATTTTTGAAACTATATGTTTAAATTGAAAGAGATTTGGGACTATACCTTATTATATTATGCCCTCTTGGTCACTGAAAATTCAGGCTTCTAACTTTATCAACAACGAAATCAACAACGAAAGTCATTCAGGATATTTTCGACCTCCCTGTAGGTCGAAAATATCCTGAATGACTTTGAGAAAAGAATGGCATGACTTTGCTTTTTGCTCCACAGATTATCTATGTAACAAAAAATAAACCCTTTGCTAAGGTCGATAACCTAACAAAAATGAAATATAAAAGCCACAATACAGTTAGCAATAAGCGAAGTTTATTCGATACAGCGGTGTTCAATTGAGTGGCGTCGCCGGCGCGGGCGCAGTACTCAACATAATTGTTCATAATTGTTGCGACCAAAGGGTACACGACAACGAATTATTGTTACTAACAATGTTACACAGATAAAGACCTAACTTCTTTATTTTTCCTTTTACAAGTTATTTAACGTCAATTATAGAACGGCGATTGATTTTATTAAATATTAAGGCGACCCAAGATACAAAATATATTATCGCTAGCTGGTGTCCGCTACTTCGTCTGCATAGAATCTCTCCCAGACAAACTTTCATCCCCTATTTCACCACCTTTGAGTTTTATTTTCTCGACAAAAAATAGCCTATGTCCTTCCCCAAGGTCCCTTCTGTCTCTATACCAAAATTCATCAATATTAGGTCAGCGGTTAACGGCGAAAAAACAGATAGACACACAGACAGAGTTACTTTAAACATTTATAATATTGAAATGGATTCATCGCAGAGGTGCGAGGAGGTTGTGTATGCGGGAGAAGAGTTATGCTTAAAAGATGATCATATGAGGTCTTTCGTCTCTATGTTTTGGTCAAAATTGTAGTTGCAACGTTGTGCCGAAGTCGGTGTGATGGCAAGAGCTTCGAGATGGGCTCATATGTATATGTATAACTACGCCTCGATATGTTGAGGCCAGTACGAAATGACTTCCATTGCCGGGATACAGAAACGTCGGATTCTTTGTGCTTTAACCTTTGCCAGATGCTGGTCACTTCAAACTACAGCTCATGCAGACTGGATACTGCTTCTAAAGACACGTTTAAGTGATCGACTAGCTTAACTTCCTGACAAGCTTAACTTGGTCTTGCTCTTTCCTTGAATATAATTATATGCAGCTACAACCGTGATATCGTTTGCAATAAAATGTTCTAGGTTTTAGCGGGTCATTTATATTTATATAAAGTTAGTTTTTGAATGTAGTCTATCCAAGACTACATTCAAAAACTAAAAGAAAAAATTCCACTAATTTCTAAAGTCACAAAAATGCTTTTACAATCAAACAAATAAATAACAAATCGAATGAAAAGTATAAAGTAGCGAGCATGTATCGTCGCTTAAAGTGATTAAAGGCCAGATAGACCCGGTTACGCAAATGATGACTGACAGGTGAGCATAGGGCTGCGACTACCGTAAATTATACTTTTATTATATTTGACAAAAATAATTTTTTCAAATTCATAAACTGAATTTTACATTTATACACTGTAGCTTTGCTTACAAAAGACATTAGTTTTATTTATTATGGTATTATGCAAGCGTAGTCCCATTTCTAATCTACGCACTACTCCACAGCCACACACCCTGTATCCGATAGGTTCTGTCTTGTGGTATGCAGACCAGAAAGAACTTGATTTGTTTGTGATTTTATGTTATTTCAAAAAAACTCCCAACACCAGTATTACCACTTTTTTTTACTATAATTGGCACAGCTAACTTGACTGGCCTGTTGGTCTAGCTGTGTTTAGTAATTCTGACTGCTAAGCCAGAGGTGGTGGGTTCGATTCCCAATCAGTACAAATAATTGTGTGATGAGCATGATCATTTGTTCTGTGTCTGGGTGTAATTTATCTATAATATGTATGTATTTAGAAATATATATATATAAGTATGTTTATCAGCAGTCTGGTTACCATAGTACAAGCTCTGCCTGGTTTTGGATAAAACGGCCGTGTGTGAGATGTATGGAGTTATTATTATTATTAACTCATTGATCAATATTTATTATGTCTATTTAAAACAGCCAATTAAATAGCATTAATAAACTGTTTTAAATGTACTTGATTATTTTTTATACTTCATCGATTGGATTGTCGCGCCCCGGTTGAACCATTGGCCGCTATTAATAGTTAATTGAAACTGTTCAATTGATCTCCATTACACTTTTTAAATGTTCGATATCAAATGAACGAGCTAGTTCTGTGATTAAATATTATTGATTGTGAGCACAAGCGGGCTCGAATCGTAAAATAATTTGTTTCAATTGAATTGAATTTTAAATTTTTCTTTATGTTTATATGAGTATTGATTGTTGTCACGTGCCAGCTTTTCGTTTTATTGGGGTAATTTACAAAAAATGGTAATTTATGACTTTAGTATCTTATTACAATCTTTAATTAAAATTTATCCACATTGCAACCTTTATTAGTGCTATAACACGGTATTTGTTTTTGAGTTTCATGAGATTTGATAATTTTCTATTTCTTTTTACTATTACCTAATAAGATCTTAGCTTTCTCTCTCTCCACTCTCAGCTTTAGTTACTATTGTTAATTTATATTTATTAATGATGTTTTTAAATCGTCACATTTAAATGATCACAGAGATTTGAAGAAGATAATGTATTTCTAGCATGCCCCTTGTAAACAGAGTCATTTTATAGATATGAGTGTTTGTGAGTGTCTCTCTGTGTAAGTAAGAATATATGTTAGTTACTCCTTAACCTTACATATATTATATCCTAGATTAACATATACATGGCCTATACGGAAACCAAGTTCCATACTGTATATTTTCGTTCTTTTACACTATAAAAATATAGATATGCAAAAATATTACGTAAGACAGACGTTCGTGACAACCCTGAACTCAGATGAATTACAGTAAAATTCAATAAAGTATACTTCGACGAGTATCGCGATTCCAATTCACTAAAATTCCTCTCATTAACGTTAGCCGCCGCAGCGAATTATTATATTGATTTAATTAACATTATTTTACTCGTTTTATTTACATAATTCGATACAGTGCTAGATATAATATTGGTTTGTGTATTAATTCGTTTATTGGACTGTCGTTTCAAAAACGGTGTGGTCAAGTGCTCATAAAGTGCAAGGTGAGTTTATCCTCTCAATGTAGCTAGATTATCATTAAGGATTTAAGGGAACAGGGATTGGCGAGGGTGCACTGCTGTCAATTCCTACATCTGAACATAGGGCTGGATGGGGATTATCACGAGCGTTAGTTTTTAAAGGGAGAATACGCAATTCCATGGCATCAACTGAGATCAGAATCCGAGCGTATAGTGCAGTACTCTGATACTAAAAACTGTGTACTTAATGTTAGTTAAAAATCCGCTGCGATTAAAAACACGCACGCTGCTAAAAGTAAGTACCTAAGCTTGATTCTGTGTTCTCAGGTGTAAAACGGGACTTAATGGCAATAACATTTGTGAGGTACGTTCCCTTTTAGATTACCCGACGTTTCGAAGGAATTGCACCGATCGTGGTTACGAGTGGACTCGGCCAAGTTATGGCGATACAGTGTTGTATTGAAGAATGCATAATCATTACCACTTGAAGCTCACCTTCGGTTAAGAGGCATCTTGAAGCTGAAATGGCTCTTATTGTATTTTAATGGTACCTTACTTTATTTTTCCTTGCTTTAAAATTCCTTTGGACCAAACTGCACTTGACTTGAGCCGTAGTCGCATTTCTTAACTACTTTGATGCTTGCTTTGAAAAATGTAAAAAAAAATATGTTATTTTTCAGCCTACAGCCTTTACTATTGGACTAGTTAAAAGTCTGTTGATAGTGTTATTAAAGACATTCATCTGCACACATGGCATGAGTTTTTACAGTTTCTGTTTCGATGAAAGTTGTCGACATTTCCATATATTTAGTCACATCACAACGTCCCTGGCAAAAACAGACGCTAAACAAAAATCTCATAGACTAGGTAAAGATTATGTAAACTATGTAGTTTTCTATTCACATTCAAGGACCTTCAAACGAACTAAAAGCTTTAACATTTATGAGAGCTTAAAAGTAAAAAAGTAAATCTATCTTTCATCTCGGCTGTATTTTGCTGTGTAAACATCGATACTCGATATCGTGAGCAAACACAATTTACTGTGAAATCGTATTTGTACCGTTTAATTTGGAATCGACTCAGATTAAATCAATTAATACCACTCAAATCGAGTAATTAGGTATCCCGATACCTTTATCTGTTAATGTATTAATGAGTCTCCTAACATTTGAGTATCTAAAGAGATCGTAAATGGACAATTTTCTTTTATTATTGAATAAAACTGATTTAAAACAAGGTATCAATCATTTCAGTCAAATGCATCATATTAAAAAGTGAGGTTAAAATTATTTTAATATTTTTTTTTATTATTATGTACATTTCTGGCTTGATTTTTATTATGTTTTCTGACACGTCAAATTACGCACAGGTTTTAACATAGTAAAACTTGTTCGTTAGTATATCAGGAACATGTTCCTGAATTTCATCCCATTTTTTACGTTCGGAACATTGTCAAATTAAAGGTTCAATACGAAAAATCGTCAAAAATTGAGTTTTTTGTAATTTTCTACTACCGTATTATAAATACGTTTTAATTAATTTGATTTCGAAAAAAAACCTCCAATGAACATACAAAAATTATTTTATCTAAAAATATTCATTTGTTAACGAGAAATTCTATTTATTTATTAAATAAAAAAATGTTTTTTGTTATTTGAGCCGGTTGCCGTCGTCCAAATCGATTCATTTTGCACCTTTTTTTTATCGAGGCCTATATTTTACGATTCTGCATTGGGCGTACGCATTATTATTATTTAATACCCCCAAAATAGAAAATTGTTCAGTTTTTGGAGATATGGTTTTTTGAAATATCATATATCGTATTTTTACTAATAGTGTAATAAAACACTCTTTGACATTCAGATCAGGTCCCAGTGGAGAAACAAATCAAAGTTTTTTTTTTTACCTGATCAATGACGTTAGCGAATCTGACTGACCTTGAAGAACTTCTTTCCTTATTTTCTGAATACAGAATTGATTTTTAATATAAAAGAACCTAGATAAATCAAATATATTTTTTTATCTACACAAAATATAATCTTAATAGAATAAACGAAAAGGTTTGCGAGATTAACATCAGTTCCCACATTTGGCGGCACCTCACAATGGAATGAGGGCCCTCTTCCCTCCTCCCGTGTTATGCGAGTGACGATAATCTCACCTCGACAAGACGTGAATACGAAATGAAGTGCCTTTACAATCACAAAAATAAAATCAAAACATCGTTTTGAGATTCGAATGGTAATTCCTTTGGTTTTATTTAATGCCAGCCTTTTAATGACGTAAGTGGCTGAATGAGATTTGTTTGCTGAAAAAAGGATAAGACAATGAGTGCTGAGTACCGGTAGTCCTTGATTTTTTTGTCCCCAGCTAAAGTGAAACAAAACCCTTAAACTTCGATTGAGGAAGATTGAAGTCAGGTTTGGACCTCTGATTTAAAAATTACAATACAAAATATACCAATAGTTTAGTAATACATTTATAGAAAACGAGCGCACAATGGCACATAATTCCATGTCAAAAACCTTACATCTATGTATATACAGGATGTATATGAAAATAGAACACTTACTTAAATCCCTGAAAGGGAAGATTTTAAATCGTACGTATATTTTATTTTGGAGCTATTCACTCAGTTTTTGAGAAAATCCATAAAAAGTAACTTAAAAAAATTCGAAGTTAGTTTTTATGGTTTTTCTTAGTAGCGGGATGAAAACTCCAAAATAAAAAAAAATGTGCACCATTTAAAATCTTTAACTTTACACATTCTATCTACTTTTATGAAAAACAGAGGCAAAAATACCTGGAAATTCAAAAGGTCTAACTTGTAAACGAATAGTTTTAAAAAAAAATCTTATCGTAACTGCATGATAGAGTTTTCAAATACACCCTGTATATATATAAATAAGTAAAGACAAAACTGTTCAATGCCTTTTTCTCCTCCATTCTTCAACCGATTTTTTTGTATCTATTTATGTCTATCTATCTAGTAGTTTTATGGAATAAATGGAAACAGTGTTTTTCCCTACCTTCGACGGAGCCTTATTATGCGGTATGAATAATTTAATGAATTGAGGTCGAATTAAGACTTCTGTGCGATTCCTTGTAACTTATTATTAAAAATGAGTTGAAATGGAACATAGCACTAAACGATCATACGCAAACTAAAACGCGTACATATACCACGAAACAATCAAAGTATTTTTAGTTTTATATAACAAATAAGAACTATAATGTAGTTGGAACTTATTAATTATATCAGAGAGTCTATTAAATTAGAAAAAAAATAACAATAAACCCGGCAACACGCTGAAGGTTGCGGATCTGCATCGCGGATGCGTCGCGGCGCGGTGCCGTAGTGGGTGTAATGCGGTAATAACTCGACAATATAAATAGGATTAGTGTATCAGGACCCCACGCGCGCAGACAGGACGAGCCAATACACGCATCGGCATTGAGTTCTATAACGACTTACAGCTGGACCAAATACATTTATATATTTTAATGTAACCAATTTTTATACAACAAAATTGGCAAATAAAAAACGGTTATAATTGTTCAGATAATGGTGAGCTACTTTGATGGGTGAAAGAGCTTCCATAGCCAGGTGATGAGGGCATCACCCTATCACCCAAAATACAGAATATTTCTGCTTAAATTGGGGAATTTAAGCAGAAATATTTTGTATTTGTAGATTTGTTTTTTTTTTACATTTAAATTTAATAAGTACTTACTAATTAAATGATTACTTTTGTTAATTTTTTATTAAACTTAAGGAAAGGAGATACATATTTTTATATCATGTTGTGTTTGCCGTTGTATATTGTGCACTAAGATAGTATGTGAGCATGTATATTTATTTTGAACATGTATGTACGTGTAACAATTGTAGGTAAACCAATAAATAAATAAATAAATAAATAAATATCATGGCGACATACATAATGCCGTATCACCACGACAAACCGAACTCCTTTGAAAGTACTTATCCTGCATTGCGTAACGAAATTTGCGTAGGTAATTCCTATCAACATCAACCGTATGGCCTCGGCATGCTAAGCACGATCATCTATCCTGGACCTAAGATCTCTTAATGTTGGAAAGACGTCACATTCCTTTCCTCCACAATACCACTACGGAGTAACTTGATTAGTTTTTCGTTAAATCTAAGTTACATTCATCGCAATATGACTAGCCTGTTGGTCTAGTGGTTAGTGACCCTGACCGCTATGCTTATAGGTCGTGGGTTTGATTCCCACCTGAGTCTGGGTGTTCTTTGTGTCCGTTGTTTCTATGTTTGCCCCCGCAATTTCATTCATCAATTTTTTTCATTCCTAATGCGGGAGTTGTCTTTTTAAAAGAAAAAAAAAATTCGTGAATATTTGTGTTATTTTAAAAGAAATTAATCATGTGGATCAATAGTTTAGTATACAACATCCTGTGTGCGTCAAGGTGTCATACTTAATTTTTTAATTAAAAGTTTAGCCTTGTAAAACCATCAGTTTCGACTAGCAAAAATTAAATATTCATAAAACGTTATTCATATACAAAGTTATTTTAATAGAGGTTTCTCTCACCGAAGGCAGACTGCGAGCACAACGTTATCCTTTAACGAAAAGGTGTAACCGTTAAGTAGATTGGCCCACTGATGTTTTATAATCCGACCCGGATTATCATCAGAAAGTTCATTTAATGTATGTAGTAACCCTGAATATGAATTAATGTTAACAGAATTAGTTATTTTAACTTTATTATCCTAATGCGTTTGTGAAAATTTATACTTATATACTTTGTGATTGATGTTGGTCGTTAAGTTTCGGAAGTGTGAGTATAATACTTAACATATATTTATAATAATATGCTACAAAATTATCAATTGAGCAGATTTATTTTTCAAAGAATTAGTCGCGGTTCACTAGTGGGTCTATAATGGTAGGACGACGTGACGACGACAACGAAGCCGTGTCACTCATCTGGGTTCAGCTATTCATAATCCAGTTTCTAAAAAAAAGTTCACAAATGAACCGCATTTTTCAATAAAAAGTTAGTTAAATTGAAGTCAACGTTAAAGATTTAATAGCAAGCCACGTCTTATATGGTGAAACTAAAAACTTAAATTAGAAATATATCGTTTTCCATATCACATAGTAAGAACGCCATTGCTTCTGCTAAAAAGTTAGTACGTATGGTAATACCGTTTTTCTTTCAAACTTGGGCATTGCGTGGGCATTTTTTCAAATAGGTTGCAGTCCAAACTACTTTGGCAACCATTACCATCACATGAAAGAGTACAGTTAGAGTTCAGATCAGGGAGATCCAAATTACTGCTGCAATGAAAATAGATAGGGCACAGCAGATGCTCTACTACCACCAGGGGAACTCCATATCTGCGTTTCTTTTGCAAGCGATAAGCCTTTTTAGATTTTTATTTATTTTGACTCCAAGATTTGGTCCTAGGGCCAAATGATTAGCGTGTATTCATATTTGACTTATGTGATATGACAAATAGAATACCAAGGCTCAGTGCATAGCACATGCATAGAAAGCTTAGTTTCTTGTAATAACTTTACAAGAATTATATCAATAAGGTACATCTTCGTTATCGCATATTAGCTACCGTGCTGATATATTACCTAATTTATATTCCATTGATTTTTTTTGTCCACAAGTTACCGTGTTAACCACTGTGTACTGACGTCATTCACAGCGTCGAATGCGCCCGCGCATCGTTTAGGCGATTCATTGCTCCATTAATGTCATTTATACAGACGACTGTACACGTGGGTCTCTCTAGTTATATGTGCAATTGAATTTCATTGCCATTTTCCTCCCGCAAATAAAGTTATGTCAGTGTGTGGATTATCAGATATGAGTTTTGTTAATATCACTTTTCAGAGATAACTCAATTTTATATCTTGAAAAAAATGTAGGTAAACGTAATTAAAGATTAAAATAGAGTATTGTTTTTAACCGACTTAAAAAAGGAGGAGGTTCTCAATTCGACTGTATTTTTTTTTTAACTTTGTTACCTCAGAACCTTCGACTGGGTGAACCGATTTTGATAATTCTTTTTTTATTTGAAAGCTGGTGCTTTACATGTGGCCCCATTTGGTCCAGTTCTGACAATGGCATCTATGAGAAAACCATATAAGACTTTTATAGAATAGTTTTTTTCTTGCAGTCGGTTTTTTTTGAAAGAATTATTTTAATTCAAAACAACGCAAAACGTTGTGGTCTAGTTTTTCAACTACTATATTGTTGTGTATATAAATATACATATGTGAATTTGAAATTGTGTCTTGCCCTAAAACCCGTCATCTACTACTTAAATAAAACACTATTGCACATTTTTGTTCAAGGTTAAAAATATTATTTATTTAATGGCACTGGGGCGACTGTTAACTGACGCGAGCATCGGACTATAAAGCTATTCTGTTATGTCCAATGTCCCGCCTTTAATTCTCTAGAAGCATATTTGACGGTTTAGAAAAAAAAAATTGTCTCCCGATCAATTTGAATTTCCATTTCTGGTTGTGAAAGTTGATGATATAAAACTTGTGCTTAACTTATAAAATTTACATTTTTAATTACACATTAACTTTCCGTAAGTTACGTAAAAAATCTTTTACCTTGTAGCTTTAAAAAGGGATGAATCTGTATACGTTTTCCCATTTATTTATTTTGAATATAGTAGGGAATTAGGTACTTTTATATCAAGTTCAGAAGTCAGAAATCTTGACGCAATAACTTGTTGCCGGTGCTATTGGTAAGTTCAGTATTAGTTACTTGTTCTACGTTTTGTTCTTATTCAATATAGAATAAATTTACTAGCAACAATAAGGTGCAACTTATAACTTCGGTGATATAATACGAAAAATCAGGGTTCGTATGTTTGTGCTCGCAATCAGTTTATTTCAAATTGAATCAATTATTTTGAACTAGCTGTGCCCGCGTACTTATATCGAATCAACAGCCTAAAAAATAAGTTTCAAGCTTCTAGCTCTAAATATGACGATACTTCCATACAACTTTTCATCCCCACCTTTCAATCCCTTACACCCCTTTTTTCGCATTAAAAAGTAGTGTGTTAATGTTCTTTCTCAGGCTCTAGATAAATAGAGAAATTCCATTTAAATCGGTTCAGTAGTTTTGGCGTGAAAGGGCGACAGACAGACAGACTGACAGAGTTACTTTCGCATTTATAATATTAGTAAGGATAAGGACGTAAGGATTATAATGTGCTACTAATTCATAGTAGAGTAATATAAATAAAACCAAAAAAATAATCCCGCACTACGTTAAGAAAGTACTATAAGTATATAGAGAAACGCCTTTTTAAGCTGTTTGAAAATGTTTTGCCTTTTTAGTTCCATTGCTTCATGTATTTAAAATTGTATATCTAGTTTAAACGTGTATACACAATTTTATTGCACAGAATATCGGCACGTCAGTCAGGCCTGTGTAGCCGTATCATATTGCACTTCACACACAGACTGCAGTGCTCTAGCAATTTATTCATCGAAATTAATTGATTTATGGCCAGTGTGTCCTTTGTACCGCGCTCTTCGGAAGAACTGTTTATTATAAGTGCTTATTTGCCCATTATTTTTAGAGGTGAAATAAAATAGTGAGTCTGTGATCGAGCGCGTTTACGATGATCAGTTTATTTAAATATTGTGTCTTAAAGTAAAACCCACATATTAAAAGAAATTAGTATTGTTGAGTTTGAATTGTATTGATTGTGTATTTATTCAAAATATAACTATGACGCCTCATCTATGGCTTTCCATAGAATAAGATTTTGGAAAAGGAAAAAGGTTTTTTTTACACAGGTGATTACGCACGTGTGATATCGCAACCGTCATATATTTCTTTAGGGCCTTAGTAGTATGAAATTAAAAATTAATTGTGGAGATAAGTGCGAGTCTGACTCGCGCACCGAGGGTTCGGTACAAACTTGTATGTAATTCTCTATCTGAGGAATCCATTTTCGGAGATCATTGACCGTTTTTTTCAAAAGACAAACTTAAATTTGCCATTCTAAAAATACTCACTCTTACGTCGGCGTAACGTCACAATCAATTAAAAAAATATATCGATATTATAACTATAAATTAAGAACTTTCGGATTTTTTCCTTTACTCGTGTTACCAATTTTCATAACTCTGGGTCAATGGAAAGTGTCCTATAGATTTTGATTTATCTGCAAACTGTCAAAATATAAGGATTAAATGGCTATATCATTTGATTGCGTTGACTTAGAACGTTGATTTTTTACAGCTTCAAGTTACCACAGACATAAGTATTTGATGTTAATTTCAGCTTAACACCTCCACGTGTGCCTGAGAAAAACAGTTCTTGACAGACATGCAGACAGACAGACAACCAAGTGATTCCATAAGGGTTCCTTTTTTCTTTTGAGGAAGGGTACCCTAAAAAAGAACTTCCCACCTATGCATATATTATGTGCCATTGTTAGTTTTTATTCCACACACACCATCAAAACCATTATTAGCATTCCATATTCACCTGTTCACAGACCTGACACAATTCACTACTAATACACAATCAAACACAGGTTAAGTAATGGCCTATGATCACAGGCGAACGCCGTCACAATTACACGATTGCGATGTGAGGATTTAAATTCATTGCGCTTGCGACTATCAAGGACACAATCGACGCTGTGTCATTAGGCGGTCTCATTCCTATGGTAATTCTTGAGAGTATTAGATCGGAGTGTTTGTGAAATTGGTGTACCGGCGCTTTTCATGTGCTTTAGAAAGTTTTGTACTTGCGTTTAATGTGGAGTACAGTAAGGGTTGTACGGACGTTGCCGCGGGTGATAGTGACGCGATAAAACTAAGGTGTTATATGTAAGGTAGGGTATAGCTATAAATGATGTATGGAAAATATTTTATGCATGATACATTTTACGGTTTTTGTGACGCGGTGGGAGAACATTCGACAGTAAAATCAAGGGTCGCTTGTTCGATTTCCACTCAGTAGCAAAGCATGGGATGTGTATATTTGCTTTGCTCTAGGATCTATGTACCTATTACTACTAATATTATAAATGCCGAAGTAATTCTGTCTGTCTGTCTGTCTGTTGCGTTTACACGCCTTAACCATTGAATAGGCTACTTTTTATCACGAAACTTGAAGGGCGTGAAATTGGGAATTAAAGTTTACGTAGAAGAGATTCTACGCACAAGAAGGCGCGGGCCCACTAAGTGTATTTTTAAAAAGAAATGTACCAATGGTCATCTGTGTTCTAGACCTCAAAATATAAGTTTCTTTCTTTCTTTCTTTAAAAAAAGTCAACTCCCGCATTAGGAATATTCCTGTGTCGCGGGGGGCTTCACAGACACCCAGACTCGGTACAAATTAACAACATATACAAATTTTTGTCCCGTGTGGGTTTCGAACTCACAACACTCGGCGCGGTGTAGTGGCGAGGTGACCACTTAAACCATTGCGCCATCCATGCAGTCTACAAAGTTTGGGTCTACAAAGCACTGCTTATTGCTTAAAAGCTCGGAAGCGCTAAGGTGTAAAACAATTACTATAACCTACGGACTTTTACAACTCGGGGGGTACCGTGGACGCCCTGCGTACTTACTCAAACCATGGTAGGTAATGTCACTTAACAATTTGAGTGTGTTATTAAGGTAGTTTCTTCAACACGCAAAACGAAATTTTTACACTTTGTAGTATTTGATCCCCATTGAAATGTCTACCGTCTTCTGTATGGTCCAAATACCAACAGACTGTACGAATGGCGCAATGGTTTACTTCATCACTACGCCGCGGAGTGTTTTAGGTTCAAAATCCCACACGGGACAAAAATTTCACCAAATGGTTGTCCCGAGTGTGGCTGGGTGTTCTTTGTGTCCGTTGTTTGATTGAAACCCCCCCCGACACAGCACAGGAATATTCGTAATGCGGCAGTTGTGTTTAAAAAAAACATCCAATTCTTCGGAATCTGGTATTCCCTACACTACATCAGAAATATGTTTAACTGGATTGGCATGTATTTACGAGTATTTATTTCTTATTCTGTTACAGCTGGCGAGCGGCGGAGGTGGCGGCCGCGGCCTGTTCTGCTACCACTGCCCGCCAAGCTTGCCACCGCATCAGCACCGCCTGCCCACCTTGGAGTACCCCTTTACTGCTTCACACCCCTGTAAGTATATCACATTTTTTAAGATATATTGTAGAAATACAGTCACTAATAGTCGATTTTTAAACTCTTTTAAAAATCTTTTGTACCTCTTTAAAAAGTAACCAACCAACCAATTATCGTCCTTCTTTATAATATTCTATTTAATTCTTCTACTCCAACCTACCTCAAAGAACGTTTCGAGTTCATAAATGAAACACTTTCGAGGCTCTCGAGGTCATCGGAAAACCAGCGCCTACGTGTGCACTCCACAAACTTCTCTGACAAATCTTTTACAATCCATGCAGCTTGCCTGTGGAATACATTGCCTGAAACTGTGAGACGTACTTAATCGCTAACCCTTTTTTTTAATGGTCACTTATCACTATCTGTGCTCATATACATATATTATAATCAATGACAATAATGGATAAAGGTACGTTTATATTTATTTAATATATACATACCCATATCCAATATACATATGTATACATGAATGTGTATATAAGTATTTTATATATATTTGTGCGTATGTATATAAACTTCTGAAACGTTCTAAGGTATAAAAAATATTAGGTAGATACCTTTTTAAATTATGTAGAAGGTTAGGAAGTCGGTTAAAGGATACAGCTGATAGACAATTAAAGTGATTTATTGATGGAACCAAGGAATTATAATACAAAGGAGTGAGGCAGCACACGCGATGGCCGTTAATCGTACTGATCGGAGTTTTGTAATAATTAGCGAAGTGAGGTAAAAACGCTTGTTCGGCAATAGTGTACGGTTTCATCGTACAAACTATATAAAAGTAAGAGACGAGAGAAGTTTAATAAGTTACTGAGCTAAGTTTGTACACCCGCAAACTGCCCTATGCACTGATCCATTGCATGTGTCTATTTCTTTTTTATGTTATAAGTTTTTCTATGGTATATATAAAGAGTATTGTAATGTACCATTATATAGTCATTTGACAAAACTATAACAAAGAAGACAATCCACAATTTGAGCGGCCGTAGAAGGAAGCTCGATCCTTTTCTACAGTACAGTAAGCAACCTCTTTCGTTATAGGTAATATTGGTATGAACCCCAGCACGGTAATAATTGTCGCCAACTTTGAACCGCTTTGAACAGTTTTGGTAAAAATTAATACCTTAGTACCTTAACATAAATAAATCGCGTAGCCTAAGAAGGACAAAATATCTTCTTCGTCTATCGCAACTAAATCCTCTTTCACAACTGGTTGCGAAACTTAGTTGCATTAGCGGCCGAAGGGACTGAAACAGTTCTGTTGTTGTACTCGTTGCTTGTAACATTTCCTCATTTGTGTTGTATGCGGTTCCGTACGGTCTTGGGGGTGCTATGTGGTACCCACCACTTTCCCTACCAAACGATTACAATAATTCATTTTAGTGTATTCTCGAAAAAAATAAAATAGCTAAAAATTTGTAGTGAAATTATATAGGCAGTTTTAATCCCCGATGTTTTAAAGAAATTTAATTATGAGGTCAAGTCTCATTGAAATATTGCAAGACATTAAATTGGAAAACCGTGTTTTTTAATTCACTTTAAATATGACAGGAAAACTGATTTAAACGAGACATAATGTTTACAGTATAAATCGACTTATAATTTAAAGTTTCAAGTGGCAAAATAACCGCATAGTCCAGGAGTCGCGTCGATTTCACTTATCGGCACAAACTTCTCTAACTAAGTTAGCGGCGGGCTCCGAGTCTAATAGCGTTATTCTTAGTTAGAGCTCTTGTCTTGTTACCGATTTACAATTCGATTATCTAACTCGATTCGATAACGATCATCGATCATTTGCAATCTTTGATTTCTAGTTCTTGCTTTTGTTTTTTTTATTTATATTTTGATTTTGGAATTGATTAAGTATTAGTTTTAATAAACTTACAAGTACCTAAGTTCTTACTACATGTCCAAATTATTTTATAAACAATTACAAAATAGGAGATGATTCTTAAAAAAGTATAATTTCAAAACAAACGGTTTTAACCCTTAAATTATCATGCCCAAAAATAAAGCTTCAAAGCTTCGTTCCTATTTTGACCGAAACCAAAGGGTTACAAAAAACCACAAAAGGCAGAAATCTGTTTCTTTCGCGTTACCCCAACTGACTCGCGTGCCCAAGGGGTGGTAATGTGCTAATGAATAGAGAAGGCAGGCCAGGGGTGACGCGGGGGTGTCGCGGGGTTCGACGCGGGACGAAGGGGCGCATGGGCGGTGCTCCCCGGGGATTGGTCGCCGGCGGCGCCATCTATTATTCATAAAATAGTTTTTGAGTCGCGCCGCCGGTCGCTTTAACACGGTTATATTGGATAACTTAATAAGTATCATGGTATCATGTCACTTTTGATCACTCCCTGTGCGTCATTTTTTTTTCTACTTACCACGACACCGATCAAAGGAGGCCTAATGAAATTACGAACTGGAATTATTTAATTTTGCCCGCCGAAAATGACAGTCGGTCCTGTAAGTGTAATTGCGTAAATATATTAATTTTTAAAATCTATTAACGTATTGCGGGTGGAAGAAATGGGGTAGACAAGGGGTGGAGGTTAGGGGTTGGAAGTTTTAAAGCGCTGAGGATAGAAAAGCTAGTTGATAAAAAAGCGGCTTAAACGGATCTATTAAAAATGTATAAGGTAATTTACAGAGCGGTGTGGTGCGGAGTGCTCATCAGTACACAGCACAATCACACTGAGGTGGACTCTAATGATCACTTTTATAACTTTGCAAAGTTTAGCAAATGAGATAGTAATAAAAGGGTTAAGTTTTTTTTTGGTATAGGGGGCAAACGGGCAGACGGGTCACCTGATGGCAAATTACTACATTGTTACTGTGGGAATTATTTAAAAAAAAATAATGTTTGTTGACCTGACCCCTATTCCCCCCTTCCTCTATTAACACCTTAAAGGCCGGCAACGCACTTGTGACTCTTGAGTTGCAGGTGCTCATGGGCTATAATATAAAAAATAAAAAACCTTAGTTTTATGTAGTGAAGCATGTATGGCTCGTTAGTGCAGTGAGCATAATTCATCGTGGGAGAGCCATGCTTCGGCACGTATGGGCCGACTCGACCGGCGTGATACCACGGCCTGACAGAAAACCGGCAGTAAAGCACTGATTGCATTGCTTTTCGCAGCGTGTTCCCTCTCCCCCCTTCTCCCATATTTCCGCCCTTCTCCTATCTCCCCCCTCTTCCCACCTTAAAGGGCGGCAACGCACTTGTGACTCTCGAGTTGCAGGGACCCATGGGCGGCGGTAGTCATTTACCATCAGATGACCCGTCTGCTCGTTTACCGACTATACCATAAAATAAAAATTCAATATTTCTCGTTTTACTTACATTCCTACAATTCATTCAACGTTACAATTCAGTTTTTAATTTATTAAATAGAATTTTTAGGAAGAAGGGGCATTTTTAGGAAAAAACTGTAAGATATTTACAGTTTTCAATCTAAGAGCATTTAATCGCTCAAGAAAATATGATTGTTACCGTGTGCAGTATTTAAAAAAAAAAATGTTTGTTACACACACACACACATACACACAGATACACACACGCACACACACACGCACACACACACACAGACACACACACGCACACATTTAATTTCATTTCATTTATTTTTATTCAAGAACAATTTTACATTGTGTGAATATACAATAATAATAAATTAAACAATTAATTAAATAAAACAACAATTGAATCAGGATTAAAATTAAAAAGAAAATTAGTAGTCATGTCAAAAGAGAAAAATAAAATGTCAGTAATTAATAATATACAATTATAGGTGCGTCTCAAAATCACAATTTTACATGTCATTGGTGGAATAATAGCATTATTTTAACAACAACAGCTTGAGTTCATTTTGGAAATCCTTTTTATGCAATAATGATTTTACTTGAATAGGTAATTTATTAAATAGCTTAACCGATTTGTAATAAGCGCTATGTTTCACAACCTCAAGACTTGGTACATGTTTGGTTTGTAAATCCTTCCTTCTTGTGCTCTCTCTTATTTGTCTTTCTTCTTGCGTTTCATCCTCATGGACATATTTTGATAGATGCGTCAATAATACTAGTATGTACAAACATGGAACTGTCAATATTCTAAGTTCTTGAAAATATGGTCTGCATGAATCTAGTTGTTGGATTCCTACTATGGTCCTTAGCGCTCTTTTCTGGGCAACAAATGCCTTGTGAATATTGTAGGCATAGCTTCCTCCCCAAAAAAGGATGCTATATCTTAATTTTGACTCGATTAACGCGAAGTATACCATTTTTAAATGCTCTCGAATTACTTCGTTTCTAAGACTTCTGAGTGCACAACTGGCCGAACTAATTGAATTTTCTAAATGTGTTAGCTCTGACTTCCAATTTAATGGATCGTCTATGTATACTCCTAAGAACTTAACTACCGAGGTTTGGGTGATGCTTTCTCCGTTCATATTACTAGTTAATCTTTCATAATTCTTGGCTGTTGAACGAAATAGTATTGCGTTGGTTTTGCTCGTATTTACTTTAAGGCTATTTACGGTAAACCAGTTGTAAAAGGTGTATAATGTCTTATTCACTCTTAAATTTAGAGTGCTTATGTCATCGGCGGATACTACTGCGTTTGTGTCATCAGCAAAAATTACCAACTGAATAGAGTCCCCAACGGTTTTCATTACATATTGTATAAGGTCGTTAATGAAAGTTATGAAGAAAATTGGACCTAATATGGAACCCTGGGGAACACCAGCATGAATTGTAGACATTTTAGACTTGTAAGTTTTTTCGCTAAGCACACACACACACACACACACACACACACACACACACACACACACACACACACCACATGTCGACGGTGGATGTAGGCCGTTTCCAACTGGTCTTCTTGGAAGTCATTGAGGGAAGCCTATGTCCTGCAGTGGATGATCCATGGCTGAAATGATGATGATGAAAGGTATAGTTTATATAAAACCCCTGCTTCCATACCATCGTTTCCATCAAAAATTTATTCATAATTTAAGGTTAATCGGAGTTTGCTTAAGTTTATACATAACCTTTTTTATCCTTTTTATTCATTTGAAGATATTAATACCATAATATAACAGAATTAAAAATCAGCCTGTGACCACGGCTAGTGCAACCTGGTTGAAACTTCAGGCAAATCAATTCGAAAATCGGCAACCGGGAAGTGGATCAAATTTAATTTGTAAGATTTGATGACAAACACCGGGACAGGTGAAATAAAAACTTGTAAAATGTCACCGAGGCAGTGACATTTCTTTGGTCCAATTTAGTTAAACTTTATCGTCTTGTTCTTAACGACTATATTTTGAAAAACGTGAGTCTTAATTACTGTGTTTATGCTGCTATGTATACGTCTATGCTATATAGTTTATGCTTTTTTGCCATCTCAATGGTAGTGAAACATTGTTCGATCAAAAACGATCCTTCTCTGCCCTGTTTACCTCTAGTTCTAATTGAAGAGGTGTCATATTCCCATGCCGTGGTACACATTAATTTAATTTGTAAGGTAGAAGCGAGTTAGTTATATTTTACATGTAAATTAGTTGATATACTCTCATACTGTTATGAATTAGAATTCACTTTAGTTTGAATAATTAATCTGACTATCTTAATATATAGTGTATAGTCTAGTTATGCGTTTGGAGCTTGTATGTGTGCTCCATTATAATGAAAATAGGTTGTTGATAGAGAGTTAAAAAGCAAACATAATCATAGACAGAGTTACTGAGTGTTGCCTGGCTTTATTTAATGACCAAAGAAGTTATCACAAGATCCTTCCATGAGAAATGGATTCAATATGGGGCAAAATGTATTAAATGAGTCCAAAATAATTCTTATTTTTTATGGTGTAGGGGCGAAGGAGCAGATGGGTCACCTAATGGTAAATGACTACCACCGCCCATGGGCACCTGCAACTCAAGAGTCACAAGTGAGTTACCGGCCTTTAAGGTGGGAGTAGGGGAAGTGTGGAAGAGGAGGGAGGGGGGAGGAACGGGTTAGGGCTTCCGGTAACCTCACTCACTCGGCAATGCAAACATTGCTTCACTGCTGGTATTCTATGAGGCTCTCCCATGGTACAAAACTATCAGATATATAAAGAAATAATGACTCTAATTCCTATGCAACAAGGTACAAATTAGGTTCGAAAATATTTACTTGGTCTTACTATATGATTATGTTAAACATGCAGCGTATTATATGTTAAATCATAGACTACCATTCTTTTTTACTCACGAAGTTGTCATTAGACTATGCATAGGCCGCCATCTTAACTGATTGTTGTTTTGATATGTATACGTGCCAACTACATGCGCACTCTGTTTCTGAAAGGCTGATCAAAATATTGTTCACCCTCTCTTTGTATTCACCTGTCTGCAGTCAATTTGCGACAGTGTTGTCAAATAAATTCGAGTTTATGAAGCGTTGATCAAAGAAAAAATAACTAATCTATGATCAATTTCATTGAAAAATCGAATAGCATTTGACATTAGATTTTGCAGTAAAATTTGACATTTGACATAAGCTCTGTTAACTGACCCAATGATCAAATCAAAGTTCCTTCAGCTTTCAGCAACTCAATATATACTTACTAGGCTTTCAGAAACTGGGTATAAATCTCTTACACTTGTGTGAAACAATAACAAGCTGGTCAAAGTGGACTGGAACAGTTGAAGTCAGTGCGAAGTAGCAGTTTGTAAAAGTCTTTAAGAACAGAACTTGTAAAGCAGTGGAACGTAAAAGTGAGTTCTAACCAAAAATTAGTTTATGCGTATTCAAACAGTTGATATGTATTCATTCTATTATTCAGGCTTGATTACTTTTCTTCTTACTTGAAAGCATGCCGTTGCATGTTAATATAACTTTATAGGCTGTAGATCTGATTGAAAATAAGACTTAGAATTATTCCTTTGTTGAAATATGAAGTAGTAATAAGTGGTCTTCAAATATATCAACTCATTATAATCACTTTTTGAAATGTGGATAAATATTCAAAAATCACTTCACCACATCAAAAACGTAATTTTTAATCGAACTTATAAATATCGAATTATTTTTAAACATCGTTTCCATTAAACACGAAAGCTAGTTAATCCACCCGGTTTCGTCCAACTTTTTCCGCTGCACTCAAGCTCAGACCGGACCACTTCCGCCGGATGTGAAACACTTTTTAATTTCCGCTGCGGAGGGATTTTTCTACAGCCAAGTTGATGGGCGCTCAATTATTAACATTCAATTAATGAAAATATTTATAATCTGCATAATCTGGCTGTAGACGGAATATTGTTTTAAAATAAATAAATTTTATTATCATGATTTGTTATCAAAAGTTTGACTCCATATTATTTCATCGGTCAGCAATTTATGTGCCTACTTAAAATGTATTTTTGACATGGTGGACGTGTATGTAATGCAATCTTTCAAATCTAACTTTTCCGGTCAAATACGTGAAATCAAATAAAAAAATTGAGCATTCTTCAGATAACAAATAGTAAGATGAAGTTTCTTCTAAAACTGAAAGCTTTAATGTCGTTCGTGAGTTTAGGATCGTCGAAGCTTCTCAGAACTCGGTTCTGTATCCACACGATGGCAACTGTACTCAATGTGAAACCAAACTTGCGACTTATAGTTAGTAAATAGGTTTTATGATTTCCAAAAAAGTTGATTGAATTCACTAAAGCTCGTCAATCATAATATCAAAAAGGTGAAAGTTTGTGAGGATGGATGGATGTTTGGTACTTTTTTACGCAAAAATGGCTGAACGGATCTAGATGAAATTTACTACAGAAATAGATTATAGTCTGGAATAGCACAGAGCTACTTTCTATCCCGGAAAATGTACGGTTCGCGTGTGATAGATATCACCAAAATTTCTACGCAAAGGAAGTAACGGCAGTGTAATTACAAAACAAAAAAATAAAGACAATCAGTTGACAAACAGGCGAAAATGATTCTTAACTGTTTGTCTTACCTATTTATATATACATACGTAGATTGTACTAACTAAATTTTTACACCACCACTCCTGTATTAGAATTATTTTTTTATCACGGGGGCCTTCACAAACATTCAAACAATGGACACAAAGAACACCCAGACTCGGGACAACTATTTGTGGATCACACAAATTTTTGTGCCGTGTGGGATTCGAACTCACAACAATCGGCGCGGCGTAGTGAAGAGGTGACCACTTGAACCATTGTGCCATCCGTGCAATCAAATTAATGATATAACTCGCTTTAGACCGCGACTTCGCTCGCTTTAATGTAAATTTTGCCAATCAATCTATCCCTCGGTAACAGTTAATTTTTTAGGGTTCTGTTCTCATAAGGAAAAAAAGGAATCCATATAGGATCACTTTATAGTCTGTTCTAGAGGCATCAAGTTGAAATTAATACCAAATACTTATGTCTGCGGTCCCTTCAAGCTGTAAAAAAGTATTTTTAGAACAATACGGGTAAAAATGTAGGTTTTTTTTTTAATATAATTAATGAAATTATAATACAGAGGTGTTACTCAATTCTAAACTCGCCAAACTTTTGCATGTGATGGTTGATTCCCGAGATGGACGTACTATCTACGTACAGGTTTGTTTGCTAACGGAACCCTTGGTACGCGAGTCAGACTCACACTTGGCTGGTTTTTCTGTATTGGTACCCTATGTCCTTTTCTGTACTCCTGACGACGTGCATGCCGTATTTCATGACAATCGGTTGAGTAGTGACGGCGTGAAAGAGTTACAAACAAACAAACTCATATTCGCATTACAATATTAATTAGGAAAACACTCGCCATGTGAACCCTACGATTGGGTTTTTGTACAGTTTCTCGGGCGTGGAACGTGCGAGTTCAGTGCGAGTTCTTTACGCATTGAAAATAGCCGTAAAACAAAAAAAAAACTAAGAAAAAACTCACTTACCTATCAATTCGGGTTAATTTCATGATTTTATCTTTTTATTTTATACAAAAATAAACTGCGTAAAATGTATGAAATAAAGTCTCACCAAACTCAGGCTGTGTGAAAAATGGGATACGGACTTTTAGGTGTTGTTGCGTTGCAAACGCCCGCTCATGTGAACGAATGTACCGTAAACCGTAAACGCGCGTCAGCATGTGAACGCCTCCAAAGATATGCGTGTTCTTGTTGACGCGCGTCAACGTGGGTTAGCAAAACGCGCGTTCAGCGCCCGTCATCTGAACATGGCCTAAAACGTACAGCGCACATGATGGCTATAAGCGAATAACAGAATTAATTCGTCGAGTGAATCGCAACGGTACAAATTGGAGCAATTAATACGTCCATTAGGTCGTCAGTACGTCGGCGCGTTTGAAGTCGCATGCGCACATACATACACTTTAATGTACGCTATTATAATTTGAATTGATTTTGTTGAAAATCCAGGTTAAGGCTAAATTAATAAAAAATGTACTTAGTTCCTTGTTCAGGATAAATCTGTTTGCTTCCTTACTACATTAATGCAGCAATTAATGCATAATCAGAATATAGATAATTGCTTAACAATTGTAATATTTAAAAAAAAAAACGAAGTACCTAGACTTTCGTACAAAGAAAAGTTACATCAGGACCTATTCTTTTTTTATGGTATAGGGGGCAAACGAGCAGACGGGTCACCTGATGGTAAATGGCTCTTGCCGCACATGGGCACCTGCAACTCAAGAGTCTCAAGTGCGTTGCCGGCCTTTAGGATAGGAGCAGGGGAAGGGGGGATGAGGGGGAGAGGAGGAGAGGGAAGGGTTAGGGTCTCTGGTAGACTCTGGTAGAGAGGTTAAGTTTGTACGTCGAGTTATTTTAATTTCTTACACAGGATACAAATAGTTTTGAAGAGTAACCAACGCATGCTAGTAACCAAACCATGACTATAAGACACCACAATATTATAAAATAAGTAAATGATTATGTATCCAATAATTTTAATTAAAAATTTGTAATATTGCAACTAATACTGTTTACCTAGGAACACTGACACCCAAAATACAGGTTATTACCTGGTTTGGGTGGCAGCGGTTTTCATTATTTGTGCAATTGTTTACCAGTCTACCTAGTTAAGGAATTCTTTGTACAATTCGACTTGTTTCTGCTGGTGTTGAAATTAATAAGTATGCGACCTTGACCTACTGAAGCCATTGGTTTTCCCTATTCCATTCATATTCTACTTCTTTCCGTCTTTAATTCCCAAAGTGTCCGGCGTTGTGACTGTGTTGACGGCGATAGTCTTGCCCCCTATTACGTTAGTGGGACCAAATTGTAGTGGCAAAATGTAGGAGCAAAGAGCGTACTCCCATCTCAAAGGTCGGCAACGCACTTGTGGCTCTTGATTTGCAGGTGTCCATGGGCGACGGGTCACTCACCATCAGGTGTGTCTGTCTGCTTGTTTGCCCCCTACAATGTAAAAAAGGAGTTTTTAAATGCCTCTACCTACCTCTCCAGGGATACATGGGAGAGGGATATAAAATTTAATTATTATTAATTAATTCTTTATTTTAACAAAAAGTGCTTACAATTCAAGTGCAAGACCTGATTCCCAAACTAGCGTTAGCTATATATTGTGAATCAGTTCCTTCCCATAAATAAACAAATGATAAAACTAAGACTTACAACAGAACAGATTATTAAGCATATAAGCATATATATATAAAAAACTTGTTACCATAAACATGTGAAACACATAGTTTGAAACAATGTGTGTGTGTGTGTGTGTGTGTGTGTGTGTGTGTGTGTGTGTGTGTGTGTGTGTGTGTGTGTGTGTGTGCGTGTGTGTATGAGTACATTCTAGTTGTGTGCCTTTATTGTATTTGCGTGTGTGTATTGAAAGTAGGTTTGAAATTTAAATTACACTTCATCATAGTGAGAGTGTATATTTTCTGTCTACTATACTACCCTAATCATTTATAAAACAAATATGCCAAATCACTCCTCTAAAACAATTTTCCTTCTTCTAAAACTATTACGTTGACAAATAAAGCTAAAGTCACTCCATTCGGTTCGTAATACTGCCTATTACGGGTAATTCTCCTCAAGTAATGTATGGAACAACATTATAGCAAGAATAATAGAAACGTTAGGGTGGGACAGCCCTAGTATTTGTCACTGGATTTATTACGTCACTGTAGGGTGACCATTATCATTGTTGAGATTAATAAACCTCATTGGAATTGTTTTTTAAAGAAATACTACTGGTACCGTGGGCTGGTATTACTAACAAATAAAAATATTTTTACAAAGTATTTACTTATATATTTATAAATATTTTTCATAGACGAAAATGTTTAGTGCTCTCTTAAAAATAAATGGAATACTTTTTAAGGATATTAATTTGTAGTAATTATGAAGATATTTAGAACTATAATAATACTTAATATTGTAAGTATTGTAATAACTATTAATTGTAAGTTACTAAATTAGTAAAAAAAAAAAAATTATGATTTATGTTTAGTTTCAGTTCAGAAAATATTTTATTCTGCGTACCATTTATATGTACAGATTTCATTGTTGGCTTATTATTTCTCTCATATGAACAAAATTTGGTAAACTTCATAAATGGCTACTGTTTTCGTAGAGCCACTACGCGCTACGACGTAGCTGCATATAATTTGCAGTAAAACAACAGTAACAAGAGCAATTTTATTTTTTATTGTTTACGACATATTGTTTTATGTAGGCTTTTTTAATGTTTTTTATTTTATAGTAATGTAATAAGTATGTATTTATAAAAAATATAGGTATGTATTAGAACCCATAGTATAACCTCTGCTCTGCTCTGCTTAGTTAGGGTTAAGGTAGCGATATCTAATAAGTGTCAGAATATTATTATTATAATTTTATGTATTATTGTCCTCCTGATTTATTTTCTCTCTACATCTATAGTGTTAGTGTTAATTTTAAATATTCTTTTTTTTAATAACATTTGTACGCCGCTAAAAAAACGGCTAAACATGATTGAATCAAAATTAATTTTTAATACCTTGCCTTTTTTTAAAATATTATCTTATTTTTAGGGTTCCTTACCTCGAAAGGAAAAAACGGAACCCTTATAGGATCACTTTGTTGTCCGTCTGTCCGAACGTCTGTCTGTCTGTCAAGACCCCTTTTCTCAGGAACGCGTGGAGGTATCAAGCTGGAATTTATATAAAATACTCAGGTCTACTCTCTTAGAGCTGTGAAAAAATCAAACTTCTAAGCCAACGCAATCAAAAGATACAGCCGTTTATGCCGCAAATTTCTGCAAATTTTCGACACTCGCAAGGGAATCAAATCCTATAGGGTACTTCCCGTGAACTTAGAATCTTGAAATTTGTTACGAAGCAACGTCTTATAGCACAGATAAAGGAAAAAATGCGAAAATCTTAAAGTTTTAGTTAATAAAAATATTTTACAGAACCCTCGGTGCGCGAGTCCGACTCGCACTTGGCAGGTTTTTTTTCTTATCTTATCAACAACTTAAGTTTGACTCGTAGAGATCTTAAAAAGTATATTTTATTTTAAATGTAAAATATTTTCCATCTCTGTATATCTTTGCAAAGATTAACTTAAACTATTATCATCATCAGTTAAAATAGCCTTAGGACATCCACTGCTTCACGCTTTTCGAAAAAACCTAAACATAAAAAAAATTAAATTGAATAAATTAAATGTCTCTTGTTGTTCACAAATTTCGGTCACCCTACTGTCAATGTCTCCACCTCATCAATTGCCACGGACACAGACCGTTCACTGCTCAGATAGCTATAATAACTGGGGATGCGATTTGGCACTCCCTGTGTAATGGCGTGGTACTTCCTGAGGCCACGAACTTGCCTATTCACTGAACTTTCTACAGAAAACGTTCTGGAATTAATTGTAATGAATATGGATTCGAATCACTTACGGTGTTGTAATTTTGTTAGTAACACAAGCGGCGGTAGCGTAATGGCTAAGGCGTCGGACTTGCGATCAAGTGGTTTCGGGTTCAAACCCCACCCTAGAACACTCCTAACATAACGTTTAGCTTAGCTGATGGGGTTAACAAGAATACTAGTAATGTGTGACCCACGTTTCTAGTATACTTTATTAAAAAAAAGTGTGTGTGTACTTATGTACGCACGTAAGAAGTTATACTTTTATCTAGTTAAATAAAGTTTATTTAAGTATGATAATAAATAATACATACCGTCAACTAACCTCAAATTCTACAAACGTACTCAAAGTAAAATGTAAAAACCATTTTTATCACTTATGATTACAGTAAATTATCATAAATAATACATACCGTCAACTAACTTCAGATTCTACAAACGTACTCAAAGTAATATGTAAAAACCATTTTTATCACTATCGTGAAGTAGGTAACTTTTTTTTGAAAAACTGAAATGTTGACTAGCCAACTTCAGGGTGTCGGTTTTCCGTGACGGTGTGCGCGCGCATCGCAAAAAAATACTCTCATAATTTTTCCATAACGCGCCAAAAGAAGTATAACTCCGAAAAAATTGTTTATTTCATTAAACTAGCCATAAACTGTTTTTTTTTCTTTTATTGCCTTTTCTACATTTCTCTTTCAATACATTCCCAATGTCTTTAATTCCAAAGGTTCAGAGTGAGATCAAATCATAGTTGGCAAAATGATGTGTTTAATACGTCTCTGTCTACCCCTTCGAGAATACAGGCGTGAATGTATGTACTCGTATGGATCATTAAAGGAAAACTTTCAGCAGGTTACGTAATTTGAAGGTTAGGTTGTACGAGTTGGTCAGTAAGGTACATATGCAAAGCATGCCTTAAGGTATATTTTTCAATTTCTGATCTAATTGTTTGTTCCACAGACACGAGTTATTCGTATCACCCGGCGATACACGATGACACTTTCGTGCGTCGGAAACAGAGGCGCAACCGAACCACATTTACCCTTCAGCAGGTAAATATACTAAAGAATCCTTGAGATACGTATAAAAAAAACTAGAATAGCTCTGTATACTAAACCAAACGCAAATATTTATTTCCAGTTATAGTGTATTATAAAACTGAAGACTGTTCGTTTGAATTCGCTAAGCCCTGTTCTTTTAAATATTGTTTTTGCGTTGCATTTATCGTGGGTTTATAATGTTACGCTACAGTCCATAAGAGTGGAAAGACCAACAATATAAATTTTATCCTGGCAAAAAATTGCGGTCAGAGATATTCTGTTAATGAATCCGCAAACAAAAAGTTGTTCACTAGCGTGTTCAAACATATTTGTCCTATGTAGGTATGGATGTATATGTGCGTATCGCCACCCGGCAAAAAAAGTGTCATATCACAAAAAAAAAGTGTCATATCACAAGTTAGGTATCTTTTCACATTTTTATAGCATTGAATAGCAAATGTTGCATTTGGTCAGCTGTAAAAACATCGTTATTAGCTTAGTGAAAAGGGAACAAAGTTTCCTTTTTCACTGAGCTGTTTTGTTTAAATCACCGGCATAAAAGTTGTGTTTTCTCGAAATAGCTATTATTGTATTATGATACTTTTTTGCCGGGTGGCGATATAGCCTTACCTACTATCCCATTTCTTAGATATTTGTGATATATTAAGTTAGAAAAAGAAAAACTATAAAGAGGCTCTAATAAAATTACTTACGAGCTTATGGACTTGATAACATCAAGTGTCAACTTAACTTCTATTAAAAGCGTTCATTTTACCTTAAGAAACATAAGAATTCATCCAATGTCACTCGCAGAATGCTTTCATTCTTATAAAACGAATACAACATTTCTTAAACTTTAAATTGAATGTTGATTTTTATTAAAAAAGAATTCTCTCCGGCTGGTAGACGTAACATACTCTCAGAACTAAAACATGTTATGCATAAACCTGAACTTAATGGCAGTAATCTTGAACAGATACGAATTACATTCATGGCAGTTGGTAGAACACCTGGTAGGCAAACAAATAGGTATCGTACCATATAAATGTTACCGCAATCTTCCGCGGCTTCCCTCTTCACTTCTTATATGCGTATAAGTCCCAAATGTTAAAAACAATTATCAACACAACTATGCGAGACATACAAGTAATTGTCGTGGGCATCAAACTCAAATACACCACTATGTCAAGCTTAAATGAAATTCTTGGTTTACAATGCAATAGTAGACCCTGTGAGAGAGCCTATACTGCTAAGGGAGACCGCGCACGGTCTGGGATTGACCGTTTTGTTACTTTTTACAGGCTATGTAAATATACACTACTTTGTTGTGATGTTATTGTGACACTGACTCCCACAAATTGGATAAGACAAAGATATAATTCTTTAAAAAAAAAACCGACTTCAACAAAAAAAAACTATTCCATAAAAGACTTATATATATGATTTTCTCATGGATGCCATTGTCAGAACTGGGCTAAATTGAAATGGGACCACACGGGAAGCACCAGCTTTCAAATAAAAAAAAAATCATCAAAATCGGTTCACCTAGTCGAAAGTTCTGAGGTAACAAATATAAATAAAAAAAACATACAGTCGAATTGAGAACCTCCTCCTTTTTTGAAGTCGGTTAAAAACAGTCATTGTGGCGGTTAAAACCGGCTGTCATCGAATATGAAAATGCCAAATTATTGGGATGTTTATTTGATGTGTATTTGCAGTTGGAAGAGCTGGAAACGGCGTTCGCGCAAACGCACTACCCTGATGTGTTCACGAGAGAAGACCTCGCGCTCAAGATCAACCTCACTGAGGCGAGAGTGCAGGTGAGTTAGGCCTCTAAGCTAGGAGATATAAAGTCATGAATCTTCATATAAAATATTAGAAAGAACGCTAGCATTGTAACGCTGCAAGTCAAACACGAATCTCCGACTGCAAAAATTTTTTGTTTCTTTAATACAAATATAGAGATAGAAGAAAGATAAAGAAGAAAATAAAAAATTAAACCAACGTTATTTCTATCTTTTAGTTTTCTTTGTAACGCAGTCAGGTTTCTATTTTTAAATGTACTTTATTGTTATTAGGATCTTCTAAAGTATTGAAATTTAATCCCATCTCCGCAAATCATATTCACCCTTGAAGCACATAAAATATAAAATTTAAGGTTGTGTGCACGAGACACGTTACCTGTCTGTCCCAATAACATTCGCAAGGAACGGTAGCTCTCGTAAAACATATCTTTATTGCGTAATGTTAGGTGACACTCAAATTTAAGTGGCGGACACTTTTAAAATGTAAGTGTACAGATTTGTTTCTATTTGACGTTCAGTTCTGATATAATTTATGAATGAAGCTTATCTAGAAAATATTTGTTAACTCGCTACTCGTTGGTCTCTATAGTGCAATATACCAAAATTGGGTATTAGGTAGTGTACACTAAAACATGGTCTAACTTACTTTAAAAATGTTACAATCACTCAAATGTTAGAAAACCGTGATTCTACTCGTAAAATGTATGTTATATGTACCATGCCGCTGATGTAGACCTGCGAAATATACGATAATTCGCTTAATAGGCTTTTGTTCTGCCGCTTCTCATGAAAAAATCTTTTACTGTATCAATTATAAACAAAATAATTGAAA
Source organism: Euplagia quadripunctaria (assembly GCA_963859945.1). NCBI lineage: Eukaryota > Metazoa > Arthropoda > Insecta > Lepidoptera > Erebidae > Euplagia > Euplagia quadripunctaria. The sequence goes on from OY982572.1 coordinate 4,342,809, forward strand.
CTTTTACATAGGTAGTCAATGTTTCTGGCTCTGGTATTGTTTTAGAATTGGGTTAAATTAATAATGAAATATGAACCTTTACAGACGTATCAGTTTCAAATCACTTTTTATTTATCTATTTTACCTATGAGCATATCATAATTAAAATTAGACAAATTAATATTATGTTTGTCTTTGGACTTACATATATAGAATGTCTATTAGTGAAGTTATGATTCTGCAAAGTTTACAAGGCAGAGACATCAACTAGAGCAACGCTTCCACTACAGAACATCGCATAGCAAGAACATCGCACTATTTACTTTGTTATTCAATAGACCCATAATGATGTATTTATAAAGTTACATGTATATGGTCGTACAAGTTGGAATATGAACGAAAGTAAGAAGGAGTCTCCGGAAAAAATGGTCGGATTAGATTTAGACGAAAGTATCCGTACCTACTGCAAACAAAGCTGGCTTAATAATAAACGTGGCTACATATTGTAAACCGGGTCTAGTGAATATAAAAACGTATATGTGAATATAAATTTCATGAAAATAATTCATACTTCATAACCAATTTTATATCCTGAAATGAAATACAAACTTTTAAATCGCAATTCAATTGGTTCTCGTTTTAGTTATTTGTCCGTATGCATTGCGGGTGGAATGTGCGAGTGAATGATATTGAACTATAATACCGGTGATACATTCACCCGATCTCTAGTTTAATATTGATGCGAGTGCTCGGGTAACCCGGCCCGTGGAGATGGTTACTGTTGGGTCAAAAAACCTTTTTGTAGATTGATCCATATTCTAAAACGTGGAAAGGAAAATAACATTTTTTCAACATTATTTACTTAGTAGTTTTTGATGACAAGTTAGCATCAAATGATTATAATTTGATGTTAAATTTATTGACATTATCGTATCTCTTCTATTGTTACTGCAACGAATGATTACACGTTCTAACACGAATAAATATTTTATCCACTAATACACAAACAAATCTATATATTGATACTGATATTAAAGACATAAAAAAATTAAAAAGTCACAAATTTCCAGCGTGTTTTGGAAATGGCCCTTTAATAAATTTTTATGACTTATAATAAATTTTTAACGCAGATTCCTAATATTTCGTGTACTTGACCTCTAAAAGTGTGCAAACTTTTTAGATGGTCGTATTATAATTGTACACATACAACATAAATATTAATATAACTAAAGTGTTCAATACACCTAAAGTATTAAAACATTTACCAGTTACTTCATGGAGGTTATGCCCGGTTCGTGAGCCGGGTAACACAGCCGGTTTTAGGCAAATTGCTCGGCGCAACCGGGCGTGTTTTATTTATGCTCAGATAAAAATTGGCCCATTCCGTCTGCTGCACACGGATACAATTTAGTGAAGCTTGTCGCTCGAAACCCCGTTTTATCTAAGATATCTTTTGAATAATAATGGTTGTTTAAAGTATTATTAATCTTAAGTTTTAAACTTTCGCGTTTCATGAAATAATTATGTATTTCCACGGGAACGTCAGGCAATTCAGAGGTTTGTAATACCTTTTCGTGTTCGCGTTAATTCCCGTGGAAATACATAATTATATTATTCATCCGTTTCATCCAACATCTTTACTTTTAAGATATCATGGTCGCTATCGATATCATGTTTTACATTAGAGTTCCAAATTTCAGCAGCTTGTTAGACAAAGATTCGAGATGGGAGGGTGAAATAAGTTGGCAACTGGCGACTGACAGTGATGCGGTAGTGGTACCGGTAACTGTGATCGTGAACTTGTTTGACAGATCCTAGTATAAACATACAATAATATAAATTTAAAATACCCCCCTCAAAAATCCCATTAACAAATAGATTAATGACAGCTAATGATCTTCGAACGGCTGAACAGATTTTTTTTTTAATTGTATCTAAGTAAGTAATGTGCTTCAAATATATATTTGATTGAAATCTTTAGATATTATGAATTGATTTCTTTACTCTTGTTTTATTAATAGTAACTAAGATATGTAGTTGTTTCTTTGTGATATTCAAATTTGACACAGCAAAAATTTGATTTACTTCATCTAGGTTATATAAGCAACTTATATATAAAATGACACACTTCTATAACATTCGGTATTGGTTATCCGTAGTCTGCAGTTAATGTTAACTAAGTCTTCTTAATTATAAGGTGTCGTTATGTCTCTTGCTGTTAGTACATTTTCAAGATGCACTGTAGCCACAGTACAAGACTTAGCAACATTCTAATATTGGAAGCCATTTGAGCCATTGGAGTATTGGGTCGTAAGCGTCTTATTATATATATTACAAGTTTATTTCCAGATTATCAGACGGTTAGGAAATTAAACTCCAATTTGACATCACTCATAAAGAGAACTCTAAATTTCTGAACGTAATTACAGTCACATATCAATGTCAGCATTGACCGCCCATATCTCTAACACACCCAATCGAAGTACCAACCAGACACGTAAGACAATATCCAATTTTGTTCGTCCATCGTGTCGAACATCCACTTCCATTAGTTAACTACCATTGTCAAAACCCACTCTAGTCTATTTCGTAGCCAAAACCACCAAAACAGTTGAGAATTGAACGTATACGCGTCCATATAAGATTGGTCCTCAATAGTTAGTTCAATTGTACCGATATCGTTGGTGAGTGTACCGCTGAGAGGGACGCGGGAGGTCGAGTTGCGGTGGTGTTCTGTAACGCGTTTAAGTCGCTCATCTCGGAATGGTATTACGGTATGAGGCTGTTACCTCGTCGCCCGCACTCGCCCCACCCCCGCTCACACCTAGTGGGACGTGCTGTCAAGCCCAAGGGTTGTCGCTAGAACATTTTCAAGTAATTTCATAGAATATACTTAATTGTATAATATAGTAATGCTTTTTGTTAGATGTTCTGCACGCTGGTGAATATTTTAGTATTTATCAATTTACGTCATATGGTAGTGACTATGCAGTGCTTACACAGTGGATTAGAGTTTTCGGTATAAAAAAATATGTATTATAGTTACTAAATTATGAAAAATAAATAAATAAATAACTTGAGACACCTAACGCGCCGGTCTAATGTCTAATGCCAAACTAGGCAGAGTTTGTATCACACATGGTTAGGTAACCAGATTGCTGATAGACATACTTATAAATTATTAAACACATACATACTATTGATTAATTACACTCAGGCACAAAACAAATGATCGTGCTCACTGTACAATTATTTATCCTGGGTGGGAATCGAACCCACGACCTCATACTCAGCAGTCAGTATCACAAGGTTAAAATAAGAGTGCGTTAACACTAGACCGAGAAAAGTGAAATTGATACGCTGACATTGGCATAAATACATCACACCTACGTTGCTATATGGTGCCGAATACTGGCCAATCTTGAAGAAGCACGAACAACAACTTCACACAGCAGAGATGAAAATGCTCCTCTAGGTGGGCGGCGTGACGCGCTTAGATAGGGTGCGAAACGAGTACATAGGAGAATCCATCAAGGTACCGCCAATAACCGACAAGGTCAAAGAAAGCAAACTTAGATGGTTTGGTCACATTATGAGACGAGAAGATAGCTACGAGTAAGGGGCAGACCACCAGCCTCTTGGTGGACCTCTATCAAGAGAGTCCTGAGAGAGCAGAATACACCATCAACGATAACCCAGGATAGACCATCCTGGTGCAAAACTCACAAGGAGGCTAGACCCCAAATAAGTTGGGAAAAGGGCAGGAAGAAGAAGAAGTAGGACACAGGCATAAGTAATGAATGGATAAATTAAAATCACAACTCTTATTAGATGTATGTAGGTGTTCAGTTATAAAGCATTTCACTGTTTCTTTGTATACATGTGCACCAGCACGATTATAATTGTAAATTATTGTTTTCACACGGGTAGCAAAGCATATATTAATTTTTTTCGACCTCTTCAACAATCATCGTCATATTTCAGCCATTTTACACAAATCTTTAATGAATTAGACACCTAAACCTTCCTCATAAATCACTTTGTATATTGGCGAAGACCGTATGAAAATCCGTTTGGTAGCTATTGAGTTTATCGGGAACAGACAGACAGACGCGGCGACTAACTTTGTTTTATAATATGTAGTGATAAATAAACTAAAGCAAAAGTAAAAACGATTGAATATGTTGTACCTCTCATTTTCAATGTACATACCAAATCTAACGCCAAACTTAAAATAGCAAAATACATAAAAACACAAAATAAAACACAGACCACGAATTTTTTATTTATTTTGGATATCATGTACTAGATCTCAATGGAATGAAATGGTTATTCTAATGATGATGTATTAAAATTCACAATCTAAATCATCGAACGATCTTGATGCTTTTAGAAAAGGCCCTTAAAAAGTTGGCCGTTTTTTGCCACTTAATATTGTTCACAATATTGTGACCTGTACTTGTCAAGTAAGGTTTATTCGTTTGCCTTCTTAATACTGCACTTCACTTTTTTTACTTTCATAACCAAGAGATGGAAAGATTTTTTTAATTTGATTTGATTGCCCAAGTTCTTGAGCAAAACATATCTATATGTAATTAAAGTCTTCTCTTTCTTAATACCTAATAAATACATTTATTGAATAACACGTTTATTGTAGTTTGAGGCCAGAAATTAAAAACAAATTAAAAGATTCTCGCAATAGTTAAAATTAATGAAAATTTCTCGATCGCAAGATTCAATAACATGAATGGAACTATCATATTCTACTAATACCAGTTAGACGAACGCATGTTTTAACTAATAAATGCCGCGTTCCAATAAACAAGAAACGATTCGTTTTGCTTACGGACGGTAAAATTTTCATTGAAAATTCAACGAAATTTTACCGTCCGTAAGCAAAACGAATCGTTTCTTGTTTATTGGAACGCGGCAAAAAACGACATCAAAAAATACCAGCCGGCAATTTTAGCGAGCTATGAAAAAACTTGTTTATTTTATTTTAAGTCTGAAAGTTTAAAATTTCATACAGATGTCTACCATTTTTATACGTAAACAGTAGTGTCAACATAAGTAATTAGTACATAATACGAAGTAATTAATTAGTATATAAACTAAGTATATAACTAGAATATGTTAAGTAAGTATTTAATACTAAATAGGTATTTACGGGGCTTTTTTAACACTTAAGATGTTAAAAAGTATATAATTATGTAGAAAGTTTTCGTGTCATAATCAAATGTCATCACTCAATAGTCATTAACATAAAATAAATTAAAACAATAACCAAGGACACAGCCCTAAAAGAGCTTGGTAATATAATTGAGTCGGCTTTCAATTTGATTCGCATCCTCGTCCGGCCGGAGAGTGTCGGTGATAATTCGCCCGAAAAATATAAAAAGGAAGCTTTGGGAGCAGCTGGCCGCCATATTGGATTACTGCGAGTGAGGTGGGTGCGAATACGGCGTACCGAGGAATATCGGCTCAGCGTGCCGATGAGCGATTGGATATTCTATAGTTTTAATATGATTTTATTGTAATATTCTTAATTTGGTTAAAGTATACTGACATTTTTATTATATTTTTGCATCCCATTTCTTCAATTCTCCACTCCCATGAGTCGACGCAAGTTTTATAACTTTCTTCAATAAACAGACTATCTAAAGGAAAAAAAAAATCAAATTAAACTGATAGAACTTGAGATTACCGCGATTACACAAAAAAAAACTAAACTTTACTTACTTTTTTAATATACTTAGTTTTATTAAAATCTTTGATATTAGGGTAGAATCGATGTTTGTCATTTAAGGACCTTTTAAATACAAGTCTATTGACTATAGACTTTGTCGCTAAATAATATCATTGGAGACGTTATGAAAATTATAACACAATACTTTAATACGAAAAAAATATTTAGAATTGCATTGTATACAAAAAGGAGATGGTTTTCAAATTGTGAATCGATTTCAATAGTTCTTTTTTAATTGAATTGGTTTCATTCATCATTGTTTTCATTGAATTAAATGGGGCCACTCATGTGAATTTAAGGAAAATATTTCACCTCTAAGGGCGGCAAATTAAGGAAAGCGTTATACAGCTTATTACAATTTATCATGATTTAGGCGCGCAATGTCGGTGATACTTTTTTAAAAGTTGATTATTATGACAGATCATGTAATTATATATCACAAATTGTTTGATGCCACTTGAAGTATAAATTAAAACTTTGAAACTTAAACATAAATTATATCATGAAATAAAATGAAAATGATAATCATTTTATTTAATTGTCTATTTATTTATTTTAATACTAATAAATATCTTATTCTGTCCAATGACGTTATATTCCATAGACAAATGGAAACAACCCATTTCGCTGCACGACACACTTTTTAAATTGCCGCCAATTTGTTTACTTACAGTTTCCTAAAGAGTTCCTAATTCGAAATTTTAATACTAAATAAAAAAAAAATATATGTAGTCTTACAGTTGATGTAATTCGTCGGAATTAGAATTTCATATTTCAACTTTATATGTGCATCTTTGATGATTTCTATTAAGTACTATACTTTAATTTTAATAAAAATTGAGTTCGTCTCTGCTACGCTGAGTAAAGGCAAGGAATAAAGGAAAAAAAAATAAGTGTCAAAATATAAAAGCTCAAAATTGTAATTCCCCCAATGATGTAAAGCACTCGTGTCAAACAATAGGGTTGTCAAGCGTAAACAACACGACATCATAATGGCACTTGAATGCTCAATAGGGCTATACTTAATTATTATTTGTTTCTACTTCAAGTATATTTGCAAAATTGTTGAATATTGTTAATGATATTTTTGAGATGCTGAGAATTATAAACAAGGGTCATGTCAAATAGTTTTTTTTACGATTTTTATTTATACCTAGGTTGATTGGCAGCCTGGTCTTAGGACACTGTAGCCTACAAACGATAACAACGACAGAAGTGATTATCGCTAAAGATACGGCATTTCTATTGCCAAATGAGTAGAGCAGAACCAAAATTGAATCTTCAGTCTCATTGTACTTTAATTCTCTCTTCATTCTAAAGCCAGTCCATGGAACAATATTAGATACCATTAATCGATAAAGGCCGGTTTTAGTTTTTAGCTAAATTTTCGTTCTTTAAATAAAGAATATAGCAAATTATTAACTCACCTATGTGTAAAAAAATAATGTAAATTGATATTTCTTTTTACGCCGTCTGATGTCATGTACCGATTGTTTCATTGCCACCTGGTGATTTTTATATATCCATTTATCTATCCTGATCATCTTCGGCTAGTCCATTAGCACATGTTGTAGTAATATGACACTCACAGATTAAACTTGAATCTACACATTCAATAAAATCCTGATCGAATAAAAACACGGACGGTGTGTTTATAATGAAGCCAATTAGCTACAGTCCCTGAGGCGTGAGACGCAACCCTACCGAGGTGCGACAAAAGCTAACGACGCGTCATATCGAACTCGCGTCTACATAAAATGAATGACACATACGGAACGATTATTTGTACGGTAACGCTTAACGGCTTGTTCTTTTAAAAAGTTAGTTTAGTTAAAATGGATAGCGCAATTGAAGTGCAATTGGAGTATTTGATATTTGATGTGGTTACAAATTACTTAGATTAGGTTTTCTTTTTATTATAATCCTAATGTACCATGCCTTGTTGTCTTTCACATGTTTATTATAAAATTTACGTGTGTAAATTTATCATTTTCTATTTAGTTTGTTTTTAAAAAATGAATGGTGCTTTATATGACCTATGCAAGGGGAGGTATACATATACTTATTAGCAATGTATACTAAATAAAACAAACAATTACAAGTTGTACATTAAATTACCTGTGTACATATAATAATAATATATAATTATTTTAATTTATAAATAAATATATTTATAAAATAATAATATTTTTTGTAGTATTATTATTAGTAGATACAAGATATATCTAAGATATGGTTAGACTACTCGATTTATGGTTTATCTAATGCTTAGAGTAACTGTTATCTTTTCACCATAAACAAGTAGTCTCTTTAATGTACAATGTAATTTAAATGTCATGCATGCCTGTGATTTGTTTAATTACTCTGGTAATGTTAAATTAAGAATGTCTCAACTACAAAACATTGTAATTACACAGAGTATGCTTAATAAATAATTAACAAATATGTATATAGATTACTTCTAATTTCTTACTAACTAAATTAAACATCGCAGTATAAAACTAAAATTTAAACATAAAAAAATACTTATTCCACTCAATGACGCCTTAACCCTTAGATTATCACTTCATATTATAAAACAAAGTCCCCCGCCGCGTCTGTCTGTCTGTTCGCGATAAACTGAAAAACTACTGAACGGATTTTCATGCGGTTTTCACTAATAGACAGAGTGATTCATGAGGAAGGTTTAAGTGTATAATTTGTACCCGTGCAAAGCCGGGGCGGGTTGCTAGTTATTTATAAAACTATTTGCACATATTGTAAGTTCGTCGCATTTAACGCCACAGACATTCTTTATTGAACGAACTAAGGTGATACGGAATCGAACATTGTGTGACGAACGAAAAGTTGGGTCCAATATAATTTAGTACTAATTTTGTGTCTTCCTTATCTTATTCCATACCGCTTCTTTCTTTTCTAATTATAATGTTGATGAATCACTTAGTTGTCTAGTAGAGGCCAATATCGATTAACAGTTACACGTAACTGCTCAAAATACGAGATTGTATGTTTCCATTCGTTTCGTTTTTTTTGTCACTTGTCTCGCGACCCTCTCAGACTGTTGTACTTTATCAATCATTTTCGTACTCAAAATCAAATCAAGGGTGAAAAAATACGTCACTCTGTTTTATTGTTTTACAATTGAAAAGCGTATTTAAGAAACACCTAAGTGAGCACGTTTTGGTTGATGTTAAAATTAAAATGTGCTCAAAAAAAAAGAATTGAAGATTTCTTTTTTTTAACCCCTGACGCAAAAACGACGGGGTGTTATAAGTTTGACATCGATGTCTGTGTGTGTGTGTGTGTGTGTGTCTAGACACACACACACATACAAACGCACACACACACACACACACACACACACACACCACACACACACACACACACACACACACACACACACACACACACACACACACACACACAAACACACTTGGCATCGTAGCTCTCAAACGGATGGACTGATTTCGATGCAGTTTTTTTCATTTGAAAGCCAGTTTCCTTGCGGTGGTTTTTAGCTATGTTTGGTTAATATCGGTCAAGCAGTGTAAGAGTATCAGCTCTTTTCCAAAATGATGTAAGGCATTTTGTAATCGTTGAAGGTATTGTCGAGTCGGGGGTGTTTTAAATTTCAAATTTTTTGCTGCCAAAAGTGAACGTCTGAGGATGAAACTCAAACTACCATTGTGAGCTACACGCCAAGGAGGTTAGATAACTCGGCTCCTACTCCGTACTTAAAACTGAAAACGACTCTACTTTGCTACCGCTGCCTAGTATTATTTACATGTGTCATAATACCGCAATAGATTAATATAATTTGTCGCAACACTATACTCGTGCGACATGCAAGTGGGTGCAACCCCTCCAGGCCACCCCTTCTGTTCCCGCGCGTGTCGTGCAACGCAAATTGTCATTAACTAATATTTGCTACATGATATACGAATGTTACAATTAGAATAAAGAATTGGGTAAGTTAATTTTGATTAAAATCCAGTACTGTAATTTTTATTTTATAAAGCTAACAAACACAAAAACCACGGAGTTCTGTGTGACTTTATTTTTTTATTTATTTTAGGGTCTTCCACAAGAAATACACATATCTTTCTTAAAAAAATAACTAAACATAACATTGTTCATGTGTTTTCTCAGTTATAGAAAACCACAGCATGCAAAAAAGATAAAAGATTTAAATTGTTATCATAAATATTTAGGAAATAAGTTATATTTTTTATTCAAAATCATATTTCTTTATGTTCGAGGTACGGATGCGTATAGAGTGGATAAGATTGGTTCACCCTTGTTTGGAACGTTTGAGAAAATAATTGCTTTGCATAATATCGATTGACATAATTTTCATTTCATCGAATATTTATTTGCGATAACAACATTTGCGCTATTGATCAAAAAGTATAATGCTCATTTCATGTAATGTTCAGTTGGTATAATATGTATTTCATCGAATACAATACAACAAATGTAAAGATGGTTTTCATTATTTTTTTCATGTTATTTGTGTTATTTATCTGGCTTGTTAAATCGGCAGGGTTAGGTTAGGTTAGAACTGTGACCACAACAAGCACGAGGCGAGCGAGCGTGCCACGGCAGCGGCCGCCGAGTGCCAGACGATAAACAAAATATAAAAAAAAATGAAACAACCGTCAGTTTATTGACAATGAAAGGAAACTAATTATTACTAAACCGAATATTCGATATGATCTCTCGACTAAATCATTATTAGTCTAATGAAGCATTAGTTTAAATAAAATGAGTGCAAATGAAAATTCGGTGAAATGACATTATTCCAAATAAATAATTATGCTAAATAAAATTCTACCAATTAAATATTCGGTCAAATGAATAATTATGTGAAATGACTTTATTGTAACTGAAATTAGTCGAAGTGATTTTCGACCAAACGTTGTTATACCAAACGAGGGTGAACCGATGAGATTCTGTATTGTCGTCTTCGTAACTCGCCAGTGCTGCTTGAGGTGTTTTTGGGACTAAGAACTAGTGGTACCAAATAAAAGTTTATTTTGGATTCAAGGAAACTTATAAGCTCTTAAGCTTGTTTACCATCATAATGGTGTAAATAGTTTATATGATTTCAATTAAGCATGCAACTCGTTATCTCCTTTATCTCCAACTAAACATTTGGTTATTTTCCTGTATAAAAGAGCTACGCCGTAGGCCCGTAGCACATTTCGTAGCTTCATGTAAGAGGAGTTATTTATAACTATACTGATTATGATATACAAAAGTACCTTCAGTAATAGCGTAGTGAATTAAGTGGTGGGATGATTAACTACCATTGCGTTGTATGTTGTCGGTTCGATTCTTACACGGGGACAATTATAATTAATAAATAATAATAATAATTTGACACATCTCACACACGGCCTTCTAATCCCAAACTAGGCAGAGCCTGTACTATGCAGATTGGTGATAAACATACTTATATATTTCTAAATAAATACATATTATAGATAAATAACATCACACAATTATTTGTCCTGGGTGGGAATCAAACCCACGACCTCTAGCTCAGAAGTCAGGATCACTAACCACGCCACCAGCGCCTATGACTGTCTGTATATTTGTGCCATCGTAGATAGTTTGGACAGTATGAATGTGGCTTTTTTATTACAAATATGATTTAAAGTGATGTTATATATCCGAACCTGAGATTCTTGAGATTACCCCGAACATCCAAACTCAAAAACGTTACCTCTTTATAATATAAGTATAGATTACAGGATCCGATTGAATATTTAAGGCGTAAAAACGCAACAAATTAATAAGGACTAGAGATCGCGTGGTGGTCGAATTTCGACCATGGTTTATTTCATTGGCCAATATTACTTGACCTGTCATTGTATAGACTTTTGTGCCATAACAGGTCAAAATATATACTGGACACTCATAGCTGTATGTACCCGTTTTTGCATTTTTTTAACTTTGTAGCAAATATTGTTCAAAAATTTTAGCATTCGTCACTTCTTCTCTGTATAAACTATAAGTGTGTGAAATTTCGTAAAAAGGTATCCAAAGTTTTCGCTTCACGTATTAATATACTCGTATAGATTAACGAGGTTTTTATCTAACGTCATCAGACTATATGAGTTGGCTCGTCGCTGCAAGTCAGTCGATATGATTCAAACGTAATTTGCCGGTAAACATGTTAGCTACGATACGACTTCCATTTTGCGCGAATTACACCACTCTCGTCGAGGAATCTAATTACATAGCGGTTCGCTACGAAGCTTATATAAATGAAGGTGGTATTACACGAAGATTAGCAAGAAAACAAATATTATTCTCGTATAGTCTAAGCTACTATTGAAACTATTTCAACATTACTGCTTGAATCGAATCTGTTCTACGTACATTGTAACCACTTTCTAGTTATAAAGGAATGTGTAAATAGGGCTGACCCTATTTACACATTCCTTTATAACTCGTATTTACCTATTTACCTGAGTAAATAGAGTAGGTGAGATACACTCGTGGTACAGATGTGGTAGAGTGTGTAAAGAAACCAGTAACCACAGATTATTAAGAGAATCATATACGGCTTTGTCAATATTATCGTATAAAAAAGTATTATAATTGTAGAAACATCTAAAAATCAAGGGTCAATTATTATATTATTACACATTAAAATGTCCTGATGGACATTTTATGATATATCATGGACTATAGTCCAAAGCTTTATTAATCATTCAAAATAACTGTGCCACTTATATAAGTAAAGATAATATTTATAATACGGCCTTCGTAATAGATATAATAACAATGTAAGAAAAATATAAGAAAAAAACTGATACCTTCAAAACGGATGAACGGATTTTTATCAGATATAGCTAAAAACTGACCGAATTAAATCATCTTTCTAATAAAACATCCATACTGTTCCAACTATCTACGACGGCACAGCCAAAATACAGACAAGCATAGGCATGAAAAATGAAAATGAAAAAATGAAAATATTTTATTTCAGTAACTTATTACACATTTATCAAAATTGCTGAGACCTCCTTTTAAGTATGGAAAAACTTGTGTCAGGAGGCCCCGCTCTTCTATGATTATATTACATTATTTTTTTTTTTCTTAATTACAATTAATAATTTTAATAGGTACCTAACCTATTAATAATATGGCTAACAAATTATTAATGCCTTGTGTACGTCTCTAAGTTTAGGTATACAGTACCCAATTTCGTATTCAAATTCCTTTTTAATTATCATCATACCACATCACATTTTCACACATCGCTGTTGCAAAGAAAGCTCCCGAGTCTTAGCAGGATAACGGTAGATTTGCCGGATCCCACAGGGGGTGGAGGGGGCGCAATTTGCCCCTAATCATGTGATGAAAAACTTAGCGCCACATTTAAGACGAACGATTATGGCTTGAGAATGTTGTACGTTAATCCGTTTTGGGAATATGTAACTTATTTACCTATTATGTTAATTTTAATGTGGATAAGAAATAATGTGCTTGATGGATTTTAGTATAGCTTAATTAGGTCGAAGTCTTGTATTTATGTTTGGACAAATAGATAATATACGTGTTACAGAGATCTGTAAACATATTTTAGGACCATTATCTTTAGGAAGAAGAAGTAAACGTAGGGAGAGGCCTATGTCCTGCAGTGGACTGCTATAGGCTGATTGATTGATGGCTGTGTAGCCGATAAATATTAAATTCGTGAACGTCATACCTCTACAAGCTGACTTATCAATTTCCATGATTTTGTTTTTGTTTTTTTGTACGGACTTTTCCAGACATTCATTTCATTTATAACAGCTGAAAATTGTTTTCAAAATATTAACTTTATCATTGTGTTATCAAGTTTGGTCTGAAAGACAACGCTTGGCCTCAGCCGGTGGGTCCAGAGCATTATCTTTTGTACAGGAGATTCTTGTAACAGCTATTCTACATCTATTGGTTATTACAGAATGGTAGTTTTAGGAGTTTGTAATATATAGCTTGCTAACAGTTGACAAACAGCAGGAAAATTATATGATGAAATCTGAACAAAACTGAAAATATATGTTTATTTCTAAATAAATAAATCTATATTTTAATTATTGTAATAATTTAAATATCCGAAAATCTCCTGACATTATGAATGTATTTTACTATGTATAAATATGACTTAAAAATCATGAACCTGGTATAAATTTATGTAAGCACACCCCAGCGATATCCACATTTGCAACATCAGCGCCATATTTAAAATTCCTTTAAAAACACGTTCTCTCTAAATCAACCAAAAACAAACCACCGTAGCGTATAATCACTTACCTTAAGTCCCCAACACACGAGCTGTCACTTAAACAGAGTCGTGAAAACATTCCCCGCTACTTAAACAGTTTCACAGCGGTTTCTTAACAAATTTCCATGAGACTTTAACGTTAACTTTCACGTTAACTCCTCGTATGAAGTGTTTTAAAACATTACTGGCTGTGACGTAATTAGGCGGGACTAACTTTTAAGTAGGTGATGCATGCTGAGCTTATGTTTAAAGTGGCGAGTTTGAATTATAAACTTTTTATGTTTGAAATTAATTTTCAGTTCAACCTGCTTGCTTTGAAAGTACTTATGAAATGGGGTTTCGACTGAAAATTACTTTTTGTTGATATGTTTTATGGATTCTGTTTGGTTTTTTTTACGGGTGATTATCAGGTTTGTAGAATAACTTGAATAATCTTGTTACGAGTTTTTTCTGCGTTTTATAGAATAGAAAATAGTGATCACCTTATTTTTAGGGTTCGATACATCCTTAAGGATATGGAACGATACTCTTGTAGAATTACTCGTCCGTTAGTTAGAACTGCACTACGACACTGTTACTACACTACAGATCAACAATTGGTCGGCGGCCATTTTACGTTTAGTTGTAAAATAAATTAAGACATCAAGAATCAGAATCCAACTGAAAAAGATATGTATGTTATATGAATTTCATTGACTTAAGCCACCAAAATAATGTTCTTTTAAAGAACTTCATAAAGAAGTAAATGCGAGAGAAATAATTTCGAGATTTATAAAAAAAATTGACTTCAGTTTTAAAAATAAATATTTTTTCTGGCTATAAAACAAAACAATTATATTTGAGCTTCGGAACTAACAATCCCTTCTCCATAAAGTTATTTAAAACAACATTATTTTGGTAACTTAAGTAAATGAAATACAAATTAGGACAAACACTTTTAGATTGTATTGTTTTTTGTACTTTATTGTATTCATTTGGCGATAACACAATAACTCCGTACCTTACGTACTAGTAAAACTACGAAGTGCTACCGCGTAATTAAACAAAATCAATCTTTACAGAAATCCACCAACACTTAACGCTTTCACCCTATTGTGAACACAAAAGAAGTAATTAACTACACACCCTTAAGCACAATTCACACCAAACAATATTTGTTATTATTTAACACAAGAACACTCAATGTACCGTGTAAAGACTACAAACAGTCCACGGTAACAGAAGGTAATTACCGACCCCTGGTATGTTCTCCCTATAATGAGAACACTCGCCAATTATGACAGACCCATCGCAGTTCATTAAAGTACAATTTTCGTCGTACATTTTGTTCGAATGATATTAGTTGTAATGGCTCTCGTTAGGTTGGTTTTACTGGATTGTGTAGCGACATGTGTTTTTGTGATACAATGGGGTGAATTGTGTTGTTAAATCATGACATCGATAATTTGGGGTGTTTAAAGTATTGGAGAATATTTGAACAGGTAAATTATGGGTATGTAGGACATGGAAGCAAATCCTATAAATTATTGCTTTTTATGTTTCGTCACCAAGATCCATTATGGTTTGTTACTACTACTACACCATTATACTACTACATCTTTGTAATATAAAATACTATTTCTTGATTTTTACATCGTAGTCAATGCGAGTATCCGACGCTTATTTGTTTTTAAAGTGAAACCTTCTTTAGGTACGTACGTTCGCGTGACCATCACGCTCAGATACTTAATATATACAGATATGTGTTTGTGTGTGTGTGTGTGTGTGTGTGCGCGTGTGTATGTGTATAAATGTAAGTTATGTTTTCACTTCTGACGTGCAGTCCTACAACTGACAGTTTTTTTTCTTGAAATAACGGGTGGAATAGGTCACAAAGTTAGTATATGTCGACGTGAACCCGTTCCTTTGAACAATGTTGCTGCGTGCCAAAAAACTGTCAGTCGTAGGACTGCACGTCAGAAGTAAAAACATAACTTACATACACACACACACACAAACACACTTCCCGGCAACAGCCAGTTCGAGTAACAGCTATGCGACCCTGACCTGCTCGAGCTATTGCTTACACGTATAAACAATATCCCTTTCCTTCCAATGCCTTCCTTCTGAACCACCTTTCCCTTTCAATATATTCCCAATTTTCCCACCTTAATTCCCTAAATGCTCGGTTGAAGGTAATAATAGGCTTGCCCCTGTTACGTAGGACCAAATTATAGTTCGCAAAATGTGGGTGTTTAATGCACCTCTGCCTACCTCTTCAGGGATATAATAATAATCATTTTTTTTATTATAATAATCATTTATGGTGTGAGTATATGGATGGATGGATCTTACTAGTAGTTTTTAACAATGTTTCATGTCACCGGAGCGTGCCAACTAAGAAGAACTAATTAAAACATAATAGGATAATTTTTACGGCCATTAACTCATAAATGATTTGCTTTTGTGATAATCTAGCAACAGGTTAAAATTCTTTAAACGATGGTTAATGTGACCTTCAAAAATACCAATTAAAAAAAAATGTAGTAATCCATACTTTTCTGTAGGTTTCAATTTAATAAGCATACAGTCGGTGGATGCAGGCCGGTCCCAACCGGTCTTCTTGGAAGTCATTAAGGACGGTCTATGTCCAGCAGTGGATGCTGGATGGTTGAAATGATGATGACGACAGTCCACCGCTTTACAATAGTTTTGCAGGTTAAGTCGTAAAAAACCATCAAATATTGGTCAATCAATCGGTTATTCTCCCTCTGTCTATCCATTGTCCTGTCTGTCCATTAACTCTTAACGTTTATGATCTTAGAACCAAAAACAAAAAACAATGTTAAAAAGACACTGGAATTTTATTAGATTTTTAATTGGTCTTATGTTATGCTCAACTCTGGACACGGTTACCCGTGACACGTTAAATTTTAACGTTATATTTACCTTGTAACCATCTTATAAAAATACACAATAAAAACATTACAAACACACACATACACACACACTGGGTGGTACTTTAATAACAAAGTAAAATCAACAATACAAGGGATGGTTCGTAGGGCGTTCGACACGTTCAAATATTAATTCTACCCTCGAAGATAAAAACTATTAGGGCGGCCCCGGGATTATGGTCGGATTATTATTTTAACGAAATTAGCTTACTGCCGTTAAGGGACTCAGTGGTACGAGGGGACAAAGATTAAGTACACAGAAGACTCGAAAAGTAGATTGTTTTAAAATTAATACCTATCACAATTTTCTGGTTAAAATTGTGGACCGAATAGGATTTTCTGAAACGATTTAAAATTGTCAATAAATTCGTGTTGGAGTCGAATTAAAAACGGATGAGATAGGCTTTGCGTAGAAACAGGGAATATAAAATGCACATAGAACAAAAATGTACAAAACAATCCTTGTATTTAATGTAATCCAAATTAAATGTTACTAAGCTTCTTGTACTTGAACAAATTTGCTGTGGTAATCGAGATAGTAGTAAATCAGGAAAACGCTTCT
The DNA here is from genome assembly GCA_963859945.1 of Euplagia quadripunctaria. NCBI lineage: Eukaryota > Metazoa > Arthropoda > Insecta > Lepidoptera > Erebidae > Euplagia > Euplagia quadripunctaria. The sequence goes on from OY982572.1 coordinate 4,360,313, forward strand.
TCTGTCTTACTGCTATCTCGTTTACCACGGCCAAAATCTCAAGCTAAAAGTACACCTATTTTCATTTCATCATAATTGTTCTATAACAACAAATGTTTTTTACCTATTGCCATAACTCCATAATATTCTTTCTTATGCCTAGATTCCGTAGCACTTACCCAACAAGGCTTATTAAAACTAAATTGCGAAAATTGCAGTGCAAATGTGGCCCTGACGTATTTCGCTAACCGGCTTACACCAGCCAAAACAACAAGACTTTTCGTGCCCCATACTGACTTATAAAGTAGAGGTCTTTGTAAATTGGCAGATTATACAAGCTGCCAATTTGTGAAGACCTCTCGTATACAACAAAACCTATTAAATGATAGTTTAAGGCTGTTGGTTTTTCTCCCTTACACGAATGATCTCTAATCTTGGAGTTGTAATACGTACAAAGAGGGGTGGTAATGATGTGCTGTTACTGGTTGCTGCGATGACAGCTCGCCTATTAAGGATTACGCTCACGATGAGCTATAAATTCTATTTACCCATATTTATGACAGAAATAAAATTTTATTAGGTTCTTTGAGAAAAATGTGTTAACATGTTCATTTTAGATGACGTTGTTGCATAGAAGTTTTATGAATATGATATTTGAGATAGATTCTTTAAAGAGAAAGACATTGGTACATTTTACCAAGTCCTACGGCTTCGCGGGAGAATGTTTCAAAACCTTTTCATGTTTTTGTGCATTTTCTGATAAATCTGATAAATATAGATCAATGTAATTTTGTAGTTAGCATAGCAGTAGTAGACCGGTCACCAATTACGGGGAACCTGAGATAAAGTATCTACGACACATTCATCGAACTTTTAGTTTCCATTCGCCATTCGTTTTTTCATTCACTTTATTACATATACACAAGGCATTCTCTCGCTAACAACTCATCGTTACAACACGTTTTGAAATTTCTAAATTTCCGTTTTTTGAAGTATATCTTAAATCAAGAAACCTTTGTTTAATTTATCGTAAACATAAAGTATGTAGCAGTCATACACCTCTATCCGTTAAAAAAACATCAAGTACGAGTATAATAATCTATCTTATTTAAATTATAGCTGAATATACGTGTTGTTATCAGGTGTGGTTCCAAAATCGTCGTGCGAAGTGGCGAAAGGCGGAGCGGCTAAAAGAGGAACAACGGAAGAGGGAGGGCGCTGAAGTGATGACTAAGAGGGACCCGGCAGACGATAAGGTGAGATAAAATACTGGTTCTTGTTTTACTAAAGTGCAACTGAATAACAAAAAAGATTTTGTAGTTGTGTTTTTGTCTTCCTTAACCCGAAATACAAATAAATTATTTATATGTTTGTTGTTTGAATAAGTTCGATATATAACTGCAGTTTAATAATATAATAAACAGTGAGCAAGTTATTAAACCTTTCTTAGATCTAATACTGATTAGTATGTTATCCATGCGGTAGACGGTCTTTTAAAAGAAAAAATACTAATTCCATTGCCACTAAAAAATTTAATTACTTATTTCCCATTTCTCCCTTAGGGTTAGAATCACTTTGAAAGTTATATAGAATGGTTCACCTTGTATGTATATTATTATGGTGTAATTTATGGGTGTAATTTATCAATAATATTTATGTATTTAGAAATAATCGGGTTACCATAGTGCAGGCTCTGCCTAATTTGGGACCAGATGGCCGTGTGTGAGATGTGTGAAGATATTATTATTATATTGAATGAAAATAAAAATATAAAATTATTTGCAAATAGTTGAAATGATTTGTAACATTCACCTAAAATAAACGCTAGTTCTCACGAAATCATACCGTTTACTTTAATGTTATTATTACGTATAAACAGCCTATTTGTTTTAACAAATTATGCTATTATTAAAATATAATAATATTTTAGTAATTTCCTCAATATCTGGGAACGTGTCTGTTGCATGATTTTCAGTAAAAAAGAGTAAACTTAGAAAGTCTTCTAAACTAGTGTAGGCTTAATTTAATATAATTAAATTAAGGATATTTCCGAGGTAATAACTACTAAAAATAATGTTGAATAAAAAGATAGTTGTTTTTAAACTTTCGCGACTTTGATTGTTTGTGTTTGTAATCAGTCCACTCGTGACCACGATCGGTGCAATTCGATCGAAACGTTGGGTAAACAAGAGGTATTGTACCTTTTAAATATTATCGCGAAGTCCCGAATTACACATCTAAAAAGATAGTTGTATAAAACAATATTTAACGTGTTTACACTTTGATTTTCTCATAAGCAGGGTTCATCAGAATGCGGCATGTCCCGAGGCTCGGCGGAGGCTTCACCAGTTTCAGGGACAGCTGCTTCTCCGCGAGCTTCCTCTCCTGTAACACCAGGCTCACCACGACGATCACCACTTCGATCCCCTAATCGGTCGCCTAACAGATCACCTAGGCGTGAGAGGTAAGAAGATAAAGAGAAGATTAGTAAATAGAGACTAATTAGATAATTAATAAAAATGAAAGAAAAAGATTCCTTTGATTTTATAGTTTATTATCTAAAACTAAAAGTGGCTTTGGAAAATACTTAAGTTAAGAAAAAATTTTAACTTATAAAGTGGCTACTCCAGATGTTCTATTTATAGTACAAGAGGCGTTATTTAAGTACAAATGGAAGTCCATTTGTACTTTAAAAAAAAACTGTAAATAGTACTTATACTAGACTATACTATTTTACAAGGCCTATTAATTACTGATTTATCATGTTTATCTCAGGTCAGAAGCTAGTTGTCCATCACCCGCGCCATCTGTGGGAAGCGCGAGTTCAAGAGATGCGGCCATGGATCAGCGACCTCCGCATCACATATTCTCACCGTTTGACCAGTAAGTACTCTTTACTAATAAGTCTAAAAGTGTTCAAGGAGGTAACTCTTTTTTAAGCTAGAACGTGTAAACATGGACCTACGATTATATCTGGATCTGATATTATCCCAACTCTATGTTCCATCTATGTCAACATACTTCGAAACAAACAATTGTATTTATTAGAATAAAAATTAGTCACAATTTCTTTTATACCGTATGTTCTCTATTATCTAAGTACAGAGTTAACTGAGAAGTATTTATGGTGAAATTAAATCAGCAAGGGAATCTATGGTTTATATGTCTATCAACATTTTTCTGTCGTAGGGCCGTTAGTTTTTTTCTTAAACGTCCAAATTATTTAAACACGGAACGTTTTTATTTTCTTTAAGGTCTAATATATATATATATATGTTGCGTCAAAATATAGTTTATTTTATCTATTTATTTATTCATTTGCGAATATGGGTTTACACTTGCAGATCTTAATTAGGCAGGCATGAATATAGTGATTCTTATATAATCTATGGACGCACACGAGTCGTCATTATTTAAACAGAAAAAACCACACTCAAACTGATCATAAAAATCCTTTATTTAAACCGTTGAACAACAAGTGCGTCGCGATATGACAAGTTGACTTCACAACGACAATTACCCAATTAAAAGCCGGCACGCCTTGCATTAATCAACTGTAATTATATTGCGTTTATACTAGCGAGTATTAAGATGCTACCGAGTTATTGTAGGAAGCCATTTGAAGAATTATTATGTAAGTTTTTACCAGTGTGGTCTATGAATAAAAAAGCGTTTTAATTGTTGAAGATGTTGTAAGAAGCTATAAAGGGTCGAATGAGAAATTAATCACCGTGATTCTATGACACACTCACTAAACTATAATCTGACTTAACTTCTTCATATGAAATCAACCTTGTCTTCTTCGTAAAAAGGTCTATTTGTTACTTGCATCTATTTCGCAGCACAAAGTAAATTTTACTAAAACCTGTCAGCGTAAATTCAACTTTATTGCTACGCGGCGAGAGTCCCGATTTATTCAAATGCCGTAAAAAACTCGTTCAAAACGATCTAAGATGACGTTATTTTAATCGGCACCTACGAAGACGCTTACTGAAAACACAGAGCAAAAGAGATAGCATTCAACGAATAGCGGCTCTCGCATCGTAGCATTAAAGTTTATTTAAGCGTGTCAGACTATAGTCGACAAATAAATTGCTTATTTCGAAAGCGACATATGTTACCTACTTGTTTAAATTTGAAATAAGACCTTGTTTCAAAGTGTACAAGATTTACATCTTATATGAAGAAAATTTAGTCAGATTATAGTTTAGAGAGCGGTGTTACAGAATCGGCACCAATGGTTCTCGACTTGCTTGATTGTTGTTGTAACAGTTTTTGTATGAAACCTATAAAAAATATTTTGACTTAAATAATACATTTTAAAACTGACATGGACTGTATGACATTATTGGTATGTACGTACATTGATGTTTACCATTTTAAGGAGTTTTCACTATTCGTGAACATTTCCTTTGTTATAGTTAGTGGTTGTAAAAATATTGGAAAGGAAACTCGATAAAGATATTAAAATAGTAAATACGTCAATCAATGTACATATTAACAGTAATTGTAAAAGGTAAAATATGAACATCTCAACGGCCGGCAACGCACTTGAGCAACCGGCAGTTAAGCAATGTTTGCATTGCTTTTCGCCTCGTGAGTGAAGTTACCGGAGGCCCTAACCCTTCCCTTTCCCCCTCTTCCCCTACAGGGGAAGAGGGAGAAAGGTAGGCAACGCACTTGTGACTCTTGAGTTGCAGGTGTCCATGGGCGGTGGTAGTCATTTACCATCAGGTGACCCGTCTGCTCGTTTGCCCCCTATAATATAAAAAAAAAACAATTTATTCTAACTTTTAAACTTTCGCGTTCCATGATATACTTAATTATGTATTTATACGGGAATTAACGCGATCACGAAATAAATCACACACAGCCTGTGACCACGGCCATCGCAACCTGGTCGAAATGTCAGGCAAGTCAGTGATCGCGTTAATTCCCGTATAAACACATTATTAAGTAAACAATTTATTCACTCTAAATCACCACACTTCTGTTTTCGGAAGTGTTTTTTTTTTCTTTTTTCCTTCAGTGCTCAACTAACACAAACAGTGTTTTAGTTGTCAACTTTTATTTATATATGTAAAAAAAACTGTAGTCTCCTTGGTCCTTGAACCCAAAAAATTTAAATGCATAACAAGTCGAGACGAAGTTAAAATGAAACTTTGTGTTCTTGTATTAAACTAGCAACCCGCTCCGGCTTCGCACGGGTACAAATTTTACACCTAAGCCTTCCTCATGAATCACTTTGTGTATCGGTGAACACCGCATGAAAATCCGTTCAGTAGTTTTTCAGATTATCGCGAATAGACAGACAGACAGACTTTGTTTTATAATATGTAGTGATGTTGTAGTTATTTCAACAACCGAAAATCAGTTTAAAATAAATACAAGTCAAGTGCATTGATTTCAAAATTAAGAGCACGAAGCATATCATTTCAGTATTTGATTGACATTGATTTAGTCGCCCAATTTATATTAATTTGTAGTGGCAACAGCGTTAGACCTGGTATTTAGGGCAGCGACTGAAATGTATCAATAATATTATGTGTCAATAATGCAGGTGTCAATACAATTTATTTCGTTATTTATTAATCGACAGATTACGACGTATTTTACCATGTAGTCCTTTAAATATTTTTTTATATGTTTGTGAATGTCGTCAATTATTGTTGCACTTAAACATCTTTAGACGAGTAGTTATCGACCTACTAATAGTAACTAAAGGACGGACACAATAAAAAAATAAGAAAGAAGTGTACCAACTCTTAACTTATACGAACGAGAAGTAACTTAAACATATGAACGACATTAGTGCAATCTAACCACAATCTTCAGTCGATAATTGCCATCATAACTTTCCTAACTAATATTATAAATGAGAAAGGATGTTTATCTGTTTGTTTTTCACGCTATCACGCCTAAACTACTCGAGCAATAATCATGAAATTGTACAGTTTGTCAGGGGTACAGAAAAATACATAGGATTTGCATTAAGGAAATATAATTATTCCCGAGGTATAGAAAACAAACAGACAAAATCTATATGCGAACAGATCTGCAAGCAAAAACTAATACAAAATAACTTCCATTCCAAGTTGTATTTAATCTTATTCATAATGAAAGACAAAAGAAAACTAATAAAGAGAGCCATGCTTCGGCTATGGGCCGGCTCGACCGGAGTGATACCACGGTCTCACAGAAAACCGGCAGTGAAGCAATGCTTGCATTGCTTTTCGCCGAGTTACCAGGTTACCAGAGGCCCTAACTCTTCCCCCCCCCCCTCTCTCCCTTTTCCTTTACTCCCACCTTAAAGGCCGCCGGCCTACAACGTTCCTTTGGCTCCTGAGTTGCAGGTGCCCATGAGCGGCGTTAGTCATTTACCATTTGGTGACCCGTCTGCTCATTCGAGCAGACGGTATACCATTTTTTTTTTTATGAAGAACAGGACGTGACCAGTTTCGAAAAAAAAAATATCAGGCGTATTGTTGCCAGAAACTCGTCGAGTTACATTAATGCTTAAAGACATTATGAAAAGCCTCCACTAACTTGTAGCATAACTTGAAAGTTACTCGAAGTCCTGTCAAACTCTCAAGATTCACTTTAATCGAATAACTTCAAGTTTAATTGTCAATAATAATGATACCGGGTTAACTTGGTTTCAGTTTGCAAATTAAGCTTCAAGTTACAAGCTTAATTTGTTAAGCATCGATTAAGTTAATTATGAGAACATAATTTTGTAACCGAGTTTGTTTTAGATGTCTGGATATTATTGATCACTAAATTATACTGACAGATAAGGTTTGAGTGCTGTGGTGATAAGTAGATTAAAATAATATTAAAATACCTTCAAAAAACTAAATTAAATAACGAAATTATTTAAGATAATAGAGAATATGTAATTAGGTGCTTACGGAATACCGTTTAAGTGACGTGTGGGCTGGCTCGACCGGAGAGATACCACGGCCTCACAGAAAACCGGAAGTGAAGCAATGATTGCATTGCTTTTCGCCGCGTGAGTGAGGTAACCGGAGGCCCCAACCCTTCCCTCTTCCCTCTTCTCCCCCCCTATTCCCGCCCTTCCCCTCTCTCCCTCCCTCTCGCCCCTCTTTCCACCTTAAAGGGTGGAAACGGACTTGTGACTCTTGAGTTGCAGGTGCCCATGCGCGGCGGTATTCATTTACCATCAGGTGACCCGTCTGCTCGTTTGCCCCTATACCATAAAAAAATAACTAAAGAAACATCAGAACATTACGTGTTGTGTATGCAAAATATCTAGAGCTCTGCCTTTGGCAATTCATGTAAAAGTGGACAATGTATTTATCGACACATTCATATCAGTTTTATCCCGTGATAGACGATTGGCGAGATAACCAGCGCCAAATAAAATCCAAGTTGAAGTAAATATCTGTAAACGGAGCGCCGACTTTTGCTGAACTTAGCTGTACATCCGGGCCGGACCGGAAGCGGCGCTAATGCGATATGTAGTTGAGCCGGGCTTATAGCACCCGCAGGGTTATCACACTCACCCAAACACCGATTTTGGGTGATTTTTTGGCAAATGGTAGAACTATTTGTAATTAGTTGGGTAAAGTATTTTGGGCTTGCTTAAAGCAAAAATAAAGTAGGACACCTCTTATTAACCGAATTCAAGAAATAAGTTTTTAATAGGACTCCTTTTTGTACATGTATTTTAGATTACAACAGATTATTTTTAAAGAAGTATCAAGTCATTAATTGTAAATTTGTAGAGTCATGATTTAGTAGATGAAAAATAAACGTTATTATTAATAAATTCAATAGAGTACGTAATATATGGTCTTGTCTATGCTCAAAGATAATATAATACGAAAACAACATAACTGACTTTAGTTAGACTAATATAATGTTAAAGGAAGGAAGGAACATTCATCACGATTCATCACGCAACAAATAACGCCACATGATTAATTTGGACATTGGCATGATGTGTAAAAGCCTTATTATATTAGAGAAATTTTATTGTTTTTTCGCAATGTAGAATTTATGCTACCATCAATAGTTTCTCAGCACTGGCTTAATTATTCCAATTTCATCAATAAAGTAGCACTCATTTTGTACGTTTCTTTTTTAAGTGAAAACTTTTTTAGCGGCGTTGTGCACTTTTTGGGATGGATAAAAATGTTAAACTCACGTCAGGACACGTGACCTGATCGAAAATTCGTAAGACGGAGCCGAGTTTCTTATATTTAAAAAATATTTTTACGGTCATCTGTGGATTCTGCGCGATACTACTGTAGTTTGATATATACTTATTTATTACATGGTATAGATCCACTAGAGGGCGCTAATCTAAACATTGAGTTTTGTTAGCTCCTTATTAATTAATCTTTAAAAAATGTGGATTCATTTCTGACGTGTAGTCCTATGACAGTTTTTATTTTTTTATTACGATCACCAACAGTGATTACATAAGTGCTTACAAATAAACATTGAAATTATACAATGTAAGTTATATATGACTACTTAAAAGGGAACTTTTATATTCTGACTGTTAATATTTAGGTAGTCAAAGTCAGTGCCCTTTGTAACTATAACCCCAATAACAATACATTGGAGTTCTACAATAACGGGTATCATTTGAATACCGAACGAATGGCGGCCGGCGCGTGCGCAACACGATCAATTATTTAGTGGAGACCAAACACTGAGTTATAAGGAATAGTTATTTTGGAGAGATTTTATTTTTATATTTTAAAACAAGTTTAAAAGGTTATTATTTAAATATAAATTGATGTACGGAAGAATAAAATATATGAGGATGTTATCTAATTACGGCCGTGTCCAAAACCAATGTTTATCTGATATCAGACTTAACTTTGTAATCACTTAACAATCTTAAACTTGGACTAAAAGACCGGATTAAAAGGTAGAAGAGCTTTGTATAATAAATTATCAAATTCCAACTATTTAATACTACGTCAAATGACCTATATCTGCTGTTTGTTTAGAACCAAGGACATTACACAGATCAATTGAATACAGTAATCTCCATAATATCCGTAGTAAGTTCCACCATCACCACGGACAATTACATTAAATGATGTTGAAGGTCATGTATGAGTCTCCCAACGTCATGGAATTATTCTAGAAAAATATGAAAAATCATTTTTCTGTGTTGTTGTGGTTATACTAGCTGTTGCTTAACGTTACTATACATTTTGTCAATCAATTTAGGTATTTTTCGGTTTTCTTTTATAAACAAATGTGATGTTACTTTTTGTAACGTGTGTGCAAAATGTCGTGTTGATTGCTTAAGTAGTTAAGGAGTGAAAGCGAAACAAGAAAACAAACAAAAAACTTACATTCGCATTTATAATATTAGTAAAAAATGAAAGTATTTACACAATCTTAAAAAGAAAAATAAATAGATACAGCCGAACATTGAACCTCCTCCTTTTTTGAAGTTGGTTAAAAACAGAAAAACATCAAATCTTTTTCATCATCCCACTAATATTATAAACTAGCAGCGCCCCACGGTGACACCCGCGTAAGTCCCAGCTATCTACATACCAATGAAACTTGGTATGTAGATAGCTGGAAACCTGGATTAACACATAGGCTACTTTTTATCCCGATATTCCCACGGGATCGGGATTTACGCGGGTGAAACCACGGGCTGCTAGTATTATATAAAATACCACGTCCACGTTTTCTATATTGAGTGTGTTAACTGAGTGTTCAATTACAGGACTGTATTCACACGCGATGAATTATCATAATAAATGTATCAACGTAGCGTTCAACTAATTGAAAGCTTACTACATATTCAATTGTTACTACAACTCCTTTCTGAAAAAGATAATAAAAACTCATGGCCACAATTTTTATTCAGCAAATTATATTAGCGAGTATGGTGTTTACATGTCAATTTTGGCGGATGCCATTAAGTATTAAAAAATAAGTCTTTTTTTATGGTTTTGGGGGCAAACGAGCAGATGGGTTTCCTGATGGTAAATGACTACCGCCGCCCATGGGCACCTCCAACTCAAGAGTTACAAGTGCGTTCCGGCCTTTAAGGTAAAGGCTAGGGGAAAAGTGGAAGTGGGGAGGAGACGGGGAAGGGAAGGGTTAGGGCCTCCGGTAACCTCACTCACTCAGCGAAAAGCAATGCATTGCTTCACTGCCGGTTTTCTGTGAGGCAGTGGTATTACTCCGGTCGAGCCGGCCCATACGTGACACACCATTTTAGTTTCACTTACGTTATAAGTGGAGCTTCTAGCTTTCCTTCATTTAAAAGGAAACAAGACTGAGTAATACAACTATGACGTATGAGTATAAGTTATTCTATGCTGATACTGCCTCTATTCGAGAAGAGAAAGATTATTTTTTTATTATCTACTAAATTAATAAATATGGTAATTTGTAAAGATACACACTGAATTTAACACAGATAGAAATATGTTCCATATTATTTAAAGAGTTAATCACTACATCACTACATATTGTAAAACAAAGTCCCCCGCCAGTCAGTCTGTCTGTCTGTTTGCGATAAACTGAAAAACTACTGAACGGATTTTCATGCGGTTTTCACTAATAGACAGAGTGATTCATGAGGTAGGTTTAAGTGTATAATTTGTTAAGATTTTGTGTAAATTGATTGAAATATGTTGATGATTGTTGAAGAGATGTCTCTGTTACCCGTGCGAAGCTGGGGCGGGTTGCTAGTTCTTATATATAACAATTTGAATATCAAATTGGGCTGTTAAAAAGGATTAGAGGTGTTAAAAGGTTTCAAAAGATATGTTATAACTAGGTAAATAGTTCTATAAAATTCTATTAATAATTCTTTTTTTTTTAAGTAATAATTCTTTAAAAAAAAACAACTTAAAAAAACTATTTCATGAAAGATTATATGGTTTTCTCACGGATGCCATTATCAGAACTGGACCAAATTGAAATGGGACCACACGGGAAGCACCAGTTTTCAAATAAAAAAGTATCATCAAAATCGGTTCACCCAGTCGAAAGTTCTGAGGTAACAAACATAAAAAATAATTATAGTTTAAAAAACTAAAAAACACGCTTTTATAGAAAATTCAATTAAAAAAAATTAAAAATTTAATCGAATTATTGCATTTTCATCGGTCTTTGACACGTGTGCAAAATTGGAATGAAATCTGGCCGTTTCAAAATCGCGCCCAAAGGAGTCGGTTACAAACATACAAGTGAAGCTAATATAAAGCATGTAAAAACGAAATCGAATCGAGAACCTCCTCTCTTTTTGAAGTCGGTTAATAAACTCCACTTAGTACAATAACTTACATAACTACTACATAAAAGAGCAAAACAGTACATAATAGATACATGATGCAATAATATCAGTAACAATATAAATTGTATCACCAATTAAGCGTAGACGACATAGCTCACATACAAAAAAATAACTATTTAATTAGGTCACAACAAAACCAAACAGAAAATTAGTTTATCGTATTATTTTTTTAGCAGTCGTCAAATGCAATTAAGTGGTATTAAAACGCCATCAGAGCGGTACAATTGGGTGGTGTAACGAACTCGGTAGCGGTTTTGCGCGCAAGGGTTACGCGCCCGCATGCCGCTCTAATTGTCCGCATTAATATGACAAATAGATTTACGTCGGTCGGTCTGTTGTACCGCGTGGCGTTGCACCGGTTGATTTTGATACTGATCACATCGATATTGAAAGGCTTGAATATTTATTAACTAATTTCATGTTTTAATGACACTATGATGGTAAGCTAGCGGAGAGCCAGCCTAATAGCGTTAAACATAATAATGTATGGAAATCCGATAGTTAGTGCGGCGAGAAGTTTTTTTTTCTGATTTTTTTTTTGTGATGAGGAAAGAGGTTTGGAGTCCAGTAAGCGATAGTTAATACCTTTTTAGGTAATAGTAAAACCAATGGATATAGTGGTTTCAAAAACAACAGAGATATATGATTCTATCTCACAACTGTTGTAAAATTCTTTAAAAAGGTTTGTTCATGCGCGAGACACTCCTGGTCTTGCACAACTTTCGAGCGTTTTATTGATAGAACACTCAGCACTCATCCTGCCACGCCTTACAACGTGTGACAGCAGGTACCAGGTCCGAACTCCTACAACAAAGATTTGCTTTTGGTTGCCTTAGAAATAGATCTTTGTCGTGGGAATTTGGATTGCCTTCCCTGTCTATGGCAATGCATTGAAGTTTATACTTAGGTGTTGCCATCGTTAGGGTTGACAAGTCGGATATTTCTGCTTGAATCGAGCTGCCCGCCTGGACCTACCGTTAAAGAAAACTAGTATTGAACAGAGCTCCATCTAGTGAAAAATGGAAGTCAGATACCGGTTTTCTAAAGATTCATTGTTTCATGTAAAATTTTCAAAATATTTTCTAAATTAATATATTTAACAGTTTGATAGATGAAATATTTGTGTTTGTAGTAAATAAGTTCCTAATATATTTAATAATAATATTACCAAAATCATTTATTGTACAAAAATTGTTAGGGACGTAAGCGCAGCTGATTTTTCAATCGAATTGCTGTCACCCGACTAGTCCAATACCTCCACTCCAAAGAAAACCGTGGTTAGACAGTGCCACTCGCGAAGCGTGTAATTTTCTTATCAAGTAAGTTGAAGATACTACAGTAACCGGTGAGCTATAAAAAGCTGAAGTAGATCGTGTATTACTTTTGCTATAACAACAGAACAAAATTAGGTTCCTATAAACATTTCCTTTGTCACTAATTGTTGATTATGACAATACATCCTATAACCAATTAGATGCGTACTCCACTCATGTTGTAGTATTAATATCATAACTGCGCACAGTGTGCACGCTACGATTGTACGATTGTGCGACATAAATTCGTTAGTCGTCCATTTGTCGACGCTTGCTAATTCCGCTTGTTTAATCCCGTGTCGGGCGACAAATCGCTTTGTGTTCGTGTTACACGCTTCTCGTGACGGATGAGTCATACGTTTTTGGTTTTGGAACCGGTGATTTTATAGTCATTGTAAAATTTAGTTTATTAATCCATAAAAGAATGCAATGTTTGACATCGTTTCAATGCGAGGACAATTCCATGAGTGTGCATTCATTGGCTTTTCATATCGCTATAGTTCGCGATATATGTGGAGTAGTTTGTTTGTCTTTTTTGAGTAACCTCGTATCATTTAATTGTTTAGTGCGCGTAAACGCTGTTCCCACAAGAGCACTCATGTAGTATACGTGACTTCTAGAGTCCCATACTTCATATACAGAAAACAGGAATCATATAAGATGTCTTTATGGCCCATCTGTTTAACTGTATTTTTTGTTCTTTTAGTGAATAAAAAATTAAATTAACAAAAAACAAAATTAAAAAATAAAAAAGTTTTCTCCTGGCTCCATCATCAGATAAGCTCCAAGCTGCACAAATTATAGTATTGTCATCCAAACTACATATACTTCACTTTATTTTACTAGTTGGAGAGCCATGTTTCGGCACGTATGGGCCGGCTCGACCGGAGTGATACCACGGTCTCACACTAAACCGGCAGTAAAGTAATGATTCTTTGTGTTTCGCCGAGTGAGTGAGGATACCGGAGGCCCTAACCCTTAACTTTCTCTCTTCTCTCCCCCCTCCCCTCTCTTCCCTCCTTTCCCCTACTTCCACCTCAAAGGCCGGTAACACACTTGTGACGCACGAGTTGCAGGTGCCCATGGGCGGCGGTAGTACCATCAGGTGACCCGTCTGCTCGTTTGACCCCTATCCCATAAAAAAAAATAATACAAAGTTTCATTTCGATACGACAATTAGAAGCAGGTTAAAATTGACTTCCAAGATTTCTTTTCCTATAAGTGAAACTAATAAAAATGTGTTAAGAAAAAACGATACAATATTTCCAAATATTATTATCTTCCTAGCACATATTGTCGTGTTACATGATTTACACTTAATTATACGGAATAATTTGTGCGAGTCTCTTTATAGAGCGACCCTTCTGTTCGCAATACTATTGAGTGGTTTCTAAAAAACAAACCCCTGTTTAAACTTTAAAGGAAAAGCCTCATACACCTTTTATGTCTCTTTTAGAAAACTGAACATTAGAATCCTCACTTCAAATCAGAGGCAATTGGCACTCGCAATTGTTGTTTTATGTAGCTAACGTATGACTACATAATTTGAGGATTTTAATTATCACTTAACAGCGAAAACCATGTGTAAAGACTCTTTGGGCAGATGATCACTGGTTTGTAGGAATTACACAAATTGACTTCTTATGAATACAGTGCTAAATGTTGAAAACATTAGTCGACATGCAGCTTCTTATTTTCATAAGTCTTCATTTATAACCTACATTATCATTTAAATTTCAGTTCATTTGTTTATTTATGAATAGGATAAATTATCATCCTTGAAGTGGAAACTATCTTGTTAATTAATTATAAGGCTGCGCTCACGGCCGCGACTAGCGTTGATTGTCGTGTAACTAATCGCAAGTGTATTAAAGTCAATTTACCGTTAATTAACTAGTTAATTAACTTGTTAATTAAAGATGAGACGCACTATGTTTCCATGAGCTAGGAAGGGTTGGGATCGATATTACGTACCTTAGAATAGTTTTAAAAACTTATTTACGAAATTAATTGTCCTACTAGTACGAACTGATTCCATGTTAACATTCACGGAATTATTTGTCCCACTAGTACGAATTGATTCCATGTTAATACTTAACCTAATTACTAAATAACCTTAATGACGGTTTCTGTCACGCCAACTGCAGCTGTGCCGAGGATTGGAAATTCAAGTCTTGTACATGACAATTTTTCGTAATATCTAAAATTTTATATTAATGACCTATATTTCTAAACTTATTTCTTGGTGAGATAGTGATGATGAATGAAAGTATGTACTTTCTACTACTTTAAATATGTTCTTTTCTGCATCCCTAACAAAGGGCCGGGACAGTACCTCCCCCACTGAAGAACCATATGCGTATTGCTGTTCATTAGGGTCACTAGAGGCCCTTGAAGAGCGTAATACAATTTTCATAATTGAAACCACTCAAATTGCAAGAGCCTTTGAAGATACGATACTCGCTTACGATACGAGATAATTCACTAATAAAAAAATGAATTCGCATTAAATCAAATATCCTATGGTATGAATAAACAAGTCCATAGTTTTAAAATGCCAACATCAGTCGCACACAAGCTCCCGGGATGCATGATCCAATTGCCGTCCGCTAAATTGATACTCTATTTGGCTCAATTAAGCATTAATTAATACCATTAATGAACACTGAGCCGCTCTATTGCTCTGAGTCAACGCTGTTTTGTTCTGCACTTGTGTATATACTGACGCTATTTTTGGTGTACAGTCATGCAGTTTGTGAGGTGGACTTTCAGATTACTGTGATTGTTATAATAGACTCTTTTTGAGACCAGAAAATACACAGATGGTACTATTTCATTGTGAATCTGTGGTCATTATCGTGGCATGCGCTGTGACTAAAATGACCAAAAATTCGGAGGTCCTTTATAATTAAGGAACTTGATCGCGTTTAATAGGTAGCGAGATAAGATTTTGGACTAAAATATTTAGTAGCTATTTGACTGAAAAGACTCCATAATGCTTTAGGACAACATTAATTTAATTTTAAGTACACATTTGTTTATAGAATTGCGAATAGTATAGTAGTTTTTTTTTTGTAAGAATACTGGTAACTCCAACTAAGCTGAGCCAGCCCACAAGCAGTGTTAAGAAGGGGTTCACGTCGGTAGTGCACTAGATCAGGTTCGAACTCATAACCACTAGATACCAAGTTCAACTCCTTAGCCATTGTGCCACTTGCCACTTCAAATGAATAATAATATGCTTTTTATGGATTTGTAGAAATTACAACAATGCTATGGTAATAACTATTATTTAAAGCTACCTGCCTGATTATATTAATACCTATCACTAATGTTAAAGTTTCTAGTCCACTGACTATGCTGCATAAAAATCAATTATAACGTAATGTTTATGTTCAAACTACATTGTATGAAAAAAATCTAGTTTATGAGCATATCAAATCGACATAAAAGTATCAAGCACTATCTTAAAAAGCTATTATCACTTATATCTCATTCATCATATCATGGTTTATAAATCAACGCCGCTATGCCCAAACAGAAACTATAAAAATAAAACTGTCACACAACAACACTTAATAGCGGAACCGATCTCAATCAAATACCAAAAATCGCTCGGACAATAGGGCTCGTGCACACTGTCCGTCATAAATCGCGGCGACCCGTCGCGCTGCGATTAAAAAAGCGTAAAGAGGGTGTGTCGCCCTTCGCAATAGGCGATCACTTAACGCTAAATTGAGTCGAATCTGGTGGATAAACAAAACGTGAATCGAAGCCACGTGACTTTGGAGCGTGTGAGCTCGAGTGGAGTCATTCAAACTAAATGTACCGTAATTAGATCTTGATTTTGTTGCTACGACTTTATGACTAATTTAATGTAAAAGTTTTAAGGAAAGCTCT
The DNA here is from genome assembly GCA_963859945.1 of Euplagia quadripunctaria. Lineage (NCBI taxonomy): Eukaryota > Metazoa > Arthropoda > Insecta > Lepidoptera > Erebidae > Euplagia > Euplagia quadripunctaria. The sequence continues at coordinate 4,376,816 of OY982572.1, forward strand.
TTTGATCTGATTTAAGTTCTTCCATTAACATATATAATAACTACACGGAAGCCGAGGTACATGCGAGTAGAGTTGCGATTGAAACCGAAATATCTCATAAAATTCTAAAGCACGTAGTAGAATACCACTTCGTTCTTGAAGTTGCAACTTAAATTGTTTTATTATCTTTTATACAATCATTGAACTTTGTCCTGTTATTCTATAAATTTAATTTTTAGAAAATAAATAATGTACATATTAGTTGTAAAGCACAGTGACACATAGTTTACATTACGTTTATTTTGTACTCATCAACACTGAATTTATATTTTTTTACACTAACCACCACGATCGTTCGCAACAAAGCACAGATCCCGCTGTGCACTGCGGGCAATTGAAAATATTTGCGATTACAAGCAGCTCGCACGTGTCGCTGCGATTATACGTATGTGTGAAGTCGCTTTTATAGTATATTGTACAAAAAAGGAACTTCATACATTTTTATTTTATATTGTTTACTATTTTTATACTTATTTGGTTTTATTAAACTCTTTAAAATCTTTTACCGGCTTCGTAGTATTCATGAATTTTAATTTTATTTTATGTAAAATTTGCGGACAGCCATATAAATTTGACAAATTAAAGAATTTTACACCGTTATACCGTTACTGAAAGTACTTCATTACCTCTAGACACAGGGCCTATTACATTTACTAACCAAATAAAATGATTTATTTCTAAATTAATAAATACCGACCACAATTTACTAACAGCTATAAAACCCTTTCAAATTAACCACGCCTGCATACAATCGTATACCTTTTCAAGTGGCTATAAAAAATAAATCACAAAAGTCACTGGTGGCCAACGTTTGACGTTGAGTGGCTACGCGATCTAACCCTTCACTGGTCATGCGGGCAAAATATTAGAAGGGTAATTACATATTGTTATTTTTATTAAAAAAAGATCCAATTGGATTTGGTGACGATTTTTAAGTATACTTAAATGTTATTAATCACGACTGCTCAGAGCGAAGAAAATTATTCTGAAAGAGAGAACACTGTAATTGTTCAATGTTTATTTTTAAATTTGTCAATTAATTTATAATTAAAATAATTAATTTTAATACTACCTTCTTGCCACGGACAAGATGGCCTGCATGAATGAATAGTCAGTCACGTAGAAGATTAAAATTCTTGTATGATATGATATGTAATATTGGCTGAAAAACAATTTATTTTACAACTTAAAAATTACAGCCTTGATATTGAAGATTGTTGCAAGAAACGTGTGGAATATTTTGTTGTTATCATGATTTTTTATTTTGCATTCCTACGCGAATTGTAGGCAACAGTTACACTTAATATGTTCTAAATTCCCTCAGTACCCTCCAGTTCGTTATCGTATCCGACACCGACCCAAGATCCTAACCACTTTACCCTTATTTGTCACAACTCTTTACTTCCAAAGATAACAAAACATGCACCTTATTTTGAGATCCGTAGAAATTATTTTGCGTAACGCAGGGGTCTGAGGGGTGGCCGGTTGCTATGACAACGTGTTGTTACCTACAGGCCGTGACAGTAGGCATCTATAACCTGTAGGTATGATTGTATCTATAATATGTATAGAGGTATGGGTTTGAAAATTACCTAACCATAAGAATTGGATAAACAAGTTATTGAAGGAATATCAGAACTTTAATAGATAAGTAGAAGTGATCACTGAATGACGTCTAAAATGTTTTTTTGTAATTTTTGGACTTTACTCCTTAAGAATCGATTTTCATATAAGATGACCGGTATGAAAAAAATATGAACAGTGAAAAGTGATCGGAGGGCAGCGTAACGCTTTAACGCTTTATTGTGCTTTTTGTGATTTATTGGAGCTTACTCCTTATTGTTGACGCATGTAAGGAGATATGTGTTATGTTATATATATATATATATATATATATATATATATATATATATATATATAACATAACACATATCATAAATCATTTATTCAATTAAGACACTAAGTGACATTTATGAACGTTAAATTGAAGCTACTGTTAAAAATCATAGATCGACGCAAACAGACGCCACAGCATGTACTGGATTGTCGAGGTAAATTAGGTGAAAACACCAAAATCTACTGCCTGCTTGTGTCGATCTATAACTTCCAGTTTCCAAAATGCGTAGAGCTTTATGAGAAGAATACTGGCAAAGAAACTCATGGCCACTCTCGTTAAAAGTCAGATGTTCAGGTACAATGGTATTAGTGTTACATGAAAGGTAAACATGATGCAAGCTGTTACCACCTGAATTTCATTTTATTGAAATGCCCCAAAAGCTAACATACAAACAAAAAAAAATCACTCAGTGATACCGTTGAAGAGAGAGAGAGAGAAAGGGAGAGCGCGAGTGAGAGAGATAGAGAGAGAAAACCTCCAGTAAACTTGTCGTGCGTCGGAGCTGACACACACCTTTTTTTTATAATTTTTTTTTTTAAATCCTATTCCTCTATAATTTTATTATTAACACGCTTCTATTAGCTTTATTTGTAACTATGTAAACAAATTTAAGAAGTCAATTTTAAAAATGAATCTTTGTATGTGTATATACAAATGTATGTGTAGTTCAGATGACAGGACTATAATTTGGCACCTTAGAGCTGATCTGACTAAGAGATATTGAGAAGAGAAAGAGAGCAAGGAGGTGAATAATGAAACTCTTCAGTGGCTCACCCTTAGAGTAGTAAACTCTTTTAGTTTGGGCTGATACGATGAGTCCAACAGATTTCGTATAATAACGATGGTCTGATGATAGAGCCAGGAGGTAAAAAGGTAAAAAAACGTTTTTTTACTTTTTTAATTTGGTTCATCATTAACGCGTGTTTTTTCAACTTTCCTAACCCATAATTTATCTTAATGCGAGTGTTAATAGGCACTGGGGTTTGTATTGTTTGTAGGTATACTGTTTGTATAAAATTATCATGTCAAAGCTGTATTTATTTTATATATATGTATACAACACGTATACATACCTATAATGTATCAAGTATTGAACATTCGTTTAAAATTATATAACATAAATAAGACATTCATCTAGTATGTAAACAAAACACAATAGATACTTATTGTTCGAATATCGAACTATGAAGTTTCTGTTCAAAGTATGAAGCTTCAAGAATAAATTCTGCAAACAAATTGGTGTATTTTCCTTAAAAGTTTAATAAGAAATGAATTAGAGGAAATAAAATAAAAATAAAACTGAGTTGTCATCTCCCATTGTTAACTTAATCCCCACGATTAAGTTACACATACACAATTGATATGCAATTCGCTTTTGGATCCAGTACAATTAAAAAGTCGTTTGTCTAGTAGGTACTTAAAATTGCTGTGTTAGATTCTTGTGACAAGAATTGAATTTTTTGACTGAAAATTCTCAGATGTAGCCGGCCTACGAAGGTCGAAGTTAAACACCTCCCATCCTGATCCTTCGAAATCACAAGTGTTATGAGAACAGAGTGCTTCAATTATCTATGCAACTTATTTAAATCTTAGAATATATAGCAACCGGTCTTCGTTAAAAAAGGGATACGTATTTACATGTGGTTTGACTTCAAGCTAACTGCCTCTCCTAATTGAAATTGAATGCACCTTAACATTTATATATATTTTTAAAATATCTACTTGTTTTAGCTGCATACTTATATTATTTGTATCTATTTTTTTTTTGTTTTTGTAATCATTACTTACATCTTTGAAGCTGTATAAATCCTGGAAGCTATGTACCGTAGTAATTGGAGTGCAGATTTAAAAATGTTATAATATAAAAGTAATTTTAAGCACTACTTGGTCTGTATTCTGTAACCGTACCTTTTGTAAGTAAATAAATAAATAATGTCTAGAACTAAACACGAAATAAGTATGATAGGGTTTAATAAATGTCCATCTTTTAGATTTTTTTATCAAAGTATGTTATTACTAGGTTTTGCATGTGTCTTCAATAGTGTAAAAGTTATTTTTCTATTCCTCTGAAACATTTTTTTTCTGGATGAAAAGCATCCTATGCCCTTTTCTGTACTCCTGGAAACGTGTATGGAAAATTTCATGATGATCGGTGGAGTAGTTAAGGCTTTAAAGCGTAACAAACAAACTCAAATTCTCATTTATAATATTAGTTCGGATAAATTAAAACTAAAAGTTATTTGTACCAAGTTGCTATCGTTCTCTGCAATATGCATTGCGCTGTAGGAAGACTATGTGTTTGGCATGCATTAGGTTACAAGATTTTTTGTACTTGCAGATCTTATTTGGTTTACTTTTTGACCAGATTGCACTACTGTCAGACCTATTTTATGTTCTTGTGAACGATAAGAGCCTACTAGTTTTCGGTCTGGTAACCCATGGAAGGTGGACTCGAGACATTCCCATACCAAATATCGAAAAAGTACTCGTATAAGTACTTCAATTATTTTCTAACTGTTCTTGTATTGAAGCAACATAATAGCGATATATATAGCGATATATTTTTCGGTATTTTTTATGAGATTAAGATCACATAAAAGTTAAAATAGTGAGAAACTCTTGTCACGTTATTTTAGTTAAATATTTAATCAATTAATTAACTATAACTTTATATATATAAATTTATATATATATATATATATATATATAAATTTTGTCATCCCGTGGATATAAAAAAGTAACTGGAAATCTCAAAAACGTGTAAAAGTCTGGTAACCTTGTGGGAGTTGTACACCACAGTACCGGGTGGCTTCCTCTAGCCCCCATGATGAGTTACTTAATAAAAATTATGCTTATCCATTTATAACTTTGATCATTATATTACTTAAATTATTATTCATATCTCCATTGTACTCCATTGTATTGTGAAGTTAACTTTGATACAATGGAGCACAAACGGAAAACCAATTCATCCCATGGATAATTTCTTTGACTGAAAGTAGCAAATTTCTAGTCATTAGTGGTTATTAATAGCAGCATATTTTTGATTTTCCCTTCAAACGGGGGAAGTACATCTAGTCTGTAGATGACTGGTCGACCAGTATTACCTACTGTCGTAGTATTATCTCTGCTTGGGAGGTGGGTACTTAGCGGTCATCGATGTTACGAGTATTTTATCATTGGTAAACTGCTGCCCAGTATGCAATACCAACAGAACTAAAAGGAATATGTTTTTACTGGGCCAGCAAAGCTTATACTAAGCTTAATTTGTTGGTTAGCTAAGCTTATTGGTTCCGTTGTTGCTGTAAAATCCAGTAGTTGTGACTCAAATTTCATGGCCATAGAGTGGTACTTTGGCCCAAACGCTTTCATAGGGTTCAAGGGAATGTATTAATTATAGAAACGAAATTGAAATAACTGACAGTTTTGACTAAAACCGGTAGCTGTTTTTAGTTTTTATTTTATTTTGTGAGCATTACTCCGATGTACTTACGTAACATCGACAAACTAAACAGTTAGTTAAAAAAAGAGATACCAAGATATCACTTAAACCATGACTGGACAGATAGCGCAATGGTAGGTACCGTACGGTAAGTTTTTAAAGTAAATGTACTCGTACCTAATCGTACTTGTCGCTCATGCGCATCATTAAAACCTCTTAACATACGAACATAGGTTTAATGATTCTGATTATTCTGAATTTGTCCTTACCGTACCATTTGGGTGAGTTACGGTACCTTGTATGACTAAGTAATAATTAACCAAACTTGTTATTTGTCGTGTAAACAAAATGATTGTTTGTAACCACGTTAGTTTCGTAGAACTCGCTAAATATTCATCGGGGGTTGGATTAGATTTTTCACTCATAGTCATAGACAGAGACACGTATCAGCCGGCGGGTCGTGGAGTGAGGCAAACAACCAAATCTTCAAACGGCAAGTCGCGAGCGACGTCAAAGGCACGAGCGATTCCTTGCAAATTGTATTTACGCGTCCCGCGGGCGCGCCCTTATCGAGTTTGCTCTCAAAGAGCCGCCATTTTTAAAACTTCCATCGACTCAGGTAGAGGATCGACGAGGCCAATTGTGGTTCCGCTTTGTTCTTTACCTCCTTTATAGGGTTGACGAAGTTAGCCAGTTTCGGCGCACGAATAATTTGTGTTCCCGGCCGCGCGATGCGATTACGTGAGTTTCGCCCGAATCCGATCCGCCGCTTGTCGGAATCGAATTTTGCCGAGCCGCTTGAGCGAGCCGGCGAGCGACAACTTCGTTTGTTACAAACATAATGTCCTTCCATCTCAAATTATATTTGTGAGCGCAAAAGCGCTTTAGATCATTATTAATTCCATCTAGTATACAGCGGCTTATGTATAAATAAGAAATAAAAAAGATAAACGTAACGTGTCGGGCGGGTAGGGACGGGAACATGAAATGAGCTCATTTCTATTCCGCGCGCAAACAAATTCATAACTCGCCGAAACTCATAAAATCATCCGCGAAACACACTTTTATTAAACGAAAACAAAGCTAACGCGGTGGGCGCATAAGTTAACATAACATTCCATTCCTTGTTAAAAGATAAATTAGTGCGGGCGCGTCCGGCGTGGAAATGTATTCGCCAAGCCAATCTCGCGCTCCCCGGGGCTGGCTCGTAATTGCTTAAGAGAAAAATCCAAATGAGAAATGAAAAGGGATTCCCTTTTCAGAGGAAAAATTATATAATTGAATATCTTTTCGTAAGTATTATGAGGTATAAAATATGATAATTGAGTTTTTGCTTACGGTGAGCGAGGCTGAGCGAGCCGCGACGTTTCGTGCGTCTTCGCTTATTACTTTGTACAACTCGGATCATCTGCTTCCGTCTGATGCTTTTATAAATCAACAAATTGAGTTTATGTTACATTCTACTTACTGTCTGAGTTTTTATTTTTAGTCTAGTACTACTAAGCGTTTTGTACGTGTTTGCAATGCTAAACGTTAGATCTTGGGCTCGCAGTATATTGAATTTTCAAAGGTGTATTCAGTTTATTAAGTGATCTAAAACCTTATGTTTGTATTCAAAATTATATTACGATCATTTGATAATAATAAGAGACTATACCTACCTTACTTTTAGATTAACTTGAGGACTATGCAGGAACATTAAAATACTGGTATCGCTAATATATTGGTGAAGTTTCCCGCCATGGAAGTGCATCACCTCATAACAAAGCTTGTTAAAAGAAGCTAATTATGTGTTAAATGTTTGTTTAGAAGGAACTCGAACTCTAATAGGACGTTTCGTATTATCAAAATATGTACTTTTTGTTATATTTTTTTTTTAGCACTAGCATTATTTTATTAATTTTGAACTTACTAATATGCTGGTCGCAAAAGTATATTTAGAATAAGTTGGAAACAAAAAAACGAAGGTTCCAAATTTAAATCACTATCTCCATTGGCCCACTCGACTTAAAACGGACAGACCATAGTGACTACGATTTAAAAAAAACCTTACACTCTTGAAACATGCGTTCGTCTGCAAGATCAAGAGTCACGGGTTTAATTCCTGCCCAGTGCAAGTATTTGTATGTATGATATTTAGGTAGTTTTGAGTGTTTCTAAAAAGTTCAAAAAAGTATCTAAGTACCTATTTTTATCCGTATTTTAGAGCCCACAGTAGAAGCTAAGCTTAGTTGGACTCTAGAAAACGTTGTATAATATATCTGAGAATAAACCAAATCTCCCCATTCCTTCACAATCAAACACTATCTAACAAAAAGCTGGGGATTGAATTTGCCTTGTTTGTGTCGCGTCTTGATCGTTTGCAATCACGAGCACCGCCGTAAGGAAGTTAGCTGGCGACGATACTGGGCGTGACTCGATTTCTTATGCTCCCCTACTGCAGATACACCACTCAAAAATACTTGACTTTAGATGGTGTTGGTAGCTGTTTGGTTTGTTATTTGTTCTCCAATATTACAACAAGTAAAACGCATTAACACGTGTTTTGTGGTTCTGTAATTATCTTAGAAAACTTACCTTAGGATGAATGAATGAATGATGTTCTAATAATAATATGAATTCTTAAAATACTTTCAGTAGTTTTTTTATTTATTTTCCATTTTTTTTAAACGAAACTTCAGTAATTTAGTAATTTTATTTATTTATTTATTTTATTGGCTCATCAACAATTGTTAACACTGGTTAAATTACAAACTTATACTAACTTATTCTATTGTCACAATTTCTTACAGGTACGCACCACATGAGTTATTTACTGCTCTTTATTTACTTCAGCTAGAATTATAAAAAAAAAAAATGTATGTATGCAGGATAGTGTTATAAAATATAAACTTAAAATAATTGATGCAAGACTGAGAAGATCAATTCATAAATTGCGACTTAATTATTTTACGGAGCTTGCTCAGTGAATCAACATGTACGTCTACGAAGTCACTGTAACTATTTAGTAGTTTGCACATTCGTACATTACATTTTCGTAAGTTTTCTAAAGCAGCTCATTGAAAATACTGATAATTGAGCAATGGACCTGCTCAGGCAAGAAGCTGATGCATGTTACGTTCCTTTTTTACCGGCATTCTGAGCCTTTAATTTTCAGTTTTGTCAGAAATATATATGGTCTAAGTATATGTTTAAGTTCTAGTTTTTTTTTGTATTGTTGTAATACAGCAAAAACAGTGATAGCCGAATCCAACTGTCCGCATCTTACACTGACCCTCACTGATCTCCGGCCGCACATCTCTGAATGTTGGTGGAGTGCAGTTTCTACTCCAATCTGTAAGCTACTCCCTCAATTTTTTTACTCAAATTTTGATATATTTCATAGAATGACCCTGCTAACTAGTTCTTTTAAATGAAAACATTTCAACCATATATATGCAAATATAACCATACATAGATATTCTGTATAGTTACGTCTTTTAGAAAATCACGGAGGGAGTTAGGGATCGTGTGCCTAGTCAAGCTACTTTCTTATGTACTTACCAGTCAACAAACCATAATTATATATAACACGATAAACAAACAATATATCTGTTTAAGTTTTTGCACATCGGATAGGGCGGGGCTAACACCCCAATAACAGTTATTACCCGGAACGAGTGTAAATAACAGCTACCGTTCACAGGTATGGGGAAGGAGCAATTTCACTCATGAATAATGGAAGAGAGTCCGCCCAGTAAACGTGTTACGATTTTTCATAATAGCCCTCTTTTGATGTTAGTGAGCTCCCGGCTTCCTCCTCCCCGTATAATTCAAGTTTTATGTTATGCAATTTAGTTTTATATTCGCCTTTTGGAATAAATCGCTTCGTGAAATATAGTTTGTGAATTTGTTATAAGGTAGGTTTCTAAGATAAAGAATAAGTGCACGTAGGCACTGAAAATATTGTCATCTGGTAAAGTACAGTGGGAAGTAGTACCAATGAACTGTGTACCTTCAATTTTGTATTTTTTTCTATTATCACTATCGTTTCCGTAGGAGTAAGATAGATAACGCTTTAATCGTCAACCAATATAATTTTTTTAAAACGAGTGTCGTTGTGTATATCAATACTAGGTCAAAATAGTTTTTTTTTAATAATTATGTTTGTTGAATAACGATATAAGTCTATTAAGTAATTTAACAAGCAGTTAACAAGTTTCATAACAATTTTAAATTTTTGTAGTTACGTTTGCGTTTTGTGTATTTAATATGAATTACTCAAAATTAAATAATATAAATAAATATGTCGTTTATATTCATATCATCACGCAAAGGAACAGTGGAAGCATTACACCCGCATTGCGCTAATTATGTTAGATCTCGTGATACTTGTTGACATAATCTTTTATTTTGTCATTTTAGATCTACAACTTCAACCGCGGGCTTAACACAAATAAATGTGCTACAATTTTCATTGTATTTAAGATTTTATATTTTAATATACATACTTACCTTAACAAGAGTCTGCTAATACAGTCATATATATGTACATATAAACTTTATTTTTGTAGGCGGTGTCATATAAGCTTTAATATAATTTAATTATACTATTCAACAAACAACCTATTCTCCAATGTACTTTGGTAGACGCTATGAGAAGTGAATATCATGAAATCATTCACACGATAAAGACATATAGCCTATAAACACAGAGAAGGCTTTAGACAAGGGTATAAGTCTTAACTGATCTTAACCGTAGGTGCCTAAAACGAGATTCACATAAATAGTACCTTTATATACAGAGTTCATCTGTAAACTAATAACAATAGTGTTACGTTATTTTTTTCATGGCTACAAGTAAGCCTAGAGGATATGATGAACGGTTTGTTCATATTTAGAATTAAGTGTTCAACACAGATTTGATGCACGTTGCTTCTAAAGTTATGTTATTAATATACATTACTATGGGGATGTATCGGGCAAGTTGATATAAAATAAACCGATAACAAAATCTTCATGATTCATGTTTATACTTGTTCATCAAAGAAATAAAAAACGTCAAAATAATCTATTAAGTACTTTATAACGCCTTATTAAATTAACAATTATATTAATAAGATATTATTACTCACGATAATTAACAAACATTATTAAAATTATGCTAATAACCCGTATACAGAACAGAATAACAGTTTGAGTTCCATAGGCGGCTAAAACCCTTTCAGTCGCGCACTAATTAATACAATTTGAGCGCGTAATTAGAGGGCACACGTGTGACACGAGATAGTGATGGGAAGCCATTAAAATATCGTTTTGTCTAACTGTCATTAAGTTATTGCCATGTAGTGTTGTTCACTTAGATACTTGCAATTGAGGTTTACAAGCCTGTTATTTTTCAGTACTTTTTTGTGCAAAATTTCAAGAGGTATTTGTAGAGTAGGTTTGCGCAACAGTAGCTCACACTTAAAAGAATAAAAAGGTATAAGTAAGAAAGTTGCTCAGGAAACAATTGAATATTTGATACTCAGAAATACTTATCATTTATCAAAAAATCAAATCAAATCAACAATTATCATGAAGTTATTAAAATAATCTAGCAAGTTTTAACGTATTAAGCTCACTTGGAACGAAACTAATAAGTTTCTTTCCAAGTGAGCTCAATACGATACGGCGAAATAATTAGCCACTTTTTTCATATAACAAATAAATGTATAAATTATTTGCCCCGTAATGGTAACGATTTACTAAGACAACATATACATTTATTTACCGGGTTATAATGTTAGTTACAATCGTTTTGTGTAGCTACCTAAGAATTCCATTGCATTAAAATTAACACAATAAACACACAAACGTATTCAACGAAATATCACTGATGTTGTAGTGCAAATCATAACGCATTAGTTCTAAGTGACTAGATGCGTATTTTATTAAGCTTAATTTTATGACCGTTCTGTGTAATGTAGTGCGTATAAAAGAACCTACCTTACTAAAACTAACTTTATGCGTAAAACTTCTATGATTTCTGCTATATGAGGCCACTCATGGTTCTCCCGAATGACTATTATTTTCGCCCTTTGATAGCCGTTAGTCCGTTTTGAAGAAATCAGTGGGCATGCCATTTTGTGTTAAATTTTATTGATAAAATCAGGTATGAAATAATGCATCAAAACAAATTTTGTATTTGCAACGATCAGGTAATTTGCAAAAGAATCCATCGTTATTTATTACGCACATCACTATGTCAGTTGTCAGAGTCATACACGGTCGCGTCCCACCATCACAATGTTTTACCAGACGCGTCCAACTAACGCGTTAATTTATGCCTTTTTTACGCAATAACGCTTAATAGGACTTTATTTATCACTTTTAATTTTTCTAATTTGATCACTAGATGTTTCTCATTGAAATTTATGACAAGTGAGGGACGATTCTGTCTCAATTTAAATGCGTAAGTCGAACGAATGAGTCTCGATTATTTTTGTTTGACGCACCACACTTCGGTTGAAAATAAGCATTATTAGATTAATATCATTTCAATTGAGTTTTATTTGGTTATCAGTTACAGTTAACCTGATGGAACTTGGACTTTTTTGATAATGCTAGTGTCAATCATTGTTTTGAACTCACAAATCTAACTGTTGAAGAAATGGAAATTGTTTCAGAAACGTGAATAATGACTTTTAGAAGCTGACGCCATAACAGCAGCATAGAATAACATTAAATTATAATCACACATTTTTTGTATGAAAGGTTTAACAAATAAGGCGGGCATTTCTAAAAATTCTTCACGCTTGTCTGATCTATAATGATATAAATACAAAAGGAATCTCTTAATAGTGCAAATAATAATTATAAAAATATGATGACAAATTTTAGTTAAATGATTTTTTGCTCATGTGCAAAAAATACCCTTAATTTTATGTAGTTTCACAAATGTATTGATCCACGTACCGAAAATACAACAAAAGTAATATTTTTTCCAACTCACATCCTTATTGTTTCTATAAAACCTCTTACCGCTTATAAGCTCTATTCAGGGAGGTCGGGGTTTTTTAAACCAGTGTAAGCAGTTTAAAGTCCGCCGGGAGAAGATGCATTAACGTTACCGCTGTCTTGGCATAACCAAATGTTATTATTTGTGTCTGATGGATTAGCGATCGACGAATGACGGGTTCAGAAAAGTGGATATTTGAAAATAATGGCAGCTTTGTTGTGTTTTATGTTGGAATAAAAAAAAATAAGAGGCCGTCGTTTGCGTTTTACTAGTTTTCTTTTCTTTGGCAAAAATCTTTAACTGTTTATTTTATGCTCATTTAAAAGCAGTAGGTAATTGATATTAGATGTGTAACTCGGGACTTAATCACAATAATATAAATAAGGTACTATACCTATTTTGGTTAACCGGCGTTTCGACCGAATTGCACCGATTGTGGTCACGAATTTAGAAAAATACAGAAAACTACTAAAATCCATGTAATGCTTTAAAGCTAAAAATTTAAATATATTGGTTTATTGGCATGTATTTGTTTTTCTTCTTCAACTGAATGCATGAGCCACTCAAAGGACTGAAAGGACTGTGGACTTGCTGTTAAATACCAATCTATAGCGATTCACCATGGTATTTATAATATAAATACCATCATATCATATTTAACATCTATTGACAGTACAATTCACCGCGCATTTTTCCTTAACCCTCTCGTATTAGGGGTGTTACCAACGTTTGGTATGACCTGCAGCGTTTTAGGGTTGACTGTGGTTTGTAACAACTGTTACAATCAAGTGGGGCTTTTGCTCCGTCAAGTTTGATTAACAACAGTTGGTGGACGCTAAAAATATTTGTTTAATTTTAATGTTATAGATACTGGACCTAAATATTACTCTGTAATTATATTAAACAATGAACTTTGTAAAGTAAATTTGTTAGGATTGAAAACACAATGCTAAACATGAATACTTATTTTTTTACTAAACAAATGAATATTTATAGATAAAAAAATGGTTTACTTACAAGAACATTTAGGTGAATATGTTGTACTTAATTTATTCCAAAAAATCATTCAACAAATCCCCGATGGAAGTGGTGTCTTTAGTTGAAGACGGCTACGTGAACCAGTGCTTGATTAGACTACAAGGAAGCTAGGAACTCAATAATAATAGCATATTACCAGCTATATAAAAACCTAATGCTGATGCTGTATCCTTATACAACAATAGTATGTATTTAATTTATTTATAACGGGTTTTTGAGAAAATATACCAAGACATACTAAATATCCGTTTACCATATGTTATTCTTTAAAAATTTTCCATTATTTTCTGTAAAAATGCAGGCCATAGTTAGGTTTTTATGAAAATAAAATCAATTATTACTTTAGTCCAATCCGCAAAATTTGTGACCTATTTGTGAATAACAAAATCTCGGGGCAACATTGCTAAAGTGACAATTTATATGACTCACCATTTGCAATATCTAAAACGTATAACTACAAGACTCGAACTCTAATTTATTTGCAACTCTCCATTTCTTCTAAGAACTTCAACATTTTACAACAGAAAATAAAAACGAAGAAATACAAGACGAATGCAAAGCAGACTTGTTTATTTATAAGGTCGCGTCGCAAACGCATTACCAGATTACCCGTTCGGCCCGTACCGTGTACCCTACGCGTAATTCCGCAAATGGGTGTAACACGAAACCGACTGGTTTAAAATTGAAATTTATATGCGCGCATTATATATGAGGAGGGATTATAGAACTCAAAGAAGATGATCATGGACACGCGGAGGGCCCAAGAGGGATAGTTCGTGGAGGGAATGAATGTAGCGGGTGGTTAGAAGTGTTTCTAGATTGGATAGACCTAATGATTTCTGTGCTTTATACTATAAAGTTTAGATACTGTTTCAAATCATAACCTTCAGCGTGTGTTATTAGTAGGTATGCACGACATTTTTCGAAGTAAGAGAATTAATATCAGTACAGTGTTTGTAGAAACGTATACCTACGACGGTTAATATTCTATTTGTTTGGTCAAATCAAGCAGAGTGAGATGTTAGGTTTAATAAAGTAGATGGAACGCTATGTATTTGTAATACCACTTTGCCGATTGTACCCCTAAAGACATCCAGTTTTTAAGAAGAACTCATTAGTGGAATGTGAGTATGTTGTATTGTAAAAAATGTCAAATAGCCAACATTAACAATAAGATGGCTAAAATAAGGTTTGGTTTTGGTCAATTGGATTCCGAAGCACCTCTTTATCGTTGGCCCTGGTAAAAAATCTCCATGTCCTAGATTATAAAAACATAAAATATGAACAATATTTTACCTAACAGTTATTTACAAATAGGTCATAGATCGAAAAATTCCAAATTATTATAAACCACTACACAGATTGTTAAACGAAGTTCTATAAGTATAAAAAAACATGGTGTTGTATTTAAAAAGCGAGAGTTGGTGGCTTATAATATCTTGAGAGGGAGAGACGATTACAGCTATTAAATATGCATTAACGAATTTTTCTCCTTAAAAGCTGAAAAAATGGCGTAAAGAGAAAATTGGCAATTAGGACCTCCCTCCCGCGTAGCCTACCTCCCGCCCACCTTAGAGAGAATTAAATTTACTCCTAAAGACATACAAAAATTGAGTATAAAACATTTTAATATTTGCCCATTGCGAGTAGACTGTAAATTAACCAATTTAAATGTATATCAGTTTGGGTGGGAACGTTTCACTTAACATTTTATTTAGTTGAAGGAAATCAATGCATGACTAATTTTTAGTTTGTGTTGCGTTTGTTGCGGGCTTGTATAATATATTCAATATCTCTCCTTCGCCACCAAGAATCGAATTCATTCATATAAATATTAAAGTAGCGGATACCGTTAGTGATGACAGATTATGATGTGGGATGACGTGTTTCGTATGTATCGATACTACTTAATCATTATGTCAAACATTGACTTAATTGGAGAAGGAAAAAACTGTTTAATACAGGCTATTAGACTTTTTTAATCCTATACTCGGAGAATTATAGCCAGCAATATGTTATAAAGTCAGTGACTGTCATATAATTCTCATTCTCTTAGTGGGAAAGCCATGCTTCGGCACGTATGGGCGACCGGAACGATACCACCGATACTAAAAACGGCAGTGTAGCAATGCTTGCATTGCTTTTCGTCGAGCGAGTGAGGTTACCGGAGGCCCTAACCCTTCCCTCTCCCTCTCTTCCCCTACTCCCATTTTAAAGGCCGGCAACGCACTTGTGACTTTTGGTTTGCAGGGGAACGCGGCGGTTGTCATTTACTGTCAGGTGATCCGTCTGCTCGTTTGCCCACAATACCATAAAAAAAATATATGTAGGTAGTTTCTGTTGCCTAGTTCTTTTTTACTGCCTCTACTAATCTTACTAATATTATACGATATACGTATTTGAGGATGAACGGATGGATGTTTGTCTGAACGGATCTCAATAAATTTTGCACAGAGATAGATTATGGTCTGGAATAGCACAAAGGCTACTTTTTATCCCGAAAAAATGTACAGTTCCTGTGGGATAGATATCACCAAAAATTCCACGCGAACAAAGTCGAGGGCAACAATTAGTTATATATAAATGTACTAACTTATTCGATTAAGATTGTTGATTATGTGTGGATACAAAAAAAAATAAGTTTGTGTTAGGTCTTTGTAATCACACAGATTAACATTGAATAGTGTAATTTTAATTTTGATAACTTGAACTTACCTTTAAGTTATTTAATGCCGCGTTCCAATAAACAAAAAACGATTCGTTCGACGTTAAAATTTTCATTGAAAATTCGACGAAATTTTACCGTCCGTAAGCAAAAAGAATCGTTTCTTGTTTATTGGAAGGCGGCATAAATGCACACCACGCCATTAGCTATTTTTTTAATATTTAAGTTTTATGTAACGGTTTTTTGCCTTAGCTTCTCGTTTTGTGCGTCACTTGGGGTTAATATAGAAGACCTGCGCTGTGTTGTAGCCTGCGTCACAGCCAGCAGTAAGCTGAGTATTAACCTCGTTGTCACACCTGCGGGCGTGCAAGGGCAATGCAACGTATTTGTGTGTAGCTGTGTTCCTAGATTTAAGTAACATTTTATTTTGATTGCGCATTGCGCGCCTGTATTGTGAGGCAATAAATGGTTCTTTCTTTCTTGTTTTGTTCTTCTTCTCTAATTTCCTGTGGTTAAAATAAAAATTAATTATGACATAAAACTCTGAGAAATTACGTACATTCGTTACTCTTTGCAAGTTTCAAAAAAATACGTACGATTTAAAATCTTTTTTACACGTTCCACCTGCTTTTATCAGAAACCCGAGGTACCTGGAAATCAAATCAAACGATCATAACTTGTAAACGGATAGTTTTTTTTTTTTGTTTTTATTGTAACTGCATGCTAGAGTCATTCCCTTTCAGTGATTTAAGTAAGTGTTCTATTTTCAAATATACCCGGTATACAGGATAATGATAATATAATTATGTTGACGGGAATTAACGCGATCACGTATTTAAAAGGTATTATACGTTGATTGTTACATAGGATGATTTGCCTGACGTTTCGACCAGGTTACCCGTCAACATAATTAGGTTTATTATCATGGAACGCGGAAGTTTAAAAGTTAGCGTATACAATGTTGCAAAAAGGTGCTGTTAAATTTTACGAGCGTTATGTGTGCTGGAAAATTTCTTTTGATACAAAAAAAATGTCTTTTTTCTTTGGGAAATGCTTTTCCCAGTATATATGTACATTTTTTAACAACATATTATGAATTTTCAAGTCACTTTCACTAATTTTGTTTTTATTTCTTACTTTGATGTAGAAGTGAATTAAGTAGGTGCATTAAAAAGTTTAAGAATGAGTAAAGTAGGAGAATAATTAAGGTGTATTATAGAAACACAATAAAACTTTTTTAAGTACTTTTTATTGTAAAATACTTAATTTTATTACAGAGCAATGTGCATTGGCACATTGAATTTTGCAGAGAGAGAAAAAAGTTGCCATAATGACCAACTACAAATTACCATGGTACTAATCATAATAATGATGCCAGTACAATATCTTATTTTATACTGAAATACTAAGAAAAACATTATGACAAATAAATAAATATAAACATAGATACATACATACAAGAATATTTAAATATAATTATAAATATTATACATTATTATGCTGACACAAATCATCTGACATCAATCTCAAACATCTTTTAAATACAAATAGTTTAATTAATGTCAGCCCTCACTCTATCTTATTAACTGTACTACAATAATTACATTTATTAGCTATAGGTATTAGCTTTATCGGTCGATATTTTTTTTAAAGTCCAGTTTATTCCCAAATTACGATTTTTGTATTAAAAGTTACGATTTTTGTATTAAAATTGACCCTACGAAAACCCTAAGAAATGATTACACCTTTCTCTAACAGCCTGTATAATAGTAGAGTAAAGACACGGGCCATTAAGAACATCCACAACTTTCTATTGTACATTTTATAGTCTGCATAACAAAACCTCCGAGCTTAAATAACGTCACTGAAAGAAAGTACACATTGTTATCCGAACAAAGCGCTCAGTTATTTGATTGTCTACCGCCTTTGATATTCAGTATCATGAAATGCCTGACATGTATCCATGAATAAATGATCAAAATATACTCGACTATAACCAAATATACACTTGCCTCCCGCACACCGTTGCACAAATGAAAATTAATTATGCAACATGATAAATTGACAGTAATTACGTGAAACGGCGACGACTGCCGTAATGCTGGGCTGTCGTGGCCTTATGCCGTGGATATGCCCTCTCTATGCCGCTGTCCTAACGATGTATACATTTTCTAGTAGCCTATTAGTCGATTTTAGTGTATAATAATCCCTTATTATAATGCTTATTGCTTGTTCTATAAAAAGGAGAAGGTCAATTATTACGTCATTAGTTTTCGAATCATCACATTCGATTGTGGTTTTGAATCGTGTCGAGTCAAAAAAAAAATCAAAATATCTTCATTTTCAACTATTAGATACATGGGTAATTATATGGTTTTGAACTCTTCTGTTAAGTTTAAATTAACCTGTATTAGAAGAGTCCGCTCTAGTCCGTGGCTTATACTTTAGCAATGTAATAGATAAACTACATACTAGCTATAGGCTATATAACATCACGCTACGACCAATAGGAGTGGAGCATCAATGGAAAATGTTGCAAAAACGGGGAAAGTTTATCTCTCTCTCCCTCTCTTAGGTGACGCAGACGAAGGTACACGGGTCAGCTAGTCAGATATAAGTATAATAAAATACACTTTCATAGTCTTATTTAGGACTAGCTGCGCCCCGCGGTTTCACCCGCGTAAGTCCCGGTGCCTTGGGAATATTGAGATAAAAAGTAGCCTATGTGTTAATCCAGGTCTCCAGCTATATACATACTAAGTTTCATCGCAATGGGTTCAGTAGTTTTTGAAAGAGTAATAAACATCCATACATTCATACATCCACACATTCATACATCCTCACAAACTTTCACGTTCATAATATTAGTAGGAAGTAGGGTAATTTATTTTAATTTCTGAAACATTTTCAAACGATTCTATTGAACCGAATTAAACAATGGTGTCAATTCTGTTGTGTTACTCTCTTGACTATGATTGACTATATTTTCTTCACACAAGATGTAAACCTTGCATACTTTGAAACAAGGTCTTATTTCAAATTTAAACAAGTAGGTAACATATGTCGCTATCGAAATAAGCAATTTATTTGTCGACTAAAGTCTGACACGCTTAAATAAACTTTAATACCACGTAGCGAGAGCCGCTATCCGTTGAATGCCATCTCTTTTGCTCTGTGTTTTTAGTAAGCGTCTTCGTAGGTGTCGATTAAAATAACGTCATCTTAGTTCGTTTTGAACAAGTTTTTGTACGGTAATTATTCGGCATTTGAATAAATGGGGACTCTCGCTGCGTGGAAATAAAGTTGAGTATACGTTGGCAGGTTTTGGTGAAATTTAGTGGCGCTGAGAAATAGATGCCAGTAACAAATAGACCTTGTTGCGAAGAAGACAGGGTTGATTTCATATGAAGAAATTAAGTCAGGTTTTGGTTTGGTGAGTGTTTACAACAGAATCAGCACCAATATCTTGGCATGGAATAAAGGTACCTATTACCAGTCTTTTCTATACAAGTGTATATCCACTTTAAAAATAACGTTTTTATTATATGAAAATAAATATTATTTACAAGTACTTTCTTTAAACTAATTACCAAGTTTTGTAAAAGACCTTTTAAATGACACGTAATTCAAAATGATATTAGGGCGGTGTGTCTGACAAACGAAATGATCGCTCAATTTATAAGGTATTTAGTCATACGAATACCTACCCATATATATTAAGATGTAATATAGTATAGGTACATAAGTAAATATAGTAGTTCGGGGCGGGTAGTGTCGCTATAATCAGTTAATTGCATGAATAATTGAACGCAGTCATTAGCCGGCGGGTCGACCGCGCGCCTCCGCGTCACACCCCGACTAAATATAGGTTAAATTAGAAACTCACTAATACAAGACTGTTTAGACAAATACTCATACACTATTGAGAAATTCTCTGGAGATTGGAGCTTTGTTTATTTATTTATTTTAATATCTTCACGTTGTTAAATAAAGGAAGTCATAAACAATATGTATGAAAGAAACAGAGGTACACCCATATTTAACCACCACCTATTTTTCGTTTCACCGCCTACGGGAACGTTTTTCAAGAAGGTTCTTACTCAAAAAACTTCTTAACAATTTGTCCGACGCGGAATGACGATAGGAAATTGAACCTTACAATTGAACGCAAATATAGGCGCCACCTTAAGGACCGATAAGACAGAATAGGCCCTATATTTGCCTGCTTCGCTAAGTTAAGTATAATGGCAATATTCAGTATCATTTTTAAATTCTAAATTCAAAATCTCTATTTCGTAAAATTGACCATCAATAATTCGAAGTAGTCAAATTAAAAAAATATTATTTTAATAAAAAAATATAGATAAACACAGAGTCACCGCAACAACAGTTTGCTTTGTCAAATGTAAAATTATTAAAGAAAAAAAATGGATAACATAAAATTATATCTGTCTGTTTCGATCTATAGCCACCAGTTTCCAAATGGTTGAGCTTCGTGAGAAGATTTTTATTATTTAGCGTATAACTGCTAATATGCAATAGGGAGCTTTTTCATAATCAGGATGGATCTCCAGCAGCTCACTATTGCGTTTTCATAATAACGGACTGAAAAAGAAATTATTATACAAAATAAAACACCACCCGGCTCTGTTGTTTTTTAGTACACACTATTTTAATTACAACTAAGTCTCCATAGACAACGCCAGAGCAATACACAAGCTATAAATAACTAGTTAATAACGTTTATGAATATTATATAGCCCTCAATTTCAGCAGGCGTGTCTTAATCAAGACATTATAACGTTATTAAGCGTAATATTAATTCTCTTTGTTCATAGCTCTGTATAGCTCTAGTTGAATATTCATATTAGATCTGTAGACATTTTCGAAATGTCCCCGTCTCTCCCTAAAATCAATTAATATAGTCCCGGTTCGTTACTCGTTCCAAACTTGACCCCTGCTTACATAATGGAATTTAAGGCTGCAAGGAGTGTTACCATTGCTATAACGTAAAAATATTCTCTTTATGGTTTAGTAGATTAAAGAGTTTGGGACAGTTTGGTTTTTAAATTCAAATGCAATCACGTTTGAATTTGGTAGAAACCGCCTACTTCTTTTTTATTTGTCAGTGTCCCAAAAAAAGTAGACGTAAATTGATTCTGCGAGCTGTTTTTTTTTTAATTTCTCGTTCATTTCAAGACCATAGGCCCGTCAGATGATGGAGACGGAATATGCCAAAAGGACTTAACTCATTTTAGTTTAGTATTTATACAATAAATCTTGTTTTGTTGTGTTATATTATGGTATGCTAGATTCAGCGATGGCATAATAATTGATATTCCATGTAGTGATTTTATTAGGACTGCGAAAAAAAACTGTAATAAACATTTTAAACCAAACGTGTTTAAAACTTTTATTATAACGATTTTAGGTACATATGCCACTTCACTTTATAGTACTCGTACTGAGGCTTCGAATAGTAAGTTGTAATTATGTTAGTAATATTAGATACTAGCCGTCCCCGCGATTTCACCTGCGTTTATGGTCACTGCTCCGCTCCTATTGGTCGTAGCGTGATGATATATAGCCCATAGCCTTCCTCGATAAATGCGCTATCTAACACTGAAAGAATTTTTCAAATCGGACCAGTAGCTCCTTAGATTAGCGCGTTCAAGCAAACAAACAAAGTCTTCAGCTTTATATATTAGTATAGAGTATAGATAGTAGGATTAAAAAACAACTCAGGAATCATTGCACCAAAGTGTAAATTAACCAGTAATTATTGTGATTTAGAATTCTTAGCCAAAACTGACGGTTGCGAACTGGTGGGTGCTCGTAGCGTGAAACAAGTAGTAGATCACTAAAAGCGTGTTAGTACGGGGACAGGACGACCCATCAATTATTAGCGCCTGTAATGAACGCAAATCCTTTGATTCCATTGAACGAGTGCCAGAGGGAATTCGTGACCCAAGTTGCAAGCGCGGACCCCTAAGTGTATCGGTATTTAGCAAGGATCAATTTTAATATGTTGTAGGTATGTAAGTTGTAAAATAAGTGTATTTATAAAATATAGATACTTTGTTAAATTACTTTTTCTTCTAAACAAGCTGTGCTCCCGCGGCTTCGCTGGCGTGTACACATTACCACAACCCTAATTATTTTGTCCAAAATAAAAGTAGCCTAAGTTATTTTAAAAAATGTTTCTTTTTATATGTATCGTGTAAACATTCAGATAAAGTAAAAAGCTGAAGTTATGAGAATACAGAGACTTCAATTTTATTTATTTGGATAGATGTTCAATTGTATAAGCATAGTACCAATTATTAATAGGTAAGTAAGTATATGAGTTCTCGTATTTACTTATATGTACAAATTGAATACCCAAGTTTTTTTATAAATACTGGATTAGTCAATGATATCATTGTAAACGCTTATGTGAATTTGTCTATGATATTAATATCGTAAGAAATTAATCTTAAATTTAAATTGAGTAGTTACTGACGAGGTTCAGTCTCAATAAAAAAAAACAAATGCATGTGCGTCTCGGGACGTCCGACAGAAGTGATAACTTAAACTAATACGGCTAGCGCTATGGGTTAGAGTGAGAGAGGAAGAGCCTGCCTACCGCTGCCGTATGCGTGAGAGAAAGGGAAGCCAGACAGAGTGGCGCCGTAACGCGTTACGCAACGAAGCGGTTTATCCTCCCATAAAAAGTTATCACTTCAACAGGAAGCAGTTTTTGTCTATTAATTCGACAAAACGTTATTGTTATCAATATTTTAAATAATAATGGTCGAATATCAGACCTTTGGGTGACCCCTAGTTTTAGTAATTATTAAAATATAGGACGTAGAGACGAAATAGACTACATATTTGTTAAGAAGATATCGTCAAATGAAAGTTAGCTGCACCTAAATAATCGTCAACTGAGTAAATATAAATACGCTTTCCGCTCTCGCTAGCTCTTATGCATTACTCCCTCGACTGTCGCGGTACATCAAGTATGCACTGAGGGAATGTGGGAGAGGCGCGACACCTCGGCCCAGCGTTCATTTCATTGTCTCTGTCTCTTATACAGACTGTGAGTCAATTCACATTGATATTGTATAACAACGATATGATTGTGCGAAATATGTTTGATGTTGTTGCTAAACGTAATACTATCCGACATTTTTTTTTTTACAATTAGGTTAGCAAATAAGTAGACGGTCGCCATAAAAGTTGCGTCACTTGCGCGTTGCCTACTTTATCATCCTCTTCGCTGGAGATTTGCAAACTTTATTCATTATTTTTTTTTATGGGATAGGGGACAAACGAGCTGACGAGTTACCTGATGGTAAGTGACTACCGACACCCATGGACACCTGCAACTCAAGAGTCACAAGAGCGTTGCTGGCCTTTAAACTGGGAGTAGGGGAAGGGGAGTCGAGCGGGAGTGGGGGGTCGGGGGGGGGGAGAGGGGGAAAGGGAGGGGTTAGGGCCTCCGGTAACCTCACTCACTCGACGAAGCACCACCAAAGAATTGCTTCCCTGCCAGTTTCTGTGAGGCCGTGGTATTACTCCGGCCGAGCCCACCCATACGGCATGGCTCTCCCACACGACACGACATGAACAGAAAAGACAGCATTATGCTAGTTACGCTGGCTAACAGCTGTCTTCTTTAGAGTGAAGGTACTGAACTAATGAGGTAGTTCAATTCGAGCAGTAATCTGCTATATATATATATATAATACCTGCTAAGATAAACCTCTTGCTCCTTATATATAAATTAACAAGAAATAAGTTTCTATTTGTTGTTAATTTGAACTTGCTCCTTACCAAATTTCATGATTTTAGGTCAATGGGCAGTACCCTATAGGTTTTGATTTTCCTGCGAAATGTTCACTTTGTTAAAATGTAAGGCTTAAGGGCCGTACCTTTTGATTGCGTTGAATTAAAAGCTTGATCTTTTTACAGCTTTAAGGAGATCGCTTATATACTTATATAGGGTACTTCCCATTGACCTAAAATCATGAAATTTGGCAAGAAGCAAGGTCTGACAGCACAAGTAAAGGAAAAAATCCGAAACTCGTTAATTTGTTGTTATATCACATACAAAACATTGTTTTTGTGATTAAAAACTTATATTTTGCGGTTAAAAAGTTGACTTTTTCGTACATTGATGTACAGGAGAGTATTTTTAGAATCGCAAACTTAAGGTTATCTTTCGGAAACCGGATCGGATTTAAACCTTAGGCTATGATGGAATTGTCATATTCTCCATGAATAAAAAAAAATCCTAAAATAAATAGAAAAAAAAAACTTTCAGAAAAGACGGGCAAAAATCTTCGAAAATTGATTTTCGAAGATTGTTGTTGGTTTGTTTACGGAACCCTCGGTGCGCGAGTCACACTCGCACCTGTCCGGTTTTTTTGGTATAGCATGTTTTAAATTGTTTTGAAAAACTTTCGCAAATTTTACCCGCAGTAGTTAATCAACTTACAATATCATGTGTATGAAGACTTGGAAATTATTGACCCGTGCTCATATTCATGGCGATATTTTAAATGGGTCTGGGGGATTTTTGGCCCCCAGGATTTGTCTGGCTGCTTACAAATAGCATTAAAATAGTTTTCTACAAAAATTATTATTTAAACATTATATAAAAATCAGACTTTTAAACTTACGTTACTTTTTCAAACTTTATAGCGTCAGGCATCAAAGACCGCAGACGGAAACTGGCTGGCAATATATAAATATATAAATAAATAACTTTTAAGTGATATTGTGTACTGTAATATAAAAATTAGCACTCAGAATTTAAGAAAAGTGACGAAAGATTTTAAGTAACCTTAGCACCTGGTATCTGAAAATTGGCAGCAGGCCCAAGCTATCGGTTATGCATACCTTCAGAGTCTCCACTAATACTACTCCATACTACATTTTGTTCGTCAGAAAATAAGTAAGGTCTGGTGGTTCTCGGATCTTCCCTATTAGCTAGTACACTAGAGGAAAACATTCACACTCAAGTCTATATAGAAATCAGAGACACTTGATTTTATTTCAGTATTATTCTAAGCCTAAGGCATCGCGACACTTGAGTTGAACTGTACTTGACTCGGCGCCGGTCGGCTGCTCACAAACGACGTTTGTTCAAAGCTTTCGATCACATCGATATACACACATAAACACATACATTTCAACGAAACTGTGTTTAATTTAAGTATAACATGTAGTTATTTCAAAAAGTGTATTTAAATAAAATATTTTATTTAGATAAAACTACGTTCAATTTGAAAACTGAATTTACTGTTTTATAGGATCGCTGGCATAGGCTCACAGTTATTTGTTTCTGTGAAAGTTATAAAAAATAAATTCAATATTCGTAACGAGTATTTAAATAGTTTTTATAACTCACCAGAACAATGAATCAGATAGATCTGCGTTTATTTCTAAACTTATTTAGTTTCTTAGGATATTAGATTACTACTTTTGCCCGCGGCTTCGCTCGAGTATAATATTAATTTTGTCAATCTGTTCAGGTATTCCTCAGCAACAGTCTTTTTTCTGCACTCCTGACAGTGCGTATCCAAACGTGTAACTAAGTTTCATAATTCGTTTGTAGTTCGCAGTAGTTACGGCGTAAAAAGTAATATATAAACAAACGAACTAACAAACACATTCGGATTAAAAACGTGTAGTCTCAAAAGGGATGTCTATTTTCCAGTCATTTATAATCCTGAAACGTTCAAGTGTAGGGTGAATAGGTTTCTCTTGGATAGGCGTGTACCATCTTCGTCTTCATCCTCACTTTCCATTAGGAGAGTTAGAAGACGAACGCCTATGCCATTTCACAATAAATAAAATAAAAAAGTTTAACATTCATTTTGCAAAGTTGTCGACCTGTACCAAGATTAAGTATATTTACGACCTCTCATGAAAAAATGATTTTTTTGTATAACTGATAGCAAACAATCACACGGTTCACTATCAACTGTATGTCTGTCTGTCTGTGTGCTGGCTTTCTTACGAGCATTAAAATAGCCAGCGCTACAGCAACTAATGCTATGTAGTTACTTTCCCAGTCCGTGTGTTAATAGCCTTATACGCCTTACAAAGAAACTATTACTAGACCAGGCAGTATTTAAATAAGTGTATCTAAAAATCTAAAATTGTCACATAGCTAATTATTTTGTATTTTTTTTCACCAGTAGTGCATACCGCACCTCTCCTGGTGGTACAGAGCCGACTCTAGCGCCACCACCGCCTATATTCCTGCCGCCACATCTATCGCATCTCTCACAGCATCTTAGCCATCTCTCGCAGCCGTTTTTCCCCCTTAAAGGAATGCATGGTAAGTTTTAGCAGAATATTCAATCAACTAAAACCAGTTTTTTTTATAGTGAGACCTATTCCATCCACTCCACGATACAAGCGTACAAGTCTATCAGACATTAACGAAAAGCCTGATGACCCTGAGAAGATTTAAGTAATTGTTTTAAAAGATCTCACAACGGATTTGTATTAGTACCTATTAAATTGAAATATAAATATACCAAAGTTGAACAAATTTCTCCTAGCTTTATATTTACAAAAAAGAGTGATTTGAGTACTTCGGTAATAATATTTCTTGCGTTTAGGCGTTTTTAACACAAGACTACAAATATGCCAAAACGCTTAGAAATTCATCTACTACTACCAATTCAGAAAACAAGTCAGAAAATAAGCTTACGTTGGGTATTTTTTTATGAGAATAATTCGTGACTCTTGTGCGTTAGAACCAACAGCCGAATTTATTGGAACTCACACATAAATAATTGCTGGAGACCGAAGTACTTTATATTGGGTCAGAAACGTTGAGCAATGAGTGGTAATGCAAAGTCTGTCATCAGGAACGTACATAAGCTTGACACACTTGCTTAAAACTACCTGTTCAGTAAACCGAACACCTATAACTTCTGTTTGAGTTTCCTTTACTCACTGTGTTTACTGTATTGCATATTGTTACTGATTTATCTCAACAGGTTGGGGAGCTTCCTGTCCTTGCTGTCCTAAAGAAGAAGCTCGCTCGTCCAGCGTAGCAGAACTTCGACGTAAAGCGCACGAGCATTCCGCAGCGCTTCTGCATTCCCTTGCCAGCTTTCAGTCCCGTGCGCTGCTGCCGCTGCCACTGCCGCTGCCGCTTCCTCCGTTGTCTTTAATGCAGCATGAAGCACCACCCCCGCCAACATCTACACATGAGCAGCCTAAACACCTAGAATAAATTATGTGGTAGGAGCTCCATATTTATTATGAACGAGTGACTTGGACACTGTATTGTTTTTCTGGGTCTCTGTTATTGATAACTATGAAATAAAGTCATTTGAATTGAACATGTTTTCAGTTGACCTGCAGTCTAAATAATACCGTATCTATTAATGAGGTTGACAAAGGATTTGAGAAAAGGCTCTTCAACAAGAGAATCCTGTTGTAAAATTTTACTTTCCTCTATAACTACAAAATAGGTGGCATTTAAGAACATGATCAAACACGTTTTTTATATCGTGCTCAATAAGGAACAGATTATGGATGCATTCTGTCAGATATGAAATAAAAATGTATTTTAATTTTTTTTTTTTTACTTTGTTTGAGAAACAAAAGCAGATGTATTTTGAATTGAACCTTCTTGTACATTATAGTATAACATAATTGAGTGATTTCACATGTGCCATAAAAGTATAGTGATCGGCAACACGTAGTGATGTATATACTCGTAGTAAAGCCTCGGTTAATTTACTATAAAAAATATGTATTCAGAAGTGATAACCGATTGCAAAATAAATGCGTGCCAATGTCATGTGCCATAATAACATTAATTTTATACATTTAATTTACATATCGTCTCTAAATAAAAGTAAAAATAACATAGATAGATATATTTTCTGTTATTTATTTGTTATTGAATTATTTTTTAGTCACAAAAATATTATTTACTTTTAATAAACATTGTTTTAATAGCATAGACAAGTAGCACATCGTTTGGCGAACTTGTATAATTCAGTATATAGTGTGAAATCTACCTAGTATGCTGACTTTTTTCAAAATTTTTTAGTTACAAAAATATTTAAATTTAAAACTTGGCCTGTCATAAAAAAAACTCCAGCAAATAAATATATGTCAACTTCGCAAACTACGGTTATTGATCTCGTTGGGGTGTTTGGCCACGTATTAAACCTAGATTCAGAAACCTGGGTAGCAGCAAAAGCTCCTTACACATTACGTGTCATAGTGAGTCCGAGCCCCGCCACCGTTACCCAAGCCCCGCCACCGTTACCCAAGCCCCGCCACCGTTACCCAAGCCCCGCCGCCGTCGCTCAAGCCCCACTGCTTAAAATATTATAATTAATACATTTCCTTCCCATTCCAATTTTAAATCAATCATCTTGGACTATGCTATTAAAAATTAATACATGTTAATTTGTAAATACATACACATCGCCATTACAGTATTCGAACAATCTGTTGTGAATATTTTTATTTCATTTATTGTTATATTTAAGGGAATGTAAATAATAATTAATTAGATATTAAAGGTTCGATGTTCGTACGTTGTCTGTAGAACACAGATTGTATATATTCTAGTAACACGGTTTAAAGTAGCTAGTTATAAGTAAGTAACAAATATATTAAAATCATTTGTTAAATAAATAAGATATTGTAAGACAAGGCAGAATTCAGTGAGAATTTATTTAGGAGTTTATGTTTCACCTGCTCGTAAATTAATATTGTTTAATTTTTCATTCTATAATTATGAAGGTTTCAATAAATACACACCACACATTATTGATATAAGAATATACAGATACCGGTACGAGTCGTGAGCACAAATTTTCAAAAATTAATTATTTTAAAAAATTTTCACTAAAATTGCACAAGTATACGGTAGCCGAATGATACGTGCGAACCCAATAAACTACGAGCATCGACTGACGAACCAATCACGTGCAGCGTCAGCGTGGTCAACGTCATATCGACCAATAAAAAGTGTGCTCACGACTCGTGCCGGTTACTGTAATGACTTTAAAATGTTTCATCTTCTAGTATACCCATTAAACAGGCGATTTTGACAGAGCTCTCATCTAACAAGAAGTTCTAAAATTTTAACGTCAGATAAAAAATGGCGGAATTAATTGGAAGTCAAAATCAAATAAAAATTATTTCTTTCAACTAAACCGATTATAGGGATTTTGCATTGTCAGGTGTAGCAGTCAGTCAGTAGGTATAAGTCGGTCGTGAAGCTAGTTGCCTGTTCCAATGGCAAGAAACTGCAAGGACACTATTTTTCAACATGTTTTTTTTTACAATTTACTGTTTACGTTGATTATAAGCAAGTCTTAAAATAATGAAACAAAATGGTAGCTCAATGTAGCTTTATCGCGTTTTTCTTCACGATTTAAAGCAATGTAAACACAACTTAAGATAGCACAGTCGGTAAGGAGGCTGACCCATCGATGACGTATGATCTTGCGATTGATGAGAGGTTTGTGAATTGCTATCACATAAAAGGTAACCAATTGGTCTCTCATTCTCATTATGAAACCGATTATCACTCGGCATTTGCCTTTACACTTATATATGGAACATTACTGAAAACAACACACATTTTCTACTTGAGCTAGATAAATCTTGCCTACTCTGTACATAGACGAGACGAGACGGTATACCCACTGCATTATGCACGATACCTGGAATTGCAGGCAAGAGCAGATTGTACATGACATTATATATACTAGAATGTATTATTAGTTGTTTTAATTATGAAATATAATATTACTTAATGAGGGAGTTCATTTAATTTACATACCCCCTAACCTTTAAGTCTAAACTTCTGTTGGTGTTCGCCTTTTACCTCGATCAATTCTGTTATAAACTAATGAGATGTTTAAATTGGGACTTAATCTATAATATTTAAAAGGTATCATACCTTTTTAATTACCGGATTTTAAGATTGAATTGATCGTGGTCACGGGTGATCTCGCCTTATTGCGATTGCGATGCGAGTAAGTACCAATTTACACATCTGTTTAAAATGATTACACTGCACGGCATGGATATTTATAATCATATTAGTGTAAGAAAGGTTAAACATAATGCGTAAGCATAGTTGTCACGTGCTGGCCGCAGATTGAACTTCACCAATCTTCGACAACATTGATGTAGGTTTTCGACACACCGAAAACCCCGGTGGGGTGACGGACCGAGGGGGTTACCACACGCACAAAAAAAAAGGTAAACTCTCATGAATGCAAACTTCTTCATTTCTAGGACAAGCGACAATTAACATTTGTTGTTGCCACATCAAAAAACTCGTATTTCTTTTATGAATAAAATAGGGAGGAAATAGTGGATGATAAAACAGTTCACTATTTAATAAAAGTGATTTAACACACATTATTATACCGATCGTGCACGCCATTGGTCTACCTGAAAAATGATGCACGCCTAGTTTTTTTATCTTCTTTAAAATTTATAAGATTAATAACACACTTGAGTGCTGATCGAACGTACGAACTGGACGGCGAAGTACGAACAACTTTGCAGATACTGAATTTGAATGTTATTGTAATAGATGTGTTAGCGTTGTTGCTAACCAGCATTTTTAAGACATCTAGTACGCACATTAGAGCACTTTGCTTTTACTGGTTTGTACCTAAGACTTGCAAAATACTGAACTGATGATGAATAAGTTTTCTAAGACCTGAGTTCGTACAAGAAATGATCCGTATGTGATCTGAGCAAAGCACTATGTCTTTTAGTTTTGCTCATACTCCTGTTATATTATCGCCTCCCGGTAAAAAAAGTGTCAAAATACAAAAACAGCAATTTCGAGAAGACACGACTTTTGTGCCTGTTAATTGAACAAAACAGCTAATAACGATGTTTTTACAGCTGACCAAATGCAACATTTGCTATTCAATGATAAAAAAATGTTAAACGTACCTAACATGTGATATGACAGGGAGGCGATATATTATTTTGATTATTTGTCTAGCGTCGTGGTCAGCGGAGAGAAGTGGGCTAGTAGCATATAATTCAAGTAACCGCTTACTATAAGTAGGACTGATAAAAAAATTGTCTGGTTAAGGTATGATCGCGAGCCTATCATTTAATGATGATTAAATCCTTGTGTTCAAACATTGGTCAGTTTAAAAAAAAGGAATATTTAAATACTCACCTTTCCTACAAAAAAAAAGGAATTGAATTCGATCAAAATAATTCTAGCATAACCAAGAGAGCTGGGCTATCATACTCAGCGGTGAATATGTACCGGGTTGGTGAGAGCTGCACATGGGCTATCATACTCAGCGGAGAATATGGCCCGGGTTGGTGAGCGATGTAAATAATACTCGGCTTCTAGTAACAAAACGTATATTCCCACAGAGGTCACTAGTGTTGTTGAATGCTGGCAGATATAATCAAAGCTCCCCTTAATAATTAAAATGTTTGATTATTTTTACATAAAATGTGAACGAAACCATATAGCGATTTAATTTGCAGTCAACGCAATCTATCGAGCCAGGAGACAACAACAGATATGGATCCGTTGCACTGGTGCAATTGTATGCTTCTAAGTTCGATGTCGAACAGCGGCGTGGCGCTCGCCACCCGGCGGGAGCGACGCGTTGCTGTTGCGGGGCCAAACGTGCGCGGCGGAAGCCGAGCGTAAGTGGGCGCAGCCAGTCGGATTTGACCAGGCGGGGCGGTAGCCGAGCGCAAGTGGGCGCACCTGGTCGTATCCGATAAGATAGATTACCAACACTTTATTTGTACACCAGGGTTTTACAGAGAATATGTAATAGGAGATGTATCACATCAATAATGTACAAAGGGTGAATTTATTGCTTAAAGCAATCTCTTCCAAGCAACCTTAGGATGGACTGGAGTTATTTAAGTAAAGTGGTGGTAACCGTTGCCGTTAAATGAAAAGGTTAAGATTTATTACATATATACAAAACTCAATAGTTATACCTACTTATTATACATACATAAAATACATATATACCTAAATATAAACACACATATCTGGGGACACCGTAGTGCCCCCGCCAAGAAGAGACAACGGAAGCGCAGGGCACTACCTATCTTTTCTCGAAGCGTTTCGTCGTAATTTTGTACCCTTATAAATTCGATCTGGATAGTGCTAGAATAGAAAGTCCTAATTTTCAGGATATGACGTACAGTACCTATTAAACATACCAAGTTTCAAATGTGCTTATAGCTGTTATACTTTATAGTTTATTAATATCTAAAATACCCAGATTTCTTCACTCACTCACTGATGATCATCTAAACTGTTAGGGCACTTCCTGAAGTAACGAAACGACCAGACTCCACATTTTGACTAAGGTGTAGGGTTTGTAGAGAATTTAAGACTAAGATTAACACAGAACGCTATACGCTACGATGAGGGTTAGCGAGTGTTAGGTTAGCGTGTAGAGTTAGGAGCTTGGCTCTCCATAAGATCTGATAACTTTGTTACAGCGTCTTGGCGTTACTTTACATGAAAATGTTTTTGGTGGGATACATATTATTAGGACAGACAACGCTGTCGATAACTTAAACAACGATTGTGCTCGTAAGATTTTTTCTTTTTTTTCTTTATGATAAAGGGGGCAAACGAGCAGACGGGTCACCTGATGGTAAATGACTACCGCCCATGGTCACCTGCAACTCAAGAGTCACAAGTGCGTTGCCGGGATTTAAGCAGGGAGTAGGGGAAGGGTGGAGGGGGAGGGAAGGGTTAAGGCCTCCGGTAATCTCATTCAGTCGTCGAAAAGCAATGCCAGCATTGCTTCACTGCCAGTTTTCTGCGAGGCCGTGGTATCACTCCTCCGGTCGAGCCTGCATGGTTCTCCCACTAGTAAAATTCATTCATCATTCCATAAACGCACGGCTTCCACAGCAAATGATCTGATATTCGAGAGTAGTGTTGATTAAAATAATCCACCCATTCTCCCTGAAGTGGTTGCAGCACGTATAAAAAATAAGTGCGGAACATATGACAAAACAAGTATAGTAGTGTAGTGTGTAGCGTGGGCAGGCTGGTGAGGATTGACCACGCAGAACAAACCCTGATTAAATTGATGTCCTGAAGAAAAGATAGGTCAAAAGTACCCAAAACCGGAGAGTTTGTACGAAACGTTTAATAGCACTAGACCTAGAGAAAGCACAAGAGGTGTGTAAGGATAGAAGCAATTACCAGGCTGATGTGTCTGCCTACCCTGAAAGGAGAACGGCGTGATGCTATAAATAAAAATAAATATTTGTATGTTTGTCCTCTATGCGTAACTGTTACGCAATTGATCATATTGTGATGAAACTTTGGTAGGTTGTTCTGGAAACGCCAACTTTCCGGGCCCAAAAAAAAATCACATTGCGAGGCATGCCGGGTGCAGCTAGTAAAGCTACCTACACACACATGCAATAGCACAAAGAAGCAAGTGTAGTACAAGTGAAGTGTTACTAACTTAGTTTTAAGTTTTATATACTAACACATAGTGTTTTAGTATGTATATTTAGATTAAGGTATTTATCTATGGGCCTATGCAGCCTGAAATAAATGATTATTATTATTAATAGCACTATTCAGAACTTACTGTGTTTAAACATTTTTCTCACTCGTAACTACTATTTTTTAGTAGGAATAATTTTATTTCGTGAAAATTTCTTCGTTTTATGTTCAAGATGAATTAGAAAATATGTAACAACACATAAAATGTAATGTAATAATTACTATTACTATAAAACTGTAACAGACTTACATTTTCTACCCCCGAAAAGAAAAGTAGAGTGATTTGAGTTCAACGTGTGTATCTGTGTGTCTGTCGCCTCAGAGCTCCTAAGCGGATGGACCGATTTTGATTTATTTTTTTTGTTTGAAAGGTGACTTGATCGAGAGTATTCTTGAAAGAGAGAGAGAAAGTTATATTAGGAAAGAGTTACTTTAATGAGTTGTATTATTGCGATTAAACATTAAAAGCAAACGATCTTATTGTCAAGGTCATCAATTGATAAACAGGGTACGTCAAGGTGACGTACACAATAGTTTTATTTTCTACGAATAGCCTTTGTTTTTACTAGTACCTACCTCATAGTTATGCGTCATTATTTACCTCCAAAAATATAATGTATTGTGGGTTATAATTATCCTAAAAATATTATAGTAAATACATTAACATCATTTAAGTACATATAACTGTGCTGGCGTTGCTGCTGCATCCACAAAAACCCTCGAACGGCGTAAATACAACATTTTAATTGGTAATTATGTTTTTGATTCGTTTGGGGTCGAGACGCTAGGATCATGGGGTCCGAGTGCTTGTTCCGTTTATTTCGACACTCTTGTGACCAGATGGTGGGCTTTTTTCTTGTACAGAGAATTAGTATTGCTATTCAACGTGACAATGCTGCCATCTGTTTAGGGACGATACCAGTAGGCGACCATGCCCAGAAATTTTATGACGCATGCATGTAAATAGTCTGTATATATTTTTTAAATTACTTTTAATATCCTTAGTCGTGGACTTAATAATTTATTATCCGAACCTGAAATAAATTAAACGTTGATACTGAACTGAAAATACTATAATAAATATAAAGTACCTACTTTTCGATCTATTGAGAGCACACATTCCTCGAACTGCCATTGTTTTCATCTTACATTACGCCTAAAGTACTCTCAACAACATCCAATCACCATGAATAACTTACGAAGTTGCCAGCATTACTCCATATTTTCTTAGTTGGTAACACTTCTACTTTACAACGTAAAGTTTAACTCTGAATCATTGTATTTGACAACAGAGTTTCTACGACAACCGTAAATTATACACTTGATGTATTTATGAATCAAGTTTATAATAAAGCTTTTAAAGCAATGGTTCTAAGTAGAAATATTTACATTTAAACTTATACCAAGTGACTATGTAGGTATTTAGGATTTTCATAAAATTTTAAAAGATTTTTTTTTAAGTAGACTTGGCCTCTTTTTTATAATTTTTCTGTAAATTGTCTAATGCCGCGTTCCAATAAACAAGAAACGATTCGTTTTGCTTACGGAAGGTAAAATTTTAATTGAAAATTCAACGAATTTTTACCGTCCGTAAGCAAAACGAATCGTTTCTTGTTTATTGGAACGAGGCATAAGTTGACGAGTAAAATGTGTAAAACACCAGTTAGGGAAGGATCTAACTCCAAGAATAAAGGGCCACTCTAAGAATTGATATATCTGTCGTTAGGTTTAACAACGACTCTGCTGGTTTTAAATTGTGTGGATAGCAGTATTAATACAATTTTAAATCTAATATATCATATTTGTAGTTAAAACATATACTTAACTCAGAAATAGAAATAGGTTGTTTAATTTACTATTCCCAGTTGAAATCTATATATACAGTGTGTATTATTTAGCTATACTTCTATTATATGTGTTTTTTTTTTTAAAGACAACTCCTGCATTAGAAATTACTCCTGTGTCGCGAGGGACTTTACAAATATAGAAACAACGGACACAAAGAACACCCAGACTCTGGTGGGAATCAAACCCACGACCTATGGCATAGCAGTCAGGGTCACTAGCCACTAGAAAATACTATAATTGGGCATCTTGAAGCTATTGAGGCTGGAGCCAGCAGGTGGATAGTGGAACACTTCAATGGCTAGTAGTAAGCTCCTCGAGCTTTGGCTCATATGATTCGTTTTGACGAGTTCAACAAATTGGGCTTTATAACTATGGTCTGATGATGGAGCCAGGAGGTCGATAGTGGAACTTTTTTTTAGTTTTGAATTTGGTTCGCTATTAAAACGTTTTTTAGTTTTTCTTAACGACAATTTATTATTACTAGAGATCGCGTGGTGGTCGAATTTCGACCATGGTTTATTTCATTGGCCAATATTACTTGACCTGTCATTGTATAGACTTTTGTACCACGACAGGACAAAATATATACTGGACACTCAAAGCTGTATGTACCCGTTTTTGCATTTTTTTTTAACTTTGTAGCAAATATTGTTCAAAAATTTTAACATTCGTCACTTCTTCTCTGTGTAAACTATAAGTGTGCGAAATTTCATACTCCTCCGTCCGCCCAATTTTCGTAAAAAGAGATCCAAAGTTTTCGCTTCACGTATTAATATATAGATTAATTATGAACTTAGCGTTGTTCTATTTCTACTAAATCATTTTAACCGCATCGACTTGGCACAACAAATAAAACTAAATGTATACTTTAAGTCATGTACAGTAAGATATATTTTGTGACGATGGAAGCGGTACCGCGCTTGTAGCGAGCCGTTGATTAATGTATTACTTTTATAAAATTAATTGTACAACACAATTTTTTTATCGTGATCATCACCTCCCTGGAGCTATCGGGGAAGTGGTGTGTCGGAATCGAACAAAACCACACGATGTTTCGTCACAAGTGGGTCTATTATCGCAAGGGACCCGGATTTACCCTAAGAAGGAAGTCTCTGGGAACACAACACAAAACTAAGTGCATATTTATATATATAACGAATTAGTTAATATAATATATGAGCATGCGGTAATAAGGTTCATCGCAATATCAAGTATTCTTATAACTCCATCGTTTAATTATAGCGGATTTTTTCGTAGTCTCATTATATTTTAAACGCAATCCATCATGGCGTCACTGAGTTCTAGATGACACAGTTTTTTTTTTCCAAAATAATATTAATGACGTGGTTTACTCATTACTGGTTGTCCTGTTAACCCCTTCAACTAGTCGTCAAAGTCTGGAATGAACTGCCAGCGTCTATTTTTCCAAAAAAATATCATCCTGGAACGTTCAAGAGAAGAGTGGATAGAATTCTCTGGTACAGGCGTGTACCGTCTTCGTCTTCATCGTCACTTTCCATCAGGTCAGTTGGAAGACAAAGGCCTATTCCATTACTTGATAAAAAAAAGCTAAATGCATGTATTACGAGTGGGTTCTCGCCGTCGTGGGTGAGGTTTATAGCCGCAACCGCTCGATCGCAAGTTCTACACATTAACCGTGACGCTCCACACCAACATTTTCACAGTTGATTAAATACGATTTCAAATATAAATAAAGCACACAACGATAATTAAAAAACCTTTATATCTTATAGCTAAGTTCTAAAGATACAATCTTAAGTATTTATAAAGAGATATCACAGCAGCAAGCGCACGGTGGCGCTGTACGCGACACGTTAAAGATTTATGTTCAAACTTCACACCGCAGGTGCTGAGCAGACAAGTTTACGATTTATTGCTATACTACACCTGATTAGTCATTCATTATTTATTTCTGAAGACTTTCATCAATGATTCAAAAGGATTACAAACTAAATTTGATGTTCAAATTAATGATTGTATTGTAGGTAATTTTCCTTCTTTTCCTTTCGAAGAAATATGTTTTTCTTTTAAATAACGATTATGGTAAAAGGTACAATAGGGTAGTTGCATATGGTTAAAATAAAAACAATTCGTATAAAATTAAGTAGAATACAAGACTTTAAAAGTAATTATAAGTATTGGTTATTATTTACAAGTAATATGTTAAAATCAGCGGCGAATTTACACATTTGCCTCCAGTAGGCTATTAAAATTTTGCCGCCCCTATCGGTCGGTCTATCTAATTCGATACGACCAGGACAAGACATAAAAAGTAATGTAGGCCCCAAATTTGCCGCCGCTAAAATCTGCCGCCCTAGGCTTCAGCCTACTCAGCCTACTGGTAAATCCGCCACTGGTTAAAATGTTCATATTGACAATTACAAAATATTAACAAAAAAAACAAACAATAAAAGTAAATGATATGACGATTGCAAAATGACGTCACAAGCTGTTATTTCATACAACTTTTTATAAAACAGTACCCTCTATAGAAAGTTTTAACGTTTAATAAAGAGTAATTGAATTGACTTGACAGTTAACTACCGTTTTTAAGGTATTTTCTAACCTCAAATTTTGTTATTTTCTATAACCTTTCTATTTACAAATTAATACTATTTTGTTTTCGAATAAATTGTTTTTCAAGATTAAGATTGACTAAGAACAGTTCATGCCCTCACACGATTTCGTAGTTTGACTAACTTCACAAATAGAAGAACACGACTTAGTTACATAAAAAATACCTATTCTATTGAATGTACATCAAAACTTCTTTCGAATGGGGCAAAGCAATATGATCCTTATTGATAGTTATAAAAATCATATGTATATATATCATAATATGTGTTACAAAAATACTTCTACAATGTTGCGTGCAGCGTGCAGAAAGAAAGTAAAATTGTGAAGGTTACAAGAGGTCTTTGGTCCTCACATTCCTCCTGACGGCGTTGTTGAACCCTTCTTGGTAATGGTAGAATACACTGCTTGAAGCGATCACGTCCGATACCGCATCTAAGATATAAGCAAATTTATAAATCTGTTAAATAACGGATTAAAAAGGGGGTCATAAGTAAACTAATTTAGCGGGCAGTAGAGGAAGATCCTGAGATATGTAATGATATAAGAAAGGGGCAGACTGTTCTCTCTGTCTAACCCCTAAGGGGGAGCGTGAGTTTATGTATGTATTGTACATATGTATGTATGCCCTGTTGGTCTAGTGGTTTATGATC
The DNA here is from genome assembly GCA_963859945.1 of Euplagia quadripunctaria. NCBI lineage: Eukaryota > Metazoa > Arthropoda > Insecta > Lepidoptera > Erebidae > Euplagia > Euplagia quadripunctaria. The sequence goes on from OY982572.1 coordinate 4,415,502, forward strand.
CTGACGGCTGAGCCAGAGGTGCGATTCCCATCCAGGACAAATAATTAAGTAAATAACATGATCATTTGTTCTATGTCTAGGTGTATTATCTATAATATGTATGTATTTAGTAATATATAAGTATGTTTATCAGTAGTCTGGTTACCGTAGTACAGGCTCTGCCTATTTTGGAATCAGACGGCCATGTGTGAGATGTGTCAAGTTATTATTATGCCTATTAAATATTTTATGTCGACTATAATGACTATAGTCCCAGTATTGACTAGCCCAGAGATCAGACAGAAGCAATATTCCTTTCCTTCTTACCTACTTTTTTCTTTCAATATAATCCCAATTTTCCCAATTAATTCCCAAAGTACCCGGTTGATGGCAATAGCCTTAGATTACATAAGTGGAACTAAGTGATCGTGGGCAAAGTTAAGTGTTTAATACGCCTCTGTCTGCAACGCCCCTGCAACTCAAGAGTCACAGGTGCATTGCCAGCCTTTAAGGTGGGAGTAGGGGAAGGGGGAAGAGGGGTATAGGAGGGGAGAGGGGGAGAGGGGGAAAGGGAAGGGTTAGGGCCTCCAGTAACCTCACTCACTCGGCGATAAGCAATGCAAGCATTGCTTCACTGCCGGTTTTTTGTGAGGCCGTGGTATAACTCCGGTCGAGCCGGCCCATATGAGCCGAAGCATGGCTCTCCCACGAAGAAAGTCAATAATAAATAATGTTATAAAAGCGAAAGTGAGTTAGTTTATATGTGTATTTGTTACGCTTTCTTAAGCTATTCAACCAAACATCATGAAACTTTGCATACACGTTCATTCAGAAAAATACAGTTCTTAAAAAATATCAAAAATTATTGATAAAATCTAGTGATGCAAGCGAAGCCGCTAGCAAAAGCTAGAATGAGTATAAATAAAACATTGAATCTCACAACGCGTCAACAAACAACAAGTACAACAAACAATTTCTTACGCTAACACTGAAATAGTCTGTATATCTACATAAGAGTATGAGGATACATAAAGCGAATAACATACAGAGACATTTAGTACCTAAGTGAATGCTAAACCGCGGGGCGGTGGCGGCGTGCCGAGACAATGGCGGTGTTTATAGTTAATTACTTGCGCCGCCCCTGCTCGCATTAGGTATGAGCACGGTATGAATCATTATTTATATGTATCATTGAATACAAATAGAGTGAGAGATTGGACGTAAGAGAAAATGAAATAAAACAGAAGCTAACGTTATTCTATCTGCAGCTATTGTATTGCAGGTGTTATGTATCATCATTTATATGTATCAACATTGAATGCAAAGGTTTGCCTATATATAGAGTAAGAGACTGGTCGTAAGAGAAAACAAAAGAAAGCAGACGACAAGCCAAATGTTGTAGTACAATAATTAACTTTAAGAAATAGTATTACCGACTTCAATGTGCCTAAATTATGATTAACTAGCAGCGCCCCGCGGCTTAACCCGTGTAAGTCCCGATCCCGTAAACAGAATATCGGGATAAAAAGTAGCCTATGTGTTAATCCAGGTCTCCAGCTATCTACATACCAAGTTTCATCGCAATCGGTTCAGTGGTTTTAGCGCGAAAGAGTAACAAACATCCATCCATCGATCCATCCAAACTTCCACATTTATAATATTAGTAGGATTATAATATATATTGTTATATATTATATGAAACTCAAACTAATTACGTTCAATAAATATATTTCGTTCGCTAACAGTCATCAGCGGTACAATGGTAGTACAAAAGCTAAATCAAACATTAAGTCGATTTCGTGGCTCCGTGCTCGTGGGCACACATTCAACAATTAGTTTATACAGTAACTCATTATAACTTCGGCGAACAGATGGAACAATGGCGTGGAGACGAATTCATTGTCAAGAATTTGTTAAAATTATTATAATATATGTTTACATAAATGTGGCTTGAAGAAGGACGTTGAGAAGAAAATTGAAAAGGGTATGCTGAGGTGGTTTAATATAATATTAATAATAACTTCACACATCTCACACACGACCGTTTGATCCCAAACTAGGCAGAGCCTGTACTATGGTACCCAGACTGCTGATAAACATACTTATATATTTCTAAATACATACATATCTATATAAATAAAAAAGAATCCCTATTTCCCTTGGTCACGGCATCACGCGTGAACGGCTGGACCGATTTTGCTAATTCTTTTTATTGTCAGGAGAAGGTTCTTATGAAAGAGAACATTAAGAAAGTTGCACAGAAAATTAGAAAACTTAACGAGGGACTTACGCGGGTGAAACCGCGGGGCGCAGCTAGTCTATATAATAAAAATAAATCCCTATTTCCCTTGGTGACGGCATCACGCGTGAACGGCTGGACCGATTTCGCTAATTCTTTTTTTTGTGTTTGTTATTGTCAGGAGAAGGTTCTTATGAAAGAAAAAAATAAAAAGGTTGCGCGGAAAATTGGAAAGTTTAAAAAACCTTAACGAGGGACTTACGCGGGTGAAACTGGGGGGGGGGGGCAGCTAATTATAGATAAATTACACCCAGACACAGAACAAATGATCATGGTCGTCACACAATTATTTGTCCTTGGTCAGAACCGAACCCACGACCTCTGGCTCAGTAGTGAGGGTCACTAACCTTTTTTTTTTAAGCCCACTCGGGCCGTCACCCCACCGGGGTTTTCGACGCCTTATGTAGAAGGGATCCGGGAACAGCTTATATTAATACATCAGGGTCACTAACCTAGACCAACAGGCCAGTCGGTTTGGGTACTTAGAAAGAATGAGTACGGAACGAAAACAAGTATTCATATAAAGCATACGATAGTGGGCAGTAGGGTTTGGTCCCGGGACTTTTCGTAATATTAGTTGTCTCGAGTCCCGGGACTTTCGGGTCGAGACTTGAGACGAGACAAGATTGTCAAAATTGTTATGTAATCATTTTTATTTTCGCGCCATCTGTTAGTTTAATAAATAATTACTTGACGAGTCTTTTGTAAATCAAATGGAACAAGCAATATAAAATATCCAAGAAAATGTACCCAAGATTCGGGAAAAAAAATATGATCAACATTTATAAAGGAGTTTCAGTTGTTCGAAGCAACAAAATTGTCTTAAAAGTCTCGAAGTCCCGGGAATTCTCGGGACTTTGATTCTAGGCTGTCTCGTGTCCCGGGACTTTGAAATTGTCGGAAATTCCCGAACCCTAGTGGGCAGGCCGGTAGCGGTCGACCACGCAGAACATAGCCTGATCAAATAAATAATAATAACATCAGCTTCAGAGGCTCACGTTAGGCGGCTGGATTTAAACCCTGATGCAGAAGGTAGTCCTCCTCGATACGGTATGCATAGTGAGGTCTCTGTCTCTGGAACCCTAACCACCGGTAGCTTGGTCTCTTTACCCGATACCGGTGGGATACTATTTTTTTATTTATAATGTATATATATGTGTAAAACACATATGTGTGTGTGTAAGCGTACGTGTGTGTGTGTGTGTGTGTGTGTGTGTTTGTGTGTGCGTGTATGTGTGTGTGTGTGTGTGCGTGTGTCTCTGTCTAAATATTTTAGTAGTCTCCCGAAACCGGCGGGCTTATATGGAAGATTTAATGCCGAAGAAGCAAGTGGCGGGCTGATTGCTCAACCTATACCGAAGAGTAAGGCGTAAGTGTGTGCATGAATATACAGACAGACGGGCTTTATTGTCTACTGCAGACGACTTAGAATGTTCTGGTAGAATAGCCTTCGTTTTCTGGTGCCTAAATAGACATAATTGAATTCAACTTTTGAGTAAATTTTCTCACAATTTTTAGGACACATTTCATATTTCGAAATATTACACAAAAAGCACGCAATGCTTAGAGGCCGGAATTTAAACTTAGGAATGTATTTATAATGATATCTAAAAAGAAGCTTATTTGGTTTTTACAGCGACAGGTACCTTTAAATTTATAATCGAACAAACTGAAGGCCAGGGAATCTAAATCCGTCTCAAATTTTTACATAAAAATTTGCTAATGACAATAATAAACGAATTTATGTATAAATTAAAATTTAAAATTGAGTTATGATTGACTAAATAACCCATTAACTCAATTAAACAGCTCAGCTTAAATATGAACCAAAAGAACACCTAGCACTTAATGTTTGCAAAGGAATCTACTACATTGGCTACGAAATCGTAGCATGCCGTAGCAGATTTCGTAGTCCTGCTACGAACAAGACTAAGTAGTGATTTCAATTTAATTAAGAAGCAAGTTAACCATTCGTTTCTGTTTTAGCACATATTTAGTAAAGTAGGAGACAGTTACTTCTACAAAAACTTATACACAGTAACTGGCAATTAGTGACCACAGAGTAAGGTACGATATGTTCGGATCCGAAAACAATCATAATATTTTTATTTATTTTTTTCGTCACCTTTTCACTGTTTGGATATATTTGCGAATATAATGTCACATTTTGGAAACATTGGATTTTTTAATTTTCATTTAATTTAGGTACTAAATCTATAGCGCATCAGTTGACATCGGATGAACGGCTTCGGCTTTGAAATATTTTAATCATGGGATAGCCATGCTTCGGTACGTATGGGCCGGCTCGATCGGAATGATCCCACGGCCTCACAGAAAACCCACCGTGAAGCAATGCTTGCGTTGTGTTTCGCTGAGTGAGTGAAGTTTACCGGAGGCTAACCTAACCTTTCCCTCTCCATCTCTCCCCCTTTCTATTCCCCTACTCCCACCTTAAAGACCGACAACGCACTTGTGACTCTTGAGTTGCAGGCGCTCATGGGCGTAGTCACTTCCCATATTCAGGTGACGCGTCTGATCGTTTGCCCCACATCCCATAAAAGAAAATAGTTTTTCCGAGTATCAACTTGCAGTGACTGTATTCATTTACGGATTTCTAACGCAGTCTAAGTAGTAATACTACTTAATAGGCTCCTCGATACGATGAAAGTTTTAAACCATTTCCAGCTCGTGTTCTACAACAAAATTTCCTTACCATGAACATCTACTCTAATATATCACACAGACAACTCAATACCGTCTCCATCCATTTTAATATTAAAGTAAATTTGAATAATATAAAATCAGATTCCAACAGTACTCGCTTGTAGAAACAATAATATAGCTTTAGGGACGTCTCGGGCGAATTTCTGCCCAATCCCATTACAAATCGCGTTGAGATTATTAAACAGTCACCTTAACGAGAATTGTGACGGCGGGGGGTGGAAGGGGTGGGGATAGGGTGGTGACGGAGACAACCCGGCGATTGAGACTTAGGGTGACTGTACACTAAAGTGATTTTCTTCTCTTGTTTTAATCTTACTTATGATCGTGATCACTGATATGAACTGGATAAAGATATATAATACGACTTCGTTCACGTTAAAATTTTAATAAAATATACCCCACGGGAATCATAATGTTTTCCGGGATAAAAAGTAGCCAATGTGCTTTTCCAGACTATAACCATCTCTGTGCCATATTTCATCCAGATCTGTTCAGCCGTTTTTGCGTGAAAGAGTATCAAACATCCTCCATTCATCCTCATAAACTTTCCATTTTATAATATTAGTAAGATATAAAAAAATCAGCTTTGTAGAAAATCTTATACAGTAAAGAGTTAAGTTGTATCACTACATATTATAAAACAAAGTCCCCCGCCGCGTCTGTCCGTCTGTCTGTCTGTTCGCGATAAACTGAAAGCTACTAAACGGATTTTCATGCGGTTTTCACTAATGGACATAGAGATTCATGGGAAAGGTTTAGGTGTATAATTTGTTAAGATTTTGTTTAAATTGGTTGAAATATGTAGATGATTGTTAAGATGTCTCTGCTACCCGTGCGAAGCCGGGGCGGGTTGCCAGTAAGTAAATAAAATATGCTGTTGTTTTTAAGTTGAACGATTACTTATTTTAATTATAAATTTTAATAAAATATACCCCACGGGAATCTTAAATTTTTCCGGGATAAAAGTGGCCAATGTGGTTTTCCAGACTATAACCATCTCTGTGCCATATTTCATCCAGATCTGTTCGGCCGTTTTTTGCGTGAACGAGTAACAGATATAAGCTTGTAAAGTATTGGTAGTTACTTACTTTGTGAAACTATGGAGCTACAAATAACCGACTTCAGAATCGCATTATTTTTTATCTTCGGTAGTATAGTGGTCAGTAGGTATTCCCATCTATCACGTCGGGGTCACGGGATAGTAGGGGAAGAGGGGGACGGCATTAAGGTCCCCGGTAACCTCACTCACTCGGCGAAACACAGCGGTTTTCTGTGAGCCTGTGGTATCACTCCGATCGAGCCGACATGTAATACCACCAAAATTTCTTTGTTAGAATTATTGATTTTTTTTAAGACAATTCTCATGATGTTTTTCTAGTTATTCGAATTTTTGAAGTTTTTATTATTATTGAACGTGAGACAAATGAGATGCGATATAAACGAAAGAGAATGAATGTAATCTAACGTGGGGGACCATGCTTCGGCACTTATGGGCCGGCTCGACTCCGCTCGATACCATGGCCTCACAGAAAACCGGCAGTGAAGCAATGATTGCATTGCATTTCGCCGCGTGAGTGAGGTTACCGGAGGCCCTAACTCTTCCCTTTCCCTTATTCCCGTCCTACCCCTCTCCCCCCTTCCCCCTCTTCTCCTACTCCCACCTTAAGGGCGGCAACGCACTTGTGACTCTCAAGTTACAGGTGCCCATGGGCGGCGGTAGTCATTTACCATCAGGTGACCGGTCCGCTCCTTTGCCCCCTATACCATAAAAAAAAAATGTCAGGGTGGAATCTACAATCTATTTTATTTTCAAATTGTAATTAGATCATCCTCGAGATATAAGCTTGTGGAATAAAGTTTGACAATTAATGAATATTGAATTTAACGCACACATAAAACAGGATAAGTGGAATTTAGAACCTTTTTTTCTTTCAAACATTTGAAAAATGCATCATCATTAATTATCACTTAGAGATGGATTGAGTGTCATTAGACTTTTTGGTCTAGAACTGTTTAACAGTGAGTAGCTACCCCTAATGTACACACCTCTTAAACAAAACGCGATTCACAATCTATTAAAATTTTCGCATCCGTGACAAAATTAAGTGCGATTAATATCACAATGTTAGACAATCGGTGGGTTATCACATCTAGTGGTGCAGGTGTTCGGCGCTCGGGCGCGTCACGCAGATTAATATTAACAACCCTTTACATCGGCCGTAATTGAAAATAATAGCGGACGCCAGACGCGAGATTAACGTTATGTGATAATGTTACTGTGGGTTCTACGACCGCGCTCGTTGTGAAAGGGCTTTTATATGTGAGGAATACTTGATTATAATATTGATTGCAGAAGACTAACGTGGCATTTATACTTTTAAGTAACTCTCGGAGAATATATTATAGGTTCTTAAAGTGGGAATAAGAAAATGTAATTCGCTAAGGATTATACACTTTTTGAAGTGATAACTTCTTATGGGAGGGTAAACCGCTTCGTTACGTAACGCGTTACGGCGCCAGTATGCCTGGCTTCCCTTTCTCTCACGCATACGGCAGCGGTAGAGTATAAGTTATCACTTCTGTCGGGCGTCCCGAGACGCACACGTTTTTTTTTAACACTCTTTTTTTAGCTCGTATATCTTTGTATGTGTGTGTATCTATGTAACGAAATCTTTAGCTATTTTCATAAACTTAACGACATCTGTCTTTAAAAATTGTACACGTGACAAGGGTCGATGACAATACAATAATATCATAACATCAGGATCATTAAAACAAAAAATATATACTATTACTAGCAGCGCCCCGTGGTTTCACCCGCGTAAGTACCGATCCCGTGGGAGTATCAGGATAAAAGTAGCCTATGCATTAATCTAGGTCTCCAGCTATCTACATACAAAGTTTCATCGCAATCGGTTCAGTGGTTTTTGCGTAAAAGAGTAACAAACATCCATCCATCTAAACTTTCACATTTATAATATTAGTGGAATTGTTATTTGTCAGATCTGTTGGTCTAGTGGTTAGTGATCCTGACCGCTGAGTCAGAGGTCGTGGGTTCGATTTCCACCCAGGAAAAATAATTGTGAGATGTGCACGATCATTTGTTCTGTGTCTGGATGTAATTGATCTATAATGTGTATGTATTTAGTAATGTATAAGTTTGTTAATTAGCAGTCTGGTTGGCTAGGTCTAGGCAGAGCCTGTACCATAGCAGTACAGGCTCTGCCTAGTTGGAGATCAGACGGCCGTGTGTTAGGTGTCTCAAGTAATTAATATTATTATTGTTTGTGACTTGTTTTTGACACGATATTTTAATCTATTCTCAGTCCAACTAGCAAACGAAGCCTTGGTTAATAAGGTACATGTTATACGGGGTGTATCTGACAATGAAACATTAAATCACTAAAAGGGCATGACTCTGATGATGATTTTTGAAAAAAAAACAACGTTCAAAAATTATGCATGATAGTTTTTATGAATTTTTTCAGTAATGGAGTGAATCATTTCAACATAAAAAAAAAGTTCGATTTAAAATCTTTAACAGAAAAACAAATGGAATGTGTAAAACATTCCATCTGTTTTATCGTACTTTAGTCATAACTTTTACACGGAGACTTTTTTTTAATTCCTTTTGTAAGTGCATGCTAGAGTGCCCTTTCAGTGATGCAAGTAAGTTATCCAGTGTCAGATATACCCTGCATATTATCCCTATGCATGGTCTTAACTACAAGCGCGTCCATCTTTATTTGATCAGCTCAATGCACATAGCGAAAATATGAAATAAATATCTCACCTGATCGCTGCGCCTGTGAAATAGGCACCACTCTTCCGAAGAAATCTTTGTGGACCTGCAACAAAATAAGTCATATAATACAGATTTTGAATAAATTATCTATTTTTTTAAACTATAGATCTTTCTTTTTAACAGTTAGTGAATTAATCAATTCTGTTTATTAAAACTAATTCCCTTATCTAATATTTTTAAGGTTTTAAACTAACCTAGTAACGGTCAAAGATTTTTTTTTTATGGTATAAGGGGGCAACGAAGCAGACGGGTCACCTGATGGTAAATGACTACCGCCGCCCATGGGCACCTGTAACTCAAGAGTCACAGGTGCGTTGCCGCCCTTTAAGGTGGGAATAGGGGAAGAGCAGGAAGACCGGAGAGGGGGATTAGAGGGGAGGAGAGGGGTAGGACGGGAATAGAGGAGAGGGCAGGGTGGGCCTCCGGTAACCTCACTCACGCGGCGAAAAGCAATGCAAGCATTGTTTCGCGGCCGCTTTTCTGTGAGGCTGTGGTATCGAGCGGAGTCGAACCGGCCCATACGTGCCGAAGCATGGCTCTCCCACTTAAAATTCAGTTCTTTCATTTTAAAAATCATAGATCGCGTTAATAGTTGTATTAAACGAGAACCAATAAATACTTTATAGGTTAGCAAAGAATTATATTCACAGCTATTGGTTTTTCAGAGACAAATAAAAACATAATTTTAAAACGTCTACATTTTGTTTCATTTAACCACACAGCCTTATCTACGTTTACAGTGATCATTACGCGTTTGAGAGAACCTTGACAATTAAAAAAATAAAACAGCATTTGTGGAGTCGCAATGACTCTCACCTCTCACAAAGCAAACTCCACTTAGACACGACACTTAGAAATTGAGTCATCATTCCCTTTACACAATAGTAAGTCTTATTTTCTTCAACATAAAAGTTGTAATGCTAATTGAAAAGCCTATTACCTAATACCCATCAAGGATAATATTCACTATTTCGGCTCCTTTCAAAATGGCTGAGCTGGACGATGACTGACGCGTGCGTCACGTTCCTGAGCGGGTGTCGTTTGTCGGGGTTGGTCCTCTCCGGACTGCTTTAACTCAAATTTAATAGTAATTTGCGCTACTGTTTATATTTTAGAACAATATGTTACATTGGGTTATAAGCAATGTAGCCAAATTGTTAAATAAATACATGTTGACAAACAATATCCTTGGAGTTTCTTGCCTGTTCTTCTCCAGAGGATTTCTGTATTGGAACAGGCAACTAGCTTCACGACTGACTTATTCTGACTGACTCTAACTCCTAACAATTCAAAAATAACTATAATTGGTTTAAGTGAAATATATTATTTTGATTCGATTTAGTATAAACTTTCACGTAAATGTGTGGTGTAAATCAGTGGACAATCTGACAGACAATCTATCTCTGTGCTGGTCCAGACTATAATCTATTATAGTCTGGAACAGCACATAGTTGTAGTGTACCGAAAAAATGTACGGTTCCCTTAGGATAGATTTGGAAAAAACCTTCCAACGAAAGAGGTCGCGGGCAACAACTAGTATTATAAATGCCGAAAGTGAGTTTGTTTGTACACTTTCACGTCTTAACCACTTAAACGATTATCATGAAATTTTGCATACACATTGAAAGGGAATGGGAAAAATCTGTACCTGTAGAAAAGTAACTTTAACGCGAACGAAGCCGCGGCCAAAAGCTAGTATGTATGTATATAAAACTAATAAATTACTGGTTTCATTAAAAGTATATACTTTCAGTCTAAAGGCTCGTACACACAGTGCCGCCGGGCAAGCCGCGGTGCTCCAGTGGCTCATAAACCCGCCGGCTTTTCTGCACAAAGAAGCCGCCGGCATGCCGCCGTGTCGCGCGGGTTTCATTTCAGGGAAGCGATGGGCGATGTCGAGATGTTTGAACAATAAGAATCGCAGTCGACAACATTTACAATCGAGTCAACGATTGCTTCAGCCAACCATTGAACAATCGAGATATTTTCCGATTGTTTCGAGTCTAAGTCAAAGTTCAATGACTTAGATGAAGTTTTGCCGATGATTCTTGTGTCCAGTTTGCCAGAACATACTGAATCTTATCGATGCAAACGGTGATGCCATTATGGTCACCTTATAAACTCGCGAAACATCACCAATAAGATGTATTTTAGCTTGCACGTTACGTAATGATTACGTAGGCAATAGTGCGGCTTTTATCAAGATCAAAGCGACTGCTGTAAGTAGCACCTACACTTTTTTATACTGTGGTGATGCTTGAAATTTCTTTGTGTCTTCTACTGTATCATTTAAAGAAACAGCACGTCTCTCTTACATGTTAAACTGCACCACAAGTGGTAGTTTGTAGCTTAGCGCGCTTGTTGCCGACGTCGTTAGCGACGATTGCACGAGTATTCGTCATTAAGACGACGTACAACGACTTTGCAGCCTTGTTATGTTTGCATAAATCTATTCTCAAAGACTAAAGAATATTTTGTAAGGAAATGATCTATATATTAATACGTGAAGCGAAAACTTTGGATCCCTTTTTACGAAAATTGGGCCGACGGAGGAGTATGAAATTTCGCACACTTATAGTTTATACAGAGAAGAAGTGACGAATGCTAAAATTTTTGAACAATATTTGCTACAAAGTTAAAAAAAAATGCAAAAACGGGTACATACAGCTATGAGTGTCCAGTATATATTTTGACCTGTCATAGTACAAAAGTCTATACAATGACAGGTCAAGTAATTTTGGCCAATGCAATAAACCATGGTCGAAATTCGACAATATAGATATACAAGCTGAGCCGCGCCACTTCGTCTGCGTTTGTAAATTTTCCCCGTTTTTCCGACATTTTTCATTGATGCTCGGTAATGGTCGTAGCGTGATATTATATAGCCTTCCCGGATAAATGACCTATCCAACACTAAAATAATTTTTCAATTCGAACCAGTAGTTCCTGAGATTAGCGCGTTCAACCAAACAAACAAACAAACTCTTCAGGTTTATAATATTAGTAGGTATAGATTCAAAAACTTTCCAAACCAATTTTTTATTTATTTATAACTAGCTTCGTCGAAGGGCTCCTGGCTAAGTGGTAACCGAGTAGCTTAGCTATTACAAGGTTAAGTAATACTAGCCAGGCCAGTCTTAGGATGGGTCACCAAGTGATCACTCTTAACACATTGACTCGGAGAGCACGTTAAGCCGTCGGTCCCGGGTGTCATGTGGAAGTGAAAACTTCTTTAGCGGCGTTGTGCACTTTCTGAGATGGGTAAAAGATGTTAAACTCGCGTCAGGACACGTGACCTGATCGAAAATTCGTAAGACGGAGCCGAGTTTCTTATATTTAGATATGTTATTACCTACTTTTTATTTTTAACCTAATTATATTTATACAGATGTGTGTGTGTGTCTATGTATATGCAAATATATTGCGAAGTTACGTTTTCACTTTTGACGTGCAGTTCTACGACTGACTGTTTTTTTTTTAATCTAAAAGAAGTAGAATGTTCATACATATACATTTTTTATATACTATACTAGTAACGTGAGTGGCACGTTACTAGTATTCTTGATAGTGGTGTATTGGATGCGGTTCGAAGCCGCAATCACTCGATCACAAGTCTGTTACCTTATACGTTGCGATATCGCCGCTTAAGTATATGTTTAACAGGAGAAATTTTCATACAATTATCTCTAGAAGAATCAATGACAAATTTCTTACTTCGTTTTAAAATAAGTAAAAGACAGTCTTTTAGCATGCATCGCTACATCTAGAAAGTTAAAAAGTATTTAGAACAAACAAAATTAGCTACAACGTAGCACCTTTCGTAGCGCTACGAAATCTCGTAGCAATAACTTAATTCGGAGTTATTGCACGGGTATTTATCATTGGTAGCTGTTGTTGCTTACCAAAAATGTAAAAAGGAATTTTTTAACCGACGAAAAAACGAAGGAGGTTCTCAAGTCAAGCCATATAATATATATTTTTTAAGTGTACTGGTAACGTGACTATGTGATTTGGGAGCGGTCCTTGATCCTTATAAATTATAGTTTAGAAAAATTAAAAAAATCGGTTTTAATCGCGACTAAAGTACAAAAAGTATTCCACTATCCATCTCCTGGCTCCATCGTCAGATCAGCTCCAAGATGCCAAATTATAGTATTGTCATCCAAACTACATATACAAACAAACTTTCATTTATATACCGCAATTAAAATAAGGTTAAAATTGATTTTTAAGATTTGTTAATTTGTTTACATAAACAGTAATAAAAACGTGTTAAAAAAAAAGCTTAGTTTTAAAATTTTCTTTTTTCTTTATTTTTATTTTTAACTTATCAGTATTTATGATTCGGGATTTACTTTGAATCAAATGAGTCCAAACTCGATGGGGTTGCATCATTTCATTACAGAGTTCCCATGGCCACCTTCCAGCTCCATCATCAGATCAGCTCCATGTCATCATAATATTGCATTGTCACGTGATATACAAATGCCTGCAAAATTTTAGCTCAATCGGGAACCGGGAAGTGTGTCAAATTTAACTTGCAAGATTTGTTTACAGACAGACAACGGGACAAGTGAAACTCACTGAGTTATAATTACTAGCGTATAGAGTAGACACCAACGGGACAAGTGAAACTCACTGAGTTATAATTACTAGCGTATAGAGTAGACACCAACGGGACAAGTGAAACTCACTGAGTTATAATTACTAGCGTATAGAGTAGACACCAACGGGACAAGTGAAACTCACTGAGTTATAATTACTAGCGTATAGAGTAAACACCGCGAAGAAAAAGTTTGTAATGTGAACTGCGGTCCCTGCACCGCAGTGAAAACAAATCTTTGTAGCAGTTCGTTGGGCAACAAGCGTAAACGCCATGAAAATCACGGCGCTTAGGACCTTACGCTCGCGAGAAAACTAAAACTCAAAAACGATCGAGCGCTGCTTGTTAATACTATAGGATTTGATTACAAATTATTGTTTTAGCGCTGCAGCGCTTTTTAGTTTTAATTCAAATAAAAACGGAACATGTATTTTGTTCTACTAAACTAAATAAAAGCTAGTAAATAAAAAAAATAGGTTTTTAGCACAGTAGGAGACATGATTGTTTGCGATTATCTAGTAGTAGTCGATGAATTACGTTTACGTATCAACCATATACTTCTAATACTTACATTCCAGATGTAAAGTTACGGTTTTAGAGGCTGTGTACCAGCAGGCAATAGCAAGCCAATTACTGGTTTGTTATATGGATATACAGTCCTGTTGAAACTGTATCGACAATAATACGAGATGCGAGGACCGTGGGCGTGGGGCGTGGTCCAAGTCACGAGATAGTGTCACGTCTATGTATGATAGTTTTTTAAAACAAGATCAGTACTGACTGACGGTGATATATACCCGTAATAATATTAATACATAATCAAATAAAGGTCGTATAGTGAGTGGTGATTTTATAAAATACCATTCTGAATTAGTAAGAAATAATGAAACAAGATCTTAGGTTTTCTAGGTTAGGTGTGCAGTAACCGTTACTATTAATTTTCTTTGCCTATGCGAATCTAGTGTTTGTAAAATCGTATTAATATTTCGATTAGCACCTGTCCTTATTGACGACTTACAAATACGTAAAGATAAATAATCACCACTCTTTCGCTAATTGCTCTTGCAAAAATTCTAAAAAAGACGGAACTTGACATTTTCTTTTACTGATCTGTCATTAATTTATTCAGACAACCAGTAGTTCTTTTTCTTTTTAAAAAGACAACTCCCGCTTTAGAAATGAATCCTGTGTCACGGGGGACTTTACAAACATACAAACAACGGACACAAAGAACACCCCCGACTCGGGTGGGAATCGAACCCACGACCCATGGCGTAGCAGTCAGGGTCACTAATCACTAGACCAACAGGCCAGTCAGTCAGTAGTTGTTACATTATTACTATACAACAAAATAAAACTGTATAACTAGACATGAATAAATACTCAACAGCTAAATATGAGGTAACATCATATATATGTAGCAGATAAAAAAAATTATCGTCCTCTAGATTTTAATCGCCAACTCTCGCAGTTCGTACCATACCCTAACTAAGTTCTCTTGCAATATTTCCGATTACGCGGGCTCTGGGCGGGAGTCGGCGCGACGCGCGGTGGCGGTAAATCGCACCTCGTACCCGCATAAACACAATTTCGCACTCATAAAAGTTATCGCCGGGTGACATGTTATAGAGAAGTCGGTTCACCGCAGATATTGTCTATTACCGTATCAAAGTAGGCGGGGATTTCTGATTATTGCGAATCATTGGAAGATTGTTTTGGTTGATTGATATGTTTTATTACTATTGATATATTTAGTTTGCTGTGTAATAATAGTAGTAATGGTATTTTTATCCCACTCATATTATAAATGTGAAAGTTTGGATGGATGGATGGATGTTTGTTACTCTTTCACGCAAAAACTACTGAACCGATTTCGATGAAACTTGCTATGTAGATAGCTAGAAACCTGGATTAACGCATAGGCTACTTTTTATCCCGATATTCCCACGGGATCGGGACTTACGCGGGTGAAACCGCGGGGCGCTGCTAGTAATGTATATTTAACAAAATAAACCCAAATAATGACTCAAGAACTCAACTTACCTACATGTATACTAACTTTTAAACTTTCGCGTTCCATGACATACTTAATCATGTATTTATACGGGAATTAACGGGATGAAGAAATATGTATTGCATGCCTCTGAATTGCCTGACGTTTCGACCCAGTTGCACTGGCCGTGGTCATAGGCTGACTGGCTCAGTGGCGCACGCCCTCCGTCGCGTCGTCGAAACCGTGAGGTAGAAGGTTCTTCATCAGAGGTATTTAATACCTATTTTGTGATCGCGTTAATTCCCGTATAAATACATGATTATGTTTACCTACATATATATTTTGAAAACTGCTGCTGGCCAAGTTGAGAAATGCTACTACCCTAAAAAAAAACCGAAGCTAAGGCACTAAGGTTTTTTGTGTTTTAGTTTTAGTTGCAACTAAAGTGGCCAGAGATAATAGTAACTAAAAATAACTTGACAGAGCCTGTAGTATGGTAACCAGACTGCTGATAAACACGCTTATAAATTACTAAATACATACATGTTATACTTAAATTACACACAGACATATTAACAAATGATAGTACTAATAACAAAATTATTTGTTCTGGGGAGTCGAACTAACGACCTTAGCCTCAGCAGTCAGGGTCGCTAACCACTAGACCAACAGACCCGTCAGATACCTCATATGCTAACCAGTGAGTAAATCTCGTCAAGTTTATGTAGCAGTCGAACGGACTACAACCATACGGTGTGACTAACATCAAAGCAATTGCTTGGTGATATTTCACCTTCTTACCATTGTGTTTTCCTTCTTTAAGTATCATTTCAGCTTGCAGGACTGATAGAGTTTTTAGCCATGTCAAAGAAATGGAAGAAGAGCAGTTAGGGGAAAGAGAGTTGCGAGTTATTATTTGTTTTTATTGCTTATTTAACTTAATATTACAACTTAAGAAAGAAACAAAAATGATAATAGATAACGAAACTTCAATCAGATGCTTCGCTGTAGCTTTTTGATTGATTTGATTGAATTCGTTTTTTTTTTTGGAGAATATTTGAATTGTATCAATATTAACGAGCAATATAAATAACCTGTCAAGCCGACTGACACAACATACCAATCCTAACCCCAACAAGACAACAAAACTAATGTCCAAACGCAACAAATTTAAAAATCCATTCCCCTATCAAATATTTATCGCAAACATACGATATTTCACGTAGTAGATAACATTTTTCCGCTCGGATGCACCCCGTGGGGTATGCGGGGGTGTAGCGAGGAGTGCGGGGGCTGGGTCGTGGGTATCAATGCCCCGCCCCGCCGCAAACAATACAATCAGAACCAATCTGCCGCGCAAATAGGAAAATAGAGTGCGCGCCAACACAGGGCCGCCTCGGGCGATGACGCAGACGTGCACTGGGCACGAAGAAATGCTTTGGGAGGTGGCTTGACTATATGCAAATTGCCAATATAAGTTTCATTCTAAGGGAGTACCAATTATATACTTTTCGAAAATAATAAAATGCAATCTGAATCTACAAGATAAAACAGTGTTATTCGTCGTACCTTAAATTGTTAAGACCACGGAGTCCAGGGCAGAAAAAGCTAGGGTACATTACTGCTGCATTATTTTCTCGTTAAACCTGAAGCTGATGATGCCAGCGTAATACGAGTATCTTTCTGTTCAGGGTCCCTCCAAATATTTAAGACAGAGTTTGCCCTGCAGCACGCTTAAATGTCCACTAGAAACCACAACCTGGCCACCACTATTAACTATTTATTTTTAGGGCAACACTTTTATTGATCATTAGGGCAAAATCTCCGTCTCTCTCTCCGTCTCTCAAGGTACCCGGGATCTTGCAATTGACCCACTTCTGATGGAACACCGTGTGGTTTTAGTCGGTTCGATTCCGACATACCACTTCAGCGTTAGCTTCGGTGAGGTAATGACCCGTAGGGGAATCCACACGAAAAAAAAGAAAAGGTATGTTTATCAGAAGTCTGGTTACCATAGTACAGGCTCTGCCTAGTTTAGGATCAGACTGCCATGTGTGAGGTTTCTCAAGTTAATACTATTATTTGTCTGGTAACTAGCGGTCGTTTATGTTAGATTCTTTGACCCCGAGTGTTTTCTATCAAAAACCCAAAAAGCCTTCGTTCCTTTCTGACCTGCTTGGTAGAGGTGTGGATGATGTTATGTGTCGGGTCGTTCATCTCCCTTTGATATGGTTGAAGTGGACGTTGGCTGCTCGTGAACTAGTGCCGCTGGTATTACTTACATATAGTAGTAGTTTGCGCGACTTTTTATAGTTTAGAACAATACTCTGCATTGTCCTCACATTTAATTTGCACATAAGCAATGTAACCAAAGAGCTGTAAAAAAGATGTTAAAAAAGTGTCCTTGGAGTTTCTTGCCTGCTCTTCTCCAAAGGATCTACTTATTGGAACAGGTAACTAGCTTCACGATTGACTTAGTCTGACTGACTACTACTCCTGACTATTCAAAAGTACCTATAATGGGTTTATGGTAATTGATATATATGATTTTGAATAAGTATGATATATAAGCACATATAAAAATATGTTACGCAACGTCTACAAAGTCCGGACCTGCTTATTTTCTTAAGCAGTGATCGCGTCGTCTCCCGGTCGGATTTCGCTCTGAATCCGCGCAATTTTCCGCCGGTCATTTCTCATTGTTCCGACTTGTTCCTTTCCTCTTACCCTCCAATACTTATTTGTTCACTATCGTAAATAGAGCAAGGATAACTGTTGTACTTGAGAGTTCGTGTTTACGGCACATAAGGTACATATAAGATAGAAAAGAGTTTGTGAGGCTTTATTTTATGACGGCTTGTTTTTCGAATCATGGGCAATGATAGAATTATGCTTTTATTTGTAACTTGATTTTGAATCGGAACAAATTTACCTTTTATATGTATGGGGAGGATGGAGGATATTGCCACTTGATGGCTTTTGTCAAATTAGCCATTGCCAAGTTGACTAGGACTCTGGTGAATCCAGTCATCAGCAGTAAAATCAGCATTACGCTAATGGTGCTGTGTGTCTTTTCAAACTTAGGAACTTTTAGGAACTTACTGATTTGAAACTCAGTTATGCTCCTCCGCTTCTTCGAATAGTGTGAACATTGTGAGAAGTTAAATTCAAAGAGATTTATCTGCATCCCTCTTGCGATACGGAGTGGGGTAACGACAGACGAAGTGTTAATATTTAAAGCTCAAAAAAGATGCATTAGATCAATTTTTAGAACCTACTGACAGTTGCAAAACTTAGCCACTTTCCAGGCAAATAAATGACTAACGTTACTCAGCCTCTTTTATTTGCAACGTTTGTAAAATCGCATCCTCACCTATTTCCCACCTTAGAAGCTACGGTTTCTCATAATAGGCGTGATAACAGTAGACATCGTCTACACAGGGCAACAACGGCTCTTATGCGCAAAACTGTCACCTTTATGGCTCCAATAACATTTAATAAACTGCCTAAAGACTGGAAAGGGTCAGTCCATCCAGTCCATTCAAAGTTTAGTATGAATTTCAGCATAAATAATCGTTAGTACATAGGCTGCACTAAAAGTATCGGGAATGGAATATTTCCACTATTCCTATCATATTAAAATCTTTTTAATTGAAAACTCCTTGGTTTTAAAAATCGAATACCATTTATTTATTTAACAAAAGATTCTCGGTCTTCTCACAAGGTCTTCTCAAACTTGTTTAGTCGTTGAGAAAATGGAATTGACTCGAGAAAATTCAAGGGCGATGATTTATTATGACTTTCGAAGCCGTTTAACACAAAAACAGTGTGTTGACCGGATGCTTTCTGCATTTGGTGATGAAGCAGCATCCAAAACCACAATTTATCGCTGGTTTGCTGAATTTCAACGTGGACGTGTCAAGCTCAGTGATGATCCCCGTCAAGGTCGTCCAAAAACTGCAGTCACCCAAGAAAACGTTGATGCTGTGCGTAAGCTGATTGAGGAAGATCGACATGTGACATACCGCGAAATTCAGGCAAATTTAGACATTGGCATGAGTCAAATACAAATAATCTTGCATGAACAATTAGGTGTAAAAAAGTTGTTTTCCCGATGGATACCGCATTTGCTCTGTGAAGAGCAAAAAGCGGCTCGCGTTACTTGGTGCGTCAGAACTCTCGAAAGATTCCACGCAGGATCCTCAAATTCTGTATACAACATTGTATCAGGTGACGAATCCTGGATATACGCGTACGAACCCGAAACAAAAAACCAGTCACGAGTTTGGGTGTTCGAAAATGAGTTAAAGTCAACTAAAATTGTTCGTTCACGGAGTGTTGCAAAAAAAATGGTGGCCACGTTTGTCTCCAAAACCGGCCATGTTACGACTATTCCTCTTGAGGGACAAAGAACGGTTAATGCAGAATGGTATGCTAGCATTTGTTTGCCACAGGTCGTTTCCGAACTCCGTAAAGAGAACTGCAACCGCCGCATCATCCTCCATCACGACAATGCGAGTTCTCACACCGCGCACAGAACAAAGAGTTTTTAGAGCAAGAACACATAGAATTATTAGACCATCCGCCGTACAGTGCCGACCTAAGCCCTAATGATTTCTATACTTTCCCTAAAATAAAGAATAAATTGCGTGGTCAGAGATTTTCATCACCTGAAGAAGCTGTGGACGCCTACAAAACGGCCATTTTGGAGACCCCAACTACCAAATGGAATGGTTGCTTCAATGATTGTTTCCATCGTATAGAAAAATGTGTCAAATTTCGCGGAGAATACTTCGAAAAGCAATAAATACATTTTTAAATAGTAATGTTGTGTCACTTCCTTGATTCCCGAAATTTTCAGTGTAGCCCTCGTATCATTATAAGCGCATTTTTTTTATAAGTTTGAAATTACAGAGAGACATCATTGTTCATTTCACTTTTGTCATTGTACTATTCGTACTGCTTTTTATTCATTCTTAGATTTGAAAATTTTGACGTAAGTTTTTTTTTCCTTACACAGCAAAATCCGCTCAGTAAGATTTAATTGTCAGTTGCAGGAGTGCAACATGAGGCATTCTCATAAATTTTATCACGCTTAATACGATTCATCATCCCGTTTGATATGCCATCTGTACACGCGTGTTATCTCAATTCAATCGAAGATCTAAAGAGCCTTACTGATTGATGATGATCTCATCTTCAGATGTGATAAGTCCGATTTTGTCAACACCCAGTGTATTCTTAATTTCAAATATTCTTTTTTTTTTTTCATTTTTACGCCGTTATAGAAACGGCTTAACACGATTGAAACAGAATTTATTTTTAATACCTTGCATACACGTGTTTATACAAAATAAATATTGTTTACCTTGCGGAATATTTGAGTGAGAAATTAAGTATGAACCGATACCTGCTAGAAAAGATTTTATTATTATTAAGATCAACACGGTCTGTATTTAAGGCAAGTTTTTTAAATTCGAATTTCATTTGGCAATCTAGGAATATTCTACAGTCGAACGACTAGTGAAAGCAGTGAATGCATTCAACAACTTAACATAACATAATCGACCCACAAAACCACCAATAATGAGTCAATTTAACCTCCAATATTTAGGTTATCTCTTGTTACATTACTTACTAATACCCCTTATATACCCCAACACGATATATCACGTTGGCAGATATATATTTACGTACAAATTGCCCATTTATACCGCAGTACCGGCCATACATCGTCCGCCCAACGTTAACCTATTCGATATTTATTTAATGGCTTACATATAAATTTCCATGGGTGTAAGATTCGGTTATGGAGTGTATCTGTGTATGTTACATAAGACAGGTACCAGCTGAGCTCTATTTTTAATTAGTTAGTATGCAAATAAGAAACTTAACAAATTAGAGATTAGTGAATACAGAAATAGTGTGTAGATAGAATAAACTCAGTCTGTTTTTTTTTTTTTGAAAGCCGTAGCCGTGCGCTTTTAGCAGCGAATAAATTCATGTTGAACAACAATTTTAAATAGAATTAAATATCGACAACTACATATATACTGGTCGTGATATTTAGATTAAGCTATATATCTACCATAGTAAATAATACAAAAAATCACTGCTGAAAGGATCTGGAGGTTTCTCGATGCCATAAGTCTGAGCAGTGAACTGTAAAGCAAAAAGTGCGCTACAAAAGACCAGAAATGGTCGAGGTGGCACTAGGCACTTAAAACAATAATAATAAATACCATTGTGAGTATGAAGTTTTATACGACCACAATACCAAACTAACGCAGGCTGTGTGATCTTAAGTAATTACATGTGTTTAAATACTCATAATACCTAAGTGTAACTTACGCATTATTGTCCGTTACTGTACATATCATACGCACATGGCAGGTATATTAAGTAAGATGTCACTTTTTCCCATAGATGGCACTAGGGTAATTCGCAGAAAACGAAATTTGAACCTGATTTTTCCATTGACCAACATAAAATAAAAGCTATGCAAAGAACACTACATATTTTACAACGTCATTGTCCATCCTTTGTTCTAAGAAAAGCCTTATTGATATTGTTACAACGATAGTGGTTTTAGTTTTATTTCATAGCGTCGACAGAAGACAATAATAAAAGCGGTAGAACGCTGAATAAATAGTCCTTAAGCCCATAAACAATTCAAGAAAGGACCTTCTCGCTAGGGGAGAATAGGGCCTTTGTTGTTTTTGATCATCATGTTAGACTTTTAAACTGCGGTAAGCAACAAATCGTGGACATAACATCATATTTATTTTTTATAGTTAACTAAAGCCGTGTTTGCGGAAAGTACTTACTTTAGAATTGCAAAAATTGTACGTACCTGGTTTCCAAATCGGCAACAGATCGCATGATCATTAGAGATAGCACATACAATGCCACGAATTCGTCTTTGCGTTGTGTTAAGAACAGTCATTATCCTTACTAATCCTTACTAATATTATAAATGCGAAAGTAACTCTGTCTGTCGCCCTTTCACGCCAAAACTACTAAACCGATTTAAATGAAATTTGGTACGCAGATAGTCTAGAGCCTGAGAAAGGACATAGGCTACTTTTTAATGCGAAAAAAGGGGTGTAAGGGGTTGAAAGGTGGGGATGAAAATCAAAAAAAAAAAAAAAAGAAAATCAAAGGTTGTATGGAAGTATCGTCATATTTAGAGCTAGAAGCTTGAAACTTATTTTTTAGGCTGTTGATTCGATATAAATACACTATTCCACGCGGACGAAGTCGCGGGCACAGCTAGTTTAAAATATTTTCCATAAAGTTTAGTAAAATGTTGTTCTAGAACAACATTTTACTAACCTAATACATACGTTATTATCCTTTACTATTTTACATAAATTCGTTGAATACTAATTTTGTTAGTGATGTCATAAAGTTCACTGTAATGTTCACTTAAACTAAAACATCATCAAAATTACTTCAAATTACTTCATTTAACATCATAAGAGCTACCTACCACCCCAACATGCCATACCTACACACCCTGAAGATATTCAAATAAGCTCTCTTTACTCTTAATACATAATAAACGACGGTGCGGCAATGCTCTCACGCAAATTACATTCCCGCCAAACGATTTGTTAAACTTAAAATTGTATTGATACTCCTTAGAGACGGTGATCGATCGTCTATCACTGTCAATAAGCTGGCAAGATGTAATTTTATACGTAATTTGTTGATGCAAAGTTAGTAACAGTAACTAGGCTCCGTATTTAAAGGTTATTTTTTTTTACATGAAGTTGCTAGCTCAAAAATACCGTGAATTGATCGTGGTAATAAAATAGTTACAAAGAAAACTTAGTTGGCAGCAAGGACACTGAGAGCCTGAAGCAATTACCAGTGTTTACGAACGCTCGGGGCTAAGGATGGAAATTATAGCCACTTTAAAAAGAAAATCTATCGATAAATCAGGACGACTTTATTTAACTAACGAATGCTTCTTTATGCTGTTAGAATGCGGAGTCAACCAGGCCTTTTGGCCGCGACGAAGCGATTACTAGTATGTCGACTAAAATCCTTCACTGGTATCTGCGACATCAGACCTATTGCCCAGAGAGGCAGTATATACACATCTATTAATCCACCAACCACGACGAGTCTTGATCGCTATTTCTGCAAGGCCAGCCATTTGCTGCTCCAACTTGCTGCAGCTTCTGCCTTTTCGAGATGCACGCGCAAGACCCAAGCGCTACCTTTCCGGTATCCGTCATCGAGGACCAGGCTCTGTTTACCACCACCACCAGGCTGGGTAGGTTCTGGGTTATTTCATGCAGATTCTTCGTCTTCGTAACCCCGAAGAGCAACAATTTTTTTTAACCCAACTCCCGCATTAGGAATATTCCAGCGACTTCACAAACATTCAAGCAACGGACACAAAGTACACCCAGACTCGGGACAGCTATTTAACCTCCCCGTCTCTTACTTTTAAGGTTACAGTTTGGGCCAAGAAGAGGTCAGTGCGGGTACAAATTCACCACTTCAGAATATTGATTCGGCGACTACATATGCTTTTTCCACCGTAACATGTGCCAATCAGAGAGACACGCGGAAAACCAGAGGTGCCCAGAACTTCTACATCTTGACTATATTAGCATTAAGCAATAGAAGCAGCCTGGAGCAGTGACTCAGGCCTGTTAATAATATTAATAAGATTCGCTACGCTATTTGTCTTTAGTTACTACCATTTATAGAAATTTCGGTTTTATAGATGCCGTCGGAATATTGGGATAAAAAGCAGTCTATGTGTTAATCCAGGTGTCCAGCTATCTACATACCAAGTTTCATCGCAATCGGTTCGGTAGTTTTTGCATTGAAAGAGCAGCAAACATCCATACATCCTCACTTTCACGTATATTAGTAGGATATTTTTTTTAAAATAAGTTAGTAATTAACACAGTAATTAGTTGACATATTGGGTAAATCGCTTCAACTTATTATTACTGTATTACTTGGCAGGTGTTGCTTTACCCCTTAAACTTATCGGATAAAACTTTATCAATACCTACATCCTTTAGTTACATAATACAATTCAAGGCATATTTGCCTCACGTTTAGAGTAACAGGTATTTATGAGATACAAAATAAAACAAAATTAAGTAAACCTCTTTAGTCTCACACCAGTCTGTGCATAAAAACCTTGTAAATAAAAAGACTAGAGGGTGTGTTCTCAAACAAATCGCAATTAACCCTTACATTTTCAACGCAGAGTCATTTTGCCCGAAGCGTGGTGTCCTAGTCAAAGCGCGGGGATGTCGGCCTAGGGAACTCCGTCAAATTGTTTGTGTTAATCAGATAGGGCCCCACAATATGCCACATGTTTGTACAACGCACAAAAGATGATTACCTCACGGCTTTGGGAGCAAATGTCTGCTTTCAGTGCGCGGTTTTTGTGTTGATAGCCGTAGGCTATTATGCTGTTTAATACAGGTGGTCAGCGATGTTACAGTGTGGACAGGCACTTTTAATTTAACTTGATTTATTGTTATTATTTAATATTTCAGTTAATCTATATAATAATAACTTAAAACCCCGGCAAAAGGCCGTTCGTACGGACATACGGCCGTCTGATTCCAAACTAGGCAGAGCATGTACTCGTACTATTATTACTAAATACATACAAATCACTACATGTTATAAAACAAAGTCCCCCGTCGTGTCTCGTCTATCTGTCTGTTCGCGATAAACTGAAACATTAATGAACGGATTTCCATGCGGTTTTCGCTAATAGACAGAGTGATTCATGAGGAAGGTTTAGGTGTACAATTTGTCAAGATTTTGTGTAAATTGATTGAAATATGTTGATGATTGTTGAAGATGTCTCTGCTACCCGTGCGAAGCCGGGGAGGGTTGCTTGTTATAGATAAATTACACCCAGACACAGAACAATAAAATGAATTGATCGTGCTCATCACACAATTATTTGTCCTAGGATTCCACGTTCTCTGGCTCAGCAGTCAGGATGGAGGACCATTAGATCGCCAGGCACACGAGGTGGTTGAGTAAGTATACAGCGGTATTTTATTCCTTCAGTGAGCATTTGACACCGAATTAGATTCAACAATATGTTGTAACTAGTTATATTAGGTAGAGGCGATCTTCTCATTAGGTGGTGATAAGTTTATTCAATATCAACCCTTAACAATAACGTAACTAGATGCACAGTAGCTTAATTATTTACTTGCTTAGCTTGATTATTTATTTACTATTTTTTTGATTGTCGTTGAGTTTTTTTTTTTGCAATTGCTTTTGGCTTACTTGTAAAAGAAAAACATTGCTATTTGGAAATTGGAAAAGAATGGTTGTGACTTTTTATTACCTGGGTATTATCTAAAAGGCCGTACTAAATGCATTGTGATTGTACCAAGTTACTTAATTACGTAACAATATGATGAAATTTATTTCATAACTAGCTGCGCCCCGCGGTTTCACCCGCGTAAGACCCTCGTTAAGTTCTCTAAAATTTTCTAATTTACCGCGCAATTTTCTTAATTTTCCTGACATTAATAAACACAAAAAAAAAGAATTAGCGAAATCGGTCCAGCCGTTAACACGTGATGCCGTGACCAAGGGAAATAGGGATTCATATTTATATATAACTATATGGATTAAAATACGACATAGTGTGCCGTTTTACAAGAAAGATTATAACGAATATCTAGTCAGTAAAAAAACTGCTTCAAATGAACTGTCTTATAAGCCAAATATAGCTAATAAAATATTCAAATTTCGTAAAAAGAAAACGGGTAACATTGTTGGCTCAGACTCAGACACAACGGGATAAAGCCAATAAAACCGTTTATTATCCGCCACCCCACTACTGAATACATTTGTGTTCTTAATGCTCGTTTAACTGTGTATCCGAACGGGTGCGACTTTATGGCGCAAAAAAAAAGAAAGCCTCAGGCATCACACATGGCTCTCCTCGTTCCAATTTTGAAAATTATACGCGTGTTTAAATTTGGAACCGCATTATTTGAGCCTATTTGGTGAGTTCGGATAATCGGACTAGGGTTTAGTGACAAGATTAGTTACGATAGAGAGGGGTAAAGAAATTGGAACAGTAATCCTTGTAACGCGGAGTGAAATAATAATTATGGTGGTAATCTGTATTACTTATTACGGGGATTTTCAATCAATATACATACGTTTGAACTGATTTTTCTGTGTTATTCATAACCACGTCATCGTGCAATCGGTGAAGTGGTACCCGTGGGGGTTTCACACGTAAAAAAAAAGTAATCCTATACTAGTGTTATGATCAGATAATTCTATATTAAACATATTGCAAGACTTCTTTGTTTTAGTTTCGAACACTTTAACAGACACGCTGATAAACCAGCATTTATTTTAAAGCCTACAAATGTTAATGATAAAATGAGAGGCGATGTCTTGGTAAAGTCGGAAGTTATCTGTCATATTTTTTTAAGAATTACTACTAACTAAATTAACTAAATGTTGCACGGATGACACAGGGGTTTAAATAATTTAAATTTTATTAACTGTTCAAAAACTAGATGTATGTGAAAATACACATGTGTACATTATACACGACTCCCAAAAAAGGGAGTGTAATGTTTTCAGGCTTTATGTAGTTTTGAATGTATGTGAGTTTCTTTTTTAAACCATATTTTTTAGATGCATGAAGAGATTTCAATGTATGGTATGTATCGTAAGAATCTTTCCTTACATAATTCAGAGTGACATATCTTTGAAGTAAAAACTTCTTTAGCGGCGTTGTGCACTTTTTGGGATGGTTAAAATATGTTAAACTCGCGTCAGGACACCTAACCTGATCGAAAATTCGTAAGACGGAGCCGAGTTTCTTATATTTAAAAAAATATAACATTCGAAATTCGAAAGCGGCCAGGAGCGCAGAACTTCCAGTGTACCCTATGTATTACATTTAAATATGTTATTACCTACTTTTTATTTTTGACCTAATTATATATATATACAGATGTGTATGTGTGTGTGTATGTATACGCAAATACATTGTGAAGTTATGTTTTCACTTCTGCCGTGCAGTCCTACGACTGTGTAATGCGTTTTTTGGCAGGGCAGTTATGTTTTAATTTATTTAAATTAGTAATTTATGCATTCAAAAAAAGTCATTTCAGTTCACAATTTTTTTATTTGTTCCAGCTTCTAAAGTACTATATTGTATGTAAAATGCACAAGTTCTAATCTCTGGGCAAAACAGATTTCGGCTCAAATTGGAATCGCCAGAATGGAGAAGTAACTCTGACCTATCCACCCTAAGGAAGACTGAGGTTGATGGCTTTATGTGCGTTTTATTTATTTTGTTCAGTCTGAATAAAACCTCCACAGCTGTATGGTTTCTATGAGTGTCTACAGGCACCGGTAACAAATACCGCATGCTTGTTAGCTAACTTAGTTGAATAAAAATATTTGAAGGGTATTTTATGACCTCATCTGCTGTATAACATGCATTGCAGCTAAGGGAATCATTAGCAGTGTGATTGCGTCGCAACAGGATACCGACGCAGCGATTCAGGGCGGTATATTTGTTTAAACAATGAACATGAACAGCCCTCTAACCCCGGGATATCATTTGCTATTGAATATTGACACAGATGATTGCTATTATATCGTTTTTATTGTAAAACATGAAAGTTGGTTGTGTGTGTGTACGGTGGTTTTCCTGCAATGATCATTTGTTATGTGTCTGGGTGTAACTTGTAATAATGAGAATAACTTGACACATCTCACACACGACCGTCTAATCCCAAACTAGGCAGAGCCTGTACTATGGTAACCAGACTGCTGATATACATACATATATATTACTAAAAACATACATATCACTACATATTATAAAACAAAGTCCCCCGCCGCATCTGTCTGTTCGCGTTAAACTGAAAAACTACTGAACGGATTTTTATGCGGTTTTCACTAATAGACAGAGTGATTTATGAGGAAGGTTTAGGTGTATAATTTGTACCCGTGCGAAGCCGGGGCGCGTTGCTAGTTATAGATAAATTACACCCAAACCGAAAACAAATTATCGCGCTCATCACACAATTATTTGTCCTGGGTGGGAAACGAACCCACGACCTCTGGCTCAGCAGTCAGGATTACTAACCACTAGGGGTCGTTTAGTATATATATACTATATACAGTAAGAATAAGTACGTTTATTAGCAGCCTGGTCACCATAATACAGGCTTTGCCTAGTTTGGGATCAGACGGCCATGTGTCTAAATTTATAAAAAAAAACCATGAAAAAAAAGAGTGATAGTAAGTTTTTATGTACCAGTTCTTTTCTCGCTTCAACTATTAACACTTTGTATAAAGACATTTCCCACACATAGATAATATTCCGTGTTACGGGGCAATTTAAAAACAGGCAAAATAACAAAAAGTTATAATTATGTATACTAGAGATCAACTGGTCGAATTTCAACCGTTTTAAATGTCTTGTTTTATTTCATTGCCTAGTATAACTTGTCCCATCAGTGTATAGACTTTTGTACCATAACAGGTCAAAATATATACCAGACCCCTACATCTGTATGTACCCGTTTTTACAATTTTTTAACATTAGCTCGTGGCTAAGTGGTAACCGAGTAAGTTAGCACATTGTAAGGTTAAGTACTCATAGCCAGGTCAGTCTTAGGATGGGTGACCATTCTTAACAGATTCAGACCTTTCCGTGCCTCGGAGAGCACGTTAAGCCGTCGGTACCGATTGCCATACGAACATCTGTGGCATTTGTTACGGATAGTTGGAGCTCTAAAAAATCCGACAATCTGGTCTAACTACAGAACTTCGATATCGGCTAATACTTGGGTTGTGGAGGTCTGATGGCATTCGCTTCACGTAAAATATCGAAGTTCGGCCGTAAGTATCGTAGTTAGACTGAAAGCCGACCCCAACTTAGTTCGGAGAAGGCGATGAGGACGATAAGGTCATATTGTTTAAAAATTGTAGCATTCTGCATTTCTTCTACATATAAATAATAAGTACTCCAAATATCACGTTTTTTAGAGTAGGGGAAGAGCGGAAGAAGTGGAGAGGGGGGGAGGAAGGGAAGGGTTAGGGCCTCCGGTAACGTAACGTCACTCACTCAGCGAAAAGCAAGGCAAGCATTGCTTTGCTGCCGGTTTTTGGTGAGGCCGTGGTTTCATTCCGGTCGAGACGGCCCATACGTGCTGAAGCATGGCTCTCCCACGATTGAACAACAAACTCTCAAAGTACAAAGGTACAAAGAACTCTCTTCACATATTAATATATAGATGTACGGGAATTAATGCGATCGCGTAATATGTATTACATGTCTTTGAATTGCTTGTCAGCCAGTCTGTGACCACGGCCATTGCAACCTGTTTGAAACGTCAGGCAATGCAAAGATATGTAACACTTATTACATGATCGCGTTAATTCCCATACATATACATTATATCATAGAACGCGAAGTTTAAAAGTTATTAACATAAAAACCGGCCAAGTGCGAGTCGGACTCGGGCACGAAGGGTTCCGTACCATTATCTTTATTTTACTCTGAATATATATTCTATTTCTTTTATTGTTTTTAGTAGTCGTTGTCATAACGGCAACAGAAATACATCATCTGTGAAAATTTCAACTGTCTAACTATCACGGTTCATGAGATACAGCCTGGTGACAGACAGACACACGGACAGTGGAGTCTTAGTTATAGGGTTCAGATTTCACCCTTTGGGTACGGGGCACCCTAAAAAGTTACACCCAGACTCCAAAAGTATGACCCGATCGAACCCACAAAACTTGACACGTTAGCACTCTACGAGGTAACCACCTTAACCACTACGCCACCCATAAAAGTAGCTTTTGAAAGTATCTTACTAACCAAATAGCTACTAACCAATTTTATTACATGCATAAATATATAATTTTCACATTTCTATTATCTTTTCCAAAACAAACCACAACTAAAATTATTCTACAATAAAAAGATGTACCAATCTTTGTGGTCTAAATAACCCGCGATACAATACAGAATACAGTGCAATAGCGCATTGATGCAATTTCACTGACAAAGGGGTTGGCGCGTAAAAACTAGCTAACAAGCACCGTGCGCCCGCGGCGGTCTAATTCACAATTTGCCCGCGTTCCCCGAACGCGTTCTAAATTCAAATTTCACCAACGTGTTTCGGCAGCAAATGAATTCGTTCGAAAAAGTAAATTTTAAACCAGATGTAATTTTGTGATGGTTTGAAAATTATTTTATTGAAAATAATAATTGATAACTAGACTGTTTTTGATATCATATTGTTGAAAATAATGGAAATATTTCGTTTTATGAAGAATGAATGTAAAATTTTGTTTGAGTGCGATATTTATATAAAACTAGGTAGCTGTTGCTCGCGACTTCGTTCGCGTGGGAAATCAAATTTATATTAATCCGAATTTCTGCTCAATTTCGTTAATTTTTCGTTCCGTGAGAACCTTCGACAAAGTATTAGAACACATAAAAAAATTAAATAAAATCGTTTAATGCCCGGTTCCTATAATCAAGAAACGATACGTTATGCTTACGGACGGTAAAATTTCGTTGAAAATTCAACTGAAATACTTTTCTTGATTATAGGAACCGGGCATAAGTAGGTGAAGGACAGAGAGAAAGATAGAAAAAATAATCTAGAGTTACTGAAATGCGGTCTTAGCTCACGTTCAGGATGAAACCAGCAATGGATATATTGTTTATGTAAACATAGTTTTTAGTAACGTGAAACCACCAATTAGCGATCATGATTTGTCGCAGACGGATGTTGAACCGAAATTCGCAGTACAAATCCACAGCGCTCCATATGTGCACTGCATAAATAAGAACTGTGAAACTTACAGTAGCTGCCTCCTCTCTTTATAAGAGGGTAGGCTATAGTGACCACGCTGTAACTGTGGTCACTATGGCCCAGACTATTTGCTTGCTAACAATTATTTCGGTCTAAAGAGACGATCTGGATACGGTCTGGATTTGAATTACACGTTTAATATAACTGCATGGAAAGCGACAACTGATTACTCATTACACTGACTTTTCATTGATAATTTGAATAAGCGTTCGTCTTCCATCTTACCTGATATAAAGTGACGATGAAGACGAAGATGGTATACGCCTATCCAAAAAACCTATACACTCTACACATCAAGCGTATTGCACTATTAATAACCATTGAAAGAAAGAAAAGAAAGAAAGAAACGAAAGAAAGAAAGAAAAGAAAGAAAGAAAGAAAAGAAAAGAAAGAAAGAAAAAAAATAAAGTGTTCATTTTGGCAAACACATAAAAATTATAGGTAACAAACAATTTTGCAGCTTTGATTACCGTCAGTGCCAAAAACGGACCCAATTCAGCATAGTGTCAGACGAAAGCCTGACGCTGGTTTTCAATTGGGCCCAAGTGACGCTAAAACTAGTTGCTGACCATAAATATTACTCTATATACATTGGAATATCATTCAACCTGTTCTTCCAACTAAGCTATTGTAGTTATCTCAAAACATATTGGGACGATATTCTTGTTAACTTCGTCTTTAAAAATACGCGATTCTTATTACCAAATAAAAGCCCCCAGAAAACCAATTTGTTGGATAACTGCGGGTAGATGAATATAAATAATTCTCACGAGCCGTCACATCACGATCCATTACGCTATCGCCGCTGGAGGATTACCAGTAATCCTTGCGGATGACGGACGAGCCGAGTGGAGTTTACCCCTAAACGAATAACTTAGGCTGTGGGAGGGAGAGGGAAGCTTTGAGGTCTAGTCGGTTAAGATTTACGAATATTAATAGAGAAATGCTGATATCTAAATAAAAATAGAAATTATTTTATAAGTCATAAGATATAATTAATTTACAGAAATTATTCGTGGTATAATTTTGCTAACGCGATTACGTGAATGCGTTAAATCCCGTTAACATAATTATATTGTCATGGAACGCGAAAGTTTAAAAGTTAGTATTATTCGTAGTATTAAATATAATAGTGGATTAAAAACAAAAATTATTCTAATTGGGATGGACTCGTCGTTATTTAAAATTCCCTTTCATAAAAACACAAGTTTGAGTTTATATGCCCTCCCTGGGCAAAGAGATTGCCGAGATTCTCCCAATCAACTCTAGTTAAGTCCTTCTACATTCTTCTATTGCCTGTAGGTACAACAGTCTCTTTTGCACTGGTGACAGAGAACTTACCTTAACTTACTAACTTTGTCAGGCTAATTAATATTTTAGAAGAAAGTATAATAAATTAATGAGCCTTAAAAATATGTTTATTAAATTGTTGGTTAATGAATTAATCATACATTGTTATTGCCGTTACAACACTTTTTTGGTACAATGGCCTAAATTGACAATTTTTTTTAATCTATCATTTCGTTTATATTATAGAATGATCTCTCATAAGGTTAGCATGGTTTTTTAAAATGATAACGATATGAATTTCTTCAATAGAGTAATGAAAAAAAAAATTATTGTATTTATTCATTACAAAATATATTTGTGTTGAATGATAGAATATATATATGGTGGGCAACGCGTGCATCACTTCATTGGTGATGCAAATGTCTATCAGCTACTGCTGTTTGACATGTTTGATGATTTTCATCGCATTTTATTTTTAATGATTTAATATGATATGAACATGTTAAAGAGTATTTGCTTTATCAATAACGAATCTACTGTCTTTATGTTGTCTCTCGAAAATGTACTTTAACCGTAAGTTTTTTGTTCATAGTCAAAAATCCAAGTCATCACAGAGAGCGAGCCCTTCACTGGCCAATTACAAAGTATCTCCCCTAACACAATCCAGGGCTAACCCTTCCCTACCCCCCTCTCTCCGCACGTCGCGACGGCTTCCGATTGGCCGCTGCCCCGGAAGGATATAAACCTTTAGTTTTTCTTCTTAAGAACTTCCCTCGGCTATTGTACGTGTGATATATGACCCGACGTAAAGGGGGGTAGCAGAGCAGATTGATGATTGCTCGTATCCGGCCTTAGTGTTGCTACTTTAGGGTATTTTACCCAGAAAT
Organism: Euplagia quadripunctaria; assembly: GCA_963859945.1. Lineage (NCBI taxonomy): Eukaryota > Metazoa > Arthropoda > Insecta > Lepidoptera > Erebidae > Euplagia > Euplagia quadripunctaria. The sequence goes on from OY982572.1 coordinate 4,448,972, forward strand.
TAGGTACTTTTGCGTATTCATGAATTTAATTTTTTTTGCCGCAAAATTAAATACTACGATTTCAGTAAATTTGAGCCATGATTTTCATTATTTTGTATAGAATCTTTTTGTTTAATAAACCTGAATTACAAGCATACTACGGCCTTGATTGTAAGCACTTATCAAAAACTATAAACACTGGCAATATCACAGATGTCCTCGCATGCGAATATGAATATTTGTGCGAAATAAAAATAAACCTTTAGGCTTGATACACAGTAAGAAACGAAAGTATCAACTTATCAAAACAAAGTTATAATTACTTTTAAACTTTCGCGTTCTATAATTATATATGTTCTATGATATATGCCTGAAGTTTCGACCAGGTTGCATTGGCCGTGGTCACAGACAATTCAGATGTATGTAATACCTTTTCGTGATCGCGTTAATTCCCGTGTGAATACATAATTATAAACCTATAATTATATTTCTAAGTAGGTTTCGCCCATCCGTTTGTTACTTTTCCCTACTAAACCTCTGAACCGCTTGTAATACAATTGAACACAGAAGTAGCCTGAAACTTAAATATTTTTAAAGATATCAATGCTATGTATTCTAAAGTAATATTCCTTTAGGCTGCCCTAGCCAATACCTTTCCATAGATATTCAGTATTTGAAATTGTAAGTCTAAAACATAACATTAATTTGTTTGGAGGTTAAGAATGTTTCACATAAGCAGAATAAAAATATCTCAAAAAATTATAAGCTAACAAGGAGCGTTAAATCTCTCATAAATGTGTTTTGTATGAGATCTACTCAAACAAAGTCTGCATCAGCATATCATTGATAAGTTCCGTCCGTTGACTTACGTCCACTTATTTTAACACTAAGAATTGAACAAGAAAGTATCAACATTTGGGGAAATTCTGAATATATGTATAGCAACACTACCCCGGCCTCTCTCAATCGCATCTGAGCTTGCTCCTAAGCAATTTCCCCGCATATTCGTTTATCCAAAGCATTATAGAGGCACTCTTTCCTATTCTAGTGTTATTGCTTTTATTACGAGCGAGTCGAGTGCTTAATGTCCGGTATAAGTTCCTGCTCGAGGTAATGTAATGCGATTTTTTTTCTGTTTCAGCCTGTTAGTGAAATGGAAGCGGGATTTAGCGGTTGTTTCAGTTTTTGATAGGTTTATAACTACGCATAGCGGTAGACAGGTATACCAGTAGTAATACACGATGTTTCAGAAATGTGTGATCTATTTTAGGGTCGTATAGAAGTGAATAATGTAAACCACTAACAATTTTATTAAAATTCGTGATTTTCAATTCAGAAGTCTTTTTTTGAAACTGTCAAAATTGAACTTGAAAATTTACTGATGAAGTTAATTCTTCGTAAGAGAGAGCTGACACGAATGAAACAATGGGTACTTACATGAACATTCATAATATGGAAACCATACTAAGAAAAGCATTTTCTGAGACATATTAGATAGATAGATAGATAGATAGATAGAATATTCTTTATTGTACACCATTAATAAAAACAGTTGAAAAAAATTATTTTCTTACAAACCAGAGTACAATGGGCGATCTTATCGCTAAAAGCGATCTCTACCAGACAACCTTAGGATGGAGATAATATCAAAATTATTTAATAAATACATAGTAGTTGATGGCGTACTATTCAAAAAAATTACAAATACTTATATACATACACATATACAGTTACTTAGTGGAGATAATGTAGTATTATAGACAGCAATTTAGATCTTAGTTATGGTAAAGATTAAAGATAGTATTATAGTGACAGATAATGTTGTTTGACCAAATTTTTAAAGGCTGTAAGAGTTTCAGCTTGCCGAATTTGTACCGGTAGTTCATTCCACAAACGAACGGCCAGAACCATAAATGATTTATCAACGAAAGTTGTTGAATGCGCTGGCACTTTTAATATCAAATTTTCTGATGATCGTAAGAACTTCGTATGAGTATCGTGAAGGAACTCAAATCGTCCTTTTAAATAGGAAGGTGTATGAGGGTTAAACAGTATACTGTATAGCAAAGAGAGAAAATGAGCGTTCCGGCGAAGGCGGATAGGTAACCACTTGAGCTTTTTTCGGAATTCAGAGACATGATCATATTTACGCAGTCCAAATATGAATCTAATACAAAAGTTTTGAAGTCGCTCTAGTTTATCTAGTTGGTTTTCGGTGAGGTCTGGATAGCTGGCATCCGCATAGTAAAGAATTGGAAGGAGAAGTGAATTTGCAAGGGCAGTTTTGGTGGCAGTTGGTAGAAAATTTCTCAATCGTTTTAAAGAGCCCGCAGAAGCAAATAGCTTACGACTTATTTCCTGCATTTGAGGAGCCCAGGATAGTTCTGAGTCAATAAGTAATCCTAAATTCTTTACTTTATTAGTAAAGGGAATGACAGAACCATTGAAAATGATCGGAGGAACATAAGACCACTCGATCTTTGACACTTTCCTGGTGCTCCCAACGATAATTACCTGAGTCTTTAAAGGGTTCACTTTAAGTCCATAGGCTTCGCTCCAAGCACTTATCCTAGCCAGATCTCTATTGACAGTGTCAATAGCATTAGCAATATTGTCCAATGGTGCTTGGGAGTATATTTGAAGATCATCTGCATAAAGGTGGAAGGAAGAGAGAAGTTGATCAGTGATGGAATTTATGAATAACGCGAAAAGTAAAGATAGAACGCCACCCTGGGGCACACCAACAGATGTATTACACCAAGAAGAGAGGGTGTTAGCAATGCGTATACATTGTCGGCGTCCACACAGGTAACTTCGAAGCCAGTCAATCACCATTGGAGAAATGTTAAGCGAGCGAGCAATGTTTATCAGTATGTCGAAGTCCACCGTGTTAAAAGCGTTGGAAAAATCTAGTAGTGCAAGAACAGTTAGACTTCCACATTCCATACCGTATCTGGCTGAAGGCTGAAACGGTACTGTGTCCAGGCCGAAAACCTGACTGGTAAGGATTCAGAAGCTTGTTTAAGCACTTTAGAAAGAAACGGTAATATTGAAATAGGACGATAGTCAGAGAAACAGGAAGGGTTATTTTTTTAGGTATAGGAATTATCTGTGCATTTTTCCATAAGGACGGAAGAACTCCATTGGACAGGGAAGAATTAAGGATGAAATAGATGACTGGAAGAACCTCGTCAAGAATAGGAAGGATCGTATTACAGCTGACACAGTCACTTCCAACCGCGTTATATGTGATTGACATAATAGTCTTCTTAACATCACAAGTAGTGAATTGACTAAAGGTAAATGATGGATAACTAGGGGTTGGCAGAGCTGAAAGATAGTTTATTGTGTTTGCCTTGGTAGTCCTATTAAAATTGGACGAAGCCGAGAAATGTTGATTCAGTAAATCAATGTTAAAATTTTTAGGAATCGTGTCTTGTCGCGACCTGCCGACCCCTAATGTTCTAAGAAATTTCCAGACTTTCGCTGGATCACCGCTTTGAATTTTTTTTTATTATTTTTTTTAAGTTCAATTTTGTCAGGCTAAGTCAATTATTTTACGGCTTCACATAAGGCTCACATCTTTCTATAACAGCCCGTATATACTACTAGCTTTGCTCCCGGCTTCGCTTGCTTTAATTTAGATTTTGTCAATCAACTCACTATTTTTAGGGTTCCGTTCTTCAAAAGGAAAAAAAGGAACCCTTATAAGATCACTTTGTTGTCCGTCTGTTTGTCCCTACTTCCCATTAAACTATAATTATAAAATTTGGTAAGAAGCAAGGTCTGACAGCACAAGTAAAGAAAAAAATTCGAAAGTCGTTAATTTGTTTTTATATCACATAAAAAAAGTAGTGTTTGTAATTACAAACTTACATTTTACGGTTAGAAAGTTGACCTTGTTGTAAATCGATGTATGGAAGAGTATTTTTTAGAACTGCAAAGTTAAGTTTGTCTTGAAAAAGACGGGCAAAAATCTTCTAGAATTGATTGCCGCGTTGAACTTGTATATAGATACTTTTGTATAGATTTAAATTAATGACATATATAAATAATTAATGACATATATAGATAATTATGAGTTAATATTGTTTTCGTATAAATTTATTTAGTTTGATTATGTAACATTTTTTTAGTGTCTTACTTTAAAAATTAATAATTGACTGAAAATTTAATTTGAATAATGTAAGTATGTAATTGTCATATTATTGTTAAAATTTTCATGAATATGTTGTAATCTTGAAATTTTTAATAAGTAGATATGTCTATTTGTAAACTTCTACACAATATTGTATTGTTATGAAATAAATAGATAAAATAGATAGTAATCTATATACGAGTTTGTTCTTTTACGGAACCCTCGGTGCATGAGTAAGACTCGGACGTGTCCGTTTTTTTTTCTTTTGCATACGCACTGACAATGTGTATGCAAAATTTCACGATAATCAGTTGAATTGCTGAAGCGTGAAAGCGTCACAAAACAACTGCCTTTATCATGGGCCAAATTACACATCGCTATCTAGATTAGCATAGATTTTAGTTAGGATTTAAATTTGTTTGCCTTTATTATATCTTATAAGTTACTGTGGATTCGTATAACGAGTCTTGAATCATTGTTTATTAAGGTCATTTTAGTACAACCACGGAACATGTACTTATACCGAAATGTACAAATACTATAAACACCGGTTGTAGCAATTAGCAACGAGACGCAGCACTTAGCCGCAACGGCGCCTAATGTTATATATGGAACTATCTACGTGAGCGCTTTAAGCGTTTAAAGATCTTATTTTCTAAAGAAATAGCTTTTATTGCAAGTGATTCTCAAATAGAGTGTTTTCAAATACAGTCTATTTCGACTTGAGGCAGAAGGATGGCCGTGGCTTGGATCAACAGCGACATTAGCCTTGAGTCGGACTAGTTGTTTTAAAGGACTGTGCAGTGCACCAGGGCTGTGCAGGTTTATGTTCTTTTTCTGCTGGTGTGATTATGGTCGCGCAAGATCTTTGGTGGGATGATTGGAGTTAGCAAACCACAACCACATTTTTTTTAAATTTAGCTCATGTATATAACCTCAACCCGCCTGATGGTAAGCCAGATTGAAGTACAAAGATTAAAGGCCACCATTATAGATATTAAAATGGTGTTCCTCAGTTTGACGACCTCAAGAGATGACTTTTTTAGACGCCCCGCTTAAAGGACCAGGGATTTTAAGTCAAAGAACACGTGTCTTGGTAAAGTATTCCAAATTATTATGGTGCGGCGAAGACCATGCTTGTAAGGCTGTATACTTTTATAATAACTCAGTTGTAGGTATAACAAATAACATGGAACCGGTGTCGGCTCAGGACGAGGTCAAATGAGATTTCTCCTTAAAATTTAAAATCAGTAGCCCTCTAGTGAAGTATCTATTTTAATCTTCAAGAAAATCGCACCAATCATTTGAATAGTATTATTGAAACTAATTATAATTCCACTTTTACACTCATAATCGTGGGAGAGCCATGCTTCGGCACGTATGGGCCGGCTCGATCGGAGTGATAGGCCTCACAGAAAACCGGCAGTGAAGCAAAGTTTGCATTGCTTTTCACCGCGTGAATGAGGTTACCGGAGGACCTCACCCTTCCCTCCCCCTCTCCTCCCGCATCTCTCCCTCCACCACGTTTCCCCTACTCCTACCTTGAAGGCCGGCAACGCACTTGGGACTCTTGAGTTGCAGGTGCCCATGGGCGGCGGTAGTCATTTACAACCAGATGACCCGTCTGCTCAGTTACCCCTATACCATAAAAAAAATCTCGTGATCATTGGACCAGGTGTGCAAGATACTTGACTGTCTGATCATACCGGCGTGCTTTACTTGACCAATCGATCGATCACGAAGTACAAGACCCTACAGGACCACTAATGTACTTAAACACATTTAATTGTACCAACATAGCGTATTACATCAGCCGCCCTAATCGTGAACATAAAATCCGTAGAGGCACTCAGCTCAACCTCTTTGGGTCGCGTGCGATCTAACTGCCGGTAAATTTATTAGGTGGGCGTAACGCATTTTTGTGCTCGCCAGTGTAATGGCCGACGAGGGTACCTAATACATGTTAATAAAGTGTACAAAAGGGATTTTGTTTTGTTAAGTGCTGGGGATTTTTTTACTAAAGAGTACTGATTTATTTTTGTATTTCTAACTTATATTGAGAGATTTATGATCTATGTATAGTCGGGTTGTTGAAACAGGTCAAATTCAAATTCAAATTCAACATCTTTATTTCATAAAAATTGACCATCAATTATTCGAAATCGTCGATTTAATGAATAATTATTATAATTAAAAATTATAGATCAACACACACAGAGTCACCGCAACAATAGTTTGCTTCGTCAAATGTAAAATTATTAAAGAAAAAAAATGGAAAACATAATATCACATCTGCCTGTTTCGATCTATAACCACATGTTTCCAAATGGTTGAGCCTTGTGAGAAGAAAGGTCCAGTCCAAATATAGGGAAACCTACCCATATCTCTTGATATCAAAGACTACGTGTGTTATAAAACGGAAATGCAGAAAATAAACTAAAAATATACATAAATAAACGGAAAACTATTATATTTTAGTGAAATTATCTGTTTTTAGGGATCCGTATCCAAAGGATAAAAACGGGACCCTATTACTAAGACTCCACTGTCCGTCTGTCTGTCTGTCACCAGGCTGTATCTCATGAACCGCGATAGCTAGACAGTTGAAATTTCCACAGATGATGTATTTCTGTTGCCGCTATAACAACAACTACTAAAACAGAATAAAATAAATATTTAAGTGGGGCATTACAACAGACGTGATTTTTTTAGATTATTATATAGTGTCTAGATAATGCTGCCGTCGTAAATGACAACACAGTAACTCCAATTACTGTATCACTGTAGTTACTGTGTTTTGTTACGACGGCAGAATGGTACGGAACCCTTCATGCGCGAGTCCGACTCGCACTTGGTCGGTTTTTATTAATTCTTTCGTTACAGAGACCCGATGGTGAGAAATTATTAAAATTAAGTAGGTACTTACTAGTATTTTTTTAGTAAATATTTGTTTAGTTAATCTTATATGTATTACACAAATAAATAAAATATCGTAAGACACGATTCGAATCATTTGATAGATGTGATTTGATGCTTTGAAAGTATTGCATAATCACTACATATTATAAAACAACTTAATGATAAGGGTGATGACGCACCATAATGACATAAGGAACCATAATGATATAGAAAGGGTTTTCGTATAATACAATGAATCGCGGCAACCGCATGCCGCAACGCCATTAGCGGTAGGAAAAGTCGAGAAAAATTATTATAGTAAAGTGCGACGCACATTGAAATAAAAATATTTTATGTAGGTATTGTCACTTTATCTTAGTGATTTTCTGGTGTAGATATCCATTTGTATATTGAATTACTCTTACGTTTAACTTTGCAGTAACTTTAGTGAAAAGTAGTTTTTATGGGATACGTGACCGTACCGTCGTCCATGGACACCTGCAATTCAAGTACGTTGCCGGCCTTTAAGGTAGGAGTAGGGGAAGGGGGAGGGGTAGGGAGGGGAAAAGGTTAGGGCCTATGGTGGCCTCATTCAGTCGGCGAAACACAAAGCATTGTGTGCACAACACAAGGTGTTCCGTTGCTTTGCATTGCTTGAGGCCGTGGTATCACTCCGGTCCTGACGGGGGCCATTTTGTCAAGGAGTGAAGCGTCCTGCCGCAACTATTCGGGCATCCCCGAAATACACACGTGAGTAAAACCGTACATTTTTAATAAATAAATAAAAAATTGCATTACAAAATTATATCCGTTCTCATAATTCGTAATAGATACCGTACTTTGTGTTCGTAGTGTCATATTTAATAAAATTTTAATTTTTTACTTCTTTGGCTTAGCTTAGGAGGAAATAGGATACAGATTCTTAGGCTCTGGCACTAAGTCCACGTTACCAGCCGGCATCATTAGTAGAAAGGAAACGGAAGAAAACTATAAATATGCTACTTTTTCTCAAAGTGACAAAAAAAGACATGCATAGATTAGAATTATAATAAAAAATACCAATGAGTGGGCGTTGAGCCCAAATCGGCCGCTCGCCCCTTTTGATGTAAATTTTTAGCTATTTTTTAATAGAGAGACATCAGACGGTACAACCCTTTTATTGTGATTAGTTATTGTATTTACGAGGGGCCCCTCGGACCAAGTATTGACGGAAACGGACGGAGATCTTAATGGGAATTAATTTGGGCTTTAAAAATTGCGATTTTTTTTTTCATTTTTATTTTCCTGCAGATAAATTGCATGAGGCGGACTGTCAAATAGCTATACTTATATGGTCGAGCAGGTGAATAAGTGGACTGTATATGGTTCATAAACTATATTGAAAGAAGCTAAATTGTTACAATTATTACAGTTACTATAGGGCGCGCGTTCAGAGTGGCGGTCCGTCGGGAAGTGAGAGGCGCACGTACGCTTTGCACAATGTCGCGCCGCGCGCGCCTGGTCCTTGAAATATTGTATGTGTGCGTTAGGTGGATAGACGCGCATGTGTGTCGTAGACACGGACTTAATGCCGTAGGCATTTGCTACCAGTCAACCTTTGGGTGATACAGAGACATGCGTGGCAGGTGTATAATTATAATTAAAATTGCGATTGTAAGTTTAGAAAGTGAAGAACGATATTAGAAACATATATATTACATAAATAAAACTGTTTAAAAATACAATAAATAATATAAACTAAATAAAATATTATATTATAGGTACTATATAAATACATACACATATATCTACATACATTTACAAAGTGTTATTCAGACGATTCTACCAATAAGTCTGTGTAAAGCTGTCGTACTTTAACCTTGAAAGTTTGTCGGTTAGTGGACATCCTGATTTCTAGTGGGAGCGCATTCCAGAGGTTCACAACTTGGACAGTGAAGGAAGAATGAACTATGCTGGAGTTATGGGAGGGACAAAGAAGGATTACACAATTTTATAAAATTAATTTGTATGTCTAGTATACTGTTGCTCAAAGTAATTGCATTTTGCAGAACCCTCATCAAGTCTAGGTTACTACCAATTTGCTCATCACTAGCCTAAGGGGTTGTCCATTAATCACGTGAGGCTCGAAAGGGGCGGCGAGAGATGGTTCAGAAAAAATCACGAAATATCACAAGGGGAGGAGGGTGTAGTGAGTTATCACGTGTATTTATTTTTTCGTAAAACGCTCTGTTATATCTGTATTTAACGATAATAATCTGAATTTTTTTAAATTTGGAAATAAAAAATACACGTGATTTTGGTTAGGGGGTCTGAAACCTCACCACGGATCACCAGGGGAGAGGGGGGTTAAAAAGTTACTAAAGAAGCATCACGTGATTAATACGTTATTAATGGACAGCCCCTAATGGCGAGTCCCTCTGCAACGTATTCAGACTCTTTTCATAAAATCCCAACCTATGCTTATTTACCTTTTCTTATAACAAATATAAAATAACACATTGACACATGCTTTTATTCTTGCTCAGCTTGCACTTGCTATTCAATTACGAGCCTTTATAGATTGCTCAATTCCATACCATTTGAATTTTATGTGGTCTAATCATCTGTGCTTTTAGGCTATTACAAAATTCATTAGTTCTAAATATTAATACACATTCTACACTTATTCTGTACTTCAATAGGTACAGTATCGGTGGTTACTCTTCGCGAGTTTAGGGGCCCGACATTAAAAAATGATAACTTTTTGGTTTGACACTGAGGCTTTAAAGGAAATGTTTGATTTACGCCTCTTTTCTGGCGACCCTTTTTAAATAATGAAAGATTCGTAATTAGTAAAACAACTTTGCTTGACTGTCCGACACGGTCTGGGGGAATTGAGGTTGAAAATTTATTTATGGAAAAATGATTTTACGTTAAAAGTTTCACTTTATATTTATAAGCCAATCTTGTAACAAAATATCTTAAATTATAGTACACTATAAAGAATAATCTATAATTAAGTGCTGTAGCAAAATTCTGTATACTTTTTTCACATCAATAAAATATACCATCATAGGGATCAATAGCACGAATATTAAAAGAACTGGATTTTATGTTATTTTAATATGTGTCTTTAGTAAGTTTAAATTTGCAAAGTACTTTTTAATACAGAACACATAATAGTACAGGTACAGAAGTCCCACTTCGCAAAATCATTTAATAAAAAAACGACCTTGCTCCGAAACAATAAAGTCGCAATTCAGGTAGCATTATTATTCAATAATTAAGTTTGAATCTAGTTACATTTGTGTATACATATTTTTTATCATACATACAAAAATTACACGCTACCTACCTAAAATTCCGTTCGTGATGTATGCACCTGTCAGTGGCTCATTTCTCTAGCTAGCTCTAGACTATAATAATATGTTAATACAGCATTACTATCTTTTAGTTTTCGTGCTTCGCTTCTAAGATTTTCACGCTTCTATGATTTTCACTGCTTCGCTCTTAAGGGTCGTAGCGTGATACTAAACAGCCTATTACCTACTTCAAAAATAGGACTAACAAATGCACAAAGATTTAACTGTTAATTCAAGAGATTAACGCATTTAACCAAAAAAATGTCTTCAGCTTTATTATTGGTAAGATACATAGATTACGGCACTTAAGTAAAACTAAAACAACAAGTTTTAATGGCAAATCGAATTAAAAAGAAATTGTTCGTGGGAGAGCCATGCTTCGGCAGGTATGGGCCGGCTCGACCGGAGTGATACCACGACCTCACAGCAGCAAAAGCAATGCTTGCATTGCTTTTCGCCGCGTGAGTAAGGTTACCGGAGGCCCTAAACCTTCCCTTTCCCCCCTCTCCCCCTCATCCCCTACACCCACCTTAAAGTCAGGTAACGCACTTGTGACTCTTGAGTTGTGAGTTGCAGGTGCCCATGGGCGGCGGTTTGGCCCCTATAGGTACCAAAAATAAAAGTAAAAACCAACCTTACCAAGCCCAATCTGCTGAACTCGTCAAAACGAATCATATGACCCCAAACTCGAGAGGTTTACTAGTAGCCACTGTGGTGGATAGTTGAACTCTTGTTCAACTATCCACCTCCTGGCTCCATCATCAGATCAGCTCCAAGATGCCAAATAATAATATTGTCATCCAAACTACATAATATACAGACACAGTTTCATTTCGATACCACAATTAGAAATAGGTTAACATTTACTTCCAAGATTTGTATAAATCGTGCTAAAAATAACGAAGGTATACGATAGGATTGGCATGTCTGTTTTAAGCCCCTAATAATAATTAAAAATAATAATTAAAGAGAGAGAGAGAGGAAACGAAACGAGTTTTTAAAGTATAAATACTACAGAGTGTGATAGAATCCGCATATGGCAACTTTGTACACTTAAGAACTGCATGTTGTAGCACACAGTCCTTCGGTTCGCGAGAAAGTGACAAGTGGTGGATGGGTTAATTATTTCTTTTTGTGTGGGCCCTCGCTGAGATCGCTGCGATTACGTGACTTTGCGCTACCGACGTGTTTACACATGAACAGGTAGGGTCAGACATGACAGTCGGAAATGCTAAAGGTATTATAGGTTCAGGTACATAAATTAGTTAAAAATTATTATACTCTTTGAACGTACATCAATATTATTTGAGGTTCTACTTGCATATCAAATATAAACTCGGTAAAGCACTTATCTAGGACTTTTAACAAGAAATGAGTCCCTTGCGATAGACTCACTTGTGACGGAACACCGTGTGGTTTTAGTCGGTTCGATTCTGACATACCACTTCACCAATAGCCATGGTGAGGTGATGATCCGTGGGGGTTTTAACATAAAAATAAAGTACTCTTAACGAGAAATGGACAGAGATGTTGGTGCACTTAATGCGTTAAGTCTATGCACAGTAATATTTATTATTATATTTAGTATTTACAGATTTTTTTTAAATAAGTAAATTTCTAGGTCGAGTAAATCGAGGCTTGCAACCTATTATGCAGGACCATAAATAAATAGACGTATGATACTACTTAATAATACGTACTTAACAATAGGCAAAATTACACAAGGAAAAATAATATAAAAACTATGTAGGTACATGAACGTCTGAATACTAAAACTGCCTTAATCCCAAACTTCACACATATCGTTTCTGCGATTTATTTAATCTATGACAAGTTGGTCTGAAGCGCTTTCACGCTCTCACAATAAGCGACGCGGATTTTGCAAACGCAGTTTTAATTAGCGCGATTCGTAGGTAGTGTTTGTAGTTTTTTTTAATTTTTTAACACTTTATTACTTGCCATGAATATTTTTTTGAAGCATAATGTATCGCTGTACTATTGAAAAGACTTAGGTACTTTTACTTCGAATAATAATAAGAACCTACACATCTACTCTTATGCAGAGAGGAGTAAGTGTTAATCAAGCCTGATTTGGAGTTGGGCCATAACTCAGACTTGATTTACTTGACGCGTTTACTAAATTCAAAAATTCAGTAACAATTTTTTACGATGATTTATCAAGTCCAAGGAGATTTAGTGTTTTTTGCATGTTTTTTGTTATTCAACATGTCTACATAAAAAAAAAAACAAAATACGTGGGAGAGCCATGCTTCGCCACGTATGGGCCGGCTCGACTCAGCTCGATACCACGGCCTTACAGAAAATCAACAGTGAAGCAATGCTTGCATTGCATTTCGCCGCGTGAGTGAGATTACCGGAGGCCCTAACCCTTCCCTCTTCCCTATTCCCTATTCCCGTCCTTCCCCTCTCCCCTCTTCCCACCTCCCCCTCTTCTCCTACTCCCACCTTAAAGGGCGGCAACGCACTTGTGACTCGAGTTAGTCGTAGTAGTAGTCATTCACCATCAGGTGACCCATCTGCTCGTTAGCCCCCTATACCATAAAAAAAACCGCTAAAATATCTATGGACATCCTACCTTTGACATGCTCTCAAAATCTATTAAACCATTCAAAAATAAAACTAACAGCCCCATAGCAAGGCCACACAGACAAAATTTCGTTGCAATTAAAAACAGTATCAAATATGAGAGTGTTCCTTACACAGGCGCTAATATATTCCATCATAAGTGCAAACTTCATCTGCGCGCCCATTCATACCGTAACGAGTTCTTTTGCTTGATGATACGGAACCCTGTTAGGAGTGCTGTGTTGTGCACAAGTATTCTGATTCGCGATATGAATGCTTTAGTTTGTTCGTGTTTCTTTTTATAACTAGTATTTGCCTATGGGTGTGGGTCTAATCTCGATTTTTTGATTACACTATTTTACCTCATTAAGCGACATTATGCATTATAGATACACTTCTAAAAGGGAATTAATCAACACCTAATTTTTAAAATGTAAATTTTTACAGTGATACACATCTTAATAGTACATGAAATTATTTGAATATTTTTTTTTTGAAGTGAAAACTTCTTTAGCGGCATTGTGCACTTTTTGGGATGGGTAAAAATGTTAAACTCGCGCCAGGACACTTGACCTGATCGAAAATGTGTCCGAGTTTCTTATATTTAAAAAAAAAAATGTACGCCATCTGTGGATTCTGCGCGATACTACTGTAGTTTGATATGTACTTATGTATTATATGGTATAGATCCACTAGAGGGCGCTAATCTAAGTTTTGGGGAGTAATCTAAGGGAGTTTTGTCAGCTCCTTATTAATTAATCTTTAAAAAATGTGTTTTCACTTCTGTCGACAGTCCCATGACTGCCTACTTTTTTTATACTACGTCGATGGCAAACAATCCGTTTCCAATTTTCCTGTCAAATACTTAAAAATTGGTCAACTCAGATTGCGCGGATGAATGATCGAACATGCTCTAACATGTTCATGACCACCACACACACCTAGCGTATAACACGTATGTTCGAATAGCCTCGAGCATGCTCGAGCAGTCGCGCGTACACTTTAACATGCTCGCATAGTAGCGAGGAGGATGTTCGAAGGCTGTCTGTTGGAATAGATTATACTACTTGCATACAATTTTCAGCTCTATTTTAATAGGAAACTATATTAGATTCATTATGAAGACATAAGTACCTAAGAATGCTAAACATGTTCTGTTTAATTTGCAGTCCGCACTCGAATTAAAATGAATATGTGCAAAAGAAACCCAGACGAAATTATCATTCAGTTGAACAATTACTTATATAAAGCCAAATAAAAGGTAATGAGAAGAAACTGCTCTTACTGTAGATAATAAATATATTTGATACTTGGACAAGTCTGGTCTGGTCACTCGATTGTTTTTTTTTATGGTATTGGGGCACACGAGCAGACACAAACACATGGGCACCTGCAACTCAAAGAGTCACAAGTGCGTTGTCGGCCTTTAAAGTGGGAGTAGGGAGTGAGGGAAGCAGAGGGAAGGGTTAGGGCCGCCGGTAACCTCACTCGGCGAAAAACAATGCAAACAGTGGTATCACTCCAGTCGAGCCGGCCCATAAGTGCCGAAGCATGGCTCTCCCATGAACAGCAAGTTTTACAGCAAGTCAGTTTAGATGGTAAAACTTTCAAATGGTCAAAATTCTCTATCACGGTTTTTGCTATTTTAATTCTACTATTATTAGAACTAATAAAAAATCATCTGAAGCAGTAGATACAAGTAAATTCGTACGCAAACACCAATACTTCTATTCTAAAGAAGATGAGAACAAAACTAAATATACACTCCTCTCTAGGTATAAATTAAACTTACCTTCTTCTAACCTGGCACTCAAATAGCCCTTATATAATGTCTTCATATGTTTTTGTACTTTAAAAATTAAAGCTGTCGGCAACCCACTGCGCGAGACTGCGTATAAGGTCCGCCGGCGGACCAGCGCAAGTAAGTCGAGTCACATAAGCCTGACTTTGCTGTGCCCAGCAGGGTTCACAATGATACTAGACCAGTAAAATTAGAAAAAGTGTTGGATGTAATTCTTAGGTGAAAGATGAAAATAAAAGTAGGTATTCAGTCACATGACTGTGAACACCTATCAGAAAGCATTATGTCATGCCGTGGCAAACGATATTGATTTTGTTGACATGTCTTCTTTTGAGAAGTTATATTTACATGGAATCCTTACAGAAATATAGTTTTATATTTACCATTGGTTATCCTTACATAGTATAAAACAAAGTCACTTCCGACGTTTGTACGCGTAGATCTTTTAAACTACGCAATGGATTCCGATAATTCGGGTTTCACCAATAGATAGAGCGATTCAAGAGGAAGGTTTATACGTATAGTTTAATATTGTTTTGTGTTCATTTGTATAATATGACGATAATTGTTCAGCACATTAGTATCTACATTACACCCGTGCGAAGCTGGGGAGTCGCTAGTTTATTAATGAACATTTTTAAGATTACTACATATATAAATACCTGAGGCGCTTTCTTAGTGATTTCTTTCGGTTTCAGCTGCTGTAAATGATTCGGTAACGCCCCCTGCTTTGCCTTGCTGGTACCGCCTTCTTTATCATCTTTCTTCGAAGTGCTTGGATGTGCGGTGACGTCAGTCTTGCTCCTAGCGGGAACTCTGTTCGCCTAATAGCAAAACGAAAAAAAAAATTGTATTTTATACGGCAAAGATTGCAGGCAAATTACGGTCAACATGATGATAAGCGATTATGGGCGCCTGTTAACACGCGCAACATTAACAATACAACAGCTGTATCTTTCAAACTTTATAATATGTCATACTAACTTTTAAACTCTTGCGTCCCATGATATAATTATGTATTTACGGGAATTATTCATACCTCTGAATTGCCTGACGTTTTGACCAGGTTGCACTGGCTGTGGTCAGAGGCTGACTCTGAATCGGACGTTGATTCAGAGCTATGTAATACCTTTTCGTGATCGTGTTAATTCCCGTAAATACATAATTTATAATATGTTCACGCCAATATGTACAATATGTAGAACACAACACAATGTTGGTAGTTTTTTTTACCCGTCGTCTGCCGTTAAAAACATGTTTCCGTTTACGGTTATCAGAAGCGAATAACGGGTGAGCATTCATTGTGAACTAACAATGCGTTTTGGAAATTTATTTGCATAAATAAGCTGTTACTGAAGGCTAAGAAAGCTTGCAACATCAGGAGTCTACCGCAGACTTGACAAGTCTAAAGTCCCTTTTTTACTACGGGAGATTAAATTTGTCATGCGACCTTGTCGTCCAACATAAAATATCGCGTGACGTTGCACGCGATATCGCCTGACGTCGCCTGCGGCATCCGCGCCTTTCGTGTGCTTCGACAGTTGCCCAACAGTTTTTAATTAAAGTGGACGCGTGTTGTTTTATGTTATGCGAAACACACCGCACTCAGTGACTACTGGGTAGTGTAGACAAAGCAAATGTCGAGCGATATCATCGGAGTCATACCACGTGAAAATCGGGCGATATGTCAACTTGTCCCCTAGTCAATACATGGCTTATAGATACTCCATGTTTACTGACTTCTTTACGGAGCTATACATCAAAGACAGTAGAGTCACCAGAGACTCATTCGGAGGGAAGATTTATAGACCAGCAAAGATTTTCTATTAAAAGTACTATCTTACCATTTCTTCATTTCGCCTGATAACTTCAAGCTGTTGTTCGCGCGCTATCGCTTGTCTAACAGCCGGTGGCGGTCGCACTTTGTCTTCAGAACCTGAATGGGAAATCACGTGAAATAAATTGTTATGGTTGTTAATAACGAAAAAATATTTTATTAATATTTGATTTTTTAATAGTAGTTTCTTAAGGATAAAAGTAACTTTGTTCTAGGAATTACGCCATAACACTACTTTACTCCAGGAATTACGCCATAACACTAAAAATTTAAAAAAGTTTATGTAGAAAACTAGCTGCCCCGACAGACTTCGTTCTGTCAAAGTTATTAATTGACGTCATATGTTTGACAGCTGACAAGGGACATGTGTTTTAATAATTATGGTTTGCTCTGTGGTTTGTATAGGAAAAGAAGTGTTGTTTTTTACTATTTTCCTCACAATTTTTAAACTTTTTCTCTCCATAAGAACCTTCCTTGTGCCTTAACGAAAATGTGAAAAATAAAAATAGCCGAATTGGTCGAGCTATTCTCGAGTTTTGTGCTTAGCAACACATTTGGCGATTCATTTTTATTTATATAGATAAATGATAATTATAAACTTGCACGTAAATTTCGGATATTGTAACCTCAAAGCAAAAAGAGTTTTTGCGTGAATCTGTATGCAAATATTTTTATTATAGTACGATTGAGAAAATTTTACAAAATCTATATTAATATTAAAAATACGAAAGTAACTCTGTTTGTCTATCTGTCTGTTAACTTTCACGCCTAGATCGCTGAACCAATATTGATGAAATTTAAGATTTCAAGACAGACTTGGGACCTAGGAGAAGGACATTTTATTTATTTAAAATACGAACGAATAAGATACTGACCGAAGAAGGCAACTTTATTGACGTCAGGCTCGAGCGCGTAGTTGTACGCGCCGCCCTCGGTGCGGAGCTGCACGTAGCGCAGCGCGTAGTCGCACATGGCGCTGGCGCACACGCGGATGGTTTTGCGCTCCATCTCACTGCAGAACTGAACAGACACAAATAAAACTCTAAAGTGACGACCTAAAATATTCTTAATTCTTACTAATATTATAAAGAAAATTTGTGAACATGGATGGATGGATAGATTAATGAATGAATGAAGGGAGGGAGGGATGGTAGAACGGATGAATGGATGGATGAACGGATGGATGGATGGATGAATGGATGAATGATGAATCGAGATCGCTTTTAGCGATAAGACTGCCCATTGTATTCATTTTTTAAGTGGTAACTTCTTTAGGCACGGCACTTTACTCTCGGGAACTCGCGTGAGCGTCACGCTCAGATACATATATACAGTGTGTGTCAGTGGCGGATTTAAAAGTAGGCTGAAGTCTAGGGCGGCAGATTTTAGGGGCGGCAAATTATGAGCCTACATTATTTTTTATGTCTCGTCCTGGGGTATCGAATCAGATAAACCGACCGGTCTGGGCGGCAAAATTCTAATAGCCTACTAGCGGCAAATGTGTAAATTCGCCACTGGTGTGTGTGTTTTCACTTCTGACTTGCAATCCTACGACTGACATTTTTTATTATTTTAAGAAAGATTCATTTAAACCGTTTTATTAATGGTCTACAATAAAGAACATTCTATCTATCAATCTATCCCTGATGACATCAATATTTACGCATTAGTTTCTAATTTCTCTGTGTGTATATAATACACAGAGAGATATTGGCATATAATATTTTTGGGCTTGTAAATTTCGCAAGGACTTAATGGAAAGCAAAATTTTAATTACCTGTACATTAGCGGACCGTAACTGCGGTGTGAGTAGGTAGGGCGCCAACGGCAAAAAGTCAAACCGCAGCGCGGCCCTGCTGTTGCTCACCCACGGACAACTGCCGCGCTCTACTGCTGCCACTATACCGTCGAGTTCCAACTTACGACGGAACATCTGGAACGAGCACAGAAAAGAAAAATAAAATAGTGAAAAGATCCCTTATTTAGTTAAATAAAAAAAAAACTAAACACATAACTGTCACATTAACACATGTTTAGATTAATTGAAAAAAAAAAGTTTAGGTGTTACTTTCAATAAATATTTATATTTTCTGTACAAAGAAATGCACACTTATCATTAATTAATTATTCTACACAACAACTTAAGTTATAGTCAAATAGATTAACTTTCTTTTATTATCGTGTGGAAACGGACTCATCGGAGCCAAGGGTGAAGTAGTATGTCAGATTCGAACCGACTAAAACCACACGGTATTTCGTCATAAGTGAGTCTATTTCACTATTACAGGGGACCCGGGGGACCCTAAGAAGTAAGCCTCCGAGAACCCTTGTAAGTTGGTCTAAAAATATGACACTTTAATAACATTTTTTTGGTTTCTACATTTTTTATTCAGGATTAAATACAAATGAACTGCCACACATTAAGTTATTTACATAAGCAGAGGTCAATTTAATACACAGAATATTAAAAAGGAAGCGAACATTTGGTTTATAGTTCTGAGTCCGAAAGCTCTGATTGAGATGCTCAGCTCTATCCATATATAAATGAGATCAATTATTTAGCTAAGGTTGGGGACTGGGGTCAATACTCCGTAGACATTATATGGGACTCTGTGACTTGATAATTGTAACGAGCTTATTCAAGGTATGCCCAGCACTATACACTGATAATGCCCTATGCTGACATTATTTCTTGCTATCACATAGTATGACTAAAATAATAATAATAACTTCACACATCTCACACATGGCCGTCTGATCCCAAATTAGGCAGAGTCTGTACTATGGTAACCAGACTGCTGATAAACTTACTTATATATTTATAAATACATACATATTATAGATAAATTAAATCAATTACCTCCAGAGATTGTTTTGGGAACCCCATCCTTTGCGGAGTCCTACTTGCTAGCACAGGGTGACAACTTGCTAAACACAATGGCAAAGCACTGTACAAGGAGTAGTTCTGAGTGCGCGAGGTCCAGCTGCTTCTCGTGTCGTGTAACGTTAGCCACGACAACGATTCGCAAGCGATGCGTAGACGACCGTCCACGCGCGCTGTTAGATAGTGTTCGAATATAGCATCTGCAAGCCTGTTGATGAAGGTTAAATATATAAAATGATGTCAAAATATATAGGTAAATATTATATAATTATGTATTTAAACGGGAATTAACGCGATCACGAAAAGACATGCAAGCACAGGCTGACTCCACGGCCAGTGCAACCTGGTCGAAACGTTAGGCAATTCAGAGGTATGTAATACCTTTTCATAATTATATCATGGAACGCGAAAGTTTAAAAGTTGGCAAGTGTTACGGTAAAATATAGTTTTTTTTCTATACGATTTATACTAATGGCTATAATAAATATTTTAAATCATTAAATTTTTTTAATTTTGGAACTATTTACTAAGTTATTGAGAAAATTCATAAAAAGTAATTTAAAAAGGTTTCCCAGTTAGTTTTTATAGACTTTCTTTGTAACAGAATTAAAAATTCAAAAAAAAAAATACGATTTAAAATCTTTAACTTTACACATCTATCTGCTTCTATGAGAAACGGAGGTATATTCCCTGAAAATTCAAACGCTCATAACTTGTAAACGGATAGTTATTTCTTAAAAAAATCTTTTTGTTATTGCATGGTATCATCATGCCCTATCAGTGATTAAGATAAATGTTCCAAACAGTGTTGAAAATTTATAGGTTTATAGATTTTTTAAACGAAATCAATAGACAAATAATTATTTGACTATTGATTTCGTACACACACACACAGTTTTCTTATTGGAACAGCCAAGCTCTTAATAGATGTCAACGAGAACATTTGACTGCGAATATAGTTAACAAAAAACCAACTATATTATCATATGAAATGGAACGATATGGTTAAACTCTCTTGCAAATCTATACTAATATAATAAAGCTGAAGAGTTTTTTTGTTTGTTTGTTGGTTGTGGTGTTCACACACCTCTATATTACATATTACTTTTAATTATATTGTAAAACAGTGGTTATCTAATGTAATAACTTCAAACGAGCAATTCTTTTCTATATAAATACATACATATGTATATGCCGGGTATTTCGAAAACGTCTCTACCTATTTGATTTAAATTTTGTATTTAGATAAGATTTTGTCTTTTAAATTTTACATGAAAATGCAAAAAAAACTGGTACCTGGGCTCTGGGCCCAGGTACCAGTTTTTTTATTTTTCTTAAGTGTTAATGAGTATTGTAAAAAGTGAATTGTGTCTATTAGACATAAGCAACTTTTTTTTAACCAAGCATTAGAGGCAATTATTATATGGAAATTTACATTTTGACAAGTCAAGTTTCAATTTGACTCTATAATATGTAAATAACAAACAACCGTAGGTACTCACCTGTCATATTCACCAGCGGCATTAATAGTTTTTAGTAAAGCTCCTGGGTCCTTATCGTTGACAGTGAACACTGCTTGCAAAGCTTGCATGAGGCTCTTATGGCAGTCCTTCGTGCCTATTGCAGCATTTTCTACGTCAGCGATG